>OZ005681.1:33254084-33889350 GCA_963930675.1 Gnaphalium uliginosum
ACTGTTGGATTATTCTATGGGAATTTTCTAAAGCAAATCAGTTTTCCGCCTAGGGTTAACCAATTAGATAAACATCAAGAAAGACACCAGATTCACTAGAATAAGTTAAAACGTTGTCCACTTTAATTTATTTAATAAAACTTCACCATTTGCAATGATTTACCCTAATAAAACTTTACCATTTGTAATGATTTACCCTATTTAACCTTTCTCTAGTTAAGGTCTAATAACTGCCCCTATTATTTCAGAAAAATTATCACATTCATTTGAATCAATTACATCTAGGAATCTTAACCTATATCCAACTACATATTCTAGCCATGATTTTCTCAAAAAGTAACAATCACAAATAATGAACCAATCTAAACTAACTCTCGTATTAGTTTAAACTAGATTAATCACGTTAAGTAGAAGCAATCAATCTAAAATAAATGTGGATCTACGAATAAACATTACAAACATTCATAGAATTGAAATCCAACAATCATTCATTGATCAAACCATTATCTAAGTACTATAAGTCTAAGTAAACACAAATGAAATTAGTTCAACATTCTGATTATAAAAATCAGATCAACAATCAAACTAGAAAACCTAATTGAAATGAAATCGGATGAAGTTTTCAAACCAAAAAGCCGAATTTACTTCGCAAGGATGATGAGGCTTCAATCTTGGTGCCTTCCACCTCTAAAGATCTTCCAGAAATGCTCAAGAAATGCTCCAGCTAAATTAGGGTTTTTTAAAGAAAAAAAGTGTCTCTTGAAGTGTTGAGAAATGAGCAATTTATAGTAGTTCTGGCCGCCAGTCCAACCGACGATTGGCTCCTCCAACCGGCGGTTGGAATCTTTCCATAATTTTCACGCGTATACCCAACCGGCGGTTGAAATTTTAACCGGCGGCTGGAACGAGTTCTCTGCCTTGAACGTCCGTGGAAGGTGAGGACTTCACCGCCTCAACCCAACCAGCGGTTGGGCCTTCTTTTCAGGCTCTTTTGTGAGCGGCTGGGCCAAATTGCTTGGGCCAAAATGATGAGCCCAATTTTCCACTTTCAACATCATTTTTGCTTTGATTCGAGCCATTTTCGTTCCTTTTAATTCAAGTGCATGCTAAAACTTCTATATGCAAATATAAACGAATTAAGTATCTAAACTTAACGAAATGCAATAGAAATCTATAAAAAATGGGGAAATATTATGGAATAAATATAGACTCATTTGATCACATCAAGCAGCCTCCTCCGATCAAAATCACGATAGCCTAGTTACTCAGTGACATACTGATAGAGCAATTGATCAGTAAGGTACTAGTGTTTACACCACAAATACTCAAAACAAATAAAATACAAATCTTTATAAAGTTTTTTCATAACTTAAACTAAAACATCATCCCAAAGCAACGCTAACGAAGTCACAACAAACACCCGCTCTATCCTGACTGCTATCCCTCTATTTCATTTTATTGTCTAGTTTTAATTAGTTGTATAACCTGGAAAACAAACCAAAACCAACTCCCAACTCCCAACTATTTTTGAAACCCATTCACTAGCTAGATTTGGACATCCAGATTACTCTGTTTCACAATACAGTTGATTTTGAAGAATGACCCTAGGTTATACTTGTTGCTATACAACATTTAGGTCATATAGCCCTAGTAAAACATAGGTCCCCAGCATTTAAAAATATTAAAACACACCGACACGTCACTAGCAGCCGGTCCAACGACAGGGTAATCCTGACCGACCGCTGGTGGCGCGTCATAGCTGTATGCGTGACATTATGGACCATGTTCGTGAAAACATATCCGGAAAAGTTGTACAGCTTGTTCAGAGTTAAAGCAATCATAGTTGATGCTAGCTGATGATTGATGTTATCATAGCCTCATTTCCTTGAGCCTAAACAATGAATTAAAGTATGCATCAGAAACCTCCATGATGCACACAATTTGGCTTTTCTATACTAATCAGGAGATACATCTGGATATCCGATCCGTTGGAAGAATCCACTAATTAGTGTTGATGGGAAAAAAATTCTATCATCTGGATGATCTAAAAATTACAGCACCGTTCTCACTACCTCTTCCGTCACATTAACCTCTTGGTCCAAAACCACTATTACGATAGTTGGAATACCATCAATTGTTTCATATCTTACATTATTCTAGAATTGTATCACATGCTCACAGCAAATCTCCACATCAACAGTAATAGCATGATTAATCCTCGATCTTTGGAGAAAGCTAATCATCGGAAGAAATGGTGCAAAAGAACTAACTGACGGATCCAAGAAAGCAGTGTGATGTTGTGCCTTACATCAAAGTTCTTCTTTATAGCATTAGAAGGAAGAGCCATCTGTAAGCTATAAAACAAACCCATGTTGAAACATGCGAATTTATGTTAAGTTCGCATGTACAGTACCTGCGTACTTGAGACAACTTTGCAGAAACAGTTAGACTTTTGGTCAAATTATGTTGAATTATGTGAACTTGTCTTAAGTTTGCGAGCACTGTTGATGTGAACTTGTAAATAACTTCGCAAGATTATCATAACACCTAGTCAACCAGTCAACCTGTACTGTTGCTGCGAACTTATGATAAGTTTGCGTGAACAGTAGCTGGTGTTCGAACACTCAAACGATTTTCTTTCATTTCGTACAATAAACACAATCAAATAATGATTATGTGACCGGTTTATCATGCATAAAGGAGTCTATACCAGTTTGGTTCATTTATATACCCAAAACAATCATCAAATCCCAAAACCGTAACTCACAAAGTTAAATTGAGACTTAAAACCTAATTAAATTATCTATAAACTTACCGGTTAATAGATCTTAGGAAATATGACAAGATTCAAGCAGAAATCAACTGAATGCACCGTTGGAAAAATCGCAAATTCTTAAATACACAAGTTCACATCTTTTGGTAAGTTCGCAAGATAAGTTCGCACATTGTATTGTGAAGATAACTTCGCATACATGATATTTATACTATCAACTGTTGCTGCGAACTTGTACAAGTTCGCATGAACAGTGATGGCGAACTTATGATTGCGAATTTATTTAAAACTTTTTCAACACTTTTCAAGTGAAATTCAAATTTCTCATGAGATTAACTCTTTATCATACTCGAGTGACTTAGAATGAAAATAACATAGAAATATAAAATCTTTTTGTAATTTTCATTTTATCATTTACAAACAAAGCACATAATCTTTGTGTAATTTTCTGTTTTAAGATTTACAAACAGAAGTACAATCTTTTTAGATTTTCAATTTTGTAACAAAAACAATAACGAAAAATCTTTTTGTGAGGAAAATTTTATATGCTAAGGGATCATATCAGGTAATGTATGTCTTTATTAAAGAATTTTAAGCCTATTTTTATTGCTAGTATATTTTTACACTTTTAATACTAACTTAAGTATAATTTTAAAACACTTTTTCTAATTATTAGACAATCCAAGACGATTATTGATATTGTTGTCCACTTAAACACTATACACTTGAGTATCTAAAAAAAATATTATTATTATTGATATCATTTATGAGTCACATACTTTGACATACTCTTGTAATCAGGATACGCATAAGTTCTATAAAAAGGATGAGAATATTTAATTATCTTTTAGGCCCAAATTAGTTTTTGAGGAAACTATTAATTACAGGTCTGTACCAAGTAAAACAAAGTAATCATTAGCTTGAACAAACACCAATTTGGATGCCTTTGAGTAAACTAATGGCGAAAGGTCTGTACTTTCACACAACAAAGTCATCAATAGTTTAAACAAAAATACATGTTAGTCATACTTAAATACAGGCCTATACTTTTGTACAACATAACATACCCAAATATACTAATAGAGTCCAGGTTAACATATATGCAGCAAATGATCTAATTAATATACTCTCGATAATTAATATTTAGATCCAAAATATAGAGTATGGCATACTTTCATTCAAGAATTAAGACTTTAATAGTCATATGTCAAGGAATGTTTCTCCAAATAATATGATTATCTTTGTTTCAAATTTTTAGAAACTTTCGTGTAGACTGCCTATCAATACATCATATGATGAAGCTGTCTATTATTTAGAAAATTTGGTTTAAACTATTATTTAAGTCTACTAGCACATCAAAAATAGTACTTAAACTTAAATTATATGTACATACACCCTTGATATACTATAATTTCCTTAGATTTTACACAAAAATCTCCCCCATTTTTCGTTTTTATAATGTTTTTAAATTTTTGGATAACTTTTAATATTTTTGGATTTTATATTTTTGTAAAAGGAAATAATACAAAAGTAAAAAATTTCTAGTCACTCAATATTATCGAGATCTTTTATCCCAATAATTGAAGTAAGTTCTTCAAACCGATATTTAGAAAAAACTTTTGTAAAAAGATATGCTTTCTACTTTAACATGTCAAGATGGACTAAGGTGATCAGCCGGTTCTCGAAACAATCCCGTATGAAATGATGTCTTATCTCTATGTGTTTGGTCTTAGAGTGTTGTATGGGATTTCGAGGAACCTGAATAGCGGCTGTGTTGTCAATGTGGATGGGGCTAGCGGTCATAAGTAATCCGTGGTCTCGTAGTTGATGCTGAAACTAGAGAACCTGGGAGCAACAACTAGAGGCATAAATGTATTCGGCCTCCACTGAGGATGTAGAAACAGTCGCCTGTTTCTTACATTGCGAAGAGACTAGACGGTTACCTAAGAACTGACATCCACCCATTGTGGATTTATTATCCACATTGCAACCACCATAGTCAAAGTCTGAATAGGCAGTTAAATCAAAGTTGCTATCCTAAGGGTACCATAATCCTAGACTAGGTTTACCCTTAAGATATGACATTATACGCTTACCGCCTTGAGGTGTAAAATCATTGGAGCAGTATGATATCTTGATTAAATGGCGACGACAAATATTATGTCTGGTCGAGAAGCTGTCACATACATTAAAGATCTGATAATGGATCGGTATTCCTTTTGATCGGCATCTTCATCATCTTCTGAAGGGCCAAGTTTGTGATTGACTTCGATGGGTGTACCAGAAATTCGATAGTCAAGCATCTTGAATCGGCTCAAGATATCATTAACATACTTTGTCTGGTGGATGAATATCCCATTATCATTCTGTTGAACTTGTAAGCTCAGAAAGAATGATAATTCACCCATCGAGCTCATCTCAAACTTGGATTTCATAATCTTCTCGAAATCCTTACAAAAATCTTCGTTAGTAGAACCAAAAATGATGTCGTCGATATAGATTTGTACAAGTAACAAATCTCCTTTAGATTTCTTGATGAAGAGAGTGCTGTCAAATTGACCACGGGTGAACCCGTTTTGTAACAAAAGTTGCGACAACGTCTCATACCAAGCCTATGGTGATCGATGAAGACCATACAAAGCTTTGTCAAGCTTGTAAGCAAACTCGGGATGTTGATGATCCTCATAGATTTTACCATACAAGAAAGCACTTTTTACATCCAATTGAAATACTTCGAATCGCTTGAAGGCCGCATAAGCAAGAAACAACCTAATCGATTCAATTCTAGCAACTAGAGCAAAAACCTCATCATAATCTATGACAACCATCGAAAATATTAAGTTAATACCTAACTTAATTCCACCTAATGCTAGTTGAAGTTAGTACCGTTAGTACGGTTAGTACTGTTAGTACGGTTAGTACTACTAGTAGGAGTTTCTACTGTTAGTGATGTTTCCACTGTGATGTTTCCACTGCTCTCGCAAAATCTTAAAGTTACTACTCTTATCATAGTTTCCACTGTTAGTACAATACATCAGTTTCCACTGTTAGCACAAATTTCTACTGTTAGCTCAATTATCACTGTTTCTACTGTTAGCACTATTACCATCGGTTACCAATGTTTATGTTTCTACTGTTTACATTGCTACTGCTAGTTCAGTTATCACTGGTAGTCGAGTTACTACTGCTTTCATTGGTTAACACTGTTTACATTTCTACTGCTAGTTCAGTTACCGCTGCTAGTTTCCACTGTTAAGGTAAATTACTTGGTATCAAGGTGTTAATCTACTGTCAGTGATATGCTTAAACGATTTTAAAACCAACCAAGTGTTACCCACATACCCAGCAAATCATCCTGCCCGATTTAAAAGTTTTCTAAGTAGTTTAATATGAAAAGTAACCGTGCATATTCTGTAAAAAGGAACATCAATATTTGAAATAAAGATACCTGTGCACGCAGAAAGGATTATGATTACCTCTTTCCTCTCAAAAACGGCTAGCAAACCTATTTCCCATAAAACCAAATCAATTAACTTACACTCCCCATAAATCACTTCCACCCTCACCCAATCAAATTCTCTAATATTAATCATATACATTCCACCATATTCTCTTGGTATCAAACAACAGAAATATACACACACATACTCAAAACACTCTCACCTATTCTCTCTCAAACTCTCTCTACACTTATACCCAATTTTTAACTTATACACCCAGCTTATTCAACACCTTTCATCAAATACTCGACCACTCCAGAAAACTTGCTCGATCTCAACTCTCTGTGGATAGAACCTCATCACTCAACACACACATTTCTGGTCGAAGAGGTAATTATGAAGTGCAAGATGTTTACATTTTATCCTGCACAAACCCATTTTCTGATTATTTTACTTCTGTCTTCATAATGTGCGTGCACTAGGGTTTTGTATCTGTAATTTCATGATGCTTTCTGTATAAAAACATTCCTAAAAACTATTCAAATCATTTACACTTGGAATTATAACAAATTATGTGCTTTTGATGAAGTAAGAGAGTTGGACAACTTTCTGTCCAGAATTTTAGCCAACTTTGGAAGGCTGTAACTCCATGAATACTCCACCCAAAAGTGATGATTTTTCTTCTAAGATTTACATTTAAAAGTCACCTTTCAAACCCGACTGATTTCATGCAAAAATATTAAGATTCGGGTCTTCAAACACTGGTTGAATGACAAAGAGGTGAGACTGTCATGCAGTGGCAGATTTCTCTACCTAACTTTGGACAACCATATCTCCTTCTATTCTTCATGAAAAGTCTTGATTTTTAATCTGGGAGTAGTTTAATATGATAACTGTAATGTGAAAAAATTTCATGGTCTAATTCGACTCTCAAACAGTTGATGATCACGGCTTGGTTCATCACATTTTAGAAACTGATGTGATTTTATGTGAGAAACTGTTGCGTAGGTTGATACCTTTAAAAATCACACAAAAATTTAATCATGCACCAAATGACCAAGTATTTTGAGGTGCATCAAGGAGATGCCCAGAAAACGTTTTAGTCTTGATAAAAGAGTCACGAAATAAAAAACAAAACCCGGGCAGATTCGTTATTTTAAAATAGAGGATGATCAATTCGTATGAACTCATATATTAAAGCATATCACTAGACATTAATGGACACATTTTTACTTGGATTAGGTCTCGGTTAGAGATTCATTCCAGATTGTAACTTGCTCACAGATTATACTCGTTAGTTCAACTCACAAGGTGAGTTCACTGTCCCCCTTTTTACTATTTTCTATTTTGGGGCTGAAAAGCTTGATTATACATTTTACCAACTTGGTTTTGCTCTTTATGAACTTACAAAACTGTTACTGTGCAATTTTATGCGAATTGGGGTATGTCATATTGTTATGCTTGAGTATTATTGCAAAGTCCCCGGGAACTCACACTACTAATTAACTCGTGGCTACGAGCCGTGGATATTATGGGTAGCATGCTATTTAGGGTAGACCATCCCTCACTCACACTTCAACGTGGGTGCATAATATCACCATTACACATGTTAGTTGAAGAACATGGAGCTATAGGGGCAAACCTCGGTCGGATAATCGGATTAGTAGTGGTCTCAAGGCATGAACATTTACTTACTTATACCTCCAATTCTGTTCGCATTAACTTTATCTATGTCCCCGATTGGACAATACACTCGTCCCCGATTTGGACAGTTTACTTGGTTTATTGGTTATAAATTGTCAGCTCACCAACTATGGCCATAGTTGACTCTTTTGTCTTGTCATGCTTTTCCGGAGATCGTCGGTAAGTTGGATCATATGTGGGCACGTGCATGGAGCATTTTACATTCATGAACCCCTTTTGTGAAATGTTGAAGCTTGATTGAACAATGTTAAAAATTGTGTAAAAGTTTCTTTATGTAACAAGAAACGGATTGACAAAATGTTTTGATGCCTCTAAGGCACTTGTAATGTATGGTATTTATCTTATAATATTGGCGTTGTAAATCGCTTGTCTGTTACACCTCGTGTTTCCGCTTTAGCGGGGTGTGACATAATTCAACCCCTCAATTTGAGTAAACCCTTGAACCACTAATCGAGCCTTGTTTCGAACAACTACCCCTCGATCATCCTTTTTGTTCCGAAATACCCATCTCGTTCCAATAGGATGTTCGCCTTTAGGTAGTGGAACTAGCCTCCAGACTTGAAGTTTCACAAACTACTGTAGCTCTTCTTGCATTGCCTCAACCCAGGACGAGTCTTGCAACGCCTCATGCACTTTCT
This sequence comes from Gnaphalium uliginosum, assembly GCA_963930675.1. Classification (NCBI taxonomy): domain Eukaryota; kingdom Viridiplantae; phylum Streptophyta; class Magnoliopsida; order Asterales; family Asteraceae; genus Gnaphalium; species Gnaphalium uliginosum. Next base: position 33,262,640 of record OZ005681.1, read on the forward strand.
TAGGCTCTATTTGAGATAGGAAACATGATTCCATTTGAACCGTGTGAGCTACTTCTTCATTTTGTTGAAGCTGATTCCTCATGAACAGTGGTTGGATCCAAATTCGTAATATTTTGACTAACTTCCTCTTTAGTAGTTGTACCACTTGTTCCAGCTTTTTCATTCAATACATTTACAAATTCAGTCGGAGTATCTTGATAATGATCAATATCATCTTCACTCTCATCATTATTGTCATTTAATTGTTCAGCAGGAATCGAAGCTGGAGAAGAATCAACATGATCCACATGTGAAACATGTGGACTATCATCTCCCTCATAAACCATGCCCAAAATGTCTTCACCATCAGCAGGAAAAACATTGATGGTCTTGAGTAATGAATCGTAATCAAAGAACCAATCAGGTCCTAAGCCTTGTTGAGGTTCAGTATGACGTAGAAATTCCACCTCATAATATTCCTCAACTTGGCGTGTAGATTTATTATACACCAGTTTATTTGGAGAACTAAACGAATACCCAAGAAAATAGGCATCCATGGTCTTTTCCCCAAATTTCGATAACTTATCTTTGGGGTTTAAAATCGTACAAGGGCAACCAAACAGTTCAAGAAACTTTATATTTGGTTTTCAGTTATTTAGAAGTTCATAGCAAGTCTTATTCTTCTTCTTAACTGTCAACACCCGATTCAAGACATAACGGTATTTACTGCTTCAGCCAAAAAGTTTTCGGCAATTTTGAATCCAGAAGCATTGTACGCACCGTTTCAATGAAAGTCCTGTTTCTCCGTTCAGCCACTCCATTTTGTTGTGGTGTCCTTGGAGCGCTGAATTGATGATGAATTCCATTTTGAAGACAAAACATTTCAAGAATATGGTTGTTAAATTCTGTGCCATTGTCACTCCGAAGCATCTTGATTTTCAATTTGCAAATATTTTCCAACTTCAAAAAGAGAAATTTTAGAATATCTGGAGCTTCATCTTTTGTAGCTAGAAAATATACCCATGAAAATCGAGAATAATCATCCGTGACCACAAGTGTCACACCCCAAAACGGTCAACGTTGGTCAGCGGAAACAATTGTGTACGGAGGTGGGGGCGTCGACGTAAACATTGGACATTCATACATATCAGAGCATATGATTATCGCAGAACATATATGTATTAAGATGTCATAATTAATTATTTACAAAAGTTTACGATTCATCGAATCGTATAAGTAGAAATGTAGTTTAAGTTATACAAAAGTGGATTTTGTAGATATGACTAAAACATATTAATCATACAAAAGAAATCCCATTGGCTTCAAAAGATGGCATCCTAAATTCTTCGTGGGTCGCCTAGTTTCATAAGTATGCATGCTTACTGGTGCAGCTAATTCCCTGAAAAACATAGTAAAAAGTCAACATGGTTGTTGAGTGAATTCACAGGTTTTATGTTCAGAAGTATAGTTTTGTAAACTAAAGTCGTATGTGAATCGTTGTTATTGCCATAACAGTCAAATAGTGTTTCGTGGGATATTATCAAAAGTTTAGTTTAAAACATTGTGTTGGTCGTTCTCCAGCGTAACACATTTATCAAAAACTACCGGTCGTTCTCCGGTTTATTAAGCAGCTGGTCGTTCTCCAGCGAAACAAAAAGGTACCGTTCATTCTCCGGTTTATCGCAATGCTGGTCGTTCTCCAGCGTATCGAAAGTTACCGGTCGTTCTCCGGTTTATCACAAATAGTAAAACGTTTTTGTAAATAGTTCGTATAAAAGTATGAAACTCATTTCATAAATACAGTTGCACAATAGTATGAACACGATCATAAACAGTTGTATAAAAGCATTGAAAGCAATTATATAATAGTTGTAGATTATGGCAAATAGTAAAACAGTAACTATGTTTTTCACCCCTATCTTAAAAACAGTAAAAACAGTAAAAGAGGGGCTGTGAACTCACCTCGTGAGCTAAATACGTGAGTTCTAGCAAAGCATGTGTCCAAGTAAAGTCCCTAACGTCCTAAACGCATGATATTATAAGTATATGTAAGTGGATGTTTTAGTAGACCATCCATGCTAGTGTTCACTCAACTAGAAATGTTCAATTGTTCGGTTATCGTTTGTGTTTAGAAAACATGTTCGGCCCGTTGGTGACGTTTTGTAATAATAATTCCCGAAGACATTATTATTATGTTTTGTTTCGAACTTAAATATTTGGGGTCGTTCTCGGTTTTAAAACTAAATTTTGAATATGTCAGTTTACGTTTATCATACGAACCATATTCGTTGACTTTGGTCAAACCAACTCGGTTTGACCCGAAACTTTTACACAACTCTTAAATATGTTTAAATGTCACAAAAAGTCAGTTTTTCCATTTTTTTTGTAAGTCCACATGTATTGGTTTTTATTTTTATACCAAAACAGTCCACATTCTATATTTTCCAGAAAATGTACTTTTTTGTTGGCTCGATTTCAAAAATCATAATTCCGAAATAAAATATAAGAAAAATCACAGAGGTTCCCCTGTGTCTTGACTACTTCCAGTAATTTTTTTATAATTTTTAGGCAAGTCTAAGTATTTTTAAATATTACGTTTGTCCTCTGAGGTCCAAAATTGATCAATCTGGACATATGCAACAAGATCTACTTTCTGGGCAAAATCTGTATATTTTTAGAAAAAGTAGTCAACACGAAACTTGTAGCCAACAAAATATTTAAACTTTTGGTGGTGGTTTCAGGTCATTTGGTGCCGTGTAGCTTGAGATATGGTCAAAACCATAAGAATAAAGTTTCTGACTTTTCTGGGGAGATTATACCTATATTCTTACAAAAATTAATTAAAATAGTAAACGAGCTCCAAAAATTATAAAACCAGTTGGAAATAAAAGATAACTTCTTTAATTTGACTTTTCTCTTTTGAATCATCCATTTTTATTAAGTATTGAGTGAGAAACACCTAGGTGAAACTCGGAGTATTTTGTAGACAGAAAGTGCATGTTGCATTTTTGTAAGTGGATGATGATGAAAAACGTTTTTAACAGGGTTTTTGGACATGGATCTTTTTAGTGAACCTTTTAACATGACATTCAAGTATTTTAGAAATAGGAAAGGTTTTCTTACAATAAAAATGGAAGAAAGAAAAGAAGATGGTGTTATAGAGCTTGATTCTTGCAACAATCTTGAATTTCCTTGCAAGATGATGAAGATTTTTTTTTTATAGTATTTCTTGGTAGAATTATGATGTGTTTGAGCAGATTTTTAGAGTGAGAAAGTGCAGATTTTAGTGAGAGGGAGAATTAGAGAGAAAATGGAGGAGGAGAGTGAAATTGCATGTATTGTGAATGGGTTTAGGGAGAAAAAAGAAATGAGTGGTTTTTGCATGAAGTGTGCACATGGGGAGGAGGAAAGGGGGGCCGGCCTAGTGGGGCCCACATGGGGGTGTGTGTAATTAAATTTTTAGTTTCTAGACTGTGTTACGTACTATGATCGTTTACCCGTTTTTCGTGTTAAATCGTTAAATCGCCTAACGTTTTCTTGTGTCGTTTTAATTTATGATATATTTGGGATAACTTTTCATTGAAGTGTTATTAAAATACTTTATTTTGAGTTACCGAAATATTTATCGAGTTTCATTTGGTTTCCTAAATCGATTCGCGCGTTTTTGTTGCGTTAGAGACGTTTTAACCAAAACGTATAGGTTTTTTGTGTATTATTATATAATAATAATAATATAGGATAAATAACTATTAAAAATAAATTTAAGTTAGTTATAGAAATGTTTTCACCAACGTCGTATATTGTGTCGGACTTTGTCCGATTGTTTCGCGCATATTTACTAATAATTACAACTTTTGTAATACCTCACGTATTAATTTGTTGGGCTTTGCTAGACTTATCTCATAAAAATAGTGTGAATTCTCTTAAGTAGAAAATTATTCTAAGACATGCACGTGATTAATGTACGTAATTACACCGAAATTTGAGGAGTGTCACAACAAGACAATACGATCTCCCGCCAATACTTCTTATATTAACAAGACAAACATGTCCATGTGTAAAAGCTCTAGAGGTGACTGAATTGTATTTACCATTTTTAACATATGAGACTTTTTATGCTGCTTTCCCTTTTTATAGACACATAAATTATTTAATCCAAAAGTCTGACGTGGGATTCCAACAACCAGATCATTCTTCACCAATTCACTCATCTTTCTAAAATGAATGTGACCCAAACGTCTATGCCATAAAATTGAATCTTGCTCAGAAGCCTTCGAAAATAAACAATTCAGATTTTCATCTGAAGTTGTTATCATGCTCATATCCAACACGTAAGTTTTCTTTCTTCTTGGAGCAAGCATAACAATCCACTCCCCTGGAATAATAAACCCTGGTTTTAGAATCAACCATTCAGTATCTGTATAAGCAGTCGTGTAATTCTTATCGCACACTTGTGACACACTTAACAAGTTGTACTGAAGCTATTCACAAAAGTTCACTTTCTCGAAACTCATCTTTCCATTTGAAACGGTTCCTTCTCCCCTTATCATTCCTCCTTTATCCCCAGCAAAGTAAACATATCCTCCATTGATAGGTTTTATGTATGACAATAAGGATATGTTTCCTGTCATGTGCCATGAACACCCGCTGTCAACATACCAAATGTTGTCCATCGATCGCTTGTCCTGTTCACGCAGAAATTAAAAACAGATCAGTTAACATTGGACACCCAAGACTTGACGGCTTTGGGCTGTCCATCATCACATCTAATGATCACGTCAATCAACTTCGAGTGTTTCTCGAAATCATTGTTGATTGGAACCGTATCATTAGAAATCACTTTCTCCTTCATTTTCACATCCCTCTAAACTTTCTTATCTTTTGAAAATTGTGTGGTTTGACCTTTTGTCTCTTTTGACTTGACAACATTAGGAAAGCTTGATCGTTGTCTTGAAAATGGTTTTTGACCTGAATTTTGTTTTGATTTGGAACGATCAAAACTCATTTGATGTTGTCGTCCAAAGGCCAAACAATCACGAAAAATATGACATTGTTGAATACAGAAGAAACAAGTCCTTTTCTTAACAAAAACATGTGGTGAAAGAATGTTCTTTTTAACATCAGTAGTTGATTTAGGATTTGGCGAAGGCGAGCTTGATTTATGAGAACAACATGTGTGATGTGGTAATTTTGAGGGTGAAACAAACTCTTTTGAATTAGATTTAGAAGTGGATGACTTATCAAAAGATTTCTCACTTTGTAAAATCTTTACCACTTTCTCTTGTTTTTTCTGAAAATTGAGAAAGTTGAACCTTTTTCCTTCTTTTTTGATTTATCTTTCAAAGAAGATTTTTCCTTTTTGGTATTTTTAGATTTAGCTTCATTTGATTTTACAACCTTTTCTTCATCACGTTTAACTTTATCACCACCAACAGATGTTTCGGTGTTGGTTTTCTCATCAAACTTCTTTTTGGCCTTCACAAATTCTTTTCGTACTTGTTCCTCTTTACCTGCAGCTTTCATTTCTTTTGTCTCAAACACCAAATTTGAAGACACTTAATCATTGATTGGATCCAAATCGGGCATTTGAGTGTAAGTCATGGGTGGGGGCACCGCATGATATCCAATTCTCGATTTAGATTTTTGGTCTTTGTTTTGAGCATGAATAATTGTATCAAGAAGAACTGAAGAGGCTGAAAGATTTGACAATTTTCGCTTATAATCCAAAATTTCACTTTCAGATTAAGCCAATTTTTTCTTCAACAGATCCATCTAATTAAGATAATTATAAATCGTAGCTTGCTTGTTTAAAATCGTGATTTTCATCTCTTGATTATTAGTAGTCAAAACCTTAGATTTTTCTTCATAAAGTTTTTCAATAGATTTTAAAGCACGATTTGCAAGCTAGATTTATTCGATATCATTTATAACTCCGATTTTGATCTTGATACAACTTATGTTTTTCTTGAAACTCAGCACATATATCACAGGGTTTAGTAAAAGCATCCTTATCAACCTCATATATTTTTGCCATGAACGCATTTTGTGCTTCCACTTGTGCACTCCAATCATAGTTTTCACTTAAAGTTGACACTAGTGCAGATGAACCATGTTGCACATTCCTAGCTTAGCTTTGTGAATCCAGAAGCAGGTTGTTTTGGCTTTTCACACTCTCGTGCAAAGTGACCATAGTTTTGACAGTTGTAGCAACGTACTTTACTTTTGTCAAAACCAAATCCTTGAAGAGTATTTCCCCAACCTTTGATCTTCACGTTCTCTATAAAAACTTCTTAGCTCTTCTTGTAAGCATTGTCATGCTCCATTGTAAGTCCATTTCCTCCAGGTCGTCATGATGAATATTATCATAATCTTCTTCGGTAAGATCAATAGAAGATAGCTTTCCAGAAATAAAACCTTCATAAGAACTTAAGAAAGCATTGAATAAGTAGGATCTCGTGCATATCTGTGGGTAAATGAAGAAATTACATATACATACATATCTATATTGTAACAAATATAATAGTAATAAAACCTTGAAAAAAAAGGGTAAGGAAAATGACAAGAATAATGTGTCGGTGAAATCTTGTGATGAAAATGAAGAAACAACATTATTGGAGACAATTGTCAAGTCAAAACAACAATTAATAGTTGTTGTATCATTCGTGAAATTAGATTGGCAAATGCGAATATAGAGTCATAAAATTCGCTTTAGTGTCGAAACTTCATGTATAAATAACGTCCGAACGCCATGAAAAAATCCCACCAATTCACAAAATATCTTCTCTCTAATTTACAACTTACATAAAAGCTAAGATCAATCTAAAAGCTAGTTTACGTCGCTAAGGATATCAAGTTGAGTTATACAGTTCATCGACCAGCTTATTAATCGAACTTTAGTAAGTTTCTATATGCCTCCACTTTGAGCCTTTTGTTCATTTCCTTATGCTGGATCAATTATGTTTCATTTTTATTCTGCCATTAGCTAAATTACTGCTATATTACATTCGACGTGATCCAATAGTTTCATGATTATATTGAGCGATATTATTTATTATGCATTTTGTTATTCACTGATAACCCGAACGTTTGAGCATGCATAGTTAAAGTTACAATATACGAATGATAAGGAACGAGTCATTTCTATTAAATTAGAATGACTAAGTTGAATGATGATTAAGAAGTCCGTCCCTATTAAATTAGGGCGACAAATATGTATGGCGGGATGTTTTATATGAACACACACGTGTAATGATCAGGAACGTTAAAGGAAAGTATTCAAAGTTATATTTTTAAACAGAATTCAAGGCTTATAGGAAGTTATCTTTGTACTCATTTAACTACATCTTTCAGTTGGTAACTGAACGTATTATTGATTATCTTTTCTACTAGATGACCCCTATATCCACTTGCATAAAATATCCCCACCCTTGTATATAGAAACTTGCTGGGTGTTGTCACTCACCCTTACATTTTCACACTCAGGTTATGAAGCTAGAAAAGTTATCGAGAATGAGAAAACTTACGAGTAGTTACAATATTTATTGTTAAATGTTTTTTTATTGTATACATTAATCTCATTGAATTGTAATGACATTCAAGTAATGAAGTATGTTCAATTCCACAAGTTCATTTAGAACTCCACCCTTTCATTCGTTGTCATTAAATACATGAGATTTATGGCACTAGAAAATAAGAGGGTGCCACATGTGGTATTAGAGCATTAGTTTGAGAGATTTAGGTGCTTCGCTTTAGACCTAAACTCAAACTAGAGAAGACAAATTAGTAATTATAGTTAGAATATAATATTAATAATCTAAAAGTAATACTAATACTATAATTATGATTTGAAGCTAATAATTGGTAAATTAATATTTCGTAGCATGTCCAAATAGTACTAGTGGTTTAGTGTTCATGATAATCGATAAGAATATTATATATATTTATTATCATTGGTCATGATTTATCATGATGTTACTTAGATATAATATGTATATATATGAATATCACTAGTAAGACAAAGTATTTGGACTAAATAATAGTCAGGGGAAATGACGTGTGAGTAATAATTAATGTCGTATATAAAAAAAAAAAAAAAAACTCACTACAATTTTCATAGTGTTAACTTGTGATAGATAATAATTTAAGAATGAATACGATAGAAAACTAAAATTTCTTTATTCAATAGAAGAACAAAATACAAAGTACATCAAATACTATATATGTCAACATTTATTGCGACCCACAAAAACGCTAGGGCAACGGACATCAACATAAAAATAAGTGGATTAAGCTCCTCGGGTGGAATTGATGCGTGTTAAGTTGTCGTTAAAAATAACAAGTTTTAATTGATTGGAAATACTAAAGTAAACTTCAACACAACCAAGCAACAATATATGTTTGTATTATAGTATAGCTTTGGTAAGACCGAGTCGAACCACAGGGAATCGGTGTAAATTAAAATAATTAATTAAACCTAAAATTACAAATTACAATTAAATAAGGGTGCGTTTTAGTTCCGTACAAACGATTTTTAATAAGAAAACTAATAAAAACAATTAAAAACAATTATAAGATAGAAAGTAACTTGAAAGTAATCAGATAGATAAGCATGTATTTACTTAGAATTATGATTCTTCGATTCAGGTTTCAGATATGTTTATTGAATTGTTGTTTGTTTATTATGGTGATTTCAAACAAATATGGATAGCCTCCTGTTAAAGTTAACTAATCCCTAATAAACCTTACCTTAATACTAGATTCTCTTGAATACACTAAAACGTGTTATTAACATAAACTTTATGCTATTAATCCTATCAACAGATCATTAAGATTCATTCAGCGACCTCGTGTTAACGTAAGTCTATAATTATTGGTTAAATAATTATCATATCAATTAGGTTATATTAATTGCTAATCTCTTAACCTATTACCGGTTACAGTCTCAAGCCACAATTAAATAATAAATTACTTAATTGTAAATAATCAACCGACTTATACAAATGTTAGTTATAGCATAAATCTTTTGACCACGTTAAGTAACAATTAATCAACACACAATTAATAGGGATCTTTCGAATAAACTTAATAACCATTCATAACTTGAATCAACATAAACATATCATAAAACCTTCATCTAATAATCATTCATCTAAGTAAATACAATAAAAGAATTAACTCATGTTCATAGGAAACCTAATCAGATCTAGAAACATGTAATGAAACATAGTAAATAGATAAGAATAAGAATCAAATCAAAGAAACCGAACTAATCTTCGTTAGGGTTGAAAAGCTTCAAACCCTAGCTTCCTAGCCTCCAGATACCTCCTTAAGTCGACCTTTAAACCCTAGAACCGAATTAAGGGTTACTTAATTCGTATGTAATTGTCTGGTATAAGGGGTGGTAATGGCCTCTATTTATAGACTTCTAATCGCGCATCCAACCGCCGGTTGGATTTTTCATCCGCCGGTTGGGTTGGATTTTTACCCGAAAACTCGGATCTTGACCGCGCGCTCCACCGCCTTCCAGATTTAGGTTCAACCGCCGGTTGAAATATTCAACTCCCGGCTGGATTGAAATTGCAGAATCTTCCTTTCTCGGGCCAGACTTCTTTTCCTTTGGGCTTTACACTTTGCAAATCCGATTTTTATTCTTCTCTTTGGCCCAATACTCCACCCTTTTGGGTTTAATCTTCTTTCCAAGTTCAATTTTTCTTGATCTTTAATCCTCTCTTCATTTTCTTCAGTTTTCAGCTCGTTTTCGTTCATTTTCTTTATTACTTTAATTTAAACACCCTTTTGCAAATATAAACGAAATCAGTAATATATATAAATAATTTGCAATAAAAATGCTTAGAAATAAGGGATTATTATAATATAAATAAGATATTATTTGATGTTATCAAGGAATTAACATTAACCCAATAAGGGATATTATTGTTAACACAATAGCAAAAATTATGACGGGATGAAGCATCATCAAAATCGTTGGAACAAGGTTGTCGCACCCCCAAGACACGTGGCAGCGGAAGGTAGGGTGTTGCGTTGGGGGCGCCGACCAAATCAAATATCACAACACAAGAATTACAACAAACGACCTCTATATGAGACGTTTCCAAAAATCATTACATTTCGTAGTTACATTGTTTACATATGTTTTGCCAAAAGTAGAGTACGCATCTATTACAAGATTACAACACATCATAATGCAAGCTAATCTCTGTTGTTTGTGAAAAATATGCGACTCGAGCTATCTCCTTCCAAAAGCAAACCTACTGCGGTTGATCTCATGAGAAATACATACTAAAAGGTCAACATAAAGTTGGTGAGTTCATAGGTTTGTAAACAGTTGATATAACATCGTATGGAACACAAGATTTCCGTTTGTATCATTCAACAATGATAGGTAATGTATTACAAAAATGTAAAGATAGTGTATATTGTTGCCATGAGCTCATAGTTCGAGCTTAACTGTGGTGTCGTGTCACAATCAAGTGCCACGATCGGGGTGCCTCCCAGCGAGTGCCTAATCCAACACTCGTAAGAACAAATGATAATGCGTCCGTTTGACAAGTTAGCGCTACTAACCCGGACGGGGGGAGTCAATCCCAAATAGTACTATTCATTAACATTCACGCTATAACGATACTAACAAACTATGATGTGGGGGACTTCAGGATTAGTAAAATAACTCATGCAACCAATATATCGAGTTTTGTACTTGTGTTCACATGAAAATAGCAGTGTAAAAGCAGTTGTATGTATTCTCACCCCTGTTAGAAAACAGTAAAAAGGGGCTATGAAACTCACCTGATATTAGCAAGCAAGTAGCAAATAGTAAGCAAGGCGTGTTTTCCAAATGCAACCTTCTAACGTCCTAAACATATAAGGTTGTGTAAGTAGATGTCTCAAAAGACCATCTATAGTGATTGTATAAGTGGGGGTAAATGTCCACTTAAGCCAATCATGTAGGGGGAGGGTTAATGTCCACCTAAGTTAATCGTGTAGGTAGAGGGTTAATGTCCACCTAAATTAGTTCACACAATTAGAAATGTCCAATTGTTCAGTTATCGTTTATGTTTATAAAACATGTACGGGCCGTTGGTGATATTTTGTGAAAACACAGATTCGATTAATTATGTTATGCATATTTCTACTTTCCAGTTATGGTAATTGATCAGTGTGGCAAGGGGCGAAGCCCATTAATGACGGGGGTCCGGGGGCAGAGCCCCTGGCAGCGGGGTCCAAGGGGTGGCAACCCCTGGCGGGGTCCAAGAGGCAGAGCCCCTGGCTGGGGTCGAGCTGTGTTTTTATTTATGCTTATATTGCTTTAAGAAAAACGTATCGATTTTTGTGTTTTTAGCGACACTGGGCTAGTGTCGCCATTGTGCGACACTAAGGTATTATGCGACACAAAGTCTTGTGTCACTAATGTGTCGATTCGGGTGCTATGGCGACACAAAGGCTTGTGTCGCTAATGTGACGATTCGGGTGCTATGGCGACACAAAGGCTTTTGTCGCTAATGTGACGATTCGGGTGCTATGGCGACACAAAGGCTTGTGTCGCTAATGTGACGATTCGGGTGCTATGGCGACACAAAGGCTTGTGTTGCTAATGTGACGATTCGGGTGCTATAGCGACACAAAGGCTTGTGTCACAGACTACTGGGCTTCTGCGACATAGAGGCCTGTAACAGGTCAGTTTTGTACATTTTATTTCGTGTCCCAAATGTTCGAATAAAAATTCAAGAAAAATCTATGTTGTTCCTTAGTATGTTAGCTCCTTACAATAATTTTTCCAGAAATTTTGGGTATTCCTAAGTATTTTTAAAAATTTCGTTTGTTCCCTGAGGTCAGAAAGTGACCAATCCGGACACATGCAACAAGATCGGATTTCTGGGCAAAATCTACACATTTTCAGAAAAAGTTATCTAAACGACATTTGTACCTAACAAAATTTTTGAACTTTTGGCGTTGGTTTCAAGTCATTTGGATGTGTATATCTCGAGTTATGATTAAAACAAGAGAGGTGAAATTTCTGTGATTTTCGACAGCCCGTATACATGTTTTTGTAAAAATCATTTCGGGTATCAAACGAACTCCAAAAATTATGAAACCACTTGGAAATGAAAGCTAACTTCCTAAACTTAATTTTTGCCTTTTGAATCGTTCATTTTGGTCAAGTTTTGAGGAAGAAACAGCCTCTCAAAGTCGAGCTATTTTTCTGCCCGGAAATGCATGTGTTGTTCTTGAACATTTTAAGCCATGAAAAACGTTTTTATGTTATATTTTGGACATTTCTTTGTTACGTGAACCTTATAACATGTTTATGGAAGTGTTTTAGAAGGGTTCTTAAGTTCTTACAAAGAGGAGGATGAAAGCACAAAGAGATGGACGTTGAGAGCTCGTTTTCTTGCGTTTTCGGCTTGATTTCTTCTTGAAAGTATGGTGAATGTTGATGGTGGTTGATGGTGGCAGGTGGTGGTTGATGGTGGTGGTGTAAATGGCAGATTTCTAGTGAGAGAATGTAGAGAGGGAATTGAGAGAGTGTGTGTGTGTTTTGAGTGTGTAAAATGAGAGGAAATGAAGGAAAAGAGAATAAATAGAGTGGGCCTTGGGCTGCCTTCTTGGGCCGATTTGGGCCTCTTGGGCCGGCCTTGGGCTCAAGTTGGGGTGGCCCAATTTGAGTCTTGGGCTTGTATAATAGTTGCTCAAGCCTGTGTTACGTTATTCGATCGGTAAAACGTTATTCGCGTGTGTAAGAATTAAATCATTAACGTTTAATGTTTGTATTTTATTTTTGATACGAAGTCACTATTTTAATTTGACCAATATACTTACAAATACTTTATTGAACCTTCTTAAAATATTTGTCGGTTTCGTTCGGGTGTCGGGCGCGATTCCCGCATTTTCGTTGCGTTTGTTACGTTTTAAGCAAAACGTCTAGGTTTTTCGTATATTATTATTTAATAACAATAATATAGGGTAAATAATTACTATTTAATTTATAAAATAGGTTTACATTATTTATGAAAGGTTATCACCTACGCCGTATAGATTGTCGGACCTCGTCCGGTTGTTTCGCGTAATTACAGATAACCACATAATCACGTAAGTGTATATTCAAATATACAGGTAATTACAGATATTTAGCCTAATACCAACTAAATACAAGTAATTAGGGTTTCCAGCTAGGTTTAACCATTAACCTAAAGTGTCGGGTGTCACAAAGGTGGAGTGTACGAAGAAAGAGACGAAGAAATGGTGTGTGAAATAATGAGTGTTAATCACCTATTTATATTCAAAACTACAGCCGTTAGGTTACTGTTTATAGCGTTAGGTTACTGTTCATAACCGTTAAAAAAATAAGAAAGTAAAACAATCTAAATAATAATATGAGAAGGTGTACAATGGAAAAAAAATAAGATTATTTTATTCAGTCAAACAACAAATATAAAGTACATCAAAAACCGTATAGGTCAACATTTATGCCGATCAAAATAACCGGTATGAAAAGCGATAACAACACTACAATTATTGGATGGATTTCATCATACGGAAGAATTATTAAACTAATAACCGCTACTATCACCCACGCAATAGCTAAAATTGTAAAAGGATGAATCATTTTGAAATTTTTATAGTAAAGTGAAGAATATGAAGAAGAGGAAGAGGTAGTGTGTGAAATAATGAGAAGTATAAATCACCTATTTATATATATAAAAAAAAACCCGTTAGATCACTGTTCATAGCCGTTAGATTACTGTTCATAACCGTTAGATTACTGTTTATGATCGTTAGATTACCGTCCATAACCGTTAGATTACTGTTCACAACCTGTTGGGGAAAAACAATGATCAAACCCAAGTTATAAATCTGAGGAGTCAAAATCTAACTTAGTTGTATTCAGGAAAAACTTAGTGATTTCCTGAGTCTGTGTTTCTGAGTCTGTTCTTCACAGATTGAAGAAGTGTTTCTGAGTCTGTGCTTCACAGACTGAAGAATTCTCACAGACCGAAAGCCGTGCTCTATTTGAAGACTTATGAACTCATCATCTGAAGAATAAAGATTGAAGACAGGAGACTTCACAGACTGAAGATCACAGACTGATGATCACAGATTGAAGATCACAGACTGATGAGCACAGACTGAAGAGCACAGATTGAAGAACAAAAGTACAATCGTACAAAAGAAGTCCTTCTTTCCCTAGGCTACGGTACAACTGAAGGGATGTTTGAGTAAAGTCAAACATTGAAGAAAGGTTTTCTTCTCAGCAAAGAAACCTTTACCTTTTGCTTTTTCCATTTCCAAGAAAAGCAAAAAGGAAAGAGTGCAAAGTTGCCCAAGATGGAGTTGTTATCCCTTGGACAACTAACTGAGCTGGATAATATAGAGTTGATACTTAACTCTATAAATAGCAGCTCAAAAGCACTTCAAAGCAATATCCAAGACAATTAGTATACAAGACCTTTAAGCTTAGGCTAAAAGCATTACCACACTAACTGTTTAAGTTTGTAGTGATAATTGTATCATAGTATACTACTTGGATCGTATTGAAACAATCTGTGTGTTTGAATACTCCGTCTTACTTGTAAGACAAACCATTTATTGTGAATAAGACTTTAATTCATAATATATTTTGTGCTTTAATTAATCCTGTATTCCGCCTTGATTAATTAACCTGTTTGATATAACTTAGATATAAACTAATATATTAAATACTTGTTATTTAATCTATATCTAAGTTTTGGGACCTTCAAGACCTAACACAACCGTTGGATTACTATTCATGACCGTTAGATTACTATTCATAACCGTTAGATTTCTGTTCATGACAGTTAAAAAAAATACTCACCTTGAGCCGTATCAAGAGAACCAACTTAGCATAACTCGGTATCAAACTTCCATAAAAGATATTAAATTTTTACCTCTGAACATGAGATATACTCACCTTGAACCGTTTTGAATAATTGCTAAGGTTATAATAATAATAATAAAAAAAATTATGACAAAAATAATAATAGCTTTGATAATTAGGCCAGAAAAGAAAATTTAAAAAAAATAAAAAAACAAAAATAAATAAATAATAAAATCAGTTAAATAGTAACACAATACAGACGCACAAATGATAATAAAGTATTTTAACCTTTATAACATCTTTAAGTGTGTCTTAAATATTATAAAAAGAGATAGTAAACGTAAACAAAAAAAAAAGAAAAAAAAATTAGAAGTGATAAGCTGTCTAATGAGATAGGCTTAGAAAATGTATTCCTAATAAATTACTTCGATGTTTAGATTTTGGGACGAAATCATTTTTAGGAGGAGATGATGTAACACCCCATAATTTTATATACATCGATTTGATAGTAAATGAATGTCTATATCTTACTTAGTAACTATATAAAGTAATATAATACCTGACGAAACTTAATGACTATAGTCCATGAATTATGATAATGTTATTAGAATCTAAAATATCGAATATATACATCATATCTTCGTTATCGCACAAAGCAAGAGTTATAATAAATTAATGCATGTGTTGCCATTAAATATATATGTAGTCATGTGATGTTCTTAATATATAATAACGATAACATTTATATATAAGTAGGATCTCGTGCATATCTGTGGGTAAATGAAGAAATTACATATACACACATATCTATATTGTAACAAATATAATAGTAATAAAACCTTGAAAAAAAGAGGGTAAGGAAAAAGACAAGAATAATGTGTCGGTGAAATCCTGTGATGAAAATGAAGAAACAACATTATTGGAGACAATTGTCAAGTCAAATCAACAATTAATAGTTCTTGTATCCTTCATGAAATTAGATTGGCAAATGCGAATACAGCGGTATAAAATTCGCTTTAGTGTCGAAACTTCATGTATAAATAACGTCCAAACGCCATGAAGAAATCCCAACAATTCACAAAATATCTCGAAAGGTTATGAAGCTGGAAAGGTTATTGAGAATGAGAAAACTTACCAGTAGTTATAATATTTGTTGTTAAATGTTTTTCTATTGTATACGTTAATCTCATTGAATTGTAATGACATTCAAGTAATGAAGTATGTTCAATTCCACAAGTTCATTTAGAACTCCACCCTTTCATTCGTTGTCATTAAATACATGAGATTTATGGCACTAGAAAATAAGGGGGTGCCACAACTAACATCTACTTCTCGTAATTCACACATGAGCAAAGAGAAACGAGACATCAAAGAATCAAATGACTTATTTAGTAGTACTTTAAACAAATCAAACTGCCTTTTCAAGAGTTCTTGTCTACTTTCCTTATATTGTTCATTCCCTCCGAAACGAATTACAAGAGCCTGCCAAAGATCATATGTTGTAAGATGAATTTTGAATATCATCATCATGTCTCTAGATAAACTCATGGTAATTGACGCTATGCCTTCTTTTCCTTCTCATAGGCAGATCTTTTTCAACTGTTAATAAATCCAATGGTTTGATAGACTCAGATCCTTCAAGTAATCACAATCAATTATCCAGAAAACTAGCTCAATTCAAAACACAACCGTATGTTTATCTTCACGAATCCGATTGAATTCACCTTCTACGGCTCTGATACCAATTGTAAAACGATATTACCGGATCTAGAACACAATCACGAATACCTAAATGCGAAATCTCTTAGTATTCGTTTAATTCGTAGATCAAAGTAATGACACAGTGCACGTACACGGTGTAAATAAACTTTCTTTTTCTATTAAATCACTCATGGTTACTGATTCACACTTCACACAAACGCTCAACAAATTCGCACTCTCACACAATTATCCCACGCATACTTAATCTGAAACCAGATACATATATATATAGACACTGTTCATGCGAACTAGTGCTGCAAACTTAATCACAAGTTCGCATGACAAGTTTGCACAATGCTAAGTTCACATAACAGTTTACAAAAAATGCTAAGTACAAAATCCTAACTTTACATTCGTCAAAAATCAATCTTCAATCCAAGATGCCTGACACACGATCTTGTACACTTTGGGATCACATCAGTATGAATATATTTTCCTTTAAGAAATTTAAATCTATTTCGATTGCTAGTATAAATTTTCCACGTTAAACTTAACTTAATGAAGTTTAAAACATGTTTTTTATATTTTTAGACAGTTCAAGACGATTATTGATATTATATCCCACTTAAACATTCCACAATTTAGCTTCTAAACAAAATGATTATTATTATTATGGATATTATTTGTGAGTCCCATACTTTGACATACTTTTGTAATCAGGATACACATAATTTCTATATAAAGGATGAAAATATGTAATTATCTTTAGGCCCGAATCAATTTTTGAAGAAACTATTAATTATAGGTCTGTACTAAGTACAACGGAGTAATTATTAGTTTAAACAAACACCAATTTGAATGCCGTAAAGATAGAGTTTTAGCAGACAGGTAGAGAGTGATTGCTGAAACTTCGATAATTAGGGTTTCGGAATGATGTTCATTATAAAGTTGATTGGAGATTTTCTTTGATGAGAAACCAATAGGCTTTTGGTGTAAACACTAGGACCCTACGTTTTTAGTCTAGTTCTAAAAGCATATGTCACTGAGTCCTAGGTTATCGTGATTCTGATCAGACCAGGTTGTTTTGTAACCCCCTTCACCGTCTTTAAGAGACCAAGTGACCCTCTGAGGATGATTACATCCGGGGTGCAGGAATGAGGCAACAAACCGTAATTTATCTTCTAACCTTTCTTAACACCTATGTCTAATTGATTTTATCAAGACTAATACTAATTGTATTCTATGTATGTTAAACTATCAGTTATGTGGAGTTAAGCTGTTTAAGCATCTTAGACTACAGGCGAGTCTTTGCTTTCATTTCAGAACTCCGTATTTAATTATGGTAAGCACAAATACTTCCGTCATGAATTAAACCCTCCTTTGCCATCAGTCGTTCATCCCTAGGTCTACTCACGATATACAATGCGATAAGCATTTCCACAGCTTTATGTTCCCTAGGCCATGTTCTAGAAGGGTGACTTCTAGGTAATTCACGATGAGATGGACCTACGACATTTCCTTAGCTTCCAAGTATTTGTACTTTACCAGAGGTATTTCCAATGCTAAGTACGGGGCCGTTTTACGGAGATCTCATAGCTTCATACTGTAACAAAGATAACTTATATATTCATAGCTAGGATTGATCAGATTCTAACTAAGGCAATAGTCACGTGAAAAACTGGAAAGAGTGAATGGGAAATTAGGTTTAAGTTCAGGATAAATTTAACCGGATACATAGAATAGCAATTTCCAATCGTACATGATTAAGATATTCATTTAACATCATCCCTACTCCTAATATCTACATTTCAACAATCACATTACTAAGCTAAATAATTATCATGACAATAATCAAAACACATACCGAAATAACATGCAATGCAGACATTATAACAGTAGAGAGAGAAATAGATATCACCGGGAATTAAGCAGCGTAATACTGAGAATTACAATAGTCTGAACTTGACAAGCCGTTACAACTAGATTACCAAGCTAAAACTTTCCTCTAGACTCTAACCGGCTAACTAAATCTCTCTAGTTCTCTAGAGAGAGAAACTAGAGAGAGAAACTTACAATAAGTGTGTGAAATGAGTGAAAGAATGAGAGAGGAGATTGAGGGATGATTTGATGATGAGAAATGGGTAGGTTAGGCTCCCTATTTATAGGCAAAAGTCCCTAGCACCCCGTACAAGTCTTTATGTACAAGATACAAGCACTAAATAGCCCGGAATAGCCCGAAATTGTGAAATAACCAAAAAACAGCATCACCGGAGGACCAAGGGGGCCGTATACGGCACCCTAGAGGCCGTATACGGCATGCTAGGGGCCTTATATGGTATGGGGAAGGCCGTATACGGTATCCCCTACGCCGTTTGGCCTTTACCCGTTGTTCGGTGCTTCGTCCGTTGCTTGTTTCGCGCGTATCTTCTTCGTTTCTTGCCCGTTTTGCTTGATTCTTTCGCCTATGTTCTCGAAAACCCGTTACGCTTCTAATGACACCAAAATCATAAATTTAGGATGTGTGTAGCATGTAGGTGCTCGGAATGCGTTCGGTTGATTTTCGGGTGTTGTATCTTCTTCGTTCTTTATCTGTTTTGCATGATTCTTGATCTCCCGCTCTCGTAATTACCTATGAGTCATATGAGATAAGTTAGGATGTGTATATCGTAAGGTAAATATTAGGGGAGGAATCGGGTGAAGTTTATTTGCTTTGATTTGCTTGTTAATCGATCATTTTCAATGATTTTTGCTACAACGTCTGTATTTGAACTACTTTAGTAAATTTTAGTAAATAAGTATTATTTTAAGATGTTTTCACTAAATAATAGCTCAAATAGCGAGTAATAATGTACGTAAAAATATGACGTTTTACGTTACATCAGAAATCATGGCTGAAGTGATTTTGTCGGTGAAGTTACTCCTGACTTGGGTCACTTGAAAGATGATGACTACAGACTCTTCTTTCTATCATTCAATGTTAAGAAAGATAAGAAATCACTTGGTCTGGCAGTTAAAGATATGAATAATATAACTCACTATGTACCTGCTGGAATTACATTCACAGAAGATACATATGTGAAGGCCGATGACGATGAAGGTTATTTGTATAAAGATGAAAAAGAAGAGGAATGCTTTCAGTGTGTAAACATTATATCTGGACAAGCTTATTATCATTTATTTGCTCTGTTAGATTTGTGCAAAGCTGAACTGAATCTACCATTCAGAAAGAGTGTGATTAGACACTTGTTTAATCATCTGAGTGAGATAGACAAGATTATAGAATTGAATAGTAAATGTAATAGCGTCAAGAAAGAGAACATAAAGCATTCTAAAGAGAGTCTGGAATAGATTGAGCTGACTGAAAAAGGAAGAAGAGATCGAGATGAATGGACACATGTATGTCAGAAGAAATTTTTAGTAGAAGACTTATTGTAATTGACTAGCTTTGTAATGATTTGATAAATATATATAAAAGTCTAGTTTATTTTCATTTGTTTGATTAGTATTATTATAATTGTTTTGACATCATCAAATAGAGGGAGAGATCGTTGAGAAAAACAATGAATCAAACCTGTCTTATGAATTTAAATCTGATGAGTTAAAATAACTAAGTCTAAGAAAAATTAGCTAAGTGTTAATTTACAGTCTAAAATGGTATTTCGGGATTGAGTCTGAAACATCGGACTCTGACATGTTTCACACTCTGATAGACTTCACAGGAACTTCAAACTAAAGCGCTACTTACTTAGAGTTTCAGATCGAGAGTTAGAAGTTAATGATTTGAAGTTTAAAAATAATTTTTACAGGTGGGTGATAACGCGTAAGAAGTCACATTTTTACTCCCGGTATCCTCTCATTATAAGACCAACTCAAATATAGCATTTATCTGTTTTGTATTGTTGAGTAGGTCAAAACGAAGACGATGCAAGAAAAATGATGGAAAACGACCGAATAAACGAAGATTCTAGAGCGAAATCAAAACTGAAGACTCACAATACCACTTTATTAGGCTCAAAACCTGAACGCATGGATTGGTTAGTATCAAAGTCTTCGTTTTTCAAAAACGATATTGGTGCATAATGTATGTCAGTCATTTGGTCAAACATTTATTATTGTCAAAGTCAATTAGTCTAAGTATGTGAAGTGTTGAGTTTCTATATGATAGAAAATATACACAAAATCACTGTTCATGCGACACTAGGTCGCATAGTGCGACACTGAGCCAATGTCACAATAAAGTGGTGGCCTGCGACACTAAGCTAGTGTCGCAGGATCGGCAGAATGTGTATAAATAGAGAGTTAGACTTTCGTTTTTTAAAAGATCAAACCCTAGAGAGAGATAGAGATACGGAAGAGAGTGTGAGAAGAGGAGAGTGTGTGAATTGTAATCTTTATTCTTCAAGTGTTAATATATACGAAAAGATTATAAAATCGTTGGATTTGTGTTTACGTTTCAATTGCTTGATTGATTGTTTCTGCCTTTCAATTGAGTCAAAACGACAAGTCTAGATCCCAAAACAAAGGATCCTAACAAGTGGTATCAGAGCTTTCTGGCGTTTGTTTGAAGATTTGATCGTTAATTGAAACGTTTTCGGTTTGATTCGTGGTGTTTTTGGTGGTTTGATCAAGGTTTTGGGTCCAATCAGTTGAATATTTGGCTTCTGGAAGTGTATTTCTGGGTGTGTTTGTCGATTATCATTCGAAATTCGTTAGGATTTCGAAAATTTTAAATTTTTAGGGTTTTTGGAGCTGTTGGCCGCGACACTGCGACACTAGGTGTGACACTTACTTTTGTGTCCTTACTAGGGTTTCTTGATTTTAATGTGAACTACGACACTAATCTGCGACATTAATCTGCGACACTACCTCTGTGTCGCTATTAAGGTTTGTGTTGGTGCATATTTAGTGTGTCTGTCAATTGGTCTCAGTCTGTAATAATTTTGTTTATGTAATTACGACGTTTGTTTTATAATAAGTAATTACATATTTTGTTTAGGCGACACAGAGCCTGTGTCGCTTATGCGACACAAGGCTTGTGTCGCATGACAAGGCTGTGCGACACATAGGCTGTGTCGCAGGGTCAGTTTTGTTCCAGTATAAATAGATGCATTCGGCCTCAGTTGTGGGATTGACGAATCCAGGTTATCTGACAGCTATTGTAAAGCAACTCTGTGTATTCAAGCTAATCGATTATAATCTCATTACACAAGTTGATTTGTTTTTGATTCGTGTGTGTTTAACGTATCTTATTCAATTGTTTGAATTCCGCCTCTCAATTGATTGTGACGTTCCGGTTTAGATCAGGTTTAGGGAACCTACAAGTGGTATCAGAACTGATTAGCCTTATACTGTTGAAGAAATGGATGAGAGTTTTTCCGACGGTGGATTGACTCCTCCTACTTCTCCGGGAACGGTTCCGCGACCGGCAGAATTGGAAAATCTTCGTCGCCATCATCCCCATCGATATAAAAGGGTGTAAAGGCGTATGCGACAAGGACAAACCTATGTACCTCCGTCTACAAGGAAGAGGATTAGAGATGATGATGATCCTACCGATGAAGACTGGGAACCTCCCTTGGTTCGGCATGCATCTACCTCATCTTCTCGCCCACGTGTTGATATCCCACGTGTGGATATTCCATTTCAACCCCTTCCGTCGGTAATTCAAGAGTTAATGAGGCGGTTGGACTCGATGCAGCAAACGATGACATCCCAAACTGCATTAATTCAATCTCAGTCTGCGGTTCTAGAGGCTCAAGCTGCTCAAATCAAGGAATTAGAGACGCAGACTTCAAGGGTTTCTGTGTTACAGTCTAGGGTTTTAGAATTGGAGTCCCTAGCTGATGTTTCGAGGGGGTCAGGCCAGCAAGCCTTAGAAGCAACATCTAGGACCTCCGCCGGAACTCAGACTGAAAATGTAAATGATTCGGACATTAATAAAACTTTGGTTTTAGATTATTTTGCGTCTTCTACTCAAATTCCAGGTCAACCAATCGCGCTAAATATTAATTATTCTGAAGCTAATCTTGAATATCTTCAAAGCTTGTTAAATGAAGATGATTCGGTGCCTAAGGATGACAATGTTGAAACTGATGATGATGTTGAGATTGAGCATGAAGAACCTGACAGTGATGATATGTATGATGATGCACCGATTATTGAATCGGATTCAGAAGATGAAACAGATCCGGCTCCAGAAGCAACCCAAAGCGAAACTGATATTCCTTCTACAGAACCTTCATCTTCCTCTGCACAGGCGGTGCCAAATATTATCTGGACACGAGCTGTGGCAGCTGCTCCCACAACGTGTAAATATTACAAGGTTCGTGGAGATTTCAAGGGTTTGATTAAGAGCTGGAAATATGATGAAAATCACTCAGTGATGATGATTAAAATAAGTGATGGCATTCAGTACTTCAACCTCAAGTTCTATCGAATAAGTACGTTGCCTATGTGTGAACTTAACCGACTAGCTCAGTTAAATATGATAAATCCTTCGAGAGATGGAAGAGCTGAATTCTTTGAGAAAACCTTGCGTGGTGAGATAAACAGCAAAAGATATAACTTTATAAAGCCAACGCTCGGTAAGAGATATATATTCAAAAGGAAGCTTGACCCTGTCACGAAAAGGCCTATCGTCAAGACGATCTATCCACCAGCTAAAAGCTTGACGAAAATTCTTCTAGAGATCGTTCCCTTGGATTTTCTTAGAAGATTGTAATACTGGGAATATGACGAGAATAATAGTGAAGCTGTGATTATCTATGTACTAAATTCAGAACCAGAGGCCAAGTCGACGTGGGGATTAAAAAGACAAAGGTTTCGAATTTTTGACCCCACAAGTTTGATAAATCTTTCTGAACAAGATATGAAGATGCTGCATGAGAACAAACTTCAATTCAAGGAAGGAGACAGAAAAGAAGCATCAAAGTTTCAGAAGACTGTTGATATTTGTGTAATGAAAGGGATACATGCTGGTGGTGTATTCCCTGGAGACTGGAAATGATCGAATAAATTTTTGAAGACCAAGCTGAAGGCACGGGGGAGTTTGTTGGTGCATATTTAGTGTGTCTGTCATTTGGTCTCAGTCTGTAATAATTTTGTTTATGTAATTACAACGTTTGTTTTATAATAAGTAATTACATATTTTGTTTAGGCGACACAGAGCCTATGTCGCTTATGCGACACAAGACTTGTGTCGCATGAGTCGGCTGTGCGACACATAGGCTTTGTCACAGGGTCAGTTTTGTTCTGGTATAAATAGATGCATTCGGGCTCAGTTGTGGGGTTGACGAATCTAGGTTATCTGAGAGCTATTGTAAAGAAACTCTGTGTATTCAAGCTAATCGATTATAATCTCAATACACAAGTTGATTTGTGTTTGATTCGTATGTGTTTAACGTATCTTATTTCAATTGTTTGAATTCCGCCTCTCAATTGATTGTGACGTTCCGGTTTAGATCAGGTTTAGGGAACCTACAGTTTGTTTGATTTCAATTGGACTGCGGCACTAGTGTGCGGCACTACATTGCGACACTTTCCTGCGACACTAACTTAGTGTCGCTAAAGTCTTTTCGCGGGAATTTTTTCGCATTACCAAATTTTGTTTTTAAGCTTAAAAGTTCTTAATTTTGGTTTTGAAAAAGTGTCGTTTTACTCGGGCAATCTTCGATACTTTCGAATCAAATTTTGGAGGGAAAAGTCAATAAGGCTAAATTTGAAAACTCGTTATTCAACATCTGGGTATTTGTGACTTGGTAAATTTCTGGTTTAAAATGTCTCTTCAAAGCTTTACTCAATTATTAAAACATAACAATAAGATCGGTAGCACTAATAAACCTCCATTATTCACTGCCAATACTAATTATGTTGATTGGAGAATACGATTTGAGGGCTTCATCTCCTATAATGATCCTGATATGATGATTCCTTTGCTTGAACGATATGTTTATCCTCTTGCTGATGGAGATTTCCCAGGAGTTGCTCCACCAAAATCCGTTAGGTCTATGACTCCGGAAGAGAAGAAGTTATGGGATTTAGAACGAAAAACTCACTCCGCTTTAACAATGAGTTTAGCTACTGACGTAATGAGACTGTTTAAACATAATGACACTGCTTACGATCTTCGGCAAACCATTGAAAAGCGTTGTGGGGGAAACGAAAAATGTAAAAAGAGTAAACTGGACCTCGTGAAGAAACAGTTTGAACTGTTTGATATATTGCCTAATAAATCTGTTACCCAACTGTTTAATAGATACTCAAGGTTGGTTAATGAGTTATCTGAAGGTGGAGTTATCCTAGCTACAGAGGATGTGAATAAGAAACTCTTAGATGCTTTACCGAAGAAATGGGATCAACATGCGAACTGACTCGGTTCGCGGTCAACCTTGGTCAACATTTTTTCAGCATTTTGATATTTAACTCTAAAATGTTTACCAAGCAATATATTTCATTTACAATTCAAAACCAATATACAAGCTTGATTACGATTACTCAAAGTACTATTACATGCTATTACAAGCTAGATCTGTTGTCACAAAGCATGTCTCAACAAGAGATAAAAAGTAACTAAAGATAACCAGATATCCCTTTCAAATTCGAATCCTAACCGAAAACGAATCTAACATCACTATATTACCAACTAGGTTCATAAAAAAACTTTATACAATTCGGAATTAAAAACCCCTAAATATGAAACCCTAATTAGAAAATTGTAATGCAAAAATCAAGAGATAATAATGAGTGAAGAATGAAATGTACATACCTTTGTGGAAGAACAAACGAAATTGCAACGAAAAGAACGAGTGAAGTGAAGATTGGCCGGACTTTTTGTGTGATTTTTACTTTTGGAGAAGTGAGGAAGAAGAGCTGTTTAGCTGGTTTAAAACCCAGAACTTCCAGCCGTCGGCTGAATAATTCAACCAGCGATTGGAATCTAGCCCAACAAGCCCACCTTCGTTAGCTCAGTTCGTTACCGGCCCAACTCATTTTATAATCCAACCGACGGTTGAAAATTTCAACCGCTGGTTGATTTGATTGTTCACAAAATTTTCTTAACTGTTTATAAAAATCAATTTTTTATAATTTTAAATCTTAAAAAGTTTATTAATTCTTTTATTATATATTTTTAATAAGTCTATACTTACATTAATATAGACATGCTTCCATCAATCCTTAACTAACAACAAAACTAAATTTTAATTAAAACATGAATAATATTCCTTAACAAATAAGTCAATTACATAATAACTCATTAGTGAAACTAAAAACGAAACAAAAACTCATTAGTAAAAACATAAAGTAGAAAATAAATGCAAGGAAATCCCCCAATCAATTCCTGCTAGTGCGGTTGAACCAAACATCATTCAAAGATGGAGCACGAAACCTTTTACCCAAATCCACTGTAACAGTCTCTTTATAATCTTTGGGGTAAAGCTGCAAGAAGTGATGAAACAATGGCTTAGTAATGTCGGAAATGGATGATGAGTAATCCAGAAAACTCTTATGATGTATTTGCGCAGCTTCTTGCAAATCATCAAATTCTTTAGTAATTTTTGCTACAGCTTTGGCTACAACTCCTTCTTCATCAATAACCTTATAGCCATCTACAATCTTCATTTCGCGCTCTGGGAGAACATGCCTTAAAGCATCCAAAAATTCGTAGAAACCTAATTGTAAATTAGCATAATTCCTAACTGTCGCACCCCCAAATTATGATGCAGCGGAAGTCGGGTCGGGGCGCGACTAACCATGGATCATTACACAAAGTTAAGGCAAACGACTTTATATGAGACGTTTTGAAAATAATACAAAGTAATTACATTAGCAATTCAACCGTTTACATTAAGATTTGGGTTCGCGAATAGTTCAAGAGATTCTAATACATGACCAATGTTACAAAATAGTAATGCAAGAAAATCTCTGATGTTTGTAAGCATGCGACTCGAGCTATCGTATCCTGGGGTAGCCCTACTCCTGTTGTGAACCTGAGAATACATACTAAAACGGTCAACGAAATGTTGGTGAGTTCATAAGTTTGAAACAGTTATCAAAAGTTGGTAATAATCACAAGATTTAATCAGTGTTGCACGAATGCAAAATAAGAGTATACTATTGCCATGAGTCTCACAGTTCGACGCTTAACCTAGTTTTTGCCTCGGGCAGACGTGTAATCCAATACACCTGTAACAGTCAAATATTAATGCGTCCGTGGGTCGGCTAGAGCGACTAGCCCGGACGGGGATGTCAATCCCCGATAGATCTATCCAATAATACTCGCGCTTATACAATTAACGAACTATGATAAAGTGAGGACTTTTAGTGGATTAAAGGTCTCATGCAATCCGTATAAGAGTTGTTTCGGTACTTGTGATTATGAAACAGTGTATGTAATCTCACCCCATGGTATAAAACAGTAAAAGTGGGGCTATGAGACTCACCTGAGTCTTGTAAGCGTGCGTTTAAGTTAATAAACGTTTGTCCAAAGTGTAACCTTCTGGCGCCCTAAACGCACAAGGTTATGTATGAGTGAATGTCTCACAAGATCATTCATGCTAGTTGTCCACTCAACTAGTTATGTCCAAGTGTTTGTTCATTGTTTGCGTTTAGAAATTATGTATGGCCCGTTGGTGATGTTTTGCAATAATAATTCTCGAAGACTTTATTATTATGTTTCGTTTTGTTGTATACTTGTAATGGTATAGGTGTTGTGTGTTCAAGTAGCATCGCATATGATATAGTTGTTGTTCCCGAAAACGTTCCTTAGTAAATTAGGTTTTCAATCAGACTGTTTATGCGACACAGATGTTGTGTCGCTATGGGGTGTTGCGACATGAGGGTAGTGTCGCTGAATGTGAATTTAAGAAAATTTTGCGACATAGGCATTAGTGTCGCAGGTCATGATTTCTATAAGTATGCGACACAAGTCGTTGTGTCGCTAGCCTCAGCGACATTGAAAATAGTTAGCGACACAAGACATATTGCGACATTAGGTTAGTACTGTTTGAGATTTAGCGACACAAGCGTTAATACTGCCAATTGAATTATTGCGACACTAACTTAGTGTCGCGAGTTAGTACTGCTTTATGATTTAGCGACACAAGCTTTGTGTCGCAGATTAGTACTGCTGTCATTACGATTTAGCGACACAAGCCTTGTGTCGCAATAACTCTGGGCCTTCTGCGACACAAACGGGCTGTGATGTTTTTGATTTTTCGGGAACTTGCTCAAATGTGCTCGGTTTGACCCGAAACTTTTAGGGAAGTCTTAAATATGTTATTAGAGCTTAGAAAAGTCATCGTTACGTTCCGTGGTTGACCCGAAAGTGTCGTTTCATATTTATTGCAAAATCAGTCCCTGAGTTTGTTTTCTTAGTTTTTGGGTTGTTTTCGGGGTTCGTTTTGACTAACCAAAGTATCAAAGTGAGCTCCAAGAAAAATCATAGTTGTTTCTACATATCTTAGCTACTTCCAGTAAAAATTTCATAACTTTTGGTCAAGTATAGCTCACGAAATCGTCCAAGGATTAGACAAAGGTCCAGCAGGTCGACTTTTGGACCTTTGCTCAGTGTTTGGTTCATATCTCACGATTTACAAAGCTTCAGAAAAAGTGCGAGTACAATTTTGAAAGGTATCAGAAAAAGCAAACTTTTCCAAGTGGTTTCAGTCGATTTGGATTTGTAGATCTCGAGATATGCTTTCCCAAAGTTGGTCGATTTTTCTGTTCAAAATGGCAGTCCAGACACATTTTCTTCTAAAATCGTTTTCATATATCAAATGACCTCAGAAAATCGTCAAACCACTTGGGTTCGAAAGTAGACTTCTTGAACTTGATTTTAGACTCAAGAATCGTTCGATTTGGTTAAGAAATGAGTTAGATATCATGTGTCAAAGTCGGGTTAAGTTTTTGTCCGAAGGTTAATAGCTTTACCCGAAAGTTTTTAGCATTATCTTTTGGTTTTCGGTTTAGATCTTGGACATAATTAGCATAAACGAACTTCTAACATGTATATTAACATCATCCAAGGAAAATGAACAAGGTTTGAAGAGATTCTTACAAGAAAAAGTTGATCCAAAGTCGAAATGAAGAAGAAGAGGGCTGCTGTGATTGTTTCTCGTTCCTCGGTCCGATCTTCTTCTTCGTGGTGTTGTAGATGATGGTGGTGCTGTCCAGGGACCTTGGAAGGGGTTGTAGGATGTGGGGGTGGTGAGTGGTGACTGTGATTTGGAGGGAGGTAGAGAGAAAACAAGTAGCAAAGTTTAAAAGTGTATTTAGAAATGAAAGATTGGAGAGGTGTATAAGTGTTCGCAAGGAAAGAGATGGGCCAAATGGGTGGGCTGGCTTTACTGGGCTGGGCTGGCCGGAATGGGCCTGACCCAAATGAGTGGGCTGGCTTTACTCGATTTCGTGTTACGTTACTCATTCGGTTACGTTAATCGCGCGCGTTGTAATTAAATCGTTAACATTTAGTTTTCGTGTTTATATTTGAATACGAAATTGTTATATTTAAGTGGCAAAATGTTCTTTAATACTTTTATAGAATCTTTTTAACATACTTGACGGGTTTCGTTCGGTGTCGGGTTCGATTCGCGCGTTTTCGTCGCGTACGATACGTTTTGTAGGAAACGTGAAACGTTTTAAATATTATCGTAATAATATAAGTTAAATAACAATTATTTATCATAATTAGGTTATTTAGTAAACATGTTTTTCACCAACGTCCATATTTATTGTGTCGGATTCCATCCGATCGAATTTGCGTAATTTACAGTTAATTACGTACGTGCGTATAATACACTATACAAAGTGCTATAGTAATTAGTCCTATTTCACACTAATTACATGTAATAATGATCTATGATTAATCACTAATGACGGCCTAATTTGTCGGGTGTCACATTCTCCCCTTGTTAGAAGAATTTCGTCCCGAAATTAGTTTGTTGCCGTGGTTTGTGTGGTATCTGAGAACAGGTGCGGGTATTTCTGTTGCATCTGGTCTTCCCGTTCCCATGTGAATTCAGGGCCACGCCTGGAATTCCACCGGACTCTGACGATGGGAATACGACTCTGTTTTAAACGTTTGACCTCTCGGTCCATGATCTCAATGGGTTCCTCGACGAAATGAAGCTGGTCATCGATTTGAATTTCATCGAGTGGAATGTTAAGTGTCTCATCAGACAGGCATTTCTTAAGGTTAGAAATGTGAAAAGTGTTGTGCACGCTACTGAGTTCTTGGGGTAGCTGCAGTCGATATGCCACCGGACCAATCCTTTCTAGAATTTCAAACGGTCCAATGTACCTAGGGTTAAGCTTTCCACGTTTACCAAAACGAATGACACCTTTCCAAGGTGACACTTTTAACAGTACTTTGTCCCCGACTTGAAACTCGAGGTGTTTGCGTCTCACGTCAGCATAGCTCTTCTGACGATCACGTGCGGCTTTCAGCCGGTTTTGGATACCTACGATTTTCTCAGTGGTTTCATGTATGGTTTCGGGACCGGTGAGTTGGCTATCTCCCACCTCGGTCCAACAGAGAGGTGAGCGGCATTTTCGCTCATAGAGTGCCTCGAAAGGTGCAGCCTTTATGCTGGAGTGATAACTGTTGTTGTACGAAAATTCGCATAGAGGCAAGTGATTTTCCCAATTCTTACCGAAGTCAATTACGCAAGCTCGTAGCATATCCTCTAGGGTCTGAATGGTTCGTTCGCTTTGGCCATCAGTTTGCGGGTGGTAGGCCGTACTCATATCC
The DNA here is from genome assembly GCA_963930675.1 of Gnaphalium uliginosum. NCBI lineage: Eukaryota > Viridiplantae > Streptophyta > Magnoliopsida > Asterales > Asteraceae > Gnaphalium > Gnaphalium uliginosum. The sequence continues at coordinate 33,292,921 of OZ005681.1, forward strand.
AGACGAGTGCCTAGTGATTTTTGTAAGGATTGCCAAAAGCGAGAGGTGAAACGGCTATCTCTATCAGAGATGATCGAGATGGGTACGCCGTGTCGAGCGACGATTTCTTTTATGTAGATGCGAGTCAAACGCTCCATCTTGTCAGTTTCCTTGATTGCCAGGAAATGAGCAGTTTTGGTGAGACGATCGACGATCACCCAAATGGTATCGCAACCGCTCGGTGTTTTTGGCAGTTTGGTGATGAAGTCCATGGAGATCTGCTCCCATTTCCATTGGGGTATTTCAGGTTGTTGTAATAATCCGGAGGGTTTCTGGTATTCGGCCTTAACCTTTGAGCAGGTAAGGCACTTGCTAACGTAAGTAGCTATGTCAGCCTTCATGTTGGGCCACCAATACGACTCTTTGATGCCGTGATACATCTTGTCGGCTCCAGGATGTATAGAGTATCGAGATTTGTGAGCTTCATCCATCACCAAATCTCGTAAATTTCCAAAGTTTGGTAACCATATCCGGTTAGAGAAGTATCGGGCTCCATCGGGTTTGATTTCGAGCTGTTTATCCATGCCTCGAAGGGCTTCGTTTTTCACGTTCTCTTCCTTGAGTGCTTCGAGTTGTGCGGCATGGATTTGAGTGATGAGGTTGTTATGCACAGTCATACCGAGGGCTCGAACTCGCAGCGGTTTAACTCGTTCCTTTCGACTTAAGGCATCGGCCACAACATTCGCCTTGCTTGGGTGGTAGCGGATTTCGCAGTCGTAATCGGTAAGTAGCTCGACCCATAGGCGTTGTCTCATGTTCAGATCCTTCTGATCAAAGATGTGCTGAAGACTTTTGTGGTCAGTGAAGACAGTACACTTGGTACCATATAGGTAATGTCTCCAGATTTTAAGTGCGAAAACCACAGCTCCTAGTTCCAAGTCGTGGGTCGTATAGTTTTTCTCATGGACTTTGAGTTGTCGGGAGGCGTAAGCTATGACTTTTTCTCGTTGCATTAACACACAACCAAGTCCCTGGTGTGAGGCGTCACAGTAGACCACAAAGTCATCGTTGCCTTTGGGTAATGACAGGATGGGTGCGCTGCAAAGTTTTTGTTTTAATAGCTGGAATGCCGACTCCTGTTTGTCAGTCCATTCGAACTTCTTTTCTTTTTGAGTCAGTGCGGTTAAAGGTTGAGCTATTTTTGAAAAATTCTCAATGAATCGCCGATAATATCCAGCGAGTCCTAAGAATTGACGTACTTCGGTTGGAGTTGTGGGCGCTTGCCAGCACTTAATGGCCTCGATTTTCGATGGATCGACATGTATCCCTTTACTGTCGATGACGTGCCCTAAGAATTGTACGGTTCGGATCCAAAATTCGCATTTGGAGAATTTGGCGTATAACTCCTCGAGTTTGAGTAATTCAAGAATGGTTTTCAGGTGATGGTCGTGTTCTTGTTCGTTGCGAGAGTAAATTAGGATGTCATCGATGAACACAATGACGAATTTGTCGAGATATGGCTTGCACACCCGATTCATAAGATCCATGAATACAGCCGGTGCGTTGGTTAAGCCAAATGCCATGACCTGGAATTCGTAGTGACCGTATCGAGTTCGGAATGCGGTTTTTGGGATATCGTCGCTCTGAACTCGCAATTGATGATAACCCGACCGTAGGTCGATTTTTGAGTAAACACTCGATCCCTGGAGTTGGTCGAATAGGTCATCGATCCGGGGAAGGGGGTACCGATTCTTAACAGTCAGCTTGTTCAACTCTCGGTAATCGATACACATTCGGAAGGACCCATCTTTCTTTTTCACAAATAGGACCGGAGCTCCCCACGGTGAGGAACTTGGTATAATGAATCCCTTATCCAAGAGTTCCTGCAATTGAGTAGATAACTCCTGAAGTTCGGAAGGGGCTAAACGGTACGGAGCTCGTGCCACGGGTGCTGCGCCGGGCACTAAATCGATTTGAAATTCGACTTGTCTGGGTGGTGGGAGGCCAGGCAAGTCTTCGGGGAAGACTTCAGGAAAGTCTCGGACGATAGGCACATCTTCAAGCCGCTTCTCCTCCGACTTCTTCTCAGTTACATGTGCCAGAAGTGCTGGGTATCCTTTTCGTAGATATTTTCTAGTTTTCATGCACGATATTACATTCACCCTCGATCCCCCGGTCTCCCCTTGTATGATTAAGGTTCCACCGGTGACGAAAGGAATGCGAACGAGTTTCTCGTGGCAAACGATTTCGGCGCGGTTTTTGGACAACCAATCCATACCTACGATGATGTCGAAGCTCCCGATTTCGATGGGAATTAAATCTATGGGAAAGGATTCGTTTGCTAAGTTTAAAGTGCAATTTTGAATTACACTGTCGGCCTCAATCAGTTTACCGTTTGCTAATTCCACTATATACTTAGCACCTAAGGTCGTGGGAGTAATATTGAGTAGCGAGCTAAACTCATCGGATATGAAACTCTTATCAGCACCAGTATCAAACAAGACAGATGCAGTTAAGTTGTTGAGGAGAAACATACCCGTAACCACATCAGGGTCTTGTCGGGCTTCTCCCGAGTTAATCACAAAAGCTCTACCGCGAGCGTTGTTGTTCCTGTTGTTGTTGTTGTTGTTGTTCTTCAGCTTCGGACAGTCATTTCTGAAGTGTCCGGGGTTACCACATTCAAAACAGGTTCTTGGTGTACCGGGTTTGGCTGTGGTGTTGGGAACTCTGCAGTCCTTAGCTAAGTGGCCCTGTCATTTGCATTTAGTACAAACGTTGCCACATGGACCATCATGGTGTAAGGTACACTTGGGGCAGTAGGGTCTGCTCCCTTGGTACTTTTTCTTGTCATCGGTTCCCGTTGTATAGGCTCTCACAGTCTCCGACCTTCTGTTCTGTTGTTGGTTGGAGTTTCCTTCCCATTTTCTTTTGTTATCCCCAGACCGGTTCCCCGTGTTTGCAGCAGGTGTCCCACGGCGGACCACCTGGGCCATTAAACTGTGTGCCATACGGACGGCACTTTGAATGGTTCCAGGGTTTGAAGCAGTTACCATTCCCTGGATCTTTGCTGGGAGTCCCCAGATGTATCTCTCGATTCTCTTGTACTCAGGGTCCACCATTGTTGGACAAAGGAGTGCCAACTGGTGAAAACGGGTGGTGTAGCTGGCGATGTCGTCGCCCTTAACTGTGAGGTTCCAGAATTCTACCTCTAATTGTTGTAGTTCGTCCCTGGGGCAATACTCCTCCGTCATCATCTTTTTCAAATCCTCCCAGGGGAGTTGATAGGCGGTGTCGATCCCCACAGTTTGCATGTAGGTGTTCCACCAGGTAAGTGCACCGTCCAAGAAGGTGCAGGTGGAGTACTTGACCTTGCACTCTTCGGTGCAGTCGCAGATACGGAATACAGATTCCATCTTTTCAATCCATCGTAACAGACCGATGGCTCCTTCAGTACCCTTGAAGTTTAAGGGTTTGCAGCTCATGAATTCCTTGTAGGAACAAGGTTTGGTTGTTGGGGCAGCATTTGAGGTGTTTTCACTGCCAGCATGCGGTATCGATCCAATATTTTGGTTTGCTCCCTGAGCAGCCAATGCGTCGGCTACTCCTTGAGCGATGAATTGCGCGAGTTCCTCAGCGCTGAAAGTTTGTCTTCTAGGCGGCATGATTCTTAAATAAGGATTTTGAAAGAAATGTGGGTTAGTTCATACGAGTGTTATGATTTTCACAGATGTATATTTATGAAGGGGTAATATACAACAGCACGAGTGACAATCACAGATTTAAGCAGCAAGATTTTGATATCATTCAAAGTACAAGTTCGAATGTTTACAGAATTTAAAGTTTACAAAAGAGACCGGAAAATTTTAAGTCCGGTCGAGACACAAGTAGCTACCCGGTTCGTTACATGACCATTATTACACTAATCCCGACGTCGATCTGCCTGTGGTAGTAGAGTGATGATCCGATCGACCGCTTCTGCGAGTCTGCCAGCCTGTCGCGCACTCTCCTCAGCTAGCGTTAGACGTTGCTCTAGCATTCGCGAGATCTGTTCAGCCTCCTGGGAACGCTGTTCACATTGTTGCATTCTAATCCGCAACTCCATAAGTTCGTCCCTCGTATCCGATGCTAGGTCGTTTGTGAGGTTCACGACTTCTGCTATATCCTCCTGGTTCTGGAGGGATTGAGTCATGTCACCCCGAAATTCTCTTTGCTCCATTCTCATTGTCTCGAGCCTCCTCTCGTGACGGTGAAGTCTCGCAGCTAACACTGGAACAGTGTGATGAGTGGGTTCCTGAGTGTAAGGAGAAATATCCATGGGTTCTGCGGTTGACTGGATCCCTTCCTCGTGTCTCCAGGTTTCTAGTGCGTTTGACAACCAGTCCCACTCGCGTGTTCCCGCTTGACGGTGGTCTCTGACTCGAATGCCTGCGGCGTTTCTCGACCGAGGTCTGGCCTGGTTGGCTCTGGTATCGCTCCTGGTGCGTGGGCGATGGGACCCTGAAGGAGCACGGGTGGATGAGTTTGGAGTTTCGTCTCCCTCGGTGATAGTCATGCGGTTAGGAAAGTCTGCCATTCTGTGGTCAGAGTTTTAGTACGTGAGAACTATACATATACGTATGACGCATAATACTCTAATAAATATAGTATGGAATACTTTTGTCCTGCCTCTAATGTTATCAAAGTCGTCTAATGTATTCCCATTTACCATAACCAGATCAAGTCCTGCATCGATTCCCTTTTAATTGCACATAGTTGATCAGGCTATGTTAATTAAAATTGAATGATGAAATTCCTGAGCTAGTTATGCCTAATGGGGAATACTACCTAAAAGTTATAGTCTAGGTCCACTAATGCAACCTAGTTCGCTATAACTATGGCTCTGATACCAATCTGTCGCACCCCCAAATTATGATGCAGCGGAAGTCGGGTCGGGGCGCGACTAACCATGGATCATTACACAAAGTTAAGGCAAACGACTTTATATGAGACGTTTTGAAAATAATACAAAGTAATTACATTAGCAATTCAACCGTTTACATTAAGATTTGGGTTCGCGAATAGTTCAAGAGATTCTAATACATGACCAATGTTACAAAATAGTAATGCAAGAAAATCTCTGATGTTTGTAAGCATGCGACTCGAGCTATCGTATCCTGGGGTAGCCCTACTCCTGTTGTGAACCTGAGAATACATACTAAAACGGTCAACGAAATGTTGGTGAGTTCATAAGTTTGAAACAGTTATCAAAAGTTGGTAATAATCACAAGATTTAATCAGTGTTGCACGAATGCAAAATAAGAGTATACTATTGCCATGAGTCTCACAGTTCGACGCTTAACCTAGTTTTTGCCTCGGGCAGACGTGTAATCCAATACACCTGTAACAGTCAAATATTAATGCGTCCGTGGGTCGGCTAGAGCGACTAGCCCGGACGGGGATGTCAATCCCCGATAGATCTATCCAATAATACTCGCGCTTATACAATTAACGAACTATGATAAAGTGAGGACTTTTAGTGGATTAAAGGTCTCATGCAATCCGTATAAGAGTTGTTTCGGTACTTGTGATTATGAAACAGTGTATGTAATCTCACCCCATGGTATAAAACAGTAAAAGTGGGGCTATGAGACTCACCTGAGTCTTGTAAGCGTGCGTTTAAGTTAATAAACGTTTGTCCAAAGTGTAACCTTCTGGCGCCCTAAACGCACAAGGTTATGTATGAGTGAATGTCTCACAAGATCATTCATGCTAGTTGTCCACTCAACTAGTTATGTCCAAGTGTTTGTTCATTGTTTGCGTTTAGAAATTATGTATGGCCCGTTGGTGATGTTTTGCAATAATAATTCTCGAAGACTTTATTATTATGTTTCGTTTTGTTGTATACTTGTAATGGTATAGGTGTTGTGTGTTCAAGTAGCATCGCATATGATATAGTTGTTGTTCCCGAAAACGTTCCTTAGTAAATTAGGTTTTCAATCAGACTGTTTATGCGACACAGATGTTGTGTCGCTATGGGGTGTTGCGACATGAGGGTAGTGTCGCTGAATGTGAATTTAAGAAAATTTTGCGACATAGGCATTAGTGTCGCAGGTCATGATTTCTATAAGTATGCGACACAAGTCGTTGTGTCGCTAGCCTCAGCGACATTGAAAATAGTTAGCGACACAAGACATATTGCGACATTAGGTTAGTACTGTTTGAGATTTAGCGACACAAGCGTTAATACTGCCAATTGAATTATTGCGACACTAACTTAGTGTCGCGAGTTAGTACTGCTTTATGATTTAGCGACACAAGCTTTGTGTCGCAGATTAGTACTGCTGTCATTACGATTTAGCGACACAAGCCTTGTGTCGCAATAACTCTGGGCCTTCTGCGACACAAACGGGCTGTGATGTTTTTGATTTTTCGGGAACTTGCTCAAATGTGCTCGGTTTGACCCGAAACTTTTAGGGAAGTCTTAAATATGTTATTAGAGCTTAGAAAAGTCATCGTTACGTTCCGTGGTTGACCCGAAAGTGTCGTTTCATATTTATTGCAAAATCAGTCCCTGAGTTTGTTTTCTTAGTTTTTGGGTTGTTTTCGGGGTTCGTTTTGACTAACCAAAGTATCAAAGTGAGCTCCAAGAAAAATCATAGTTGTTTCTACATATCTTAGCTACTTCCAGTAAAAATTTCATAACTTTTGGTCAAGTATAGCTCACGAAATCGTCCAAGGATTAGACAAAGGTCCAGCAGGTCGACTTTTGGACCTTTGCTCAGTGTTTGGTTCATATCTCACGATTTACAAAGCTTCAGAAAACGTGCGAGTACAATTTTGAAAGGTATCCGAAAGAGCAAACTTTTCCAAGTGGTTTCAGTCGATTTGGATTTGTAGATCTCGAGATATGCTTTCCCAAAGTTGGTCGATTTTTCTGTTCAAAATGGCAGTCCAGACACATTTTCTTCTAAAATCGTTTTCGTATATCAAATGACCTCAGAAAATCGTCAAACCACTTGGGTTCGAAAGTAGACTTCTTGAACTTGATTTTAGACTCAAGAATCGTTCGATTTGGTTAAGAAATGAGTTAGATATCATGTGTCAAAGTCGGGTTAAGTTTTTGTCCGAAGGTTAATAGCTTTACCCGAAAGTTTTTAGCATTATCTTTTGGTTTTCGGTTTAGATCTTGGACATAATTAGCATAAACGAACTTCTAACATGTATATTAACATCATCCAAGGAAAATGAACAAGGTTTGAAGAGATTCTTACAAGAAAAAGTTGATCCAAAGTCGAAATGAAGAAGAAGAGGGCTGCTGTGATTGTTTCTCGTTCCTCGGTCCGATCTTCTTCTTCGTGGTGTTGTAGATGATGGTGGTGCTGTCCAGGGACCTTGGAAGGGGTTGTAGGATGTGGGGGTGGTGAGTGGTGACTGTGATTTGGAGGGAGGTAGAGAGAAAACAAGTAGCAAAGTTTAAAAGTGTATTTAGAAATGAAAGATTGGAGAGGTGTATAAGTGTTCTCAAGGAAACAGATGGGCCAAATGGGTGGGCTGGCTTTACTGGGCTGGGCTGGCCGGAATGGGCCTGACCCAAATGGGTGGGCTGGCTTTACTCGATTTCGTGTTACGTTACTCATTCGGTTACGTTAATCGCGCGCGTTGTAATTAAATCGTTAACATTTAGTTTTCGTGTTTATATTTGAATACGAAATTGTTATATTTAAGTGGCAAAATGTTCTTTAATACTTTTATAGAATCTTTTTAACATACTTGACGGGTTTCGTTCGGTGTCGGGTTCGATTCGCGCGTTTTCGTCGCGTACGATACGTTTTGTAGGAAACGTGAAACGTTTTAAATATTATCGTAATAATATAAGTTAAATAACAATTATTTATCATAATTAGGTTATTTAGTAAACATGTTTTTCACCAACGTCCATATTTATTGTGTCGGATTCCATCCGATCGAATTTGCGTAATTTACAGTTAATTACGTACGTGCGTATAATACACTATACAAAGTGCTATAGTAATTAGTCCTATTTCACACTAATTACATGTAATAATGATCTATGATTAATCACTAATGACGGCCTAATTTGTCGGGTGTCACATTCTCCCCTTGTTAGAAGAATTTCGTCCCGAAATTAGTTTGTTGCCGTGGTTTGTGTGGTATCTGAGAACAGGTGCGGGTATTTCTGTTGCATCTGGTCTTCCCGTTCCCATGTGAATTCAGGGCCACGCCTGGAATTCCACCGGACTCTGACGATGGGAATACGACTCTGTTTTAAACGTTTGACCTCTCGGTCCATGATCTCAATGGGTTCCTCGACGAAATGAAGCTGGTCATCGATTTGAATTTCATCGAGTGGAATGTTAAGTGTCTCATCAGACAGGCATTTCTTAAGGTTAGAAATGTGAAAAGTGTTGTGCACGCTACTGAGTTCTTGGGGTAGCTGCAGTCGATATGCCACCGGACCAATCCTTTCTAGAATTTCAAACGGTCCAATGTACCTAGGGTTAAGCTTTCCACGTTTACCAAAACGAATGACACCTTTCCAAGGTGACACTTTTAACAGTACTTTGTCCCCGACTTGAAACTCGAGGTGTTTGCGTCTCACGTCAGCATAGCTCTTCTGACGATCACGTGCGGCTTTCAGCCGGTTTTGGATACCTACGATTTTCTCAGTGGTTTCATGTATGGTTTCGGGACCGGTGAGTTGGCTATCTCCCACCTCGGTCCAACAGAGAGGTGAGCGGCATTTTCGCTCATAGAGTGCCTCGAAAGGTGCAGCCTTTATGCTGGAGTGATAACTGTTGTTGTACGAAAATTCGCATAGAGGCAAGTGATTTTCCCAATTCTTACCGAAGTCAATTACGCAAGCTCGTAGCATATCCTCTAGGGTCTGAATGGTTCGTTCGCTTTGGCCATCAGTTTGCGGGTGGTAGGCCGTACTCATATCCAGACGAGTGCCTAGTGATTTTTGTAAGGATTGCCAAAAGCGAGAGGTGAAACGGCTATCTCTATCAGAGATGATCGAGATGGGTACGCCGTGTCGAGCGACGATTTCTTTTATGTAGATGCGAGTCAAACGCTCCATCTTGTCAGTTTCCTTGATTGCCAGGAAATGAGCAGTTTTGGTGAGACGATCGACGATCACCCAAATGGTATCGCAACCGCTCGGTGTTTTTGGCAGTTTGGTGATGAAGTCCATGGAGATCTGCTCCCATTTCCATTGGGGTATTTCAGGTTGTTGTAATAATCCGGAGGGTTTCTGGTATTCGGCCTTAACCTTTGAGCAGGTAAGGCACTTGCTAACGTAAGTAGCTATGTCAGCCTTCATGTTGGGCCACCAATACGACTCTTTGATGCCGTGATACATCTTGTCGGCTCCAGGATGTATAGAGTATCGAGATTTGTGAGCTTCATCCATCACCAAATCTCGTAAATTTCCAAAGTTTGGTAACCATATCCGGTTAGAGAAGTATCGGGCTCCATCGGGTTTGATTTCGAGCTGTTTATCCATGCCTCGAAGGGCTTCGTTTTTCACGTTCTCTTCCTTGAGTGCTTCGAGTTGTGCGGCATGGATTTGAGTGATGAGGTTGTTATGCACAGTCATACCGAGGGCTCGAACTCGCAGCGGTTTAACTCGTTCCTTTCGACTTAAGGCATCGGCCACAACATTCGCCTTGCTTGGGTGGTAGCGGATTTCGCAGTCGTAATCGGTAAGTAGCTCGACCCATAGGCGTTGTCTCATGTTCAGATCCTTCTGATCAAAGATGTGCTGAAGACTTTTGTGGTCAGTGAAGACAGTACACTTGGTACCATATAGGTAATGTCTCCAGATTTTAAGTGCGAAAACCACAGCTCCTAGTTCCAAGTCGTGGGTCGTATAGTTTTTCTCATGGACTTTGAGTTGTCGGGAGGCGTAAGCTATGACTTTTTCTCGTTGCATTAACACACAACCAAGTCCCTGGTGTGAGGCGTCACAGTAGACCACAAAGTCATCGTTGCCTTTGGGTAATGACAGGATGGGTGCGCTGCAAAGTTTTTGTTTTAATAGCTGGAATGCCGACTCCTGTTTGTCAGTCCATTCGAACTTCTTTTCTTTTTGAGTCAGTGCGGTTAAAGGTTGAGCTATTTTTGAAAAATTCTCAATGAATCGCCGATAATATCCAGCGAGTCCTAAGAATTGACGTACTTCGGTTGGAGTTGTGGGCGCTTGCCAGCACTTAATGGCCTCGATTTTCGATGGATCGACATGTATCCCTTTACTGTCGATGACGTGCCCTAAGAATTGTACGGTTCGGATCCAAAATTCGCATTTGGAGAATTTGGCGTATAACTCCTCGAGTTTGAGTAATTCAAGAATGGTTTTCAGGTGATGGTCGTGTTCTTGTTCGTTGCGAGAGTAAATTAGGATGTCATCGATGAACACAATGACGAATTTGTCGAGATATGGCTTGCACACCCGATTCATAAGATCCATGAATACAGCCGGTGCGTTGGTTAAGCCAAATGCCATGACCTGGAATTCGTAGTGACCGTATCGAGTTCGGAATGCGGTTTTTGGGATATCGTCGCTCTGAACTCGCAATTGATGATAACCCGACCGTAGGTCGATTTTTGAGTAAACACTCGATCCCTGGAGTTGGTCGAATAGGTCATCGATCCGGGGAAGGGGGTACCGATTCTTAACAGTCAGCTTGTTCAACTCTCGGTAATCGATACACATTCGGAAGGACCCATCTTTCTTTTTCACAAATAGGACCGGAGCTCCACACGGTGAGGAACTTGGTATAATGAATCCCTTATCCAAGAGTTCCTGCAATTGAGTAGATAACTCCTGAAGTTCGGAAGGGGCTAAACGGTACGGAGCTCGTGCCACGGGTGCTGCGCCGGGCACTAAATCGATTTGAAATTCGACTTGTCTGGGTGGTGGGAGGCCAGGCAAGTCTTCGGGGAAGACTTCAGGAAAGTCTCGGACGATAGGCACATCTTCAAGCCGCTTCTCCTCCGACTTCTTCTCAGTTACATGTGCCAGAAGTGCTGGGTATCCTTTTCGTAGATATTTTCTAGTTTTCATGCACGATATTACATTCACCCTCGATCCCCCGGTCTCCCCTTGTATGATTAAGGTTCCACCGGTGACGAGAGGAATGCGAACGAGTTTCTCGTGGCAAACGATTTCGGCGCGGTTTTTGGACAACCAATCCATACCTACGATGATGTCGAAGCTCCCGATTTCGATGGGAATTAAATCTATGGGAAAGGATTCGTTTGCTAAGTTTAAAGTGCAATTTTGAATTACACTGTCGGCCTCAATCAGTTTACCGTTTGCTAATTCCACTATATACTTAGCACCTAAGGTCGTGGGAGTAATATTGAGTAGCGAGCTAAACTCATCAGATATGAAACTCTTATCAGCACCAGTATCAAACAAGACAGATGCAGTTAAGTTGTTGAGGAGAAACATACCCGTAACCACATCAGGGTCTTGTCGGGCTTCTCCCGAGTTAATCACAAAAGCTCTACCGCGAGCGTTGTTGTTCCTGTTGTTGTTGTTGTTGTTGTTCTTCAGCTTCGGACAGTCATTTCTGAAGTGTCCGGGGTTACCACATTCAAAACAGGTTCTTGGTGTACCGGGTTTCGCTGTGGTGTTGGGAACTCTGCAGTCCTTAGCTAAGTGGCCCTGTCATTTGCATTTAGTACAAACGTTGCCACATGGACCATCATGGTGTAAGGTACACTTGGGGCAGTAGGGTCTGCTCCCTTGGTACTTTTTCTTGTCATCGGTTCCCGTTGTATAGGCTCTCACAGTCTCCGACCTTCTGTTCTGTTGTTGGTTGGAGTTTCCTTCCCATTTTCTTTTGTTATCCCCAGACCGGTTCCCCGTGTTTGCAGCAGGTGTCCCACGGCGGACCACCTGGGCCATTAAACTGTGTGCCATACGGACGGCACTTTGAATGGTTCCAGGGTTTGAAGCAGTTACCATTCCCTGGATCTTTGCTGGGAGTCCCCAGATGTATCTCTCGATTCTCTTGTACTCAGGGTCCACCATTGTTGGACAAAGGAGTGCCAACTGGTGAAAACGGGTGGTGTAGCTGGCGATGTCGTCGCCCTTAACTGTGAGGTTCCAGAATTCTACCTCTAATTGTTGTAGTTCGTCCCTGGGGCAATACTCCTCCGTCATCATCTTTTTCAAATCCTCCCAGGGGAGTTGATAGGCGGTGTCGATCCCCACAGTTTGCATGTAGGTGTTCCACCAGGTAAGTGCACCGTCCAAGAAGGTGCAGGTGGAGTACTTGACCTTGCACTCTTCGGTGCAGTCGCAGATACGGAATACAGATTCCATCTTTTCAATCCATCGTAACAGACCGATGGCTCCTTCAGTACCCTTGAAGTTTAAGGGTTTGCAGCTCATGAATTCCTTGTAGGAACAAGGTTTGGTTGTTGGGGCAGCATTTGAGGTGTTTTCACTGCCAGCATGCGGTATCGATCCAATATTTTGGTTTGCTCCCTGAGCAGCCAATGCGTCGGCTACTCCTTGAGCGATGAATTGCGCGAGTTCCTCAGCGCTGAAAGTTTGTCTTCTAGGCGGCATGATTCTTAAATAAGGATTTTGAAAGAAATGTGGGTTAGTTCATACGAGTGTTATGATTTTCACAGATGTATATTTATGAAGGGGTAATATACAACAGCACGAGTGACAATCACAGATTTAAGCAGCAAGATTTTGATATCATTCAAAGTACAAGTTCGAATGTTTACAGAATTTAAAGTTTACAAAAGAGACCGGAAAATTTTAAGTCCGGTCGAGACACAAGTAGCTACCCGGTTCGTTACATGACCATTATTACACTAATCCCGACGTCGATCTGCCTGTGGTAGTAGAGTGATGATCCGATCGACCGCTTCTGCGAGTCTGCCAGCCTGTCGCGCACTCTCCTCAGCTAGCGTTAGACGTTGCTCTAGCATTCGCGAGATCTGTTCAGCCTCCTGGGAACGCTGTTCACATTGTTGCATTCTAATCCGCAACTCCATAAGTTCGTCCCTCGTATCCGATGCTAGGTCGTTTGTGAGGTTCACGACTTCTGCTATATCCTCCTGGTTCTGGAGGGATTGAGTCATGTCACCCCGAAATTCTCTTTGCTCCATTCTCATTGTCTCGAGCCTCCTCTCGTGACGGTGAAGTCTCGCAGCTAACACTGGAACAGTGTGATGAGTGGGTTCCTGAGTGTAAGGAGAAATATCCATAGGTTCTGCGGTTGACTGGATCCCTTCCTCGTGTCTCCAGGTTTCTAGTGCGTTTGACAACCAGTCCCACTTGCGTGTTCCCGCTTGACGGTGGTCTCTGACTCGAATGCCTGCGGCGTTTCTCGACCGAGGTCTGGCCTGGTTGGCTCTGGTATCGCTCCTGGTGCGTGGGCGATGGGACCCTGAAGGAGCACGGGTGGATGAGTTTGGAGTTTCGTCTCCCTCGGTGATAGTCATGCGGTTAGGAAAGTCTGCCATTCTGTGGTCAGAGTTTTAGTACGTGAGAACTATACATATACGTATGACGCATAATACTCTAATAAATATAGTATGGAATACTTTTGTCCTGCCTCTAATGTTATCAAAGTCGTCTAATGTATTCCCATTTACCATAACCAGATCAAGTCCTGCATCGATTCCCTTTTAATTGCACATAGTTGATCAGGCTATGTTAATTAAAATTGAATGATGAAATTCCTGAGCTAGTTATGCCTAATGGGGAATACTACCTAAAAGTTATAGTCTAGGTCCACTAATGCAACCTAGTTCGCTATAACTATGGCTCTGATACCAATCTGTCGCACCCCCAAATTATGATGCAGCGGAAGTCGGGTCGGGGCGCGACTAACCATGGATCATTACACAAAGTTAAGGCAAACGACTTTATATGAGACGTTTTGAAAATAATACAAAGTAATTACATTAGCAATTCAACCGTTTACATTAAGATTTGGGTTCGCGAATAGTTCAAGAGATTCTAATACATGACCAATGTTACAAAATAGTAATGCAAGAAAATCTCTGATGTTTGTAAGCATGCGACTCGAGCTATCGTATCCTGGGGTAGCCCTACTCCTGTTGTGAACCTGAGAATACATACTAAAACGGTCAACGAAATGTTGGTGAGTTCATAAGTTTGAAACAGTTATCAAAAGTTGGTAATAATCACAAGATTTAATCAGTGTTGCACGAATGCAAAATAAGAGTATACTATTGCCATGAGTCTCACAGTTCGACGCTTAACCTAGTTTTTGCCTCGGGCAGACGTGTAATCCAATACACCTGTAACAGTCAAATATTAATGCGTCCGTGGGTCGGCTAGAGCGACTAGCCCGGACGGGGATGTCAATCCCCGATAGATCTATCCAATAATACTCGCGCTTATACAATTAACGAACTATGATAAAGTGAGGACTTTTAGTGGATTAAAGGTCTCATGCAATCCGTATAAGAGTTGTTTCGGTACTTGTGATTATGAAACAGTGTATGTAATCTCACCCCATGGTATAAAACAGTAAAAGTGGGGCTATGAGACTCACCTGAGTCTTGTAAGCGTGCGTTTAAGTTAATAAACGTTTGTCCAAAGTGTAACCTTCTGGCGCCCTAAACGCACAAGGTTATGTATGAGTGAATGTCTCACAAGATCATTCATGCTAGTTGTCCACTCAACTAGTTATGTCCAAGTGTTTGTTCATTGTTTGCGTTTAGAAATTATGTATGGCCCGTTGGTGATGTTTTGCAATAATAATTCTCGAAGACTTTATTATTATGTTTCGTTTTGTTGTATACTTGTAATGGTATAGGTGTTGTGTGTTCAAGTAGCATCGCATATGATATAGTTGTTGTTCCCGAAAACGTTCCTTAGTAAATTAGGTTTTCAATCAGACTGTTTATGCGACACAGATGTTGTGTCGCTATGGGGTGTTGCGACATGAGGGTAGTGTCGCTGAATGTGAATTTAAGAAAATTTTGCGACATAGGCATTAGTGTCGCAGGTCATGATTTCTATAAGTATGCGACACAAGTCGTTGTGTCGCTAGCCTCAGCGACATTGAAAATAGTTAGCGACACAAGACATATTGCGACATTAGGTTAGTACTGTTTGAGATTTAGCGACACAAGCGTTAATACTGCCAATTGAATTATTGCGACACTAACTTAGTGTCGCGAGTTAGTACTGCTTTATGATTTAGCGACACAAGCTTTGTGTCACAGATTAGTACTGCTGTCATTACGATTTAGCGACACAAGCCTTGTGTCGCAATAACTCTGGGCCTTCTGCGACACAAACGGGCTGTGATGTTTTTGATTTTTCGGGAACTTGCTCAAATGTGCTCGGTTTGACCCGAAACTTTTAGGGAAGTCTTAAATATGTTATTAGAGCTTAGAAAAGTCATCGTTACGTTCCGTGGTTGACCCGAAAGTGTCGTTTCATATTTATTGCAAAATCAGTCCCTGAGTTTGTTTTCTTAGTTTTTGGGTTGTTTTCGGGGTTCGTTTTGACTAACCAAAGTATCAAAGTGAGCTCCAAGAAAAATCATAGTTGTTTCTACATATCTTAGCTACTTCCAGTAAAAATTTCATAACTTTTGGTCAAGTATAGCTCACGAAATCGTCCAAGGATTAGACAAAGGTCCAGCAGGTCGACTTTTGGACCTTTGCTCAGTGTTTGGTTCATATCTCACGATTTACAAAGCTTCAGAAAATTGCGAGTACAATTTTGAAAGGTATCAGAAAGAGCAAACTTTTCCAAGTGGTTTCAGTCGATTTGGATTTGTAGATCTCGAGATATGCTTTCCCAAAGTTGGTCGATTTTTCTGTTCAAAATGGCAGTCCAGACACATTTTCTTCTAAAATCGTTTTCGTATATCAAATGACCTCAGAAAATCGTCAAACCACTTGGGTTCGAAAGTAGACTTCTTGAACTTGATTTTAGACTCAAGAATCGTTCGATTTGGTTAAGAAATGAGTTAGATATCATGTGTCAAAGTCGGGTTAAGTTTTTGTCCGAAGGTTAATAGCTTTACCCGAAAGTTTTTAGCATTATCTTTTGGTTTTCGGTTTAGATCTTGGACATAATTAGCATAAACGAACTTCTAACATGTATATTAACATCATCCAAGGAAAATGAACAAGGTTTGAAGAGATTCTTACAAGAAAAAGTTGATCCAAAGTCGAAATGAAGAAGAAGAGGGCTGCTGTGATTGTTTCTCGTTCCTCGGTCCGATCTTCTTCTTCGTGGTGTTGTAGATGATGGTGGTGCTGTCCAGGGACCTTGGAAGGGGTTGTAGGATGTGGGGGTGGTGAGTGGTGACTGTGATTTGGAGGGAGGTAGAGAGAAAACAAGTAGCAAAGTTTAAAAGTGTATTTAGAAATGAAAGATTGGAGAGGTGTATAAGTGTTCTCAAGGAAACAGATGGGCCAAATGGGTGGGCTGGCTTTACTGGGCTGGGCTGGCCGGAATGGGCCTGACCCGATGTTGGTCCTCGGGCTCGTGACTCGTTTCCTCGATTTCGTGTTACGTTACTCGTTCGGTTACGTTAATCGCGCGCGTTGTAATTAAATCGTTAACATTTAGTTTTCGTGTTTATATTCGAATACGAAATTGTTATATTTAAGTGGCAAAATGTTCTTTAATACTTTTATAGAATCTTTTTAACATACTTGACGGGTTTCGTTCGGTGTCGGGTTCGATTCGCGCGTTTTCGTCGCGTACGATACGTTTTGTAGGAAACGTGAAACGTTTTAAATATTATCGTAATAATATAAGTTAAATAACAATTATTTATCATAATTAGGTTATTTAGTAAACATGTTTTTCACCAACGTCCATATTTATTGTGTCGGATTCCATCCGATCGAATTTGCGTAATTTACAGTTAATTACGTACGTGCGTATAATACACTATACAAAGTGCTATAGTAATTAGTCCTATTTCACACTAATTACATGTAATAATGATCTATGATTAATCACTAATGACGGCCTAATTTGTCGGGTGTCACACTAACTTTCGGGGTTCTTACTATTTTACCAATATCTCCTAAAGTAATATTCATCATCTCTCTTAGCTGTAGGGGAATAAGTAATCCAGAGTTCCAGAAGATACCAAGCATATGGTTGTAAATTTCAGACATACCCAAGTGAAACAGATTCTGATGTGTCTCAAAATGAACACCATGATAAGTAGACTTTAGTTGTTCTGTCACATAGGTCGCAAGGCGCACTTTAGGCTCATCTCTTAAGCCCTCGGGAATTTGCATAGTTATTTCATCGAAAGTCGGATAATAAAGTTCATCAATTATTTCTTGAATATAGCAATCCACCGTGCAATCCACATAGAATTTCCCATTGTTAAGATGATCTCTAGCCTTCATCAAGTCCAACAACTTCTGCACTTGCTCCAACGCCATAATGTCTCGCATATCGCTCATGTTCCCAGTAACCCAATTAGTACTTTCCTTAATTTTCTCCAATAAATGCTTTTGCTTATCCGAATAGGGAAATGAAGATCTCGCGAAAGCACGATACACACAATTATAGTAGTTCCTTTGCTCCTCACAGTACTCAGCATCGAGCATCTCTCCCGGTATCAAATTTTCCTTGAGCTCAAGCACAGTATCTTCAAAAACTTGTGGATCAAAATCAGCCTCAGAATTGCAAATTTTTTCGTATTCTTCCTCCAATTGTTCAATGAGTTGTTTTTGATAAACTGTATACTCAATAGTAGATGCCTTGATAGTAGCAAGCAGAAAACGAATATCGCCTTAGTGATACTCTAAGCGATCATATCATCTAGATCTGAAAATACGCGCACTGTAAGTAGTCCTAAAGAAGTGTCAAATTCAGCTCGTTCCTCTTTGACCGGTGAATTCTCAATACTCTGAACTAGCGAACTGACAGCCTGAATCAGCTTAACAGAATTTTTGTTGACCTGAATATCCTTAAATTCTACAGTATCCACTTGCATATTTTCCATTTTAATAACAGCTAAATACTTTCTATACACAAAAATTATCACACAAATTAGATAATATACACACATAATTAAAATAAACGAAAAATATTTACAATTAATAAAAATACTCAATTAATTATTAGATTTATTTTACAAAGTTTATTGAAAGTTCTCGGTAGCTCCATTGATCATACGTAGAAGCGGAAGAATAGGTGAGCGCGAAGCGTATTAAAAACCTATCCCTTTTGAGAAGCAGAGCGACCCTCCTTATACCTCTGTTGAGTTGTATTCACAATGGGTGAGCTGAATTTTCAATCGATTTACAATGTACAAAAATTTATATTTTACATGGAAAAATTAAAAATTTAAATTTGACGACGGAGTTCCCCGGCAGCGGCGCCAAAAACTTGATGCGTGTTAAGTGGTGATTAAAAATAACAAGTTTTAATTAGATGGAGATACTAAAGTTAACTTTAACACAATCAGGCAAGAATACTTGTTCGTATTATAGTATAGCTTAGGTAACACCGAGTCGAACCACAGGGAAACGGTGTAAATTAAAATAATTAATTAAATCTTAAATTACAAATTACAAATAAATAAGGGGTGCGTTTTTGTTCCGTACGAACGTATTTAATTAATTGAAAACGATTTAAACTTTAAACAATTAAGAGATAAAAAGTAACTAAAGATAACCAGATTGAGAAGCATGTATTTACTTAGATTCGTGATTTCTCGATTCAGGTTTCAGATATGTTTGTTGAATTGTCGATTATCATTATGGTGATTTTAACAAATGTAGATAGTCTCCTGTTAAGGTTAACTAATCCTAATAAAGTTTAGCTTAATACTAGATTCTCTTGAATTAACTAGAATTTCTTCTACGTGTTATTAACCTAAATCTTATTCAATTAATACTATCAACAGATCATTGAGATTCATTCAGCAACTTCGTGTTAACGCAAGTTTATAATTATTGGTTAAATAACTATCATATTAATCAGTTTTATTAATTGCTATTCTCTTAATCTATTACCGGTTACAGTCTCAAGCCACAATTACCTGATAAATTACTTAATTGCAAATAATCAATCAACTCATACAAACCCTAGTTATAGCATAAGTCTTTTGACCACGTTAAGTAACAATTAATCAACACACAATTAATATGGATCTTTCAAATAAACTCAATAATCATTCATAATTCAAATCAACATAAACATATCACTAAACCTTCATCTAAAAATCATTCATTTAAGCAAATACAATTAATGAATTAGCTCATATTCAAAGTAATCAAAACCAGATCTAAAAACATGTACAATGTAAATAGAAAAGATTAAGAATCAAACCCAAGAAACCGAACCAAATCTTCGTTAGGGTTGAAAACCTTCAAATCCTAACTTCCTAGCTTCCAACTTGCACCTTCAGTCGATTTCTAAACCCTAAAATCGAATTAAGCTTTTCTTAATTCGTATTGAATTGTGTATGGTTATTGGCTGAATATGTCCACTATTTATAATGTTCAGATCGCAAATCCAACCGCCGGTTGAATAATTCAGCCGCCGGTTGGGTTGGCTTTTTACCCAGGAAACCCGGTTTTGACCCGCGCGCTCCAACTGCCTTCCATATTTATGTTCAACCACCGGTTGAATTGTAGTTCTAGAATATTCTACAATCGGGCTTGGACTTCTTCTTGGGCTTCAATCTTCACAAATCTGAATTTAATCATCTTTCTTGGCCCAATAACTTAATCTTTTGGGTTAAAAACTTCTCTTCAAGCCCAGTCTTCTTAATTCTTAGTCTTCATTTCATTTTCTTCAGTTTTTGAGCCCGTTTTCGTTCCTTTTCTTTATTTCTCTAATTTAAATACCTTTTTGCAAATATAAACGAAATCAGTAATATATATAAATAAATTGAAATAAAAACGCTTAAAAATAAGTGAATATTATTATATAAATATGACATTATTTGATGCTATCAATGGGAATGTGGGATTTGTCTCCTATGATTGGTCTCATCTGTTCAGCATTAGAGAGATGATTTTCAGAGAGCTGGTGGTGGAGTTTCATAGCTCTTTCGAGTTTGATGCTGTATCGACAGATTATCACGCACCATCGCTGACTTTTCAACTAGGCGGGCTGCCTAGGGCAATGAGTGTTATTGAGTTTTCGAGAGCACTGGGGTTGTACAGCTGATGAGCTAGCAAACCCCTATTTTGGGGATCATTTAGCAGCGGGACAACGTGATTCATATTCTTCTATTGAAGTTTTGGCGAGAGATCGCCAATGGAGATTATGGGGCACGGGCCCCCTCATATACATTGATCTGGAGCCCGATTCATCGTCTGGTTCATCGGATGTAGCATTTTCCATCGTCTGCCGCTGAGCTGGACCTAAAAAGGTCCATCAGCCGGACTTCTTTTACTTATGGTCGATTATCCAGGGGACGCTGGTTAATGTTCCCTGGAAATTGGTTTATTGGTTGCGGCATCATGCGACTGGTACTCGGGGTACTAGTAATATTTGCGGTGGGCAGTATGTTACTAGGCTTGCCCAGTGGTTTGGGCTCGGACAGGAGCAGTTTCGGACCTGCACACCTGTTTTCCCGGGTATTCCGTTTCTGGATGCACTGAAGCTGCAGGACATTGACATCCTGAGTCCTAGACTCGAGGATGATCGATTTGTTTGGGTGCCATCTTTTACACCCGATTAGATCCCTCAGCCTCGAGGACGAGGGAGAGGCACTGCAGCTACACCACCACCAGTACCAGCGGGACGCGGACGAGGTCAGGTACCTGGCGATGGCTTTTATGAGCTGCATCAGCATTTGGAAAGGATAGAGCTGTCTCACGCGCAGAGGTTCGACCGGATGGAGAGAGAGTACAGACATCACATGGCATACCAGGATAGTATGCTACAGCAGCCGATGACTTTTCATTCTCTTCCCTACCAGCAATATCAACCATACGATTTTAGCAGCCCTTCTTACCAGCAGGGAGGTGATGACGATGACGATTCCGAGTAGAAATGACCGGGTTATCATTTTCTTGTATTTTTAAAGTTTTCTTTTATTTTTAATCCTGTTTGTAAAGTAAAATAGTTAATTGAAAATTATTATCCTTTGTTCTAGTATGTTTTAATTCATTTGTTTGTGACTCCTGATTAGAATGTTGATACCATGCATTAAGTTCAGCAATGATAGTCGAGGATTATTTTATGCACCAAGGCTGGCAGTCAGTTCAGCCAAATTTCCTCTTCTTATTATCTGCTTTCTTCAACATATCAGGGGAGTTTTTCTGTTCCACTTCTTTTCTCCTTTTCATTTTATTTTATTGTTTATTTAGTACAATGTGGGCATTGTACAACTCAAATGCGGGGAGGGACATAGAAAAGAAGTATACTTGTCCTCTATTTTATAACCAAGTTTGTCATATTACAAAAATATTAAAATTTTTGCGATTATATTTTTGGGACATGATAGTACATTAGGAGCATGTATAAAAATTGGAGGTATTAAATACTATTTATGATGTGTTGATAGGCCTAACTAACATTTTTAAATCCAATTTTTCTAATTTTACCCATAAGTGTTCGACATAGTCATTATATAATGTAGTGATAGGCTTTCTATACAAAAGTTTTTGAACGTTAAGAAATAATAATCTAACATGAATATAATTTATGGGGAACACATACTGATATATGACTTTATGAGTCTTAATTTCTGTATGATATCATAACATATTCTATAACTTTGGGGTTTAAATTGAAATGATTCAAAAATACACTGATCGGTTCCTCTGTTGTACTAAGTACAGACCTGGTTTCTGTCAGGATATCTACTCAAATTAAAAGCATAAATGCTTATATAAATTTACGAAACGTAAATACTAGTCAAATTATGTCGCTCTGTTGTACTAAGGTACAGACGTGTCACCGTTGGTTTGATTAAAAATTGGTTATACTATTACCCGAGTCAAGTTATGTCGCTTTGTTGTACTAAGGTACAGACTTGTCACCAATGTCTTGACTCTTATAAAAATGATTTATCAATTACTCACTCATTATGTAGCATTAAGTTATGATTTGATTACAGGGGTATATCACTCGTAGAAGCCATAAGTTATATTCATAAATAATAATAATAATATGTTTCTCATAAACTTGAGTATAGAGGGTTTAAAGCGGATAGATAATCATGTTGAAATGTCAAAATTAGAAACTATTGTGTTTTAAAGTGTTTGATGAGGTTTATAGTGATTAAAATATCAACAATCGTAAATATTTCAGTTCCTTTATCAGGTGAATTTGAAATATTATTAACTTATTTTAGATGGTTGTTTGTAATTTTCGGTTCTTGACAAGTTATTCAATCACCAATTTGAAATATTACTAACACGATCCGATAACACCAAATCCGTAGATTATGGCTCTGATACCACTTGTAGATTCCCTTGTCTTGGACCTAACCGGATCAACACAAACAATCGAGAGGCGGAATTCAAACGATTGTATAAAGTACGTAAAACACAAACGAATCAAACGCAAATCAAATGTATATTGATATAATAACCGATTAGCTTGAATACACTGAAATGCCTTACAAATGCTCTCTATAATCACAGATTCGTCAATAACAAAACTGAGGCCGAAATGACCTATTTATACTAAACCGAAACTAACTCTGCGACACAAGCTTTGTGTCGCACAGTCAGCTCATGCGACACAGGCCTTGTGTCGCATAAGCGACACAGGCTCTGTGTCGCCTAAAACAAACTTGTAATATTACATAAAACTTCATAATTACATATCTAACTATTACAAGCTAACACCAACTGACAGACATACAAATATGTACCAACAAACTCCCCCGTGTCGTCAGCTTGGTCTTCAAAAATCTTCACTCAACTCCAGCCTGCTGGGAATGTGCCACCGGCATGTATTCCCATTTTCAAACAAATCTCAACAATCTTTTGAAACTTCAAAGCCTCTTCTTGATCAAGAACATAATGTTGAATCTTGTTGGCATGAAGGACTCTTAAGTCATATTTCGTTAAATTGATGAGGCTTATAGGATCAAAAACACGAACAATTGAACCTCTTAATTGTTGAGAATAGATCCACTCTCCCGGACCCTGTTCCTGGTCTCTCTCAGTTAGATATTCAATAACAGCTTCACCAGTCTTCGGGTCGTACCACCAATATCTAAATTTCTTTAACAAATTTAGTGGTAGTTTCTCAAGTGGAATCGATTTCAGACTTGCAGCTGGCGGATATTTATACTTCACAATAGGCTCTTGAGTTCTTGGATCTAACTTCTTCTTGAAACGATAGCGAACTCCCAGCTCATGTCTTATCCATACATAGTGTCTGCTGTAGATCTCTTTTCTAAGAACCTTATGAATAAAAGCGCCTCGACATTCATTTGAATTATTTACCAATTCTAATTGCGCAAGACGATTAAGTTCAACCTTTGGCAAAGTGCTGATGCAATTGAATCTCGGCCTGAAGTATTAAACGCCATCCTTTCTTTTTATTAAAATGAGAGAGCTTTCAGCATCGAATTTCCAGCTATAAATTAGACCAGTGAAATCTCCTCGAACTTTGTAAGATTTACAAATAGAAGACGCCACAGCCACAGTTCGATACTTCACAACAGGCTTGGACTGTACTGATGGCCACGGTTCGGAGGCCAATTCATTTTCATCATCAGAAGAATCCGATTCAATGATAGGTGCATCAGGATCATACGGTTCTTCTGGTTGAGCATGAGTAGGCTCACTTTGTCTTTCAATAGGAGATTCCGGACGATTTGACTCTTCATACACATCTTCATCTGAGGGAATTTCCGGTTCAACCTCAACATCCTCAAAGTCATAAGATATATCATCATTATTCACCGGATTTATTAAGCTTTGTAGATACGTGATATTTGCTTCAGAGTAATCTACAGCTATAGGAATCGGTTGACCTGGAATGTTTTCAGACGATGCAAGATAATCTAAAAGTAAATTTTCATTAATGTCTGAATTATTTACATCTACAGTCTGTGTTCCGGCGGAAGTCGTAGTTGTTGTTTCAATGGCACGCAGGCCTGACTCCCCCGAAACTACAATACAAATATGTACCAACACCATGGATATTTTTATTTTGTAACAACCACCAAAAATATCAGGTTAATACTTAACTCCATCTCCACCTAAATCTGAACCTGACCTTCTTAAGGGTCTAAGTTAATACTGTTTGAGAAGTTACTACTGTTGGCCGTAGTTAGTACTGTTGGTTAGAAGTTTATACTTCTTACCGGGTTAATACTGTTGGTACAAACTCTTAAGTTAATACTGCCCGTACAAAGTTGAGTTAATACTGTTGAGAAACACTTCAGTTAATACTGCTAGTGGGAGTTTCTACTGTTAGTAATGTTTCTACTGCTTTCGTAAAAATCAAAGTTTCTACTGTTATCATAGTTAGTACTGCTAGCACAAATATCTCAGTTAGTACTGGTAGTGCAATTGTCACCGTTTCTACTGCTAGCACAAATACTTCAGTTAATACTGCCAGTACAATTCCTAAGTTAATACTGTTCGAGAAATACTTCAGTTAATACTGCCAGTACAAATCCTAAGTTAATACTGTTAGAGCAAATTCTTCAGTTAATACTGCCAGTACAACGTCAAGTTAATACTGCTAGTACAAATTACCTCAGTTTCAACTGTTGGTCAGTTTCTACTGCTAGTGAGTTTCTACTGGTAGTCGAGTTACTACTGCTTGTGTTACAACCGCTAGTCAGTTTCCACTGCTAGTTCAGTTACTACTGTTAGTCCAGTTTCTACTGCCCGCATTAATTAATACTGCTTGACATTCAGTTACCACTGCTAAGTAGTTAACACTGCTAGCACAAATCACCATTTCCACTGTTAGTTCAAAGTTTCCACTGTTAACACGTTAATGTCCCGAACAAATCATGAAATACTAAGTGTCAATCTATTACCAGTGAGATGCGTAAACGATTTTAAGACAAATCAAGTGTTGCCCACACACACAGCAAAACCTCCTGCCCGATTTAAAAGCTTTCTAAGTAGCTCAATAAGTTAGGTAACCATTCATATTCTGTAAAAAGGAACATTAATATTTGAAATAGAGTTAACTGTGCACGCAAAAAGGGTTATGATTACCTCTTTTCTCTCAAAATCGGCCAGCAAACCTATTTCCCATAAAACCCAATCAATTAACTTGCACTCCCCATAAAATCACCTCCACCTTCACCCAATCACATTCCTGGATAATAAACTTATACACTCCACCTCTTATTCTTTTGTTAACACCAGCAGAAAATCTTTCATTTACACTCAAAACACTCTCATCTATCTTCTTTCAAACACTCTCAACACTTGCACGGTTTTCACAAAAGATACCCAGATCACTCATCACCTTCATCCAGTATCGATCACTCCAGAAAACCTGCTCAAACTCAACCATTCTGTGGACAGAACCTCATCAATCCAAACATACATCCCTGGTCGAAGAGGTAATCATAAAGTGCAAGAATGTTTACATTCTATTCTGCACAACCCACATATTTTCATTCTATTTACTGTTACATTTCTTAAAATATGTATGTATTAGGGTTTTTGTACTTGAAATATGATAATGTTTTGCAAATAAAACACACACTTAAAGTTTGTTCGAATCATTTACATACGGATTTTATAAAAAGTTATGTGTTTTTGGTAAAATAAGAAAATTTGACAACTTTCTGTCCAGATTTTCAAGTTAACTTTGGACAACCGTATCCCCCTCTATTCTTCAAAAAAATGGTGACTCTAAACTGGGAATAACTTGCTTTCTAATCTTTCACACAAAACCTAACTCATACATCAAAGACCTAATATTTTGAGGTGTATCAAGAAGACGCCCAGAAACTGTTTAGTTTTGCTAAAGAGAGTCACGAAACAAACCACACAACCCTGGGCAGATTCATCATTTAAAAATAGTGGGTAACCAATTCGTATGAACTACTATATTAAAGCATATCGCTAGACATTAATGGACACATTCTTACTGGACTAGGTCACGGTTAGAGCATCCTTTCCGGATTTGTAACTTGCTCACAGAATTATACTCGTTAAACTCAGCTCACAAGGTGAGTTCACTGTCCCCCTTTTCTGATTTCTGATTTCTGTTTTGGGGCTGAAAAGCATGATTATACACTTTACCAACTTGGTTTTTACTCCTTATGAACTTACAAAACTGTTACTATGAAATTTTATGCGAATTGGAGAATGTCATATTGTTATGCTTGAGTATTATTGCAAAGTCCCCGGGAACTCACACTACTAATTAACTCGTGGCTACGAGCCGTGGGTATTATGGGTAGCATGCTATTTAGGGTAGAGCACCCCTCACTCACACTTCAACGTGGGTGCATAATATCACCTTTACTCATGTTAGTTGAAGAACATGGAGCTATAGGGGCAAACCTCGGTCGGATAATCGGATTAGTAGTGGCCTCAAGGCATGAACATACACTTACTTATTTCTCCAATTCTATTCGCATTGATCTATTTATGCCCCCGATTGGGCAATAATGATGTCCCCGATTGGACAGTATTCGTGTCCCTGAATTGGACAGAACTTTGGTCCCCGATTGGACAAACTACTTGATTTATTGGTAATAAAACTGTGTGCTCACCAACTATGGCCATAGTTGACTCTTTTTGTTTTGACATGCTTTTCAGGTGAACGTAGGTAAGGATGGATCGTATGTGGGCAAGTGCATGGAATCATGATTAATCAAGGTTTAATACATGATATTTTGAAGAAAACCTTCACGATATATATTTGTAACAATACTTTTATAACAATTGTATAAACTGATGTACCTTTAGTTGTTTTAAGACTACGTCTAAATTATGGTATTGTTGCTATATCTTGGTGTTGTGAAATCATTAGCTGTTGCACCTCGTGTTTCCCGCTAAATGGCTATACCCACACTTATGTCCACGATTGGACACACTTTCGGTTTACTTATTTCAAACTTTGAACTCACCAACTATGGCCATAGTTGACCCTTTTATTTTGGCATGCTTTTCAGGAGAACGTCGGTAAGCACGGATCATATGTGGGCTAATGCATGGGATTATGTCGACCAAGCCATTTAAACGGACTTTGAACTAAATTTTTGTATTATGTTTGTAATAATGCCGTATACTTTGTACAATTTGATGTATCTTTTGATGCCTCCAAGGTTGTCTTACCGTAATTTAAATGGTATGGTTGCTATATCTTTGTGTTGTGGAATCATTAGCTGTGACACCTCGTGTTTCCGCTTTAGCGGGGTGTGACAGAAGTGGTATCAGAGCCAAAGGTTATAGAGAATACCGGTTTTTTTTCAAAAATAAAACCAAACTATAACCAAAACTCTTTTATTTGAAACAACACTTTATAAAGCATTGAACATTACCCTTGTGTAACTAATACAAGCATTTCATTATTTAGCCTCAATTAAGCATAGCCTGATCACCTATGACTAATTCGGGAAAAGTAGTGAGAAACTTGGAGTAGTTATCCACGGGATAATGTTAGTGTTTACCCTTACCATGCATGTGCTTCACATATCATATGATCCATTCATTGTTATTAGCAACTTAACACACTTTCATTTTTCAGTCTCATCATGTCCCAGTCATCATCAACCCGTACTCCCTACTCAGCCGATGCATCCGGATACATTACTAGTCGTCCTAGGAATCACTCGCCTAGTACGGAACAAGAAACGAGCAGTGAAGGAACTGCCCAAACCCTTAGGACATCACCAACACCTATTCCACCGCAACTAGCCCAGCCAGGCCCCCGGATTAGGCACACTGCGAGGATGAGAGTGACCCTAAGAGCACCAACACAAGAGGTTCCTCCCCAAGAAATGGACCCCCGTACTTCTCAGCCCGTTAGGGGTGAGTACCACATTGGGGATCAGTCCACCCCTGTCCCGACACGGGTCACCGATAGGTATACGTGGCAGGAACGTATGAACAACTACGTGAACCCTGTCACATCACGACCAGGAGAGACTTCTTCATCCCGTACGGTTATGGGAATGCCGACGGGGCATAGGGCAGGAATGACCGCGGAAGAGCTCAGGAGAATGTACATGATGACGACAGAGATACACAGCTGTCGAGGGAGGATTGAGCACCAAGGGCAACTCCTGTATGAGATGTCCGAATTGGTGGAAGGACTGTCCCACCAAACGGTCAGGGCCTTGACATCTGCTGATTCGGCCAGGAGGACCGCTAGGAGTTTAGTATGGGCTTGCTTAGGGTTGGGTTTGTTGGTGTTGATCATTCTTGTTTGGCTCCTTGTGGTGACCATGTCCTAGATGCACCTTTGAATTTGATGTAAACTATTGTCCTTCTTATTTTATTGTTTTGTAATTCGGAAGGCTGAGGGCCGAATATTTATGCATCCTAGCATCGTCTATTTTTCCAAGTAAAGGAATGCTTATGATACTTTAACTTCCTTACACGTTCATTACTACTTTGCATATTGTCAAACTTCACGTAATACAACGCGCGAAAATTCCAATTATAACTTAGGTTAAACACGTACGTACTACTGAAACAAACTTTGTGAACATCGTAGAATCATGCCTCCAAGAAGAAACCCGAACAACGTGGCTGACCAAATTGCCCAGCAGCTAAACGCGGCAATACCAAATCTCGTCGCCCAAATCACCGCTAGTCTCAACGCTACTCAAGGAAACCCGGAAGGACAGACCGCCAACAACAACCAAGGATGCAGCTATAAAACCTTCATGTCATGTAGGCCCAAGGAATTCTTTGGAACGGAAGGTGCTGTTGGATTATTGTCATGGATAGAGAGCATGGAGTCGGTGCTCCACATCAGCAAGTGCGCGGCCGGTGATCGAGTCGAGTATGCCGCTTGCATGCTCCAAGGGAGAGCTTTAACTTGGTGGAACAACCAGATCCAGAGCCGAAGTCGTGAAGCCTCGTACAGCCTCACATGGGAGGAATTCAAGAAGCTGCTAACTGAAGAATACTCCCAAAAGACGCACTCCAGAAATTGGAGTCTGAATTCTGGAATCACTCCATGACTGGAACCAAGACTAGTACACTGCCCGCTTCCATGAGCTTGCTAGGTTGGTGCCACACATGGTTACACCGGAGGAGAAGAAGGTTGACCGGTATATCTGGGGTTTAGCTCCCGAAATCCGAGGAATGGTTACGGCGGCGAACCCGACAACCATACAATCCGCAGTGGTCTTAGCAAACCGTCTAACGAACGACGTAATTAGGTCAGGCGGAGCGTTAAAGGGGAATGACGCCGGTAAACGAAAGCTGGATAACCATTCAAGGCAAAGAGGTGGCGGTAATTCGGACAAGAGGCAGATGGTGGCAAGGAACTTTGGCATGGCTGTCGAAGGGCCGAAGCAATATAATGGTCCACACCCGAGGTGTAACAAGTGCCATTTCCAACATTCAGGGAATTGCCCAGTGTGCGAAAGGTGCAAGCAGACGGGCCACTTCGCCAAGTATTGCCGAGCTGGAAATGGGAACAACCGACCGAAGGCAGCCTGCTTTGAATGTGGAAGCCAAGAACATCTCAAGAATGCCTGCCCAAAACTGATCAGAGCTCCTAACAACAACGCTAAAAACCAGAGAGGGCCAGCGCAGGGCCGGGCATTTGTCATTGGAGCTGAAGAAGCAAGGCAGGATCCAAACGCTGTAACAGGTGCGTTCCTCTTAAACAATCACTACGCATCCGTATTATTTGATTCGGGAGCCGAGAGAAGTTTTGTTTCACTAGATTTCCGACCATTAATCGAATTAGACTCTATACCATTAAGCGAAACCTTTACTATTGAGTACGCTAACGGTCATGAGTTCGAAGCTAAGGACATAGTACCCGACTGTACCTTGAACCTGGCTGGTAGAATGTTTAACATTGACTTAATACCGATTGAGCTAAAGAGCTTTGATGAGATTGTGGGAATGGACTTGTTGACAAAGGTCCGAGCGGAAATAGGATGCTTTGATAAGGTTGTTCGGATACCTCTCTCCGACGACGAAACCATTGTCATACAAGGGGATAAACCCGGCAAGAAACTGAACATGGTGTCAGCTATGCAAATGCGTAAGTACCTAGGGAAGCAGTGCCTTGCATTTCTAGCACACGTGGTTGACAGGAGGCCGGGGGAGAAGCGTATTCAAGACATTCCTGTTGTTAGAAATCACCCCGAAGTTTTCCCAAACGACCTACCTGGACTTCCCCCACCTAGGCCAGTCGAATTTCAAATCGACCTAATTCCCGGAGCGGCGCCCGTAGCAAAGACACCGTATCGTCTGGCACCGTCCGAGATGCAGGAATTGTCCAGTCAACTGCAAGAGCTTCTGAGTCATGGACTAATTCGTCCAAGCTCATCGCCCTGGGGAGCTCCAGTCCTCTTCGTAAGGAAGAAAGACGGATCATTCCGCATGTGCATAGACTATAGAGAGTTGAACAAGTTAACCATAAAGAACCGATACCCTCTACCCCGAATCGACGATTTATTTGACCAATTGCAAGGCGCATCGTACTTTTCAAAAATCGATCTTCGTTCAGGATACCACCAGTTGAGAGTCCGTGAAGAGGACATCTCAAAGACAGCCTTTAGGACGCGATATGGGCATTATGAGTTCTTGGTAATGCCGTTTGGGCTAACCAACGCACCCGCAGTATTCATGGATTTGATGAATAGGGTGTGTCGCCCATATCTAGACAAGTTCGTAATTGTGTTCATTGACGATATACTGATCTATTCCAAAAGCAAAGAAGACCACGAACGACACTTGGAGATAATATTGAAACTACTGAAGGAGCAGAAGCTATACGCCAAGTTCTCGAAGTGCGAGTTCTGGCTCCGAGAGGTACACTTTCTTGGTCACGTGGTTAACCAGGAGGGAATTCATGTTGACCCAGCTAAGGTCGAGGCTATCAAGAAATGGGAAGCCCCGAGAACCCCTACAAAGATACGCCAATTTCTGGGATTAGCTGGTTACTACCGAAGGTTTATCGAGAATTTTTCAAGGATTGCTAAACCGCTAACTGAGCTGACCCAGAAGGCTAAGTAGTTCTCTTGGGGAGAAGAACAGGAAGAAGCGTTTCACACGCTGAAGAGTAGGCTATGTAACGCGCCCATCTTAGCTTTACCAGAAGGAACGGAAGATTTTATCGTATACTGTGACGCATCGCACCAAGGAATGGGTTGCGTGTTGATGCAAAGGAATAAGGTGATTGCCTACGCATCGAGACAACTCAAGGAGCACGAGAAGAATTACACGACGCATGACTTAGAGCTAGGAGCGGTAGTGTTCGCTCTGAAGATCTGGAGACACTACCTGTATGGTACAAAGTGCACCATCTTCACCGATCACAAGAGTCTTCAGCATATCCTCGATCAGAAGATGCTCAACATGAGACAAAGACGGTGGGTAGAACTGCTTGGTGACTACGATTGTGACATCAAGTATCATCCAGGCAAGGCCAATGTAGTAGCCGATGCTTTAAGTAGGAAGGAAAAGTTAAGACCCTCGCGAGTGCGAGCATTGGGAATACTAGGTCAGACGAGTTTGAAAACTCAAATCTTGGAAGCCCAGGATGAAGCAATGAAACCGGAGAACATAAAGAATGAAACCTTGCATAACCTAGATCAAAGATTTGAAATCAAGTCCGATGGAGTTCGGTATTTCAAGGAAAGAGTGTGGATTCCGAATATCAATGAACTGAGGAAAGTCATTCTTGAAGAAGCCCATAGATCCAAGTATTCAATTCACCCCGGAGCTGATAAAATGTACAAGGACTTAAGGGAATACTATTTGTCGCACCCCCAAGACACGTGGCAGCGGAAGGTAGGGTGTTGCGTTAGGGGCGCCGACCAAATCAAATATCACACACAAGATTACGGCAAACGACCTCTAAATGAGACGTTTGAAAAATAATTGTATTCACTAAACATAATTGTTGCAATAGTTTTACAATTGCCATGAGCTCATAGTTCGAGCTTAACTGTGGTGTCGGGTCACAATCAAGTGCCACGATCGGGGTGCCTCCCAGCGAGTGCCTAATCCAACACTCGTAAGAACAAATGATAATGCGTCCGTTTGACAAGTTAGCGCTACTAACCCGGACGGGGGGAGTCAATCCCAAATAGTACTATTCATTAACATTCACGCTATAACGATACTAACAAACTATGATGTGGGGGACTTCAGGATTAGTAAAATAACTCATGCAACCAATATATTGAGTTTTGTACTTGTGTTCACATGAAAATAGCAGTGTAAAAGCAGTTGTATGTATTCTCACCCCTGTTAGAAAACAGTAAAAAGGGGCTATGAAACTCACCTGATATTAGCAAGCAAGCAATAATCAATTAGCAAGCAAAGCGTGTTTTCCGGATGCAACCTTCTAACGTCCTAAACGTATAAGGTTGTGTAAGTAGATGTCTCAAAAGACCATCTATAGTGATTGTATAAGTGGGGGTTAATGTCCACTTAAGCCAATCATGTAGGTGGAGGGTTAATGTCCACCTAAGTTAATCATGTTGGTGGAGGGTTAATGTCCACCTAAAATAAGTTCACACAATTAGAAATGTCCAATTGTTCAGTTATCGTTTGTGTTTAGAAAAACATATACAGGCCGTTGGTGATATTTTGTGAAAACACAACTTTTGATTAATTATGTTACGTTTATTTTTACTTTCCAGTTATGGGTAATTAATCAGTGTGGCATGGGCGAAGCCCATTAATGACGGGGGTCCGGGGGCAGCGCCCCTGGTAGCGGGGTCCAAGGGGTGGCAACCCCTGGCGGGGTCCAAGGGGCAGAGCCCCTGGCTGGGGTCGAGCTGTTTTTAGCGACACAGGGTTAGTGTCGATATATGCGACACTAAGGGTTTATGCGACACTAAGGGTTTCTGCGACACCAGGAATGTGATTGGGTGAAGGTGGAGGTGATTTTATGGGGAGTGCAAGTTAATTGATTGGGTTTTATGGGAAATAGGTTTGCTGGCCGATTTTGAGAGAAAAGAGGTAATCATAACCCTTCTTGCGTGCACAGTTAACTCTATTTCAAATATTAATGTTCCTTTTTACAGAATATGAATGGTTACCTAACTTATTGAGCTACTTAGAAAGCTTTTAAATCGGGCAGGAGGTTTTGCTGTGTGTGTGGGCAACACTTGATTGGTCTTAAAATCGTTTACGCATCTCACTGGTAATAGATTGACACTTAGTATTTCATGATTTGTTCGGGACATTAACGTGTTAACAGTGGAAACTTTGAACTAACAGTGGAAATGGTGATTTGTGCTAGCAGTGTTAACTACTAAGGGTTTCTGCGACACCAAAGCTTGTGTCGCTAATGTGACGGTTTGGTTTATAGCGACACAAAAGGCTTGTGTCGCTAATGTGACGGTTCGGTTTATAGCGACACAAAAGGCTTGTGTCGCTAATGTGACGGTTCGGTTTATAGCGACACAAAAGGCTTGTGTCGCTAATTTGACGATTCGGTTTATAGCGACACAAAGGCTTGTGTCGCAGACTACTGGGCTTCTGCGACACAGGGCCTGAAACAGGTCGGTTTTACGCATTTTATTTCGGGTTCCAAATGTTCGAGTTAGAATTTAAGAAAAATATATGTTGTTCCTTTATGTCTTAACTAACTAATATAATTTTTACAGCAATTTTGGGTAGGTGTATATATTTTTAAAAATTACATTTGTCACCTGTGGTCAAAAAGTGACCATTCAGGACACATGCAAATGTTCTCGTTTTCTGGGCAGAATGCGTACAGTTTTAGACAAAATCATCAAAACGACTTTTGCTCCTAACAAAATTTGTGAACTTTTGGCGGTGGTTTCATGTCATTTGAAGGTGTACATCTCGAGTTATGATCAAAACAAGAAAGGTGAAATTTTTGTCCTCTTTCACAGCCTGAACACATATTTTTGTAAAAATCGTTTCGGGTATCAAATGAACTCCAAAAGTTATGAAATGACTTGGAAATGAAAGCTAACTTCTTAAACTAAATTTTTGCCTTTTGAATCGTCCATTTTGGTCAAGTTCTGAGGGAGAAACAGCCTCTCAAAGTTGAGCTACTTTTCTGTCCGAAATTGCATGTTTTGTTCTTGAACATTTTAAGTCATTAAAACGTTTTTATGTTATATTTTGGACATTTCTTTGTTATATGAACCCTTTAACATGTTTTTAAAGATATTTAGATAGAGAATAATTTTTCTTACCAATTTGTTGGTGATTTTTGAAGAGAAGTTGTTGTAGGAGCTTGAATCTTGAGTTTTTGACTTGATTTTCTTTTGGAGATGTGATGAATGATGATGGTGGTTGATGGTGGCCGATTTTGGTGGTTGTAAGGTGGTGTTTGGTGGCTGTGGTGGTGGTGGTATGGCTGGGTTTTCTTGAGAAAGAGAGAAGAGAGGAGGAGAAGAGAGAAAATAGTTTGTGTGTGTGAAATGTCAGTGAAAAAGTGAGAGTTTGTAAGTGTTTGAGAGTTTAAAAGGAGGAGGAGAAGGAGGGGGCCCATGGGGCCGGTTTGGGCTGGGCTGGGCCGGATATTGGGCCTGTACCATCGTGGTTCTCGGACCCGCGACTTGCTCCTCGATTTCGTATTACTTTACTTGTTCGGTTAAACGTTAATTGTGTGTGTTTAAACCGTTAACATTTAACTTTTGTGTTTTATTTTTGATACCAATTCACTATTTTAATTTGACCAATGTATTTAAAAATACTTTATTAATCCTTCTTAAAATATTTGTCGGTTTCGTTCGGGTATCGGGCGCGATCCGCGCGTTTTCGTTGCGTTTGTTACGTTTTTAGCAACGTCTAGGTTTTCGTATATTATTATTTAATCACAATAATATAGGGTAAATAATTACTATTTAATTTATAAAATAGATTTACATCATTTATGAAAATGTATCACCAAGTTAATACGTGTGGGTGCATTTTGTAATCCGGCGAGGTGATTTCCGGCGAGAGGTGATTTCCGGCGAGCTTGGTCCTTCCCTGTGCCCGGTCATGTGTTGCACCTTCTAATCCGGCCATTGTGTTCCTTGTGCGCTGGTTTCTCCGCCTGGTTGAGTTCGTTTCCGGTGGCTCTTCCGGGGACTGTGGTGCCCTTCTGCTCTTCGTGGCCAAGCTCCCGCCTCCGTCCCACGTTTGCTTGCCCATCATGAAAGAGAGCAACAATAAAAAGAAGAAGAAAGTGATGAAGACTTCTGGTCCGAGGGGTGCAGGCGCTCAAGTAGATTCGGGTTCAGGTATACCGGAAATTCCTAGATTGGAAGTTCCAAAAACCCCGGCGCCGTTGATGTTGCAGGCTGAAGACGAGGGTGGAGACACTTCATGCGACACAAGCCGCAACCTTAACCCTAATTTGTTTGGCGACACAACTGGTTCCCGTAAGTCCTGCGACACTAGCTTGTTTTGCGACACAAGCTTGTTGTGTCGCACTCCTCACACTTCGGGTAGCGACACTATAGGCGACACAAATGGCGACACTATTAGCGACACTTCCCAGTGTCGCATGGGTGAACTCCTCGATTCTCAGGGTGCAAATCCTGGTAATTCTCGCCCTGGGCTCGCTGCCCCTGTAATCCCAGCGATTTTACCGCGAAGTTCGATTCGCGCAACCCACTGTGATGATCTTGGAATCTGGGCTGAAAACCTACTTGCTTCTATGCGTGGGAATCAGGTTGGGGTGCAAGACCTTGGTAAATTCCCTGATTCTCGCTCTGTTGCAGGTACTGATGCCAGCCACTTTGGAAATGCCGCAAGTCAGGTTGGGATTAAATATCCCTCTGAAATCCCTGATTTCTATGATGTTAATGGCCGAGATGCGAAGGAGGGCCGTGATGCTGACAAGGCCGACAAACAAGTTCCTGATGGTTCAAATGGTATCTCTTTCGCTACCAGTGGTATTGAAAGGCTGAAAGCGGCTACGGTTGTTGTTCAACAACCGGGCCAAAGTCAACCCATGCTTAAAAATAAGTCTTATGCTCAAGCTGCGGACCATGTTACTAAGCAGAAGGTTAACTTCCGTGCTTTGATTCTGGAGGCTCATGATGGTAGTGACGTGGATGTGGAGATCCCTTTGGCCACGGTTGTTGAAGCAAGCAAAAAGTACTCGAACACTTTGTACGGGTACTTCATTGGCAAGAGATTAGCGTTTCCCGTGGTCCAAAACTATGTTATGAATGTTTGGAGGAAGTTTGGTATCGAGAAGGTTATGATGCACTCCAATGGCTTCTTCTTTTTTAAATTCTCTTCGGAACATGGTATGAATGAGGTTCTTGAAGGGGGCCCCTGGATGATTAGACTGGTCCCTATTATGTTAAGAAAATGGAATTCTGATGCTGATTTAGCTAAGGAGGATCTTACAAGAGTGCCGGTGTGGATCAAACTCCATGATGTTCCGCTTTTGGCTTTTAACGAGGTGGGTTTGAGTGGTATTGCTACCAAGGTAGGGACACCTCTCATGCTTGACTCCTACACCAGCACCATGTGCACTGAATCGTGGGGTCGCCCTAATTTCGCTCGTGCCATGGTTGAGGTTGTGTCTGGAACTGAGCTGAA
Source organism: Gnaphalium uliginosum (assembly GCA_963930675.1). Taxonomy (NCBI): domain Eukaryota; kingdom Viridiplantae; phylum Streptophyta; class Magnoliopsida; order Asterales; family Asteraceae; genus Gnaphalium; species Gnaphalium uliginosum. The sequence continues at coordinate 33,329,524 of OZ005681.1, forward strand.
GGAATCTGTTACGGTTGCTATTCCCAAGCTTGATGGTGGTGGTAAAACCCTTTATTCGGTTAGGGTGGAATATGAATGGAGACCGCCCAGGTGTAGTAAATGCAAAATATTTGGACATAAAGATGCTGAATGTCCAAAGAATGTGGTTGTTGTTGAAGCCCCAAGGGCAAGCAATTCTGATTTTGTTGCTCCTAAGAAGACTACTCGTGGCCCTACTAAGCAGAGTGGGAAACCTGTTGACGGGTTCTCTGTGCAGAAACAGAAACCATAGGTGTTGTATAGGGTGAAAGACTCGGGAATTACTGCCAAACAGGCTCCTAATGGTCCTTATCCGAGACCGTCTTCCAAGAAGGCTTTTGGTATTCCTAAACCCTTATCCTTGGGCAACCGTTTCGGGGCTCTATGTAGTGATGAGAAAGAGGATGTTCTGAGGAATAGAGAGACCCAACCGGGAGATGATACTGGAGATGGCCCAAGTCAGCCTTGTAAGCTTAAAGGGGCGGTTAATGGTAGCGGCTCGGATGCTGATGATTCTGAACCCGACATTGAGGAAATTTATGATGAGACGGCAGACTATATGAAACTTCCCAAGGGGGGGTCCTTTTCGGAGGGGGCAAGAACTCCCAAGGCCTCTACTTTCCATGGTTAGTCTCGCATCATGGAATATTAGGGGTTTGAACCGTGCCCCCAAGCAAAAGGAGGTTCAGCAGGTGATTAGTGAAAACAAGTTGTGCCTCTGTGCCATCTTGGAGTCCCATGTTCATGTTTCTAATCTCACGAGTATCTGTTCCAAGGTTTTTAGGCCGTGGAGTTGGACGTCTAACTCCTCTAGGCGTGTTAGTGGCTCTCGCATTATTATTGGCTGGGATCCTGACCGGGTCGACCTTATGATCATTTCCTTCACTGATCAGGTTATGCATTGTCAGGTTCGGGCGCGGGATACGGATCAGTCTTTCTATTGTTCCGTCATTTATGCGGATAATGCTTATTCCCATAGAAGGGAGCTGTGGGATAATCTTCGTCTGCATAGCAGATTTGTCGATGCTAATCCCTGGACGTTATTGGGCGACTTTAATGCCATTCTTAATCTGGAAGATTCTTCTTCTGGTTCTTTCAGGCGCTCTACCTCTATGCGCGAGTTCAAGGAATGTGTGGAGGATATTGGGATTGTTGATGTGCAGGCCTCGGGACTCCACTTCACTTGGAATCAGCGACCTCAGTCTGCCTCGGTTATCTTGAGGAAGATTGACCGTATCATGTGTAATGGAGAATTCTTGGGTGCCTTCCCTGGGGCCCGGGCTTTATTCCAACCATACAGAATTTCTGATCATTCCCCTGCTGTCCTTTCTCTCCCCGTGATTCAAATGCCTCGGGTTAAGCCCTTTAAATTCTTTAATTTGCTTGCTTATAAGCCTGAATTTAAAGATATTGTAATTGATGCGTGGAAGGAGGAGATTGTGGGACACGCTATGTTTCGGATTACCAGGAGGTTGAAGCGACTTAAAAAGCCTCTTGCTGCTTTAATGAGGGATCAGGGTGACCTCCATAAGAAGGTTGTTAAACTTCGGGCTGAATTGGACGAAGTTCAGAAAGCTCTTGACTCTAATCCCGACTTTGCTGTGCTGAGGGAGGAGGAGAGCCTCTTCCTTCGTGCTTTCAATGCGGCGGTCATAGATGAGGAACGATTCCTGAAGCAGAAAGCAAAGATTGAATGGCTTCGGGTTGGGGATTGCAACTCCAAATTTTTTCATAATGTGGTTAAGGAAAAAGCGAATAGGGGTCGGATTGAACGAGTACATGACTTGAATGATGTTGTTCATGAGGGAGAATCGGTGCCTATGATCCTTGTTGACCACTACCAGAAGTTTTTGGGTTGTGCTGGTGATGCTGTGCCGCTGGATAGCCCCGGGCTTTTCTCCCGCAAGCTCTCGAGATCCAAGGCTGATCTGATGATTCGTCCTGTTACTAAGGATGAAGTTCGGGAGGCCTTGTTTTCTATCGGTGACTGTAAGTCCCCCGGGCCAGATGGTTACTCGGCTTCTTTCTTCAAACGGCCGTGGGACACTATTGGTGATGACTTGTTCTTTGCGGTTCGGGATTTCTTTGCTAATGGCCAGATATTAAAAGAAATCAACCATACGGTTATTGCCCTGATCCCGAAAATTTCCTCCCCTAGTCGGATTAATGACTTTCGGCCTATTTCCTTGTGCAATGTCTTGTATAAGTGTATCAGTAAGTTGATCACTAGTCGAATCAAGGACGGGCTGAAGGATATTGTGAGCGACAACCAATCTGCTTTCATCCCTGGCAGGAACATTTCTGATAACATCCTCTTAACCCAGGAGCTTATGAGGTGTTACCACCTTAATCATGGAGCTGCTCGTTGTGCTTTCAAGGTTGACATTCAGAAAGCGTATGATACGGTGGATTGGGGCTTTCTTCGGACTATCTTAAATGGTTTTGGCTTCCACCCTGTTATGGTCAATCTAATCATGACTTGTGTGTCCAGCACGTCCTTCTCCCTGAGTATTAATGGGGGTGTTCATGGCTTCTTTAAAGGCAAAAGGGGCCTGCGGCAAGGGGATCCAATGTCTCCTTATATCTTTACCCTTGTAATGGAGGTGCTGACATTGCTTATTCGGAGGAAGGTAGATGAATCTAATTCCTTTAAATACCATGCGAAATGTGAGAACCTTGGTCTTGTAAACCTGTGTTTTGCAGATGACTTGTTTCTTTTTGCGCATGGGGATCTAGGATCTGCCACGGTGATCCAATCTGCTCTTAAGGAATTTAAAGAAGTTTCGGGCTTGGTTCCTAGTATCCCGAAAAGCACTGCTTTCTTTTGTAATGTTCCCGGTTCTGTGCGGCAGAGTATCCTCCATATCATGCCTTTCGAGGAAGGTATTCTTCCGGTTCGGTACCTCGGGGTTCCCCTTATCTCTTCGAGACTCGTCAAGTCTGACTGTAAAGCTCTGGTGGAGAAGGTCCAGAATAGGATTGGGGATTGGAAGAATAAGACCCTTTCTTTTGCTGGTCGTGTTCAACTAATTTCCTCTGTTCTTGTCTCTCTTCATGGGTATTGGGCGTCTATGTTTATTCTCCCTGCCTCTACAATTGGGGATATTGAGAAGCTTATGAGGGGTTTCTTGTGGTGCCAAGGCCCGATGAAGGCTGGTAAAGCAAAGGTGGCTTGGGAGGATATCTGTCATCCGAAGCTTGAAGGTGGCTTGGGGATCCGTCGCTTGAGTGAGTGGAATATCTCTCTTATGGCCACCCACATTTGGAGCATCCTTTCTAGAAAGGACTCCATCTGGGTCAGATGGGTGTATGCTTATAAACTGCGTGATCGCAGTTTCTGGGAGGTCCCTGCTCAGCGCAGTATGAGCTGGGGTTGGCGAAGTCTGTTACGTATTAGGGAGGTTGTGCGACCGTTTTGTTGGTATAAGATCGGCAATGGTAGGACTGTTTCGGTTTGGTATGACACTTGGTGTAACCAATGTCCTATTGCCCGTGTCTTTTCGGGTCAGCGTGACATTATGCGCCCGGGCTTCTCGACTTCTGACTCTGTCGCTGATCTCATTGATGGTCACTCTTGGAGGTGGCCGGTGGAATGGCTCCAAAGATACCCTTCTCTTTCTCAGATTGAGGTTCCCAATCTCCTCTCGCAGCCTGACAAGTTATTATGGCGCGACTCGAATGGAAATTTTTTCGATTTTCGGGTTGGTCAAGTTTGGGATTCCATCCGACCAAGAGGGAGCGTGGTGGACTGGGCTCCTGTGGTGTGGTTCTCTCGTTGCATTCCTAGGCATGCCTTTCATTTGTGGCTCGTCCTTCGAGGTAGACTGAAGACCCAAGACCGCCTGAGACAGTGGGATGTCGGCCCTTCCGTTGATTTAACCTTGCTGCGCTGTCTGCTGTGTGGCTCGTGCCCGGACTCTCATGCCCACCTCTTCTTTGAATGCTCCTTCTCCTCACAGGTTTGGTTCAGGGTTATTAGTCATGCGCAGCTGCAGATTGTGTCGAACAGACTTGAAGTTTTTATGCCTTCTCTCTTATCGGCTACAGGTCCGAAAAATATTGACCATGTGGTGTCTCGCCTGGTGCTAGCTGCTTCGGCTTTCTTCATTTGGCAAGAACGCAACTTTCGGCTTTTTGACAAAGGCAAGAGGTCATGCAGGGAGGTGGCTGATGCTATAATTAATACGATACGGCTGAAGTTGGTCTCTTTTCCCTTCAGATCTTCGTCTCGTGCTCTCCGTGCCATGGAGAGATGGAAGATCCCGAGAGGGGTATGTTCTTCGTCCAGTTGATTTTCCATCATGCGGGCGCAGTGGCTCATTGCTTGGCTGGAGTTTGTTGCTGGTGCCAATTGGTTGTGCTTAATGCGGGTTGTCATATGCAAGGCATGTCTTGCGTATGCACTTAGTCTTTCATATCTGTTAGATTAAGTCTTGTGGTGCTACCACAATTTTGTACTTGTAACGCTTATCATTTGTTTTAATAAAATTTGCCGGGGTAATTTTTCCCCTTTAACAAAAAAAAAAAAATGTATCACCAACGCCGTATGGATTGTCGGACCTCGTCCGGTTGTTTCGCGTAATTACAGATAAACACATAATCACGTAAGTGTATATTCAAATATACAGGTAATTACACATATTTAGCCTAATACCAACTAAATACAAGTAATTAGGGTTTCCAGCTAGGTTTAACAATTAACCTAAAGTGTCGGGTGTCACATTCTCCCCTTGTTAGAGGAATTTCGTCCCGAAATTAGTTTGTTGTCGTGGTCTGTGTGGCATCTAAGAATAGATGTGGGTATTTCAGCCGTATCTGGTCTTCCCGTTGTTCCCAAGTGAATTCAGGACCGCGCCTTGAATTCCACCGGACTTTAACGATGGGAATACGACTTTGTTTCAAGCGTTTGACCTCACGGTCCATGATTTCTACGGGTTCCTCGACGAAATGAAGTTTGTCATCAATGTGGATTTCGTCGAGCGGAATTACAAGTGTCTCATCGGACAGGCATTTCTTCAAGTTGGAAATGTGAAAGGTGTTGTGCACGCTACTAAGTTGTGGTGGTAGCTGCAGCCGATACGCCACCGGACCGATTCTTTCAAGGATCTCGAATGGTCCGATGTACCTAGGGTTTAGTTTACCGCGTTTGCCGAAACGAATGACACCTCTCCAAGGTGACACTTTCAAAAGTACCTTGTCCCCAACTTGGAACTGTAGTGGTTTGCGTCTCATGTCGGCGTAACTCTTTTGACGATCACGAGCGGCTTTTAGTCGGTTTTGAATGGTTACGATTTTCTCGGTCGTTTCATGAATGATTTCGGGACCGGTGAGTTGGCTATCGCCCACTTCGGTCCAGCAAATAGGTGATCGGCACTTTCTTCCGTAAAGTGCTTCGAAAGGTGCAGCATTAATGCTGGTGTGGTAACTGTTATTGTACGAAAACTCACACAAGGGTAGGTGGTTTTCCCAACTGTTTCCGAAGTCAACTACGCAAGCACGTAGCATGTCTTCCAAGGTTTGGATGGTTCGTTCACTCTGACCATCGGTTTGGGGGTGATATGCAGTGCTCAGATCAAGACGAGTACCGAGAGCTTTTTGAAGTGTTTGCCAAAATCGAGAGGTGAAGCGGCTATCTCTATCCGAGATGATTGAGATGGGTATACCGTGTCTTGCTACAATCTCTTTGATGTAGATGCGAGCCAAACGCTCCATCTTGTCGGTCTCTTTGATTGCTAGAAAATGGGCGGACTTTGTGAGACGGTCGACGATTACCCAAATGGTATCGCAACCACTCAAGGTTTTTGGTAATTTCGTGATGAAGTCCATGGTTATTTGTTCCCATTTCCACTGAGGTATTTCGGGTTGTTGCAGCAACCCGGAGGGTTTCTGATATTCGGCCTTTACCTTGGAACAGGTTAAACATTTGCTAACATAATTGGCTATGTCAGCTTTCATATTGGGCCACCAATATCGTTGTTTGAGATCGTGATACATTTTGTCTGAACCAGGATGAATAGAGTATCGGGATTTGTGAGCTTCATCCATCACCAAATCTCGTAGGTTCCCAAAGCTTGGTAACCAGATTCGGTTGGAGAAGTATCGGGTTCCGTCGGATCTGGTTTCAAATTGTTTATCCATGCCTCGCAAGGCTTCATTTTTAACGTTTTCTTCGTTGAGTGCATCGAGTTGAGCGGAGAGGATTTGAGTAGTTAGGTTGTTGTGAACAGTTAAACCCAGGGCTCGAACTCGAAGGGGTTTTACTCGTTCTTTTCGACTTAGGGCATCAGCAACAACATTCGCCTTACCCGGGTGGTATCGGATTTCGCAGTCGTAGTCACTAAGTAACTCAACCCAACGACGTTGTCTCATGTTTAATTCCTTTTGATCGAAAATGTGTTGAAGGCTTTTGTGGTCGGTGTAGATGGTGCACTTGGTGCCATACAAGTAGTGTCTCCAGATTTTGAGCGCGAAAACTACGGCTCCTAATTCGAGATCGTGAGTTGAATAGTTCTTTTCGTGGGTTTTCAGTTGGCGTGAGGCATAGGCGATGACTTTATCATGTTGCATTAACACACAACCAAGTCCTTGGGCTGAGGCGTCACAGTAAACTATGAAGTTATCGCTGCCCTCTGGTAAGGACAAGATTGGTGCACTGCAGAGTTTCTGTTTCAAGAGTTGGAAGGCAGATTCTTGTTTGTCGGTCCAGTCGAATTTCTTATCTTTTTGAGTCAGGGTGGTTAATGGTTGGGCAATTTTGGAGAAATTCTCAATGAATCGCCGATAGTATCCAGCGAGACCTAAGAATTGACGTACTTCGGTTGGAGTGGTAGGTGCTTGCCAGCACTTGATGGCTTCGATCTTGGCTGGGTCAACATGAATGCCTTGACTGTCAATGACGTGCCCTAGGAAGTGTACTGTTTGCATCCAAAATTCACATTTGGAGAACTTTGCGTATAACTTCTCGTGTTTGAGTAGTTCCAATATGGTTTTTAGATGTTGGCCATGTTCGGTTTCGTCACGTGAGTAGATTAAGATGTCATCGATAAACACGATAACGAACTTATCCAGATATGGTTTGCACACCCGATTCATAAGGTCCATGAATACAGCCGGTGCGTTGGTCAAGCCGAATGGCATCACTTGGAATTCGTAATGCCCGTAGCGGGTTCAGAAAGCTGTTTTGGGAATATCAGTGTCTCGAACTCGGAGTTGATGGTAACCAGAACGAAGGTCGATCTTTGAGTAGTAGCTTGACCCTTGAAGTTGGTTAAACAGGTCATCAATTCTCGGAAGTGGGTATCGGTTCTTGATGGTTAGTTTGTTCAGTTCGCGGTAATCGATACACATTCGGAAGGATCCGTCCTTCTTTTTCACAAATAGGACTGGAGCTCCCCAAGGTGAAGAACTCGGTCGGATGAATCCTTTGTCCAGAAGTTCCTGTAATTGGGTGGACAACTCCTGCAACTCGGACGGGGCTAATCGGTACGGGGCTCGTGCCACGGGTGCAGCTCCGGGCATAAGGTCTATTTGGAATTCGACTTGTCTAGGCGGGGGAAGGCCAGGCAAGTCTTCTGGAAAGACTTCTGGAAAATCTCGGACTATGGGTACATCCTCGAGTCGTTTCTCCCCTGACTTCCTCTCTGTTACGTGTGCGAGGATTGCCTGATACCCTTTTCGCAGGTATTTTCTAGTTTTCATACACGAGATGATGTTGAGGTTGGGTTTTTTCGGTCTCCCCTTGTACGACCAAGGTTCCCCTGGTAACGAGGGGAATACGGACGATTTTGTCGAAGCAAACTATTTCGGCACGATGCTTGGACAGCCAGTCCATGCCTACGATAATATCAAAGCTCCCGATTTGGATAGGTATAAGATCTATGGAGAAAAGTTCGTTTGCGAGGTTTAGAGTGCAGTTGAGTATTACCCTATCGGCCACAATCAGTTTGCCATTTGCTAATTCTACTGTGTACTCAGCATCTAAGGCAGCGGGAGTGATGTTGAGTAGTGGACATAACTCATTCGATATGAAACTTTTATCGGCTCCGGTATCGAATAAAACAGAAACGGATAAATCATTGAGGAGAAACATACCCGTAACAACGTTGGGGTCTTGACGGGCTTCTCCTGCGTTGAGTACAAAGGCGCTGCCGCGGGAGTTGTTGCTGTTACTGTTCCTGTTGGTGTTGTTGTTGTTGTTGTTGTTGTTGTTTCGTTTCGGGCAGTTATTTCTGAAGTGCCCAGGGTTACCACACTCAAAACAGGCTTTTGGTGCGTTAAGGTTGGTGTTTGAGTTGGTGGTTAGATTGGGAGTTCGGCAATCTTTGGTTTGATGTCCGAACCGCTTGCAATTTCCGCATTGGTTATTACACTGGTCATTGTGATGACGGTTACATTTTGAACAGTAGGGCTGACTTCCGGCATACCCTTTTCTCTCTCCTGATCCGGAGGTGTAAGCCTTAATGGTCTCAGGCTTTTTGTTTTGTTGTTGTTGCTGTGGTCGGTTGTTTCCCTGCCATTTTCGTTTGCTGTCCCCGGAGATCTTCACAGTGGGTGTCTCACGGCGGACAATTTGGGCCATAAGTTCATGTGCCATGCGGACGGCACTTTGGATGGTTCCGGGCTTGGAGGAGGTTACATTGCCCTGAATCTTCTCGGGTAGTCCCCAAATGTACCTTTCGATACGCTTTGGTTCAGGGTACCATGGATGGGCATAAGAGAGCTAGTTGATGGAAACGAGTGGTGTAGCTGGTGATGAAGTTTCCTTGAACAGTGAGGTTCCAGAATTCCTCCTCGAGCTGCTGTAGTTGCTCTCGAGGGCAGTATTCTTCCTTCAGCATTTTCTTGAGGTCTTCCCATGGAAGTTGATAGGCAGCATCAATTCCCATGGTCTGAGCGTATGAGTTCCACCATGTTAGTGCACCGTCAGCGAGAGTGCAGGTAGAGAATTTGACCTTGTTTTCCTCCGTGCAATTGGAGATTCGGAACACAGATTCCATTTTCTCTATCCATCGCATGAGGCCGATGGCTCCCTTGGTGCCTTTGAAATTGAGGGGTTTGCAGTTCATGAAATCTTTGTAGGTGCAAGGTTTTGTTGCTGGTGGGTTGTTGATTGGGTTCACGGGGTTTTGAGGGTTAGGACCATTGTTCCCAGCCGCTCCTTGAGCAGCCATAGCGTCGGCAACTCCTTGCGCGACAAGTTGTGCTATTTCCTCAGCGGTGAAAGTCTGTCGTCGGGGCGGCATGATTCTTAAAGAAAACAATATGAAACAAATGAGATTTCGTTGTGCAAGAATCAAACTTTCGCAGTTGTGTAAGATAACACTATAAAGGAGTTTCACGCACGATAATCAATATTAGGAAAATAGAAATTGCGGTCAAATTTAAGCGCAAGGTAAGTCGATTACAATAATTCGAAGTTTACAAAACGTGTCGGGCATTGATACATCCGACTAGATACGAAAGTTCATAAAATTTAAATTGCTGGGCACAACCCGCCTCCATAGGTTACGAATTAGGGTAATAATTTAAGGCTGGCTTGGACTTTGCGGAGGGAGTAATGTGACGACTCGCTCCATAGTCTCAGTAAGTTTGCCGACCATTCGGAGAGTCTCTTCAGCCACTGTCCAGCGTTGCTCCAGCGAGCGTGTGTATTCCTCTGTTTCCCGTAAATGTGTTTCACATTGCTCCAGTCGGGATTGTAGTACGGAGATTTCATTTCGGTTCCCTATGACTTGGTTATGCACCACACCCATAGTTTCAGTAATGTCCTCCTGGTCCTGGGAGATTTGTGCAACTCGATCTTGAGTCAAGTGCATCCAGTTGGAACGGGTTTCGGGTTGTTCGGTTTGGCGGGGGAGTCCCTCGACTGCTTGCAAGCGTTGCTCACTAAGTTGCATCCTTACCCTTAATTCTAGGAGTTCGTCTCTAGTGTCTGTGGACAAGTCATTGGTGAGGTTCACGACCTCCGAAATACCTTCTTGGTTTTGGCAGATTAGAGATAGCTTGTCCCGCATGTCGTTTTGTTCCACGTCCATAGTGTTTAGCCTCCTCTCATGGCGGTGGAGTCTGGCGGCTAACACTGGGACAGTGTAGTGGGTGGGTTCCTGTGTGTATGGGGAGATATCCATGGGTTCAGCAGTAACCTGAATTCCCTCTTCGGATCTCCAAGAATCTAGAGTAGTGGGTAGCCAATTCCAACGGCGAGCACTTGCCCGACGGCGGGCTCTGTTAGTGGTATTATTGGCGGTAGTAGTGCCGGGATATGGGCTAGTACGAGGAGAGTCAGTCGCCCTCCTAGTGGTGCGTATCACGCGTGAATTTGAAGAGGTGCGGTTTGGCGAGGCTTGAGTATCGTTTCCTATATCGGTTGAAGTTGCGGTAGGAAAATCTGCCATTTCTGTGGCAAGAGTTTTAATACTTGAGGTCTATATATATACATATAAAAACCTAGTACAAATAGCACATATAAGGGTTTCGTCATAATCTATCCTCGGTCCATGTGTTCTATTGTATTCCCATTTAATATAACTATTTCCGATCTTGCATCGACTCGCCTTTAATTATACATAGTTGATCAGGCTATGTTTAACTAGAGTTGAATGATGAAATTCCTGAACTAGTTATACCTAATGAGAAATACTAACTTAACGGTTATAGTCTAGGCCCACTAATGCAACCTAGTTCGCTATAACCTTGGCTCTGATACCAATCTGTCGCACCCCCAAGACACGTGGCAGCGGAAGGTAGGGTGTTGCGTTGGGGGCGCCGACCAAATCAAATATCACACACAAGATTACGGCAAACGACCTCTAAATGAGACGTTTGAAAAATAATTATATTCACTAAACATAATTGTTGCAATAGTTTTACAATTTCCATGGGGTTCGCATCCAATAAGTAGAGATACATATGTAATTGATAATACAAAATATATTAAATGCAATGTAATCTCTTGTTGTTTGAAAATATATGCGACTCGAGCTACGCTATCCAAAGGCGTCCTACTGCTGCGGATTACCTGAGAAATACATACTAAAAGGTCAACATAAAGTTGGTGAGTTCATAGGTTTGTAAACAGTTGATATAACATTGTATGGAACACAAGATTTCCGTTTGTATCATTCAACAATGATAGGTAATGTATTACAAAAATGTAAAGATAGTGTATATTGTTGCCATGAGCTCATAGTTCGAGCTTAACTGTGGTGTCGGGTCACAATCAAGTACCACGATCGGGGTGCCTCCCAGCGAGTGCCTAATCCAACACTCGTAAGAACAAATGATAATGCGTCCGTTTGACAAGTTAGCGCTACTAACCCGGACGGGGGGAGTCAATCCCAAATAGTACTATTCATTAACATTCACGCTATAACGATACTAACAAACTATGATGTGGGGGACTTCAGGATTAGTAAAATAACTCATGCAACCAATATATCGAGTTTTGTACTTGTGTTCACATGAAAATAGCAGTGTAAAAGCAGTTGTATGTATTCTCACCCCTGTTAGAAAACAGTAAAAAGGGGCTATGAAACTCACCTGATATTAGCAAGCAAGCAATAATCAATTAGCAAGCAAAGCGTGTTTTCCGGATGCAACCTTCTAACGTCCTAAACGTATAAGGTTGTGTAAGTAGATGTCTCAAAAGACCATCTATAGTGATTGTATAAGTGGGGGTTAATGTCCACTTAAGCCAATCATGTAGGTGGAGGGTTAATGTCCACCTAAGTTAATCATGTTGGTGGAGGGTTAATGTCCACCTAAAATAAGTTCACACAATTAGAAATGTCCAATTGTTCAGTTATCGTTTATGTTTAGAAAAACATATACAGGCCGTTGGTGATATTTTGTGAAAACACAACTTTTGATTAATTATGTTACGTTTATTTTTACTTTCCAGTTATGGGTAATTAATCAGTGTGGCATGGGCGAAGCCCATTAATGACGGGGGTCCGGGGGCAGCGCCCCTGGTAGCGGGGTCCAAGGGGTGGCAACCCCTGGCGGGGTCCAAGGGGCAGAGCCCCTGGCTGGGGTCGAGCTGTTTTTAGCGACACAGGGTTAGTGTCGATATATGCGACACTAAGGGTTTATGCGACACTAAGGGTTTCTGCGACACCAGGAATGTGATTGGGTGAAGGTGGAGGTGATTTTATGGGGAGTGCAAGTTAATTGATTGGGTTTTATGGGAAATAGGTTTGCTGGCCGATTTTGAGAGAAAAGAGGTAATCATAACCCTTCTTGCGTGCACAGTTAACTCTATTTCAAATATTAATGTTCCTTTTTACAGAATATGAATGGTTACTTAACTTATTGAGCTACTTAGAAAGCTTTTAAATCGGGCAGGAGGTTTTGCTGTGTGTGTGGGCAACACTTGATTGGTCTTAAAATCGTTTAAGCATCTCACTGGTAATAGATTGACACTTAGTATTTCATGATTTGTTCGGGACATTAACGTGTTAACAGTGGAAACTTTGAACTAACAGTGGAAATGGTGATTTGTGCTAGCAGTGTTAACTACTTAGCAGTGGTAACTGAATGTCAAGCAGTATTAATTAATGCGGGCAGTAGAAACTGGACTAACAGTAGTAACTGAACTAGCAGTGGAAACTGACTAGCGGTTGTAACACAAGCAGTAGTAACTCGACTACCAGTAGAAACTCACTAGCAGTAGAAACTGACCAATAGTTGAAACTGAGGTAATTTGTACTAGCAGTATTAACTTGACGTTGTACTGGCAGTATTAACTGAAGAATTTGCTCTAACAGTATTAACTTAGGATTTGTACTGGCAGTATTAACTGAAGTATTTCTCGAACAGTATTAACTTAGGAATTGTACTGGCAGTATTAACTGAAGTATTTATGCTTGTATTGCTTTAACCAAAAATGCATGGATTTTATGTTTTTAGCGACACAGGGTTAGTGTCGATATATGCGACACTAAGGGTTTATGCGACACTAAGGGTTTCTGCGACACCAAAGCTTGTGTCGCTAATGTGACGGTTTGGTTTATAGCGACACAAAAGGCTTGTGTCGCTAATGTGACGGTTCGGTTTATAGCGACACAAAAGGCTTGTGTCGCTAATGTGACGGTTCGGTTTATAGCGACACAAAAGGCTTGTGTCGCTAATGTGACGATTCGGTTTATAGCGACACAAAAGGCTTGTGTCGCAGACTACTGGGCTTCTGCGACACAGGGCCTGAAACAGGTCGGTTTTACGCATTTTATTTCGGGTTCCAAATGTTCGAGTTAGAATTTAAGAAAAATATATGTTGTTCCTTTATGTCTTAACTAACTAATATAATTTTTACAGCAATTTTGGGTAGGTGTATATATTTTTAAAAATTACATTTGTCACCTGTGGTCAAAAAGTGACCATTCAGGACACATGCAAATGTTCTCGTTTTCTGGGCAGAATGCGTACAGTTTTAGACAAAATCATCAAAACGACTTTTGCTCCTAACAAAATTTGTGAACTTTTGGCGGTGGTTTCATGTCATTTGAAGGTGTACATCTCGAGTTATGATCAAAACAAGAAAGGTGAAATTTCTGTCCTCTTTCACAGCCTGAACACATATTTTTGTAAAAATCGTTTCGGGTATCAAATGAACTCCAAAAGTTATGAAATGACTTGGAAATGAAAGATAACTTCTTAAACTAAATTTTTGCCTTTTGAATCGTCCATTTTGGTCAAGTTCTGAGGGAGAAACAGCCTCTCAAAGTTGAGCTACTTTTCTGTCCGAAATTGCATGTTTTGTTCTTGAACATTTTAAGTCATTAAAACGTTTTTATGTTATATTTTGGACATTTCTTTGTTATATGAACCCTTTAACATGTTTTTAAAGATATTTAGATAGAGAATAATTTTTCTTACCAATTTGTTGGTGATTTTTGAAGAGAAGTTGTTGTAGGAGCTGGAATCTTGAGTTTTTGACTTGATTTTCTTTTGGAGATGTGATGAATGATGATGGTGGTTGATGGTGGCCGATTTTGGTGGTTGTAAGGTGGTGTTTGGTGGCTGTGGTGGTGGTGGTATGGCTGGGTTTTCTTGAGAAAGAGAGAAGAGAGGAGGAGAAGAGAGAAAACAGTTTGTGTGTGTGAAATGTCAGTGAAAAAGTGAGAGTTTGTAAGTGTTTGAGAGTTTAAAAGGAGGAGGAGAAGGAGGGGGCCCATGGGGCCGGTTTGGGCTGGGCTGGGCCGGATATTGGGCCTGTACCATCGTGGTTCTCGGGCCCGCGACTTGCTCCTCGATTTCGTATTACTTTACTTGTTCGGTTAAACGTTAATTGTGTGTGTTTAAACCGTTAACATTTAACTTTTGTGTTTTATTTTTGATACCAATTCACTATTTTAATTTGACCAATGTATTTAAAAATACTTTATTAATCCTTCTTAAAATATTTGTCGGTTTCATTCGGGTATCGGGCGCGATCCGCGCGTTTTCGTTGCGTTTGTTACGTTTTTAGCAAAACGTCTAGGTTTTCGTATATTATTATTTAATCACAATAATATAGGGTAAATAATTACTATTTAATTTATAAAATAGATTTACATCATTTATGAAAATGTATCACCAACGCCGTATGGATTGTCGGACCTCGTCCGGTTGTTTCGCGTAATTACAGATAAACACATAATCACGTAAGTGTCGGGTGTCACACTATTGGTGGCCAGGAATGAAAAAGGATATTGCGGTATTCGTGGGAAAATGCTTGACTTGCTCCAAGGTCAAGGCAGAGTACCAGAAGCCATCAGGATTGTTGCAACAACCGGAAATCCCACAATGGAAATGGGAACAAATATCAATGGATTTCGTCACGAAATTGCCACGAACGGCAAGAGGACATGACTCTATATGGGTCATAGTGGACAGATTAACAAAATCAGCGCACTTTATTCCCATCCGAGAAGATTACAAGATGGACAAACTCGCTCAAATCTATATCGACGAAATCGTTGTACGTCATGGAATACCACTCTCCATCATTTCTGATAGAGATAGCCGATTCACGTCACGCTTATGGCAACAACTCCAAAAGGCCCTAGGCACTCAACTAAATTTGAGCACCGCCTACCATCCACAAACCGATTGTCAAACTGAGCGAACCATCCAAACATTGGAAGACATGTTAAGAGCCTGTGCCATAGATTTTAAAGGCAGCTGGGATACTCACTTGCCATTAGTGGAGTTTTCCTACAACAACAGTCACCACACGAGCATAGGCTGTGCACCCTTTGAGGCGTTATATGGTCGTAAGTGTCGATCACCACTTTGTTGGTTAGAAACCGGTGATAGACAGCTAATCACACCCGATGTTATCTAAGAGACAACTGATAAAATCTCTATCATCAGGGAAAAATTGAGGACTGCCAGGAGTAGGCAGAAAAGCTACGCTGATAACCATAGGAAACCTTTAGAATTTCAAGTCGGCGACAAAGTACTTTTGAAAGTGTCACCCTGGAAGGGCATGATCCGCTTTGGAAAGCGAGGCAAACTTAACCCAAGGTATGTTGGACCTTTTGAGATAACAGAAAGGATTGGTCCGGTTGCGTACCGACTAGAACTACCCCAGGAACTTAGCAACATTCATAACACATTCCATGTTTCCAATCTAAAGAAATGTCTAGCCGACGAAACACTAATTGTCCCTCTCGATGATATCCAAATAGAGGACAATCTAAACTTCGTGGAAGAGCCACTTGAAATCATGGACCGTGAGGTCAAAAGTTTAAAACGAAGTAAGATACCCATTGTAAAGGTTAGGTGGAATTCATGTCGAGGTCCTGAATTTACTTGGGAACGTGAAGATTATATTCGACACAAATACCCTCACCTATTTCCTAGCACATCAGCAACCAATGGAACGAATTGAATTTCGGGACGAAATTCTTTTCAACGGGGAGATACCGTAACAACCACCAAAAATATCAGGTTAATACTTAACTCCATCTCCACCTAAATCTGAACCTGACCTTCTTAAGGGTCTAAGTTAATACTGTTTGAGAAGTTACTACTGTTGGCCGTAGTTAGTACTGTTGGTTAGAAGTTTATACTTCTTACCGGGTTAATACTGTTGGTACAAACTCTTAAGTTAATACTGCCCGTACAAAGTTGAGTTAATACTGTTGAGAAACACTTCAGTTAATACTGCTAGTGGGAGTTTCTACTGTTAGTAATGTTTCTACTGCTTTCGTAAAAATCAAAGTTTCTACTGTTATCATAGTTAGTACTGCTAGCACAAATATCTCAGTTAGTACTGGTAGTGCAATTGTCACCGTTTCTACTGCTAGCACAAATACTTCAGTTAATACTGCCAGTACAATTCCTAAGTTAATACTGTTCGAGAAATACTTCAGTTAATACTGCCAGTACAAATCCTAAGTTAATACTGTTAGAGCAAATTCTTCAGTTAATACTGCCAGTACAACGTCAAGTTAATACTGCTAGTACAAATTACCTCAGTTTCAACTGTTGGTCAGTTTCTACTGCTAGTGAGTTTCTACTGGTAGTCGAGTTACTACTGCTTGTGTTACAACCGCTAGTCAGTTTCCACTGCTAGTTCAGTTACTACTGTTAGTCCAGTTTCTACTGCCCGCATTAATTAATACTGCTTGACATTCAGTTACCACTGCTAAGTAGTTAACACTGCTAGCACAAATCACCATTTCCACTGTTAGTTCAAAGTTTCCACTGTTAACACGTTAATGTCCCGAACAAATCATGAAATACTAAGTGTCAATCTATTACCAGTGAGATGCTTAAACGATTTTAAGACCAATCAAGTGTTGCCCACACACACAGCAAAACCTCCTGCCCGATTTAAAAGCTTTCTAAGTAGCTCAATAAGTTAAGTAACCATTCATATTCTGTAAAAAGGAACATTAATATTTGAAATAGAGTTAACTGTGCACGCAAGAAGGGTTATGATTACCTCTTTTCTCTCAAAATCGGCCAGCAAACCTATTTCCCATAAAACCCAATCAATTAACTTGCACTCCCCATAAAATCACCTCCACCTTCACCCAATCACATTCCTGGATAATAAACTTATACACTCCACCTCTTATTCTTTTGTTAACACCAGCAGAAAATCTTTCATTTAGACTCAAAACACTCTCATCTATCTTCTTTCAAACACTCTCAACACTTGCACGGTTTTCACAAAAGATACCCAGATCACTCATCACCTTCATCCAGTATCGATCACTCCAGAAAACCTGCTCAAACTCAACCATTCTGTGGACAGAACCTCATCAATCCAAACATACATCCCTGGTCGAAGAGGTAATCATAAAGTGCAAGAATGTTTACATTCTATTCTGCACAACCCACATATTTTCATTCTATTTACTGTTACATTTCTTAAAATATGTATGTATTAGGGTTTTTGTACTTGAAATATGATAATGTTTTGCAAATAAAACACACACTTAAAGTTTGTTCGAATCATTTACATACGGATTTTATAAAAAGTTATGTGTTTTTGGTGAAATAAGAAAATTTGACAACTTTCTGTCCAGATTTTCAAGTTAACTTTGGACAACCGTATCCCCCTCTATTCTTCAAAAAAATGGTGACTCTAAACTGGGAATAACTTGCTTTCTAATCTTTCACACAAAACCTAAATCATACATCAAAGACCTAATATTTTGAGGTGTATCAAGAAGACCCCCAGAAACTGTTTAGTTTTGCTAAAGAGAGTCACGAAACAAACCACACAACCCTGGGCAGATTCATCATTTAAAAATAGTGGGTAACCAATTCGTATGAACTACTATATTAAAGCATATCGCTAGACATTAATGGACACATTCTTACTGGACTAGGTCACGGTTAGAGCATCCTTTCCGGATTTGTAACTTGCTCACAGAATTATACTCGTTAAACTCAGCTCACAAGGTGAGTTCATTGTCCTCTCTTTCTGACTTCTATTTTGCGGCTGAAAGCATGCAATTACTTTAAACTTTTGGTTGAACTTTTACGTACTATCAACTGCTTTTGAACCATTTTACGCGAACTGTGGTATGTCAACATGTTAAGCTTGGGTTTTTCTTATACTCAAAGTCCCCTTTAACTAACCCACCACTAATTAACTCGTAGCGACGAGCCGTAGATATTATGGGTAGCATGCTATTTAGGGTAGGACCATCCCTCACTCACACTTCAACGTGGGTGCATAATATCGCCTTTTACTCATGTTTGTTGAAGAACATGCATCTCTTATACTTTGGGGCAGCGGTCAGATAACCGGATTAGTTGTGGTCTCAAGGCTTATACATTCTCTCTTTACTACCACATGTTTACTTGCAATATCTTTATCAACCAAATGCTTGTTATAACTGTCCCGATTGGACAAACACAAGGATGATAGCGTCCACGAATCGGACGGCTATACCCACACTTATGTCCACGATTGGACACACTTTCGGTTTACTTATTTCAAACTTTGAACTCACCAACTATGGCCATAGTTGACCCTTTTATTTTGGCATGCTTTTCAGGAGAACGTCGGTAAGCACGGATCATATGTGGGCTAATGCATGGGATTATGTCGACCAAGCCATTTAAACGGACTTTGAACTAAATTTTTGTATTATGTTTGTAATAATGACGTATACTTTGTACAATTTGATGTATCTTTTGATGCCTCCAAGGCTGTCTTACCGTAATTTAAATGGTATGGTTGCTATATCTTTGTGTTGTGGAATCATTAGCTGTGACACCTCGTGTTTCCGCTTTAGCGGGGTGTGACATATTTCCCTTAGAAAATCTTTTCAGAACTATGTTCTTTATCTTTGACTATTTTGAGTCTTTTCAGGGTGCCAATTTTACGCACCATTTGCTCTCTTGCCCTTTTTTTTGCGCCAATTTTACGCACCAAGGTTTTTTGAGAGAGATGACTTTTTTGGGAAACACGAAAGAGTAGGATAAATGAAAAGGATATTCTAAAAGATGTCTTTCACAACCTTATAAATAGTAAGATAAGTTTTGAGGGGTATTTTTGGGAAGTAGGGTTAAAAGATGGGGGTTTTGTCAAAAGATAAATTGATTTAGGCTTAAAGGTTTTACTAATCGTATCATCGATACTAAAAATGAGTATCGGTCAGTTTTTAGGCTTGAATAGTATGCTAAAAATGGGACTTAAATCCTAGGGAATGTCAAGGTCCTCTAATTGCACCTATACCGCGTACGGTACTCATCAATGTGGTCTCGAAGCGTATGTCATGAGCAAGTTTTAATTCAGAAGTACATGTATCAGCACACACAACAAATGAAGTAGTGAAACATTTAAAATGAATGTTTTTCAATTAGGCTCAAAATACCTCACTGCAAATAAGATTGAGTTGTATGTACCTAACACGATGCCCTTCTTAGATTATCATTTCTTGCTCAAAAGTTTCTACCTTATCTTCACTAGATTCCGAAAGAACTCTCTCATATTTGAAACTGGCTCTTCTCATAGACATTAAAACTCAAAAAGATTAGAGTTAATCAAATGATTTAGCTCATACTTTTCTACTTTCTTAAAAAAGAAATGAAAATTTTGAGGAACATTTTATGAGTTTGTTATTTAGACATAAAAATCTATCTAAGGTATTCTATACTGCTATTCCATACTTAGAAGAATATTGTCCCTAATGTTCTCATCAGTGAAGATTTTACTAGAAGTAAAATCCCACACTTAAAGTTTGGACATGTAAGAAAATGTTTCACAAGTGTATTTTTTTGGGCTGAAATCTCACACTTAGTGATAAGCTTAGGATATGGTATATATTACTTTTATGATTTATCAAACTAACGAAGCAAAATAGACTCATAAAAACGGAGAAAGGGTAAGGAAACACCCCAGATAGCGAGCTGCTCTGAAGCTAAAAGTCTAAAATATGTGCTGAAAAGGGTGTTGCCAAAATCTTTTTCTACACTTTCTCCATGAAGATCGGCTCGGCTTCCAGCTTCTTGCTAGGCTTTCGTCATACTCCATTGTTGTAACAACCGTCAAAAATCTCAGGTCATTACCATACTCGAATCTTAAATTACGTTTACGGCATTTCATATTCTAGTGAAAATTTTAGGTTACGACTCCTTAAGCGTACTGAATTCGTAGAACGTCTTAGAGATTGCTTAGCAAACCTTAAGTTCATGAGAAATGCTAAATTAGGTTACGAAGTGCCAAAGAAAATCAAATACCAACCTTTAAAATATCACAAAATATTGTTCTATCGCAAAATCGGAATTAAGTTAAAGTCCCGTACTTACGTAAACAAGACCCGAATTCGATAAATTGTTAGATGAACACTATGATAGATCACCCAAGCATAAATCTAAGTATTTTAGAAATTAAAAATACTAACTTTTAGAACACAAATATTAATCACTAAACTATCCCCAAATAAACCTTATATTATACAAATACTTGTACCAAATTAATACCTAACTTTAAACTAAACATTATATACATTATTTAACAAAAAAAAATACCAAAAACATTTCCCCCCCCCCTCCAAAACCGTCCCCCCCTCCTCCTCTCCATTCAAATCACTTCTCTTCCCTATATTCCTCATTACTTCACTCATTTCCCAAAACACCTACATCTCTTCACTCTCTCTTCTCTCTCAAAAAAACACACATACATTCTCTTCATTTTCTCTCTAAAATTTCCAGAAAATATTCAAGATAAGTTCAAGAATCTTAAGGTGTAAATCCACCACAATAACCCTTCAAGGTAATCTATATCATCTACACTCATTTATCTTTCATTTTCTTCATAAAATTCGGATTTTAAGCCTTTTCCATGGCTAAAATCCTCATACAAAGCTTTGATGTTTGTAGGTTACACCTCTACACATACTTATGTGTTAATAGAGAGGATAACCCATGATCAAATCGAAAATCAAGCAAAAATCGAATTATTACTTGTAATCTTGTTAGATCTTGTTCATCTTCATGTAAAATTTTGTTTTTATGTTAATAATCATCTCTAACACATCATAGAAGTATTTCAACGCCATGCATGTGTTAGAACATGGATTTAAAGGTCAAAAGATGAAAATCTTCTTTTATAATTCATGAATGGTGTAACAACCACCAAAAATATCAGGTTAATACTTAACTCCATCTCCACCTAAATCTGGACCTGACCTTCTTAAGGGTCTAAGTTACTACTGTTGGCCGTAGTTAGTACTGTTGGTTAGAAGTTTATACTTCTTACCGGGTTAATACTGTTGGTACAAACTCTTAAGTTAATACTGCCCGTACAAAGTTGAGTTAATACTGTTGAGAAACACTTCAGTTAATACTGCCAGTACAATTCCTAAGTTAATACTGTTCGAGAAATACTTCAGTTAATACTGCCAGTACAAAGTCTAGTTAATACTGCCAGTACAACGTCAAGTTAATACTGCTAGTACAAATTACCTCAGTTTCAACTATTGGTCAGTTTCTACTGGTAGTCGAGTTTCTACTGGTAGTCGAGTTACTACTGCTTGTGTTACAACTACTAGTCAGTTTCCACTGCTAGTTCAGTTACTACTGTTAGTCCAGTTTCTACTGCCCGCATTAATTAATACTGCTTGACATCCAGTTACCACTGCTAAGTAGTTAACACTGCTAGCACAAATCACCGTTTCCACTGTTAGTTCAAAGTTTCCACTGTTAGCACATTAATGTCCCGAACAAATCATGAAGTACTAAGTGTCAATCTATTACCAGTGAGATGCTCAAACGACTTTAAGACCAATCATGTGTTACACACACAGCAAACCCTCCTACCCGATATAAAAGCTTTTTAAGTAATAATAAAAGATAAGTAACCATTCATATTCTGTAAAAAGGAACTTTAAGATTTGAAATAGAGTTAAACCGTGCACGCAAAAAGGGTTATGATTACCTCTTTTCTCTCAAAAACGGCCAGCAAACCTATTTCCCATAAACCAAATCAATTGACTTACACTTCCCATAAAATCACCTCCACCTTCACCCAATCAAAATTCCGGATAGTAAACTTAAACACTCCACCCCTTATTCTTTTTGTTAACCTCAGCAGGAATTATACATTCACACTCAAAACACTTCATCTAATTTCTCTCAAACTCTCTCAACACTTGCACGATTTTAGCAAGAACACCCCAGTTTCTTCATCACCTTCATCCAGTACCAAACACTCCGGGAACCCTGCTCAATCTGTGGAAAGAACTTCATCACCCAAAACCCTACACTCCTGGTCGAAGAGGTAATCATAAAGTGCAAGAATGTTTACATTCTATTCTGCACAACCCACTTATTTTCATTCTATTTACTGTTACATTTCTTAAAATATGTGTGCATTAGTGTTTTTGTACCTGAAATATGATAATGTTTTGCAAATAAACCACACATTTAAAGTTTGTTCGAGTCATTTACATACGGATTTTATAAAAAGTTATGTGTTCTTGGTAAAATAATAAAATTGGACAACTTTCTGTCCAGATTTTCAAGTTAACTTTGGACAACCGTATCCCCCTCTATTCTTCATAAAAATGGTGACTCTAAACTGGGAATGACTTGCTCTTAAATCTTTCACTCAAAACCTAAATTATACACCAATGACCTAGTATTTTGAGGTGTATTAAGAGATGCCCAGAACTGTTTTAAGCTTTGCTAAAAAGAGTCACGAAACCAACCACACAACCCCGGGTAGATTCATCATTTAAAATTTCGGTTAACCAACTCGTATGAACTCATGTATTAAAGCATATCACTAAACATTAATGGACACATCCTTACTGGACTAGGTCACGGTTAGAGCATCATTTCCGGATTTGTAACTTGCTCACAGAATTATACTCGTTAAACTCAGCTCACAAGGTGAGTTCATTGTCCCCTCTTTCTGATTTCTATTTTTGGGGCTGAAAGCATGCAATTACTTTAAACTTTTGGTTGAACTTTTACGTATTATCAATTGCTTTGAACTGTTTTTACGCAAACTGTGGTATGTCAACATGTTAAGCTTGGGTTTTTCTTATACTCAAAGTCCCCTATAACTAACCCACCACTAATTAACTCGTAGCGACGAGCCGTAGATATTATGGGTAGCATGCTATTTAGGGTAGGACCATCCCTCACTCACACTTCAACGTGGGTGCATAATATCGCCTTTTACTCATGTTTGTTGAAGAACATGCAGCTCTTATACTTTGGGGCAGCGGTCAGATAACCGGATTAGTTGTGGTCTCAAGGCTTATACATTCTCTCTTTATTACCACATGTTTACTTGCAATATCTTTATCAACCAAATGCTTGTTATAACTGTCCCGATTGGACAAACTCAGGGGTGATAGCGTCCACGAATCGGACGGCTATACCCTCACTTATGTCCACGATTGGACACACTCTCGGTTTAATTATTTCAAACTTTGAACTCACCAACTATGGCCATAGTTGACCTTTTATTTTGGCATGCTTTTCAAGAGAACGTCGGTAAGCATGGATCATATGTGGGCTAATGCATGGGATTATGTCGACCAAGCCATTTAAACGGACTTTGAACTAAATTTTTGTAATATGTTTGTAATAATGCCGTATACTTTGAACAATTTGATGTATTTTTGGATGCCTCCAAGGCTGTTTTATCGTAATTTAAATGGTATGGTTGCTATATCTTTGTGTTGTGAAATCATTAGCTGTGACACCTCGTGTTTCCGCTTTAGCGGGGTGTGACAGAAGTGGTATCAGAGCCAAAGGTTATAGGGAATACCGGTTTTTCAAAAATAAAACCAAACTATAACCAAAAATTCTTTTATATAAAACAACACCTTACAAAGCATTGAACATTACACTTGTGTAACTAATTCAAGCATTCCATTATTTAGCCTCAATTAAGCATAGCCTGATCACCTATGTCTAATTCGGGAAAAGTAGTGAGAAACTTGGAATAGTTAGTCACGGGTTAATGTAAATGTTCATCCTTACCATGCAAGTGCTACACATATCATCTGATCCATTCATTGTTATTAGCAACCTAACACACTTTTATTTTCAGTCTTACCATGTCTCACTCATCATCCACTCGTACTCCCTACTCGGCTGATGCATCGGGTTACATCGCGAGTCGTCCTAGGGATATCCCAACTAGTTCCGAGGAACCAACCATGGACACTAGCACCGACCAAGGGGCAAGTAGTGAGGGAATCACACCTGCCCTTAGAGCATCACCAGCACCTGTTCCATCACAACCAGCCCGATCAAGTCCGCGTGTTAGACACACTGCGAGAATGAGGGTTGCTAACCCCGTTGGAGACACACTAAGAGCACCCCCACAAGAGTACCATCTTGGCAACCAGCCTAACCCTGCCCCAACCCGAGTCACCGATAGATACACATGGCAGGAACGGATGAATGACTATGTCAATCCTGTCATATCCCGACCAAGAGAGGCATCGTCATCCCGTACCGTTATGGGAATGCCGGCGGGTCATAGAGCAGGAATGACCGCCGAAGAGTTAAGGAGGATGTACTTAATGACTAATGAGCTACACCACTGTCGGGGAAGGATTGATCACCAAGGACAGCTCTTGTACGAGATGTCCGAATTGTTAGAAGGATTGTCCCACCAGGCGGTTAGGGCTGGGGTACATGCGGAGATGACTAGGAGAACCACCAGGAACCTAGTATGGGCTTGCATAGGTTTGTGTCTGTTGGTATTCATTGTACTCACTTGGCTTGTTGTGATGACCTTGTCATAGATTGACTCTTAAATTTAAAAAGCTGAACTATTGTCTTTTGATTTGATTAAGTTGCGGCTTAAGGAGCTTAAGGCCGAACAAATTATATATATTGGTATTATCTATTTTCCAAAAAGATGAATACTATCCTATTTTAACTTTATATACGTTCAGTATTGCTATGCTCATCTATTACTACCAAATCTTACGAATTACAACGCGCGAAATCCTTAACTATAACTAAGACTAAACATGTATGTGTTTCTGAAACAAAACTTTGTGAATATCGTAGAATCATGCCTCCTAGGAGAAACACAAATGACATGGCTGACCAAATCACCCAACAACTCAACGCGGCTTTGCCAAACCTCGTGGCACAAATCACCGCAAGCTTGAATGCCACACAAGCAACCCCTGTAGCACCTCCCAACAACAACAATCCTGGATGTAGCTACAAGACTTTCATGTCTTGCCGACCCAAGGAGTTCCGAGGAACGGAGGGCGCGGTCGGACTGCTGTCATGGATCGAGAGCATGGAGTCCGTACTCCATATTAGCAAATGTGCGAGTGAAAACCAGGTCGAGTATGCTGCATGTATGCTCCAAGGAAGGGCATTGACCTGGTGGAACAACCAGATTCAGTGCCGAGGCCGTGAAGCCTCATACAACCTCACCTGGGAGGAGTTCAAAAAGTTGTTAACCGAGGAGTATTGTCCGAAGGACGCACTCCAGAAACTTGAGTCCGAGTTCTGGAATCACTCCATGGTCGGAACGGACATTGATAAGTACACCGCCCGATTCCATGAACTTGCAAGACTAGTGCCTCACATGGTGAACCCCGAGGAGAAAAGGATCGATAGGTACATCTGGGGATTAGTACCTGAAATTCGGGGGATGGTTACCGCGGCGAACCCAACCACCATACAGGCCGCAGTTGTGATGGCCAACCGCCTGACCAATGATGTGGTCCGGTCCGGTGGGTCGTCTAAAAGAAACGACTCTGGTAAGCGCAAGGTGGATGACCAGCCAAGGCAAAGAGGTGGCGGTTATCCCAACAAGAAGCCAATGGTGGCCAGAAACTTTGGCATTGCGGCTCAAGGACCGAAGCAATACAGTGGTCCTCACCCAAAGTGCAATAAATGCAAATTTCACCATGCTGGAAATTGTCCAGTGTGTGAAAAATGCAATCAGGTGGGCCACACCGGCAAGTATTGCAGAGCTAGGAACATGGATGACCGTCCGAGAGCGGCATGCTACGAATGCGGAAGCCAAGATCACCTGAGGAACGCCTGCCCACGATTGAACAACGCCCCCAACAATGCTGGGAATCAGAGGGGACCAGCAAGGGGCCGGGCATTCGTCATCGGAGCTGAAGAAGCAAGACAGGATCCAAACGCAGTAACAGGTACGTTTCTCTTGAACGATCACTACGCGTCTGTATTATTTGACTCGGGAGCCGAGAAGAGTTTCGTCTCGTTAGAATTCAGACCATTAATTGAATTAGACTCTGTGCAACTAAATGAAACCTTTACTATTGAATACGCTAACGGTCATGAGTTCGAAGCTAGGGACATAGTACCCGACTGTGCCTTGAACCTAGCTGGTAAGAAGTTTAACATTGACTTAATACCGATTGAGCTGAAAAGCTTTGATGTGATTGTGGGAATGGACTGGTTGACGAAGGTCCGAGCAGAAATAGGATGTTTTGATAAGGTTGTCCGGATACCTCTCTCCGACAACGAAACCTTTGTCATACAAGGGGATAAACCCGGCAAGAAACTGAACATTGTGTCAGCTATGAAAATGCGTAAGTACCTAGGGAAGCAATGCTTTGCATTCCTGGCACACGTAGTTGACAAAAGGCCGGAGGAGAAGCGTATTCAAGACATTCCTGTTGTTAGAAATCACCCCGAAGTTTTCCCAAACGACCTACCTGGACTTCCCCCACCTAGGCCAGTCGAATTTCATATCGACCTAATTCCCGGAGCGGCGCCCGTAGCAAAGACACCATATCGTCTAGCACCGTCCGAAATGAAGGAATTGTCAGGACAACTCCAAGAACTCCTAAGTAATGGACTAATTCGTCCCAGTTCATCGCCCTGGGGAGCTCCAGTTCTCTTTGTCAAAAAGAAAGACGGATCATTCCGTATGTGCATAGATTATAGGGAACTCAACAAGTTGACGATAAAGAACCGATACCCTCTACCTCGAATCGACGATTTATTTGACCAATTGCAAGGCGCATCGTACTTTTCAAAAATCGATCTTCGTTCAGGATACCACCAGTTGAGAGTCCGTGAAGAGGACATCTCAAAGACAGCCTTTAGGACGCGATATGGGCATTATGAGTTCTTGGTAATGCCGTTTGGGCTAACCAACGCACCCGCAGTATTCATGGATTTGATGAATAGGATGTGTCGCCCATATCTAGACAAGTTCGTAATTGTGTTCATCGACGATATACTGATTTACTCCAAAAGCAAGGAAGACCACGAACGACACTTGGAGATAATATTGAAACTACTAAAGGAGCAGAAGCTGTACGCCAAGTTCTCAAAGTGTGAGTTTTGGCTTCGAGAAGTGCACTTCCTTGGTCACGTGGTCAACAAGGAAGGAATTCATGTTGACCCAGCCAAAGTAGAGGCTATTAAGAAATGGGAAGCCCCGAGAACCCCTACAGAGATACGCCAATTTCTGAGATTAGCTGGTTACTACTGAAGGTTTATCGAGAATTTTTCAAGGATTGCTAAACCGCTAACTGAGCTGACCCAGAAGGCTAAGGAGTTCTCTTGGGGAGAAGAACAGGAAGAAGCGTTTCAGACACTGAAGAGTAGGCTATGTAACGCGCCCATCTTAGCTTTACCAGAAGGAACGGAGGATTTTGTCGTGTACTGTGACGCCTCACACCAAGGAATGGGCTGCGTGCTGATGCAAAGGAATAAAGTGATTGCCTACGCATCGAGACAATTAAAAGAGCACGAGAAGAATTACACGACGCATGACTTAGAGCTAGGAGCGGTAGTGTTTGCTCTAAAGATCTGGAGACACTACCTGTATGGTACAAAGTGCACCATCTTCACCGATCACAAGAGTCTTCAGCATATCCTCGACCAGAAGATGCTCAACATGAGACAAAGACGGTGGGTAGAACTACTTGGTGATTACGATTGCGACATCAAGTATCACCCAGGCAAGGCTAATGTAGTAGCCGATGCTTTAAGTAGGAAGGAAAAGTTAAGACCCTCGCGAGTGCGAGCATTGGGAATACAAGTTCAGACGAGTCTGAAAACTCAAATCTTGGAAGCCCAGGATGAAGCAATGAAACCGGAGAACATAAAGAATGAAACCTTGCATAACCTGGATCAAAAATTTGAAATCAAGTCCGATGGAGTTCGGTATTTCAAGGAAAGAGTGTGGATTCCGAATATCAATGAACTGAGGAAAGTCATTCTTGAAGAAGCCCATAGATCCAAGTATTCAATTCACCCCGGAGCTGATAAAATGTACAAGGACTTAAGGGAATACTATTGGTGGCCAGGAATGAAAAAGGATATTGCGGTATTCGTGGGAAAATGCTTGACTTGCTCCAAGGTCAAGGCAGAGTACCAGAAGCCATCAGGATTGTTGCAACAACCGGAAATCCCACAATGGAAATGGGAACAAATATCAATGGATTTCGTCACGAAATTGCCACGAACGGCAAGAGGACATGACTCTATATGGGTCATAGTGGACAGATTAACAAAATCAGCGCACTTTATTCCCATCCGAGAAGATTACAAGATGGACAAACTCGCTCAAATCTATATCGACGAAATCGTTGTACGTCATGGAATACCACTCTCCATCCTTTCTGATAGAGATAGCCGATTCACGTCACGCTTATGGCAACAACTTCAAAAGGCCCTAGGCACTCAACTAAATTTGAGCACCGCCTACCATCCACAAACCGATGGTCAAACTGAGCGAACCATCCAAACATTGGAAGACATGTTAAGAGCCTGTGCCATAGATTTTAAAGGCAGCTGGGATACTCACTTGCCATTAGTGGAGTTTTCCTACAACAGTCACCACACGAGCATAGGCTGTGCACCCTTTGAGGCGTTATATGGTCGTAAGTGTCGATCACCACTTTGTTGGTTAGAAACCGGTGATAGACAGCTAATCACACCCGATGTTATTCAAGAGACAACTGATAAAATCTCTATCATCAGGGAAAAATTGAGGACTGCCAGGAGTAGGCAGAAAAGCTACGCTGATAACCATAGGAAACCTTTAGAATTTCAAGTCGGCGACAAAGTACTTTTGAAAGTGTTACCCTGGAAGGGCATGATCCGCTTTGGAAAGCGAGGCAAACTTAACCCAAAGTATGTTGGACCTTTTGAGATAACAGAAAGGATTGGTCCGGTCGCGTACCGACTAGAACTACCCCAGGAACTTAGCAACATTCATAACACATTCCATGTTTCCAATCTAAAGAAATGTCTAGCCGACGAAACACTAATTGTCCCTCTCGATGATATCCAAATAGAGGACAATCTAAACTTCGTGGAAGAGCCACTTGAAATCATGGACCGTGAGGTCAAAAGTTTAAAACGAAGTAAGATACCCATTGTAAAGGTTAGGTGGAATTCACGTCGAGGTCCTGAATTTACTTGGGAACGTGAAGATTATATTCGACACAAATACCCTCACCTATTTCCTAGCACATCAGCAACCAATGTAACGAATTGAATTTCGGGACGAAATTCTTTTCAACGGGGAGATACTGTAACAACCACCAAAAATATCAGGTTAATACTTAACTCCATCTCCACCTAAATCTGGACCAGACCTTCTTAAGGGTCTAAGTTACTACTGTTGGCTGTAGTTAGTACTGTTGGTTAGAAGTTTATACTTCTTACCGGGTTAATAATGTTGGTACAAACTCTTAAGTTAATACTGCCCGTACAAAGTTGAGTTAATACTGTTGAGAAACACTTCAGTTAATACTGCCAGTACAATTCCTAAGTTAATATTGTTCGAGAAATACTTCAGTTAATACTGCCAGTACAAAGTCTAGTTAATACTGCCAGTACAACGTCAAGTTAATACTGCTAGTACAAATTACCTCAGTTTCAACTATTGGTCAGTTTCTACTGGTAGTTGAGTTTCTACTGGTAGTCGAGTTACTACTGCTTGTGTTACAACTGCTAGTCAGTTTCCACTGCTAGTTCAGTTACTACTGTTAGTCCAGTTTCTACTGCCCGCATTAATTAATACTGCTTGACATCCAGTTACCACTGCTAAGTAGTTAACACTGCTAGCACAAATCACCGTTTCCACTGTTAGTTCAAAGTTTCCACTGTTAGCACATTAATGTCCCGAACAAATCATGAAGTACTAAGTGTCAATCTATTACCAGTGAGATGCTTAAACGACTTTAAGACCAATCAAGTGTTACACACACAGCAAACCCTCCTACCCGATATATAAGCTTTTTAAGTAATAATAAAAGATAAGTAACCATTCGTATTCTGTAAAAAGGAACTTTAAGATTTGAAATAGAGTTAAACCGTGCACGCAAAAAGGGTTATGATTACCTCTTTTCTCTCAAAAACGGCCAGCAAACCTATTTCCCATAAACCAAATCAATTGACTTACACTTCCCATAAAATCACCTCCACCTTCACCCAATCAAAATTCCGGATAGTAAACTTAAACACTCCACCCCTTATTCTTTTTGTTAACCTCAGCAGGAATTATACATTCACACTCAAAACACTTCATCTAATTTCTCTCAAACTCTCTCAACACTTGCACGATTTTAGCAAGAACACCCCAGTTTCTTCATCACCTTCATCCAGTACCAAACACTCTGGGAACCCTGCTCAATCTGTGGAAAGAACTTCATCACCCAAAACCCTACACTCCTGGTCGAAGAGGTAATCATAAAGTGCAAGAATGTTTACATTCTATTCTGCACAACCCACTTATTTTCATTCTATTTACTGTTACATTTCTTAAAATATGTGTGCATTAGGGTTTTTGTACCTGAAATATGATAATGTTTTGCAAATAAACCACACATTTAAAGTTTGTTCGAGTCATTTACATACGGATTTTATAAAAAGTTATGTGTTCTTGGTAAAATAATAAAATTGGACAACTTTCTGTCCAGATTTTCAAGTTAACTTTGGACAACCGTATCCCCCTCTATTCTTCATAAAAATGGTGACTCTAAACTGAGAATGACTTGCTCTTAAATCTTTCACTCAAAACCTAAATTATACACCAATAACCTAGTATTTTGAGGTGTATTAAGAGATGCCCAGAACTGTTTTAAGCTTTGCTAAAAAGAGTCACGAAACCAACCACACAACCCCGGGTAGATTCATCATTTAAAATTTCGGTTAACCAACTCGTATGAACTCATGTATTAAAGCATATCACTAAACATTAATGGACACATCCTTACTGGACTAGGTCACGGTTAGAGCATCATTTCCGGATTTGTAACTTGCTCACAGAATTATACTCGTTAAACTCAGCTCACAAGGTGAGTTCATTGTCCCCTCTTTCTGATTTCTATTTTTGGGGCTGAAAGCATGCAATTACTTTAAACTTTTGGTTGAACTTTTACGTATTATCAATTGCTTTGAACTGTTTTTACGCAAACTGTGGTATGTCAACATGTTAAGCTTGGGTTTTTCTTATACTCAAAGTCCCCTATAACTAACCCACCACTAATTAACTCGTAGCGACGAGCCGTAGATATTATGGGTAGCATGCTATTTAGGGTAGGACCATCCCTCACTCACACTTCAACGTGGGTGCATAATATCGCCTTTTACTCATGTTTGTTGAAGAACATGCAGCTCTTATACTTTGGGGCAGCGGTCAGATAACCGGATTAGTTGTGGTCTCAAGGCTTATACATTCTCTCTTTATTACCACATGTTTACTTGCAATATCTTTATCAACCAAATGCTTATTATAACTGTCCCGATTAGACAAACTCAGGGGTGATAGCGTCCACGAATCGGACGGCTATACCCTCACTTATGTCCACGATTGGACACACTCTCGGTTTAATTATTTCAAACTTTGAACTCACCAACTATGGCCATAGTTGACCTTTTATTTTGGCATGTTTTTCAGGAGAACGTCGGTAAGCATGGATCATATGTGGGCTAATGCATGGGATTATGTCGACCAAGCCATTTAAACGGACTTTGAACTAATTTTTTGTAATATGTTTGTAATAATGCCGTATACTTTGAACAATTTGATGTATTTTTGGATGCCTCCAAGGCTGTTTTATCGTAATTTAAATGGTATGGTTGCTATATCTTTGTGTTGTGAAATCATTAGCTGTGACACCTCGTGTTTCCGCTTTAGCGGGGTGTGACAAATGGTGTTCTTCACTTTGGATAAAACACCCATCATGAACTTACAAAATTTCTGTCCAGAAAGTTTTGTCTACATCAACGATTTTTATAAAAATCATTTCTTCATGAAAATGGACGTTTTTATAGGCTAAAATCAAGTTCTGGAAATAAGCTTTCCAACCCCATAAGTCTCATATTTTTATGAGTTCGTTTGATATACCTAATAATTTTTGTGAGAAAAGAGGTGTAAGCTGTTAGAAAAAGTCAGAAATTCTACTCTTAGTGTTTTAATCATAACTAGAGCTACACACCTCCAAATAACTTGAAACCAACGCCAAAAGTTTACATTTTTTGTTGGCTACGACTTTCGTGTTGATCACTTTTTCTGAAACCCAATAGATGTTTCCCAGAAATAATGATTGCATGCATGTGTTCAGATTTGACCTCAGATGATAAAAGTAAATTTTAAAAATACTTAAACTTCTCTATAAATCTTGGAAAAATTACATATTAGACAAATTGAGGATCATCTGTGATTTTTGCCTTATGTTAATTCGGAACATAAGTATTTTTAATAAATACAACCAACTTATGCATTTCCGAAAAATAAGAATGTAGACTGAAATTTGCATATGTATATAAATCAACACTTGTAAACTTGCTAAGAGTGGAAAGATTAATTTTTTTAAAGGCTCATAAACATATATAAATATTTTGGGGGAAGTTTCAGGTCAAACCAAGTGGATTTGGGTTTGGGTTCTTATGATGTAATTATCAGTTTATATGTTGTTAATCATAAATTGTGAGGAACCAAAGTTCCAACACTCAAAACACTAAGAAATTTGGGCACTAACGATCGTGAGACATTATATGAATTGTGTAAAAGGTTCGACAATTTTAAGATGTTATATATGTGTGTATTCATTGTGGTACTCAAACGTAATTATTGGACGTTAACAAAGTGAAAAAAAAAAAGCAAAACAAACTATATTGGCACTTTGTAATCTAAATAATTAGCTAAACAATCTTACAAACAAAATTAGACAAGGACCTAATTAGAACCTTCGTGCTCGTAGGTCGTGGATAGGAGTCGTACTCGTTTAGCACTCGGAATACATCCAAACCGTATCATTCACGCTTAATTGTGAGTATTCACAGCCCCTCTTTTTATTGTTTTTACTAAACGTTTTGGGGTGAAAAGCATGCTATCTCATTGTTAATACTTATCTTGTATGCATATTTTTACGCTCTTATTGTATGCTTGTGACTCTATCGCATCTAAAAACCCCGGATTCTTTACACAACCTATTAACTCATTATTGAGCCGATGGTTGATATGGATAGTACTATTTGGAGGGAGGCCACCTTCCCACTCACACGACCATGTGAGTGCATACCACCAACTTTAAATGTTCGCGATGGGCATTGTCTTTGGGGTGTTGTTCTCGGGCCAGTAGGTTTGGTTGTGGACTCAAGCAATACAGGTCGTTCTTAAATGAATTTAAAAATCGCGTATAAACAATCTTTACAAGACAACTTAAACCTATCAAACATAGTTTGATGACTTATAAATGATTTCACATTTATTTCTGAAAACCTGTGAACTCACCAACTATAATTTTGTAGTTGACCCACGTTTTACATGCTTTTCAGGAAACGGTCAGTAGTTCTGGAGTAAAGCTACATCTATCTTTATTAATGTTGAAACGATTAGACTTACTTCGTTTTATCTTTTGAATGTATTTGGTTGTATGATCTAGTATTTCGTACTGTAATCTTATTGTAAGTGCTAGTAGCTGTATCTTGTAAACGGTAAATTAGTTGAACTTTGTGTAATGAAACCATTGTGCTGTTACATCTCGTGTTCCGCTTTAGCGGGGTGTGACAATTGTCAACACTATTCTCTTATGCGAATTAATCTCGTAGGTGTGAACACATTGGATGTACCCTTTTACAAATTCCAAAGAGAAATTGTAGAGTCGCTATTCAGGATCTAGACTTCGATCACAACTACTTAGGTGCAGAATCCCTAAGCAATTGAGTAATTCGTGAAAATATAAAACGGATATAACACACAAACGTAAATAATCTTTTTCTTCTATTAAATCACAACGAGTTAGAAGATATTCTGTTTGTACAAACTCTCAAATACTCATTCACAACACAAACACTCGCTCTCTACATAATCACTCGCTAGCTCAAAACTCACAGAACTGCTAAAACAGAAAACACCAATCACATATATATAGTATTGTTCATGCAAACTAGACCTGCGAACTTAGTACTATATGCGTACATATCACAAGTACGCATAACAAGTTCGCATAATGCTAAGTACGCATGATCAGTTTTACAAAATAAGTTAACTGTTTGTAAAATAACTCTAAGTCTTCGATCTTCAATATCCAAGGTGTCTGACACCACCTTGCACCAACAAACTCCCCCTTATCAGCAGCTTGGATGATTTATCTTTTCTTCAGTCCCAGCTACTTGGGAGATTACTTCCTGCATGAATTCCCTCACACAACTGCAATGCCCAAATTTTTTTTTTTTTTAATAAAATACTCTTATTGATGTCCCATGACTCATTTATAAGTATATTAAATCAATACCTCGCTTCAACGATTTAAATTGGAATTAGAATATCATTTTTCTGAAAATGGCTGGGTACCCGCCGGGTAACCATTCTTAGCAAAATTTATGATCAATTTTATTCATAGAGTACCCGTTTTAAACTTGTCTACCCGCCGGGTAGGTCTGTCGGGTACGGGCAGTACCCACCGGGTAGTTCATCCTCTAAAAAAACTTAGGTTTTTGACCCAAATTCAAACGCGCATAACTTTTGACTCATTAACAATCAATCCTCCAAATTTTGTAGACGGCTTTGAATCAACGTAATAAACATCTTTCTAGTTTACACTTTTTCAATATTACAAACAACGACGATTTTATGCGCGGGACTAAAACGACACTTTAAACTAGTTTTTCCACCAATTATGTTACCAACCCTTTTTAACGCTTAACCTCAACTTACAGACCATGTATTCTCATTTCTAACTTCAAACATACATAATAAATTTGACCAAAATCACCATTCCAACCATTTCACCAAAATGACCCATTTTTACCCTTAGATCAAAACGACCCGTTTTGACACTTTAACTAAAATGCAATTTGGGTGGATTATAACAAGCTAATAGCAACTCGGCAATTTAAAAGTACACTTGTCAAACCTCTTTACAAGTAAAATCCACGTTCATTTAGCATAATCACTTGCCACCTCTAGTTTCACCTTTTAGCATTCAACCCATAGGCACCTACAACATTAAACAACTAAACAGGTAAGCTTTAAGCTCAGTGAGCATACAGACAATCAAATGAGTAATTCACAACAACAAGTAGCAAGCAACAGCTGAACCACAATAACAACTTAAATCAACAATAACAACTAAATCACAACAACGGTACAAGTAGCAATTAAGCACTTAACCACCGGGCAATTGTAGAGATTATTCTTTCACTATGCGGATCCGCGGCCAATAATCACTTAGCACCATACCACGACGATATGCAAGCTAAAACAACATAATGTGCTATGCACATATTCAACAACTAACACTATGCTAACAAAGTTAGCTAATCTCTATGCGGTTCCGCGGCCAATAATCACTTAGCACCATACTACGACGATATGCATGCTAAAACAACATAATGTGCTATGCACATATTCAACAACTATGCTAACAAAGTTAGCTAATCTCTACATATTTGCTCATTTCACATAATTCATCAACAAATATCAACAATTAGAAACAAGATAAGATACAAGCAATACACCATTTGATTATGTAAACCTCTTGCTTGGAAGCAATCCGGAATTACACAATCATTACCCAATTAATCCCCATATACTCAGCTTTATGTCGATTACCCGAAAGCATGAGATACACATAAGCACCACTTGCTTTTTGCACCTAAACAATCATAACACATCGTATAAACATTCACATATATGCAAATACTCATACTCTCGATTACTTTATATTAATTACAAGTTTGACTCAAATTTTGACACTTTATCATAGCTCCAACTAGCTATTTTGGACACCCCTTTTGGACTCTCTAAACCTCTTTAAAATCAACATATATTATACCATTACGAAGATATCATGGCATACTTCAATGTACAACTTTTACCTTTTTATAAAACATAACACATGTCAAGTTATAGCCTTTCAAAAATGACAAATCATCATTTTCTGCTGAATCAGCAAACAACATCAATGAACTGTTTTGCAACGCATTTTTGAACCACCTAGACATATCCGTTTTTAGCAAGCTCTAGATCGAATTAAAGACATTCAACCATACTTTCATTAGCTACTTTCAGACTTTTCCAAAACATTATATACACAAAGTTACAACCCCTCAAAGTTTGCCAAAAACACTTTTACTTTCACTTTTTGCCCAAATTGCCCAACGATCCAAAATTGGAATATAATCACCTCAAATATTCCAAATAACATACTAATGATCAAATAACATTGTTTACAATTTTTCTTACTTTGTTTACCACTTTTAACTTCGTATGATTAGTTTGACCTTTAAAGTCAAACCGAGCACAATTACCAATTTAACCATAATTCAATTTATGGTTTAACTACTCTTGCTACTACTCTAAGCATCATTAGTGATCTTAATTCAACACAATTAAACTAACCATAGGGTGAGTTAACAACAATTTGTAAGAATCAACCTAAACCCCATTTTCTAGTAAGAAAACCAAATCTATTTATCAACTTTTGGATTGAATTGATGTTAACCACAATGACGTCCATACTTATACATCACTAATCAATCATAGCCCACCTTAATTTCATTTTACAATTGATCAACACTCAAAACCCCTAAAAAAACCCATTTCTTGGTTAAATTATTCAAGAACACATAATCATACCTTGATTATGATGGTTTAGGATGCTTGAATTCGAGTTAACGAGGTTCAATTTGATGTTTTCAGCTAGTCTCCTTCTCCTCTCTTTCTCTCACGATCTCTCTCGCTCTCTCCCGAAGTTTCTGCCTTCTAATTACTAATATGTACGTACATGTGTGTATGATTATTCATTTAGGATTTAATTGCGTATTTACACCCCTAGTCCCTCTAGTTTTAGTCATTTTATAACACATCATTTAATTGGTTACTCTCCACTTATTATTTAGGTAATTTAAATACTTCACAACTACATATAATACACGTTCATTTATACGACAACTTATAAATTAAAGTATATACATATCTTATAATATAACTTCAAATTTTGGGGTGTTACAACAACACACATCCACAACCCTTTGAAGATTATCAGATTTGCATTTAGTCTCTCCAAGTCTTGTCTAGATAAGTTAATCAAACTCAAAGGATCATAGACGTACTTCTCCAGTTTTTTTTAATGTACGACCAACACTTGAAATTCTTCATGAAATCAACTGGCAGCCATTCCAAAGGTATCTTCTTCATGCACTTGACCGGAGGATAAAAAAGCTTCACCCACGGTTTAACCAGTCAAATGATTGATCGTCTTGTAAACCATTCTTCTTCCAAGAGTAGGAGTCATCCTTCTAAATCTAAACTTCACTTCTTTCTGCACTATATTCTCCCACCATATACCAAAGTTATCATTTGTGTGATTAATCATATTGAGCGTTTCTAATCGATTGATATCGACCTTAGGTAGTGTGCTAAATTCTTTGAAGTTTCTTCTAAAGTATTGTAGCATGTCGGTCTTCTTCACAATGATAACCTTGTTGTTGTTGTCGTACTTCCAACTTATTATTTGACCAACACAGTTATTTTCCTTGACTTTGTAGAATTTCTTTTTCACCAACGGAGGATCCGGTTTCTTCATCTTCTTCCACCAACCAAACGTATCAACCTTGCTAGAGCTTTCTGAAGGGATGTTGATTTCTTCTTTTACCTCTTATTGGTCAGATTCATGAATATCTTCAATAGTCACTTCTTCTTTCTCAAAATCTGCTGTTTCCATTTGATCATTGAAATCGATATCATCGAATC
Source organism: Gnaphalium uliginosum (assembly GCA_963930675.1). Classification (NCBI taxonomy): domain Eukaryota; kingdom Viridiplantae; phylum Streptophyta; class Magnoliopsida; order Asterales; family Asteraceae; genus Gnaphalium; species Gnaphalium uliginosum. Next base: position 33,367,682 of record OZ005681.1, read on the forward strand.
TTTCTTCATTCAAATCCTCATTACTTCTCACATTCTCATATTCCACATTTTCTTCATCCATTAATTCAAAATACTCTGGATTGTATGGTTCATCATCAAATTCTGGATCCGGCATCCCAAATTCTAACACATACTAAAAAGTTGTCAAATATTCTCCCTTTTGTGCAACCTCCTCATCATCAATTATCTGTATCGGTTCAACTTCAAGAATTTTCTCATCTAATCTAGTTTCCTGATTAGGAGCTTCACATAAGATCATAGCAAGTGGACCAATTTCTTCATTAAGTATCTACTGGCTCTTGTGTTTCTTGATCTTTAGCTTGATCTTTAGCCTTAGAATCTTGTTGTTCATTATTCGGCGTTTGATCTCCTGGGGTTCCATCATTATCATCACCATCATCATTATCATCATCATTACGAATATCCTCCCCGTGAAAAACTTGATTCCCTTCTAATGTTTGAACTTTTATCTCCAACTCGAGAATTTTCAGATTCTGAGCATTTATAGTCTCTTGTTGAGCAGCAATCAAAACATCATGATCTTTTAACTTCTTCGTTTGAGTCTCAATCAATTTCCCCTGTGCCTCAAGCTTTTGTTCTAGATATTCCAAGGCCTGAGTTTGCACTAAAAATGAACCCTTCAAAGCAGTCATTGAGCTTAACAAAATTCCTAATAAAACTGTAGCATCTTGTTGTTGTTGCTGTTGAGGAGTTTCTTCAATTTCTATGGGTTGTGAAGTAGAAGTTCCAACTTTTAAACTTTCTTTCATTAATCTTTGACAAGTGCGAGCTGGATGTTCTGTTGGGGCACATACTCTTCATCTGAACCTTCCTCTCTTGCCCTTTTTCTACTATCTCTTTGCTCTTGAATTTTCCTTTCAATTTTAGAAAGTTTGTTAGAAGAGACGTTTTGGGATCTTCGAAGAACCTCCAGAGTAAGTTGATCGTACCGAGTATCAGAATCACTCGACGATTCTTGTTCTTCATTTGCAGCAGTCTCTTCTGAATCTGAACTAGAACTTACATTCGGATTGACATGACATATTCATTATCATCATCATCCTTATGAGCTGCTTCTTCCTTCTCTGGTATAGGTTCTACAATATTCTCTTATTCTGCAACATGTGGAGGCTCGTTTGCCTCAACGTTTTCTTCAAATAAAAAATCAATATCAAACAGTTGGTCATCATGAAAATGAGCATCTATCAAAGATTCTTGCTGAGGCTGATGTGGTGGTTGTTGTTGAGGAGCCTCTTGCACATCATCTTCCCAATTATCATTTGCAAGCTCAACATAGTTTTGATCAACAATATGTCCAAACAGTTCAACCACTTGGGGAGCAAGATCTTTAATAGTACTACGGGCTTTATAGATCCGCTTTGTCATTGGAATTAATCTAACCGACATTCCCACAAATTGAAGATTAGGTAATAACTAGCTGATGATGAGCTGCACAAACCGAGGAAACAAGTAGAATTTGGTTACTGTATGCGTTACATGGTGAACCATACTCGTGAAGATATATCCTGAAAAATTGTATGGCTTGTCCAAAGTCAAGGCTCTCTTGGTTGAAGCCAATTGATGATTGATACCATCATATCCTCCTTTCCGTGAACCCAAGCAATGAATAAGTGTGTGCATCAAAAACCTCCATTAAGCACACAACTTGGCTTTCGATATTGATCCGGTGACACCTTCGAATATCCGATGCATTGAAAGAATCCACTAATCAACGTCGTTGGAAATACAATCCTCTCATCCTCATTGTCTCTGAACTACAACACTAATCTCGCAAATGCTTGTGTTATTCGAACTTCTTGATTCACCACAGTAGAAATAATTGTCGGAACAAAGCCTTTGTACAAGCCCCAAAGCCTTTGTAGGCAAGCCTCAAAGCAAAGCCTTTGTACAAGCCCCAAAGCACAAATACAGGCACAAACAAGCACCAAACTATCCAAAATCAATAAATGGCATCCAAGGGGCCATATATGGCACTCTAGGGGCCATATACGGGGTCCAAGGGGCCACATACGGTATCCCTAGGGCCGTTTGGTGTTTTGCCCGTTGTTCGGTACTTCGTTCGCTGCTTTTTTCGATCGTATCTTCTTCGTTACTTGTCCGTTTGACTCGATTCTTTCGCCATCGATCTCGTAATTCCATTACGCTTTTAATGATACCAATTTCAGGTATTTTGGATGTCTGTTTGGAATGCGTTCGGTTGATCTTTAGATACTGTATCTCCTCCGTCCCTTATCCGTTTTGCTTGATTCTTGATTCCCCGATCTCGTAATCTCCTATGGAATGATATAAGATTAGTTAGGAAGTATATCTCTTAGGGTAAATAAAAGTGGAGGAATCAGGTCAAGTGTATCTCTATATTTGAACCACTTTAGTGATTTTTAGTAAACAGACATTGATTTAAGATGTTTTCACTAATTAATAGCTCAAATAGTGAGGAATAATGTACGTAAAAAACATTACTTTTTATAATAATCAGGAGGGGGGGCTCTTTGTGGTTTCTTCTAGCTCAAGTTCACTTAGATATTTAGGCCATTTAGTTTAAGCTAGGTTAGTTAAGCACTAAGTATGTGATTAGGGCTAATTAAAGCCCATGAAGCTTGCTCAGAATTGTTGTGATTGATATTCTACTAAAGCCCATGAAGCTTGCTCAGAATTACGCTGATCTTGAGTATTATCTGTTTCTGGTTCAAGTTCAGGTTCAGGTTCAGGATTCTCGGGCAAATTTGGTTGATCACCATCACCTGAATCCCCATGATCATCTCCATCATCATCACCATGATCATCACCTTGATCATTATTTCCTCTATCATCATTATCACCTTCACCATCTACATTCTCCCCTTGATCAATCAACTTTGCTTTTAATTCATCAATTTCTTTAGCCATGTCGTTTATCCTTTGGTTTTGGGCTGTAAGCTGAATTCTTTGAGAATCAATGATACTATCTTCAGTATCAATTCATTGAAGCGCAGAAGATAAATCAGATTGCAGAATCTTCACCGTATCTTGCAATTTGGAGACTTCATCCATGAATTGTGATAAGACATCTATGTCAACATTAGATATTGGAGGTTAAGATTGTGATGATGATGCAGTCTCATGTTGAGAAGAAGAGAAAACTCTAGAGATAGGTTGAAGAGTTTGTCTTTGTAAACCAACCCTGGAGATTCGTCTACGTCGAGCTGGTGGTTGTTCAGGCTCATATATAGGATCTTGATCAAGCTGGCCCCTTTCATCTAAGCTCTTGCCTTTAAGCTTCAGTAGCTAGTCTGAGCCTCAGTCTCTGTCGGTTCTTCATCAGTACTTTCAAAACTCGACGATTCAATTCTTTTATGTTCACCCTCAGCTGGAATACTCGGTTCTGCTTCTTCTGCCACTATACTTTGAACTACATCAACTGGTTCATCAGCATGTATATTCTGTTGTTCAGCTTTAGAATCACTACTGGAAGATGCCTCCTGGATTGCCGGTGCAACATAATTAACATCAATAATGTGCCCGAACAATGGAGTTATTGGAGGAACTGTTTTTCTGCCGTATCCTTTGTAGTCAGTAAACGTCCTTTTCTACATTGGAGTATAGATCAAGGAGTAGATTTGGAATCTGGGCATCTAATATAAGTTGAAGAAAGCGAGGAAACATATAGAAGTGAGTTGGGCTAGTGATGTTGGCCACTAGATTTGAGAATACAAATCAGGAGAATTTATAAGGCCAATTCTGAATCAATGCAACCATCAACGAAGCCATCCAGTCCACCTTTTCTTGGAGATGGACAACAAATCAGCATATGCATAAGAAATCTCTAGTGAGGGCATACGTGATGTTTCCTATATTGGGGTCATTTTATGGTCTTATGGAGCCCATCTGATGAAAGCAATCATCTATAATCCATTTTGGATGCTCATTATTTGCAGACTCATCGCTTCAAATTGTAACACCTGACGAATCATTGCTTATGAGATGGCAATATTTGACCCAGCAACAGTTGCCATTATACACGGTGGATCAATATCACATCGGTGAACTACTGTCCAGAAACCTTTCACAGATATCAACATGGATAGATAGAGCATGGACGAATCGAGATCTTTTCAAGAATTCCACCACCGGCAAAAAGACATGATTTTCTACGACGGATGAATCATTGGCCAGATATGCTGTGGTGTTGTGCCTAGCTTCAAACAACTTTGTTGAAACTACCCCTTCTTTATCAGCCATCTGTATTAGATATGGAACAAGAAGCACTGGACAAAAATAATCGTTAAGTTTTAAAACCAAGATTGAATTTCCAAAGATTTCCTAAGTCCTGGAATGCGAAAGTTTACTTTTTGTGCGAAACTCAAGGAGTATCGCATAGAGTTTCACAAGGTTACATTTGCAAGTGTATAAGTCAAAGTTTCGCACACTGTTCATGCGAGACTTTGAATGTATGCGAAACTCAGATAAGATTAGCACATTGTTCATGCGCGACTCTGAATGCATGCGAAAGTCAGATGAGTTTCACACACTTAGAGTTTGACATAAACCTCAACAGATAATCATATGAGTATTTTCCAGATTAATGCATGAATATTAAGAGTTAGGAAGCGAAATATATACCAAAATGATCAACAAGTAGAAGCGCACAAGTCGTTCGGAGTAAATGTACTAAAATCGAGCACAAAAAACGCAATCGAAACAACACAGCTTTGACGAACTTTCGCAAGGTGGGAGACTTTCGCAGTATATAAGAAGTGTAAGTACGATTTCATGCGATACTTACCTTTTATATCAATAGTACTTTGCGAAAGTTTCCATGCAAATGTCCTCGCGAAAGTCAAGTGTCGCATATGTTAACTTTCGCTAATTAAGTGTCGCAGAACTTGTATTAGCGAAAGTCAAGTGTCGCATGACTTTTGTTAGCGAAAGTTAAGTGTCGCGTGACTTGTTTTAATCTTTTTAATATTTTTGATAAAATCGAGTGTCTTTTTGAAAATAACACAGAAAAATAAAATCTTTTTGCATTTTTCTTTTAACTATTTACAAACAAAATAAAATAATAAAAATATACTAAAAATTAAACTAACTAAAAATATTTTTGTGGTAAACTATTATGCTTTGGGATCATATCAGTATGAGTATACTTTTCTTTTAAGAAATTTAAATCTATTTTGATTGCTAGTATGAATTTCAATGTTAAGCTTACCTTAATCAATTTTAAAACAAGTTTTCTTATCTTTTTAGATAGTTCAAGACGATATTGTTTTCCTCTTAACAGTCTTCACTTCAGTTTCTAAACTAAATAATTATTATTATGGATATTATTTGTGAGATCCAAACTTTGACACACTATTATTAAGAGTAAAAATATGTAATTATTTGTGTAGGCGCAAAATGATCTTTGAAGAAACTATTAATTACATGTCACTAAATAATTATTATTTTGGATATTATTTGTGAGATCCAAACTTTGACATACTATTATGAAGAGTAAAAATATGTAATTATTTGTTTAGGCGCAAAATGATCTTTGAAGAAACTATTAATTACATGTCTGTACTAAGTACAACAAATTAATTATTAGTTTGAACAAACACCAATTTGAGTACTTTTAAGTAAACTAGTAGCAACATGTCTATATTTTCATACCAGAGAGTCCCCCTTAGTTTAAACAAAAACACTTATTAGTCATACATTAATTCAGGTCTTTACTTAGTACAACAGAGTAATGAAGTATGACTAACCTAAATATACTAATAAAGTTCAGGTCAGCAAATATGCAGCAGAGGAACTATTTTAGTATATACCAAATAATTAATATTTAATACTCAGAATGATAGAATTTTGTTAAACTTTCATTCAAGAATTAAGATTAACAATCATACGTCCAAATTTGTTTCTTTCAAATAATATAATTATTTTTTTATTAAAATTTGTTTAAAAACCTTCGTGTAGAATGCCTATCAACACATCAAAATAATTATTTGAATTTTAGGCTTTATAATTATACACAACTGATGTCTATCATTTCTCAAATTTTTACACAAAATCTCCCCCAATTTTTATGATTTTTCCTTTTTTTGTAATGTTTTTGAAATTAAAAGAAAAACAACAAAAATTCTAAAGTTCATTCGATTTCATATAACAGATTCATGCCGATCATTGTCACAAGTCTTCAAAGCGACTTTTTGAAAAAGCTTTTGCGAACAAATCTGCATTTTGCTTTGAGTGTCAATGCTTATTAAGTCAATTAACTGATTTTCAAAGCAATCCCGTATGAAGTGATATCGAATCACGATATGTTTCATTTTCGAGTGTTGTACGGGATTGCGTGTTATGCATATGGGAGTTGTGTTGTCGATATGTATGGGAGTTTTAGTTAAGAGTAAACCGTGAAGCTGATGCTGAATCCACAATACTTGAGAACAGCAACTTGAAGCAACGATATACTCAGCCTCCGCAGTGGAAGTAGAAACTGTTGTGTGCTTCTTACACTCAGGAAACCAAACGACTATCCAAAAACTGACAAACCCCAGACGTCGAATTTTTATCCATGTTACAGCCTCCATAGTCCGAATCTGAGTAGGCTGATAGACCAAATTCTTCTTCGTTTGAGTACGACAAACCCAAATTTGGTTTTCGTTTTAAATAACGAAAAATTTTCTTAACAGCATTCAGATGAGAGATCTTTGGGGTAGCTTGATATCTGGAGCAAATAGCTACTGCGAACATAATATTAGGTCTTGAAGCTGTCAGGTACATCAAAGATCATTTCATTGACCGATATTCCTTTTGATCTGTATCCTCATCTTCAAGAGCTGGACCGATCTTACGAAGAAGTTCTATGGGTGTGCTAACTGAGATGCAATCTAACATCTTAAAATGAGTTAAGATGTCATTCACATACTTAGTTTGATGAATGAAAATGCCTTTAGGGGTTTGTTTGACTTGCAATCCCAAGAAAAAGGACATTTCACCCATAGAACTCATTTCGAATTTGATTTCATAATCTTCTCGAATTCTTTGCACAAATTCTCATCGGTCGATCCAAAGATAATATCATCCACGTAGATTTGCACCATCAACAAGTCTCCCTTAGATTTCTTTATCAAGAGAGTACTGTCTAATTGTCCTCGAGAAAAACCATTTGCATGAAAATGCTGGGACAATGTTTCATACCAAGCCCTCGAGGCTTAATGAAGACCATATAATGCCTTGTCTAATTTGTAGACATGGTCAGTATATTGTGAATCTTCAAACCCTGGAGGTTGGCGGGCATATACCTCTTCATGAACTTTGCCATATAAAAATGCACTTTTGACATCCAATTGAAAGACCTTAAATTTCATGTACGAGGCATAAGCAAAGAACAATCTAATCGAATCAAGTCTTGCAACCGGTGCAAACACTTCATCATAGTCAAGACCTTCAATTTAAGTAAAGCCTTGAACCACAAGTCGGGCTTTGTTTCGCACAACCACACCACGATCATCCTTTTTGACGCGGAAAACCCATCGAGTACCGATAGAATGTATACCCTTCGGTAACTCGACCAAAGTCCAAACTTGCAATTTGACAAATTGTTGCAATTCTTCTTGCATTTCTTCTACCCATGAAGAATACTCTAATGCAGTTTTCACATTCTTGGGCTCAATCTGTGACAGAAAACATGACTCCATTTGAGTCATTAAGCATTCAGTTGATGTTTTAAGTTGATTTATTGTTTGAATGCCAACCGACACTTCTCCAATGATGTTCTCAACGAGATGTGTAGAATGAATTCTCATAGTAGGAACAGTTTCAGCTTCCAACATAGAGCCCAAATTAGTAGCATCAGGACACTATTTACCTCATCTTCTGAATTTTGTTCATCATTTGATCGATCAACTAATTCAATAGATGTTTCATGAAAATCCTCATCATGAACCGAATTTGTCTCATCAGCATCATGTTTAGGAACATTTGGCTCAACTGGAGAAGAAGAAGTAGAAGGAGTTGGATCAGAAGAAGTTAGTTCAGAAGGAGATGAAAGAACATGTATTATCATATCATCATCTCCCCCAAACATCATACGTGGTGAATTCTCAGTATCAGGAAAAATCTCTAGTGAATTAAATTAAAACTTGCTTTTGGTCCTTGGATGATTTTTGAATTTTAGGAATATTTTCTTTAGCTTCCTTTTTGAAAGTCTCATGTTTATCATCAATCTTTGATTTTGGCATATTTGCACATTCAGAATGATAAAATTTTCAGGTTTGACATTTGATTTATCAACTTTGGTGAAAACTTCACACTCTTCAACTTCACAAACTATCTCTGAATCAGTATTCCCTTTGACAACCTCCTTTGAAGGTTTGTCATCCACTTGTTTTACAATTGTGGGAAGTTTAGTCTCAAACTCAGAACTTTCATCAATGGTTGGCATTAGGGAGTAAGATTTAGCAGGAGGAACCGCATGATACCCAATGTCAGTTTTAGATTTAGTATCCAAACACTGAGAATAGATAATTTCATCTAAAACCAAAGATGAAGTAGAAAGATTTGAGAGTTTTCTTTTTAGGTTTAAAATTTCAGTTTGAGCTTCAGAATTCTCCTTTTGCAACAAAGACATTTCAGTTAAATAATTGTCAATAATGTCTTGTTGATTAAGAATTTTAACTTTTAAATCACGAGTTTCAACTCTTGAAGTCTCAAAATTTTCAAAAAAACGTCTCTCATTTTCCATCAAAACCTTGTTATCATCTTTTAATTTTTTAATGTCACTCAAAAGATTTTGATTCTGAGTTTGATACCGGTTAATACTTTCACCCAAATAAACACATTTTAAGCATAGAGGATCAAATGGGGGTTAATCAACCTCAGTAATGTTCGCCATCAAATCATGATTCTGAGCATAGTCATCCACGTGGCCGCTCCAATCATAATATTCATTTGATGTGGTTACCAAGGATGATGAAGTAGAAGGCTTGCCCTTATCTTGACCAATGATGTAACGTAAAAAGTCATGTTTTTACGTACATTGTTCCTCGCTATTTGAGCTATTAATTAGTGAAAACATCTTAAATCAATGTTTATTTACTAAAAATCACTAAAGTAGTTCTAATATAGACGTTGCAACAAAAATCACTATAAACGTCTGAATAACATGTAAAACAAAGCAAATAAACTTCACCTTATGATATACCTTATGATATACTCTCCCTAACTACTATTTTATGATTCATAAGTAATTACAAGATTGAAGAATCAAGAATCATGCAAAACGGATAGAGAAGGAAGAAGATACAACACTTGAAGATCAACCAAACGCATTCCGAGCACGTATGAGCTACACAAATCTAAAATACATGATTTTGGTATCATTAGAATTGTAACGGAATTTCGAGATCGTAGGTGAAAGAATCAAGCAGAACGGACAAGAAACGAAGAAGATACAAACGAAACAAGCAACGAACGAAGTACCGAACAACGGGTAAAGGCCAAACGGCCCTTAGGGTACCGTATACGGCCCTAAGGATACCGTATAAGGCCCTTAGGGTACCGTATATGACCCTTAGGGTGCCGTATACGACCTCCTTCTGCCTCCGGGCCATTTTTTAGTTATTTTGAGGTTCGGTGCTGTTCTCGGCTTGTATTTTGTGCTTTAGAGCTTGTACGGGGACTTGAGGCCTTTGCCTATAAATACCTACCTCCCTCATTCATTTTCAATCATCCCTTTCATTCCCTCACACCTTTCTCTCACACACACACACTCTCTCTCTACTTTCTCTCTCTAGAGTTAAGTAGTGAGAGATTTAGGTTAGAATTAATTAGTTCTCGGTTAATATTTAACCAAGACTAATGTTAAGGGTAGCGCTGTAATATTATTGAAATACTTGAAGGGATCATTTGTAATATTGTAAAAGATATTTCGGAGTTCCATTCGTGTAATCTTTCAGCATGTATTCAATCTACGAATTAATCACGGTTACATCTTTCCTTATCTCTTGTAATGATACATGCTATTGTTATTATGCTAGATTTAGGATTTGTTGCCATGCTTAATGAGTAGTTAGCTTATGTGTTTGTTGTGATGTAGTGTCGCACCCCCAAATTGTGATGCAGCGGAAGTCGGGTCGGGGCGCGACTAATCATGAATCATTACACAAAGTTACATCGAACGACCACTATATGCGTCGTTTTGAAAATAGTACAAAATAATACATTGATAATCAAATTGTTTACATCTATTTCTGAGTTCGCGAATAATCGTAGAGATTTTAATACATAACTAATGATACAAAATAGTAATGCAAGGAAATCTCCAATGTTTGTAAATCATGCGACTCGAGCTATGGTATCCTGGAGTAATCCTACTCCTGTTGTGAACCTGAGAATACATACTAAAATGGTCAACAATAATGTTGGTGAGTTCATAGGTTTAGATATCAAAATGTAAATGTGAACCACGAGATTTCATATGAGTTGCACGCATGCAAAATAATGTATACTATTGCCATGAGCTCATAGTCCGAAGCTTAACCAAATGAGTTTGCTTCCTGCAGATGCCTAATCCAGAACATCCGTATGAACAAATAATAAAGCGCCCGTTTGACCAGTTAGAGCTACTAACCCGGACGGGGATGGTCAATCCCAAATAGTACTATTCTTTAATACTCGCGCTAAGATCCATACTAACGAAACTATGATGTGTAGAGGACTTTTGTGTGGATTATGAAAGTGAAACTCATGCAATCCGTATATGTGTAAATCTGTACTCGTGTTCATGAAAATAGTGTATGTATTCTCACCCAAATAGTTAAAACAGTAAAAGAGGGGCTATGAGACTCACCTGAGTCTTGAAAGCGAGCGTTTAAGTTAATAAACGTTTATCCAAAATGTAACCTGCTGGCGCCCTAAACGCACAAGGTTATGAGTAAGTGAATGTCTCAAAAGATCATCCATGCTAGTTGTCCACTCAACTAGTTATGTCCAAGTGTTTGTTTATCGTTCGCGTTTAGAAAAATATGTATGGCCCGTTGGTGATGTCTTGTAATAATCATTCCCGAAAACACTATTACTATGTTTGTTTCTTTGTATACTTATCATAGTACATGTATTGCGTGTGATGTCGTATATAACTACTCGTTTGCGATTTGTGATTACGCGTGTTCAGTACTTGTGAAAACACATTTAGAATAAGTCTGTGTTATGCGACACAATGGTTGTGTCGTTGTATGGTGTTGCGACATAAGGGTAGTGTCGCTGAATGTAAATTTCAGATAATTGTGCGACATAAGTATTAGTGTCGCAGGTCATGATTTTTCATAAGTATGCGACACAAGTCATTGTGTCGCTAGTCTCAGCGACATCGAATATAGTTGGCGACACAAGGTATGGTGTCGCTAGCTTTGGCGACACAAGCGTTAGCACTGTTAGTTGAATTATTGCGACACAAGGGTTACTACTGTTAGTTCAATTTGCTGCGATACTAGCTTAGTGTCGTAGGTTAGTACTGTTTTATGATTTAGCGACACAAGCTTTGTGTCGCAGATTAGTACTGCTGTCTTATGTTTTAGCGACACAAGCTTTGTGTCGCAATAGCTTTGTGCCATCTGCGACACAGACGGGCTGTGATGTTTTCGTTGTTCGGGAACTTGATCAAATGTGCTCGGTTTGACCCGAAACTTTTAGGGAAGTCTTAAATATGTTATTAGAGCTTAGGAAAATTGTCGTTACGTTTTATAGTCTACCCGAAAGTGTCGTTTCATTTTTGTCACAAAATCAGTCCCTTTGGTTAACTCATCAGTTTTTGAGTCGTTTTTGGGGCTCGTTTTGGCAAACCAAAGCTTCGAAATAAATTCCAAGAAAAATCACAGTTGTTCATACATGTCTTAACTACTTCCAGTAAATTTTTCATAATTTTTGGTCAAGTGTAACTCACGAAATCGTCCAAGGGTCAGACAGGGGTCCAGCAGGTCGGTTTTTGTACCTTTGCTCAGTGTTTGGTCTATATCTCACGATTTACAAAACTTCAGAAAAAGTGAAAGTACAAATTTGAAAGGTAACAGGAAAAGTGAACTTTTCCAAGTGGTTTCAGTCGATTTGGATTTGTAGATCTCGAGATATGCTTTCTCAAAGTTGGTTGATTTTTCTGTCCAAAACGACAGTCCAGACACTTCTTTTTGTAAAATCGTTTTCGTATATCAAATGACCTCAGAAAAATACCAAACCACTAGGGTTCAAAAGTAGACTCTTTGAACTTGATTTTAGACTCAAGAATCGCTCGATTTGGTTAAGAAATGAGTTAGATATCATGTGTCAAAGTCGGGTTAAGTTTTTGTCCGAAGGTTAATAGTTTTACCCGAAAGTTTTTAGCATTATCTTTTGGTTTTCGGTTTAGATCTTAGACATAATTAGCATAAACGAACTTTTAACATGTATATTAACATTATCCAAGGAAGATAAACAAGATTTGAAGGGATTCTTACAAAGAAAACTCGATCTAAAGCCGAAATGAGGAAGAAAGGGCTGCTGCTACTTGGTCCGGGTTCTTTTGCTTGTTCTTCTTCTTCGTAGTGGTGTAAATGGTGTTGGTGGTGACTAGAGCTCTTGGAAGGGGCTGGGGAGTGTGGTGGTGTTGGTGGTTTAGGGCTGAGTTAGAGAAAGAGAGTAGAGAATTGAGAGACAAAAGTGTTAAATGTGTGTGTAAAAATGAAAACTTGCAAGGTTATGTGAGATTTTAAGAAAATGGTGTGCCAAGGGGTGTTGGGCTGATTTGGGCCTGGCTGGGCTGACTTTGGGCTTGGCCCAAGGTTGGTTCTCGGGCTCGCGTCTTGCTCCTCGATTTCGTGTTACGTTATTTGGTCGATTAAACGTAAATCGCGTGTCTTAAATATTAATTGTTAAACGTTTTGTTCTATATATATATATATAATTGAGATTTTTAAATTGATCAAGTATTTTATTGAACCTTTTCAAAATATTTGACGGGTTCCTTTCGGCATCGGATTCGATTTGCGTGTTTTCGTCGCGTACAACACGTTCTATACGAAACTTAAAACGTTTTAGATATTATCGTAATAATATAAGTTAAATAACAATTATTTATCATAATTAGGTTATTTAATAAAAATGTTTTTCACCAACGTCCATATTTATTGTGTCGGATTCCATCCGATCGAATTCGCGTAATTTAAAATTAATTACGTACGTGCTTATAATACAATATACAAAGTGTTCCGTAATTAGTCCTATTTCACACTAATTACAAGTAGTAATAACCAACGATTAATTACTAATGATGGCTTAATTCGCCGGGTGTCACATTCTCCCCTTGTTAGAAGGATTTCGTCCCGAAATTAGCTTGTTGCCGTGGGTTGTGTGGCATCTAAGAATAGTTGTGGGTATTTCTGTCGCATTTGGTCTTCCCGTTCCCAAGTGAATTCAGGACCACGCCTGGAATTCCACCGGACTTTAACGATGGGAATACGACTCTGTTTTAAGCGTTTGACCTCTCGGTCCATGATTTCAACGGGTTCCTCGACGAAATGAAGCTTGTCATCGATTTGAATCTCGTCTAGAGGAATGATAAGTGTCTCATCAGACAGACATTTCTTCAAGTTAGAAATGTGAAAAGTGTTGTGCACGCTACTGAGTTCTTGAGGTAGCTGCAGTCGATATGCCACCGGACCAATTCTTTCAAGAATTTCAAACGGTCCAATGTATCTAGGGTTTAACTTTCCGCGTTTACCAAAACGAATGACGCCTTTCCATGGCGACACTTTCAAAAGAACATGGTCCCCGACTTGAAATACGAGGTATATGCTTCTCACGTCAGCATAACTCTTCTGACGGTCACGTGCGGCTTTCAGCCGGTTTTGGATACTTACGATTTTTCCGGTTGTTTCATGAATGATTTCAGGACCGGTGAGTTGGCTATCTCCCACCTCGGTCCAACAGATAGGTGAGCGGCATTTTCGCCCATAAAGTGCCTCGAAAGGTGCAGCCTTAATGCTGGTGTGATAACTGTTGTTGTATGAAAACTCGCACAATGGTAAGTGATTTTCCCAAGAGTTACCGAAGTCAACTACGCAGGCTCGTAGCATATCCTCCGGTGTTTGAGTAGTTCGTTCGCTTTGGCCGTCAGTTTGCGGGTGATAGGCTGTACTCATATCTAAACGAGTGCCTAGAGATTTTTGTAACGTTTGCCAAAAGCGAGAAGTGAATCGACTATCTCGGTCGGAGATGATTGAGATGGGTACGCCGTGTCTTGACACAACCTCTTTTTAATAGAGTCGCGTCAAACGTCCCATCTTGTCAGTTTCCTTGATGGCCAGAAAGTGAGCGGATTTGGTAAGCCGGTCGACGATCACCCAAATGGTGTCACAACCGCTTGGTGTTTTTGGGAGTTTAGTGATGAAATCCATGGAAATCTGTTCCCATTTCCATTGGGGTATTTCTGGTTGTTGTAGTAATCCGGAGGGTTTCTGGTACTCAGCTTTAACTTTCGAACAGGTGAGACATTTACTGACGTATGAAGCTATGTCGGCTTTCATGTTGGGCCACCAATACAACTCCTTGATGTCGTGGTACATTTTGTCAGATCCAGGATGTATAGCGTTGGAACCATCTTTTGGTGTTGTACAAATACATGGAAACCACAAAAAAGTCGAAGGTTGAAGACTGTGCCACATCATGGTTATTTACCAGCTCTAGAATAAACTATTGCCGTTAATGTAAGTTTAACAACCACCAAAATCCTATCTTGCTCTTAAATAGATGCCCCCGTAATGTTAAGAAAGGTCAGAAGATAAACTGCGGTTTGCTGCCTCATTCCTGCACCCCGGATACATATATCCAAAGAGGGTCACTTGGTCTCTTAGAGACGGTGAGGGGGGTTTAAAGCAGCCTGATCTGATCAGAATTCAAGATAGGCTAGTACTTAGTGACATATTGTTTGGGAAGCCGAATAGTTGGGTGCTAGTGTTTACACTATGAACATTTAAGATAGTTAAGATACAAATACTTAGAGACATTTCATACTATACCCTTGAAAGCATCATCCCACATATAAGCTAATGAAATCACAACAAGCACTCCTATCCATACTGATTTAAACCTTCTCTTTATTTACTTACTATTTGTTTAATTAGTTTTAGTTTCGGACCTAAGAAAAACCCCCATTCAAACCGTTTTAAAACCCATCATTGAATCGAACTGTTCTTCCCGACATCTTTGTTTCACAATACGATTAGCCTCAGAGAACGACCCTAGGTCATACTTGTGACATTCCTCAAATTTCGGTGTAATTCGTACATTAATCACGTGCATGTCTTAGGATAATTCCTTACTTAAGAGAATTCACACTATTTTTATAAGATAAGTCTAGCAAAGCCCAACAAATTAACACGTGAGGTATTACAAAAGTTGTAATTATTAGTAAATAACTTAAATAACTTAAATATATTTTTTATAGTTATTTATCCTATAATATTATTTTAATATAATAATACACGAAAAACCTATACGTTTTGGTTAAAACGTCTCTAACGCAACAAAAACGCGCGAATCGAATTCGGCAACCAAATGAAACTCGATAAATATTTCGGTAACTCAAAATAAAGTATTTTAATAACACTTCAATGAAAAATTATCCCAAATATATCATAAATTAAAACGACACAAGAAAACGTTAGGCGATTTAACGTTTTAACACGAATAACGGGTAAACGACCACAATACGTAACACAGACTGAGACTGAGAATTAAATCACAAACTCATAAGGTGGGACCCCCAAAAACCTGCCACCACCCCCTCCCCCTCTCTCCCCATACATGCAATTTCATCATTATTATTCTTTTTACTTCCATTCACATCTCATGCAAGACTCACTTCTCATCATTTCACACTTCACTTTCATCAATTTGCTCCACCTTATCTCTACACCCTTCTCTCTCTCTCTAAAATCTGGAGAAAACAACCACCACAACACCACCAGTCCACCACCATAAACCACCAACAACCACCACTTGAATCCTTCACCATTTTACAAGATATTTCAAGAAAAGCAAGCTTCATCTCTTCCTCATTTCATATCTGCCATTCTTTCATCATAAACAACATTGTGAGGATTTCTTCTCCTTCTTTACACTCTTATTTACATGTATTAATGTTCACTCAACATGTATGTAACAAAACTTTGCTTAAAAACCCTTTTTCTTAACATAAAACTCACAAACATGTAAGAAAAACATTATGTCCAGAATGTTGTAACCACTTCCACGATTTTTATAAAAATCATCTCTTCATGAAAATGGACGGTTTTATAGTCAAAACTTAAGTTCAAGAAGTTATCTTTCAAACTCCACTAGCCTCATATTTTTCCGAGATATTTTACTATTTTTAATAATTTTTGTAAGAAAACATAGATAATCTGCCCAGAAAAGTCAGAAACTTTGGTCTTATGGTTTTGACCATATATTGAGCTATACACACTGAAATGACCTAAAACCACTGCCAAACTCTCACAAATCTTGTAGGCTACAAATGTTGTGTTGACACTTTTACTGAAAACCTGTAGATTTTGCCCAGAAATTCTGACTTCATGCATGTGTCCTGATTGGTCAGTTTTTGAACCCCAGAAAATAAAAGTAATTATTAAAAATACTTACACTTCTCTAAAAATCCTGTAAAAATTACTGAAGGTAAATAACATATGGGGAAACAATTGGTATTTTTCTTGGAACTTATTTCGGATTATCGAATTTTATAAAAATTCAATAAAGGGATGTATTTTCTGGAAAAAATAAAATGTAGACTGATTTTGATAACTTTTAAAAACCAACACTTATGGACTTGCTATAAAGGGAAAGACTAATTTTTTGTGATCTATGAACATGTTTAAGGTTTGGGTAAAAATCTCGGGTCAAACCAAGAAGGTTTGACCGAGTCAACAAAAACGGGCCTCGATTTCGAAAACGTCAAACTTACTATTTTTGACAACTTGTAAACAAAGTGGGTTTGGGTGACTTATTAAGTGACTTGGACCAAAAATGAGACTTGTAAATATAACCCGAACGAAAAACGTATTCAAAACTAGGTTTAAAACAATGTAGACTGTTTTTAAGATAGGGGTGAAAAACATAGTTACTGTTTTACTATTTGCATAATCTAAAACTATTATATAATTGCTTTCAATGCTTTTATACAACTGTTTATGATCGTGTTCATACTATTGTGTAACTATATTTATGAAATGAGTTTCATACTCTTATACGAACTGTTTACAAAAATGTTTTACTACTTGTGATAAACCGGAGAATGACCGGTAACTTTTGATTCGCTGGAGAACGACCAGCAGTGTGATACACCGGAGAACAACCGGTAACTTTTGATACGCTGGAGAACGACGAGCATTGTGATAAACCGGAGAACGACCGGTACCTTCTTGTTTCGCTGGAGAACAACCAGCTGCTTGATAAACCGGAGAACGACCGGTAGTTTTTGATAAATGTGTTACGCTGGAGAACGACCAGCACAATGTTTTAAACCTAGTTTTGAACTAAACTATTGATAATATTCCACGAAACACTATTTGACTGTTATGGCAACTACAATGATTCACAAACGACTTTGGTTTACTAAACTATACTTCTGAACATAAAACCTGTGAATTCACTCAACAACCATGTTGACTTTTTACTATGTTTTTCAGGGAATTAGCTGCACCAGTAAGCATGCATACTTATGAAACTAGGCGACCCACGAAGAATTTAGGATGCCATCTTTTGAAGCCAATGAGATTTCTTTTGTATAATTAATATGTTTTAGTCATATTTACAAAATCCACTTTTGTATAACTTAAACTACATTTCTACTTCTACGATTCGATGAATCGTAAACTTTTGTAAACAATTAATTATGGCATCTTAATACATATATGATCTGCGATAATCATATGCTCTGATATGTATGAATGTCCAATGTTTACGTCGACGCCCCCACCTCCGTACACAATTGCTTCCGCTGACCAACGTTGACCGTTTTGGGGGTGTGACAATACTACTACTATTGGTCTAGTAAAACTTAGGTCCCCAGCATTTATAAATATTAAAACACACACAGACACGCCCGTTGGTGGAGCGTCAAGTTTTTGGCGCCGGTGCCAGGGAGTTAATCATAAGATCCAAAGGCGTCTCGACAAACTTTCTTTTTAGTGATACCCTTAGGATAGATCTCTCTTCTTATAATCACCAAAAATTCTTTTTCCTTAAACACTCTTCGATATACGACCACATCGTCCGGATCTGAACAACATCTTCGTACCCGATCCTGAGTCAATCATCCGAACTATTCGTTGAGAAAGACGTTCCCGTTTCGCACAAATGGCCGCTCGTGTTACTCTCGCCGACAACACCAAACCATCCATCGAAGAACGAGAAGGACCGATTAGCTATCCCGTGATCGACGGAGCATCTTTCGAACTCAAACACAACGTCGTTCAACTCATTAAAGAAAACTGTCAATTCCATAATTTTACCCCGTGATGATCCTAACGCTCATATCGACAAACACATTCAAGTTTCAAACTCATACAAGCAGAATGGGGTTGAGCAAGACATAGTCCGACTCTACTTGTTCCCCTACTCTCTCGCTTTACATGCTCTGACATGGTTTGAGGGACTCGAGACCGGCTTTGTCACCTCTTGGACAGTCATGGCAACCAAGTTTCTCACCAAATACTTTCCCCCTTCCAAACAAACCAAACTCAAGAATGACATCACGAACTTCCACCAAGCTCATGATGAGTCTATCTACACCACAAACCAAACTCAAGAATGACATCACGAACTTCCACCAAGCTCATGATGAGTCTATCTACACCGCATGGGAGCGATTTAAGAGTTTGCTCAAGAAATGTACAAACCACAAAATAGAGAAAACTGCCCAGTTGTGCACCTTCTATAACGTGCAGAAAATCAAAGTCACACAAAAACTCAATCAAACACTCGAATTTTGATTTCAAACTACTCGCAATTACTCCTGTAATCACTAAACGGTCTAACGCAATCAAAACCTCAAGAATTCTCCAAGCAATTTTTCAAAATCCTTTCCTGTTCAAGCTATCCGAATCAAAACCAAATCAAAACTCAATCAATTGACGTTCTAAACGCAATCAAAAAGTCATTCCTGCTCTTATACCACTTGTGAACTCAGGAATCTACAACTAATTGATTCAAACACACGAGCAGAATTAGTGAATTTGTATAGAACGTAAAACGAGATTAAGTAATATGAACCGAATGCAATTGACTAACTCTCTGTTTATTCGATTAATAAAACGATGATTACAAACAAAAATAGTTCTGAGAATTTCAAAAGTTTCCCTCAAAACGTTCTCAGCAACTCGTCAAGAAAACTTACTAACACTTACATATATATAGAACAGACACTGCGAAACTCGATCTCGCAGCTAGCAAAACTTTCTAAGTTTCGCAACTAAGATGTTTTGCATCTAACGAAACTTACTAAGTTTCGCAATACATGTAAGTTTCGCATCTCTAGCTACTTTCGCAAACCAGGACTTGTACAAATCTATTTTTCACAAAAACAAACCTAGCTAACTGACACAAAACTATACATCTTGTACTAACATATGGTTAAAGGCATAAGTTCAGATTCTGGAAAGTGTTAAATTAAGTGCACGGGACTTGTTGCAAGAATGGTTGCATAAGTGCACAAGTGGTCATATTTTGATTCAAAGTCCAAAATCGTCGTTATTATGAAATTTTGAAAAGTATAAATTGAGAAACGCCTGTCATGTCGAATGTAATACGCTTGCAAAATTGGGTGAGTTAACTCTTTACGAGTTAAAGGTTAGACCCATTTGAAACTTGATTCAAAATTTGAGTTGTGCAGATTTTTCACCATACAGGACTCAGTACGCGATCACGTAGGGGTCACGCGATCGCGTACCTGTAATGTCACAGAAACTTTCACGATGTAGGTATGCGATCGCGTATCCTTACCGGGATTGCGTACCTTGTACTAAAACTTGAACCGTGAATTTTTCATGTACTGAGTACGCGATCGCGTACCCTTGGGTAGGATCGTGTACTCCCTTTTCGTGTCAGTTAAGCGATCGCGTACTATATCACCAGGATCGCGTATTTGTAAAAAAGAAAAAGAAAATTTTTTTTGGGCGTTTCAAGATCTGTTCCGCAATTAGTGTTTGAATTTTAATTGTTGATTCTATAATATACGCTCTTCAGCTACTATAAGATCTTTACTTTATTGCATTTATTACTTATCTTATACTCTGTTTATTGTTTTGCATTATTGAACAAATTTTGAAAAGCTAAAATTAAACAAGTATATGTATTCAAGCCTCCCCCCCTCTCCTACAAATCAAAGTTATTTGGAACTAATATCACTTAATCTATAAGTGAATCTGGGACTAACAAAATGTTTGTTATTATCATATTGATTATGCTAGACTTAGGACTTGCCATGATTAGTGCTTAGTTACTTTTGCGTGTTTGTTGTGATGTAGTTACTTAAAAAATTATAGGAAGATGTTAAAATAATATTTATTTGAAAACTTGATGTTTTGAATATGCTTTCTATCTTTGATTTTGAACATCGTTATCAACTATCGCCTTTCCACCAATAAATGTGATTAAACCCTTCTTATTAAAACGTCATATAAAGTTATTAGTTATCTGTGTCAAAACTATAGTTAAAGTAGGAAACCATGGAAATATTGTAGAGTACATGGTGAATTACTGTAGGACATTTTCCGAACATGGTCAATGTTTGAAGCTGTGTAAACACTATAAGTGAAGTACATTGTGGATTACTAAGGGATTTATTGGGTAGTTTTAAGCAAGGGTTAGTTTAAATCATAAATGAAATTTTAATGTGCTAAAAATACAAACTTAGTTTATGAATCTAAAAAGAAAAACAAAGAATCATTAAGTTTTCTAATTTTGTCTATCACCTTTAGATTTTATCAAAGTCATTCATAGAGAGCAATTCAAAACATTAAACAAATTCTTGAGAGTTGAGCATAGAAAGCAATTCAAAATATTAGATTAATTACTCTTGTGGTTTAAGAACGGTCGGGCTATGATTGAGTCTGCTACTCTATTCATGCAGCAAGGGAATCTACATATTCCAAAAGGGCCTCTGGTTCCGTAAGAGGGCAGAGTGTTGAGAGTTGAGCATGATCACTTCGATCAAGATTACCATAACCTAGTTCATGGTGACATGCTAATTGAGAAGTCAATTAGTAGGGAATCTAGTGTTTACACCACAAGTATTTAAGATAATAAAATACAAATCTTATGAAAAAGATGTTTTCATTGCTTTAACCTTATCCGACATCGTCTCACAACTTAGCTGATGAAAGGACAAAAAACACAATCTTAGCTAATGAAAGGACAACAAACACAATCTCTATCCTGTTTGCATACATTATTTATTTCACTTTAACCTACTTGCTTAAATTAGAAAATCCAAAAATCAAACTCCCCCATTATTTTACAAAACCCCTCAATAGTTAGATCACGTCGCCTGCCACATACGTGTTTCAAATTAAATCGATTTTTAAAAACAACCATATGTTATACCTATCACTTGCTCACCCTTAGGTTAAGCAATAGTAGCCAACAAGGTCACACATTAGATTGGGCATCCATCCTCTAGTTTTCTCTTTATATTCTGAGGCACGCTTTCCACTTATGGATATCTAGAGAGACAACCTAAAGACGCCAGATAGATTGAGGCAATGGGATGTTGGTCAATCGACTGACTTAAACCTGCTTCAATGTTCCTTATTGTGGCTCGTCTTGTCTTAGATTCTACCACTTACTTCATTTGGTAGGTAGAAGTTCTACCGGTCAAGTTATTGATTATGTCATTGATATGGTTCACTTGAAGTGTTTTTCCTTCATATTAAGATCTTCATATCGTGCTCTTTACATTATGGATAGATGGAAGATTTCTAAGGATATGAGCTCTTTGCTTAGATGATTGTTTCATCGTGAGTTTATAGTGGATTATTGCTTGACTTCAATTGTTGCATCCTAGTTTGGTCTTGGATACTTGGTTGTGTAACTGGATGCCATACACATGGACGATCATGTGTATGCACTTAGTCTTTCATACTTACGTGTTAGATGAAGTTTTTTCATGCGGATCTTCCACATCCTTGTAATTGTAACGCTTATCTTTTGATTTGTAAAATTTTTACCGAGGAAATCCCCTTTAACCGATGTTCACTACCATATATTGTTTTTGGAGCCATGGCCTATTATCAAGCAGGGACCATGAATACTGAGGAACAGTCCATTATTGATCTCGTCTTGGATCCGCTTTAATGATGTTCACTACCTATGACCCGACACCACCAGCTTTAGTTAAAGTCGTCAGCCAAAATCGATGTCTAGACTCAAACACCATGAATAGAGTATAGGGATATCCTGAGTGGATGTATGACACATTATTAGAGGAGTATCATCAGGGGAGCACTACGTTCCAAACCTTTGCATGGTGATGGACGATTTTTACATAGGAGATTTAGTATCGGTTCCTTGTGTTGGAAATCTCTAGCACGCTAAAGGTCACTATATTGGAGGAGGGTGCATTTGTGGACACCATCACCCGATTCATGCTATGTGGTGTGGACCATAGGGACATTGTCAGGCAGTTTGCGATGTTGATCAGGTTCTATACTCGGAATGAGTGTAATCATACCTTGTTCAATAATGATGAGCCGCACCTCCATCAGTGTGGGGATTAACCTTGCGGAATATTGGCCTTGCAGGATATTGGAGCAGGATTGCGGACGGGGTATGGAGCTTGATGACCACCAGGGAGAGCGCGATTAGGACACCTCAAATATGCTGACTTCACCGACTATTAACCATCAGGGTTTGCCCCAGAGATTCACCTGAGTGGATTAGCACTCAGGACCTCTAGGTGATGATGACCCTGAGATGGAGCCCATCTGTCTACTTGACTTGGTGTTGAACTACATGGTAAGTGCCACCTCATCTCTCCTTCATTTTCTACAGATGGGCCACTAAGTGACGAAGATTGCTCGTCACCTTCGTGGACTTTGATTGAGCCATATGATTTTTAATGGGTTCATGACTATGCAGATTATTTCACCTCCTATCCAGCAGGGTGGCGTGCCCACTTGGTTTCTCGGGTGTCACAGGAGGCAGTCGGTGACAGAGGGGCGGAGAGGGACGTTCTAGAGTCAGACCTCGCCAGCGCACCACCCACGAGCGATTAGATTATTTGCACCAGCAAGTCCAAGGATTGGTTGAGTGGATGGATGGTATGACCATGTAGATGGGCTACGTGCGCACATACATCGGTGATATGCAGTACATGCACGGCGCCATGGATGGATACTAGTTTATGTAATTTTAATGCGTAATTTGGTAAATGGTGGTTGAATGACAACTTGAAGGATTTTTCTAGTATACTGTTTAAACGCTAAGTCAACGCAAATAGTTTACAGATTTTCTTCTAGTTACAATGAAATAATGGATGGAATTGATTTAAACAAAGGGTACTGCTCAGGTTTCTTAAGCCATGTCCATCACAATAATAAAACATAAGCTAACAGCCAGAATATTCAAAACAATTACTTAAAATAATACCTCACCTAATCAGTTTATACATTAAAAGTTAAATCCAAGAATGTCACACCCCCTGATTTGTACAGCGGAAGCGGTTCGGGTCGGGGCGTGACTAATCAAGTAATCACAACACAAAGGTAAAAGCGAACGACTCTATATGAGACGTTTATAAAATAGTACAAAAGTAGTAACATTGAAATACTTTAAAAGTTTACATTAGCCTCGAGTTCGCGAAATAATATCCTGAAGATTCTAGTACATAACGAAATATTTCAAAAATAATATATGAACATCTTCATATACGTATAATGCATGCGACTCGATGTAGCTAGCAATCTTGTGGGCAATCCTACTGTTGCTGAGTACCTGAGAATACAAAGCTAAAAGGGTCAACCAAACGGTTGGTGAATCTCACAGGTTTATCAGTAAAAACATAGTTATGAAACACAAGATTTATCCGTGATTTGCAATCAAGCAAATAAAGTAAACAAAATTAATGTTTCCGAAATTGCCATGAGCCCACGGTTCGAAGCCTAACCCGTTTTGTGCCTCCCGGAGGTGTCTAATCCGAAACACCTTTATGACAAATACTAGAGTGCCCGTTTTTAACTTGGTTATAGCTAGTAACCCGGACGGGGGTGTCATTCCCATAATAGATCTATTCTCTAGCACTCGCGCCTTCGCAGTTAACGAACCATGTGTGTTGAGGGCTTTTAATGGATTAAAAACAACTCATACAATCTTGTAAAAATAATCGAGTACTTGTGTTCATGAAAAGCAGTTAAGCATTTGTATCTCACCCCAAAGTATATATAAAACAGTAAAAGTAAAAGTGGGGCTGTAAGACTCACCTGGGGTTTAGCAAGCAAATATAGCAATTAGCAAGTAGATAACAAATAGCGGGTGTCTGTGTCCCGTAAGGAAACCTTCTAGCGCCCTAAACGCATTAAGTGGTGTAAGTGGATGTCTTAAAAGACCATCTATTGTGATTGTATAAGTGGGGTTTAATGTCCACTTAAGCCAATCATGTAGGTGGAGGGTTAATGTCCACCTAAGTTAGTTCACACGATTAGAAATGTCCAATTGTTCAGTTATCGTTTGTGCTTAGAAAAACATGTACAGGCCGTTGGTGATATTTTGTGAAAACACAACTTTTGATTAATTATGTTACGCGTATTTCTACTTTCCAGTTAGGGGTAATTAATCAGTGTGGCAAGGGCGAAGCCCATTAATGACGGGGGTCCGGGGGCAGCGCCCCTGGTAGCGGGGTCCAAGGGGTGGCAACCCCTGGCGGGGTCCAAGGGGCAGAGCCCCTGGCTGGGGTCGAGCTGCTAGGTCATCTTGGAAAATTTTTATTTATGCTTGTATTGCTTTAAGGAAAACGTATCGATTTTTGTGTTTTTAGCGACACAGGGCTAGTGTCGCTATATGCAACACTAAGGGTTTATGCGACACTAAGGGTTTATGCGACACTAAGGGTTTATGCGACACTAAGGGTTTACGCGACACTAAGGGTTTACGCGACACTAAGGGTTTACGCGACACTAAGGGTTTATGCGACACTAAGGGTTTATGCGACACTAAGTCTTGTGTCGCTAATGTGACGTTTCGGGTGTATAGCGACACAAAAGCTTGTGTCGCTGACGATTCGGGTGCTATAGCGACACAAAGGCTTGTGTCGCAAATGTGACGATTCGGGTGCTATAGCGACACAAAGGCTTGTGTCGCTAATGTGACGATTCGGGTGCGATAGCGACACAAAGGCTTGTGTCGCAGACTACTGGACTTCTGCGACACAGAGGCCTAAAACAGGTCAGTTTTACGCATTTTATTTCGGGTTCCAAATGTTCGAGTTAGAAGTTAAGAAAAATATATGTTGTTCCTTTATGTCTTAACTAACTAATATAATTTTTACAGCAATTTTGGGTAGGTGTAAATATTTTTAAAAATTACATTTGTCACCTGTGGTCAAAAAGTGACCATTCAGGA
Source organism: Gnaphalium uliginosum (assembly GCA_963930675.1). Classification (NCBI taxonomy): domain Eukaryota; kingdom Viridiplantae; phylum Streptophyta; class Magnoliopsida; order Asterales; family Asteraceae; genus Gnaphalium; species Gnaphalium uliginosum. The sequence goes on from OZ005681.1 coordinate 33,393,305, forward strand.
CACATGCAAATGTTCTCGTTTTCTGGGCAGAATGCGTACACTTTTAGACAAAATCATCAAAACGACTTTTGCACCTAACAAAATTTGTGAACTTTTGGCGGTGGTTTCATGTCATTTGGAGGTGTACATCTCGAGTTATGATTAAAACAAGAAAGGTGAAATTTCTGTCCTCTTTTACAGCCTGAACACATATTTTTGTAAAAATCTTTTCGGGTATCAAACGAACTCCAAAAGTTATGAAACCACTTTGAAATGAAAGCTAACTTCTTAAACTTAATTTTTGCCTTTTGAATCGTCCATTTTGGTCAAGTTTTGAGGGAGAAACAGCCTCTCAAAGTCGAGCTACTTTTCTGTCCGAAAATGCATGTTGTGTTCTTGAACATTTTAAGCCATGAAAAACGTTTTTATGTTATATTTTGGACATTTCTTTGTTATATGAACCCTTTAACATGTTTATAGAAGTATTTTAGAAGGGTTTTTAAGTTCTTACAAAGAGGAGGATGAAAACACAAGGAGAGGGATGTTGAGAGCTCGTTTTCTTGCGTCTTCGGCTTGATTTCTTCTTGGAAGTATGGTGAATGATGAGGGTGGTGATGGTGGCCGGATTTTTGGGTGGTGGTGGTGTAAAAATGGGCAGATTTTAGAGAGAGATTTGGAGAGTAGAGAGAAGTTGAGAGAAAAGTGTGTGTTTTGTGTGTGAAAAATGAGAAGTGGGGGAGGAGATGATGATTAAATAGGGTGGGCCTTGGGCTAAGGTCTTGGGCCGATTTTTGGGCCTTTTGGGCTGGCCTTGGGCTCAGTTGGGGCGGCCCAATTGGGTCCTTGGGTTTGCACATTTGTTTTCTCAAGTCCGCGTTACGTTATTTGATCGGTTAATCGTTATTCGCGCGCGTAATAAAATTAAATCGTTAACGTTTAAATTTTGTGCTTTATTTTTGATACAAATCACTATTTTAATTTGACCAATATATTTACAACACTTCATTGAACTTTCTTGAAATATTTGTCGGTTTCGTTCGGGTGTCGGGCGCGATTCGCGCGTTTTCGTTGCGTTTGTTACGTTTTAAGCAAAACGTCTAGTTTTTCGCGTATTATTATTTAATAACAATAATATAGGGTAAATAATTACTATTTAATTTATAAAATAGGTTTACATTATTTATGAAAAGTTATCACCGACGCCGTATAGCTTGTCGGACTCAGTCCGTTCGTTTCGCGTAATTGCAAATAATTACGTATGTGTATATACATATATACAAGTAGTTACAAGTAGTTAGCCTAATATATATCTAAATACATGTAATTACACTATTGTTAGGCTCAAATAATTGTCCTAATTTGTCGGGTGTCACAAAGAATTATATAAAATAATACCTTACCTAATCATGTGATAACTTTTGATGCATATCCAAAGATTCACTTACCAAATCATTTACAAAACTTAAGTCACCCGAAACAAGCTATAGTCTAACCACTTGAAAACATCCACCAATCCAACTGATAATAAATAGTAAGCCTTCAAAAAGCAAATAAGGCCAATAAGAACATCAATGAGACCAAGCTGCCTTCGAATCTGATGTTAGCTGTAAATAAAACTAAACCATCAAAAATATTATATATATCTAAATCAATAACAGCTTACTAAAATCATGTTTTAAGGATGCATGGTTACGTAAATGCAACATTCAACAAAAATATAAAAGTGATACCAAATTTCTAAATTTGTTTAAAGATTAAGAAAATCGATGCATATGTTCATGGATACACTCATACCTTCGTTTGAATGATCTGGAGACAAACTCGGAGGTAGATATGATCTGTTGGTTAGTCCAATGCCAAGGTCCTTACAGTCAAAACCAAGTGAACCTAACATTAAACCACAAGGTTAAAAGAATAAATTACACTATATTAAAGTTGCTCAAGCAATAGATGGTAACTACAATTTAGACGGCTTTCAACTTATTTTACCCATTTGTGTTTAGAAATTATTTTCTTTCTATTTTACCCATTTGACCCGTTACATGTGACCTGTTACAAATTAAGATAACCCAAATCAACCGGTTTTTAATTTGTGGAAGCCACCACCTTTAGGAGTAACTTCCAAATGAACAGTCGGAAATAATATAAACGTGTGTACTTACATTCTTTAAAGCAAGGAGAAAAAGTTAAGTTGAGAAGGTTATGGTACCCCTCACTACATTCACATTTATGGGTAAAGGGGGATAGGGTCTGGCATTTTCCTCCTCCACAGTCAGTCCAACGACAAACTAAAACAAGCAGCAAACAACATACATATAATGACAAGAAGTCAATAGCTGGCCTCAACGGGTACATATAGTAAATGAAGGTCTTTTACCATCAAATATAGATTCATTCTCTTGGTTCTCTTTTCCTTGGACTGGGGGCGGCACTTCTGAACATGAATAATTGAGTGTGCCTGCAAGGTTTTGAAATATCAAACATAAGACTAAATAATACTGAAGATATTTGTATGTATATTCAAAAAATTTCCAACTTTAGGCTAAATTACACAATTCAATTTCATAAAGATGAACTACTTCACAAATCATGTAAAATTACTAAAAGTACTACACTATGAGGTATACGTCTTAAGCACCAAAAAGATGGAAGACATTTATGGATAAAAAGAAATATAATAAAATATTTCTAACGATGACTAATGTGTATATAGTTGATTTAGCTTTAACTTTTACAGATATAAATTCAAATTCAAATGCAGATATAAACTCAAATTCAAATATAAATAAAGCTTCTTGAGAGTGACTCCGAATAGACAGCATGTGCGTTATGTTAGCTGATATCAATATCAGTAGCCAACTTCATAGGGAACATTATATTTATGTAATCTAATGTAAATATTCCTTCCTTTATATGTTTGGATATTAATCAAATGGCATATATAACTTATCTTGGTTATTAATGACTTAGACACAAGTTATGTTTACACTATTAATAATAAATGAACCTATAGGGTCAATCTGCAAATAAATATCAATTACATATTTGAAATAGTAATCTTGCAATAGCATATTGATATACATGTAAACTTTGTTACTTGGAACATATTATGAAGTGTATTAGTATACACATTCATAGTATTATTGCATAAAATATATACATTGTTATATTTAAATTGTTTGGCAATATAAATATTACAAATGTATATGGTCAAAAGAGTGAGTCATGGTAGTGTAAGTATATGGAGAAACTGATGAGGTATGACCCTTCACACTTGCATGTGCTTGGTTTTGCATGTGTTCTTGACTTCTTATATGTGTGTAAGCACATTTTGAAGTTAGATACTTACACACACTTGTAAGAAAACATCCAAGTAAGCAAAGTGGTTAAATCCTAGATGCATCTTTATCATGCGAATACATCTAAACCACACGAATGTGGCCCCTATGTGATCTCGAAATGTTTCAACTAGACCAAGTTCTAGAACAAATTAAAAACACCAACACACTCATAGCAAACGAAAGATAAGCACGAAAAATGAGTTCTTCTAATTAAGCTCAAAGTTCTCACATATTTAGTAGGGTTACAAGTGTGCTAGTAGTGCAATTCACCCAATGAGGTTGCTCTAAAAAAAATTTTGTTAAGAGGGAGAGTTAGTTACTCATTCAATACTATATTATCAAATACATAATAAAGCAACTAATCTCACGAGGACCACTAAAAGTTCAAGTTCAAGTAACTCCTTTACAAGTTTAAAATCCCCGCTAAATTACAAAAGATAGTTAATCCTCCTAAGATCCATGCCCGTTGTAGTTTAAAGAACGACACATGAGTCATACGTACCGCTTACTACCCTAATAAACCTTAGGATTATAAGTAGTACTTAAAACTTAGGCTTCCCAGCAATATAAATATAAAACTTGTTGGTACAAGTCAAGAATGTCAATCAACTTGGTCAGAGAGTTACACTTAGAAAAGATTCTGTGATGTATGCGACACTTGCATAGTGTCGCAGTAGCGACACTTAGATAGTGTCGCTAGAATCTGTAATAGTGTCGCTATAGATGTGTATATATATGGGGCTAGGTTTTTCACTTTAACATGTACGTGTATGAACGATAGGAAAGTTGTTTCTCTCTGTGTAACTCTTCTGTAATCATCAACGATTAATATTAATACAACAGAAGCTTTGGATAACGTGTTTGTGTTTGATTTACGATTATATTATACATTCATAACTTGTTATTCAGATTCTGCACATGTAACGAGTATACGATTAGATCGTGATAATCAAGGGTTTCGAATCGTTATTGTTCGTGGGTTTTCTTTCGATACGGAGGTACGTACGGGTTTTACATTGTTACGTTCCTATTCTATGTTTGGAGGGTTTAGACACGACGCAAGTGGTGTTGGTGGTTTAAATTTTCTGCAAGTTCGCTGCTGCTGGTGTGCGACACTCGTGTTCTTCAAGCGACACTAGTAATGACACTTCTGAGATACTTGTTGTTTTCTGCGCCACACGTTTAGCAACACTAGTCTAAGACACTTCTCAGTGACACTTATTTGCGACACTTATCTTAGTGTCACCATCACCTGTTGTGAGACACTAACTTAGCGACACTTCATTTCAGTTACTCAAAATATCTTTAACCAATATGACTGTAATGTTAAAATTCGACAAATAAACCTACAATGTTTCTCAGTAACACCGATTAGGCCGGTTGGAGGATTCGATTTGAGTTTTTTATTTCTTATAATGATCTTGACTTTTAGATTCCTCTTTTTGAGCAATATGAGAGACCGGCAGCTAAAGGAACTCATAGAGGTGTACCTCCTGTGAAATCAATTAAAGCTATGACTCCCGAAGAACGTAAAGACTATGAAAAGGAGAAGAAAGCATATTCAGTGAATACCGTGTGCTTGCCAAAGGAAGTTCTTGCTCTCATCAAACACCATAAAGCATCCTATGATCTATGGACAACCATTGAAAAACAGTGTGGGGGAAATGCACAATACAAGCAAAGTCGTTTGGAATTGCTCAAGAAACAGTGAACTTGGCGGGCATTCTTTCCAGCCTGACTCAAATAGGAGGTGGGTTTGTTTGAACGTGTTTGGTCATATGCCTAACGAGTCATTTGAAGGATTGTTATCACGGTTTTCGCAGCTGGTGTGTGAACTTAAAGACAGAGGTATGGAGCTTACAAAACTTGTCGTCAACAAGAAGCTTCTCGTCTCTTTACCTAAAAAGTGGGAATTTCGTGTTATGCTGATGGAAGAAGATGCCGATTTATCAACATGGTCAGGACGACATCATTGGTAAACTGCAAGCTTGCGAGCTTGATATGCAAACTAAAGTTACTGGAAAGGCTCAGGTTAAAGATCCAAGTCTATACGGTGCTAAGGCTTATTCTAATGATTCTTCTAATGGTATGGCTTTATTTTCAGGTCAGGATTCACCAATTGAATTCAAGATAAATACACCATTCTCTGAAAGCTCATCTTGCTCAAATAAGTCTATTCCTTCCAAAATGACTGAAGAACATGCATCTATCTTCTCTGCATTTTTGAGTTTATATGAAGGTTTTCTCGCTGGCAAAACTGGTAGTCTGGAATTAACTGAAGAAGATTTCGACCAGATCCATCATGATGATCTAGAAGAGATGGATATACAATGGAGCATAGCAATGCTCACTCCCAGAGCCAAGAAGTTTCTGCAGTGAGCCGGACTTACTAGAATCGGGGTAAACAACAAGACAGGTCTGGGGTTTGACAAAAGCAAGGTCAGATGTTACAATTGTCAAAACTATGGGCATTTTACTAGGGAATGTGAGAAGGCGAAACAACCTGCTTCTGGGTTCACAAAACCAAGCACAAATTTTTTTTGAAAGTAAACGTGATTCTATATGCAAAGAAAGACAAGAGTTAAAGATTAAAATTTTTAATCAGCAAGATGCTATTGACAGTTATTTAACCGAAATATCATTGCAACAAAAGGAATTTGCTGAATCTCAAATTCAAATTTTGGATTACAAACGTAAACTTTCAAATCTCTCTACTTCTTCCATGGTTTTTGATCAAATCCTTCATTCAAAAAGAAAAGACACTAAAAGTAAAGCAGGTATTAGTTATAACTTTGTACTTCCTCCGAAGACACAGCTTCCTTGGTTGTGGACCCGGTACCTGCTGACTCATCATTTAAAAATTCTTCCTTGGTTATCTCAATTCCTTGGAAACAATCTTGGTCAACTTACTATACTATGCTATTAATTAACAGGTCATCTTGTCTATGTGTGTTAATAGTCATAATTGTATGCTTGATTAGATTTTATATAAAACTGTGATATGGGTTTGAATGACACCTAGACCATCTTTTCTGTCATATTAATTATGTATGATAGAGAGAACACATCACTCTCGCTAGGCAATTTCGATATCTTCCATCCACTGAAAAATATCAGCTTGCTGCTGAGCTGAATAATGTGAAGGCATAAGAGGTGTGGAGATATGAATAGTGGTCATTCTCTAATATGTTTTTGTTTAACTTGTAGTAGGCTAGTATGTAATATTCCATTTAGACTTGAATGAAAATTATGATCACTTTTGAAAAGAATATGAGCAAAAATTAGATTAAGTCAAAAGAATTCAAAAAGAGTAATATACATGGATCAAGTACAAGTCACTGATTTCTTCTGAAGTGACAAGTTTGTCTAGGGTGTTTTTGTGATCATTATTTAAGGGGAGATTGTTGAGTCATTGTTACTCAATCACTGATGTGTTAATCACTGGAAATGATGAAATTAACTCCTATCACTGAAGAAGAAGATCACTGATGTGTTTAGAAGAGTGATTAAATCTCAACTTTTTGTAATCGCTAGTCACCCTCATGATAACGAGAGATTCAAGTCACTTATTCTATCCAATAATAAAGGCAACAGTCACTGTCTCTGAATAAAAGATAGTTACTATAATATGATAAGACGAATCACTCTACAAGAGCATATTAGCTCACAGTGAGTGAAGAAGAGTATCCCTCCTCCAGTGAGTTTATAAAGAGTAAACTTCATTGACAAAGTACTCGCTGCTATGTGGTCCCTAATGAAGAAACGCCGACAACAACTTAAAAGAATACAAGTGAAAAAGTGATGACATCAAAGTTGATTGTGATTGGAGGATTTCCAACTTACACTATTCGCTTGATAAGAAATGGGGACCACAAAATCATCTCTAACCGTTTTTAAATTTCAGAGAGCTAATCAAGCAGCGACACATACCATCCCATATTCCAAAATAATAGGATATATTTACGGGTATATCTTGTCTATATATAGAGTGACAAACTATAATTAGAAAGTTTCTGTTTCCGTATTAATCTTCTCTTAGTCAGAGATTAAGTTTGTCTTAGTACGAATACGAATCAGGAGTACCACTTGAATGATTAGTTGAGTTACTGGTTATTCAACGATTGTAATAGTTAGCTTGAATATACTGATTTAATCCTAGCTTTGGCTAGATCATTTCGCAATCAGTTTGAGTGTAATTTGTTTATAATAAATTCACTTTCAGCTACTTCAATTGCATCTTTACTTTATATTATACTTTGTTTATTGCTTACATTACAAATTGTTAATTAAAATCTTTTAAAAGCTTAATTTAAACGAGAATTTGTATTCATCCTCCTTCTACAAACCATAAGTTATACAATGTGACTCCAAACACATGTAAGTGCATCTGGGATCAACACTGATACCTTACCTAAATATTGATTTGAAGCCTTTTAGCTTTGGAATCAATGGATGTTCGGAATGACAAATTTTAATGTACAATATTAATTTAAACGAGAATTTGTATTCATCCCCCTCTACAAATCACAAAGTGTACTTTCGACGACTTTTTTTTGGGTTTTACAAATTGTACAATATTAGTATCACATGTGTTACTCGTTGGTATCACATGTGGTAGTTGTTTTCAAAAATCACTAAAAAGAAGAAGAAAAAAAAGTTCGTCGAAAGCATACCTTGTGAGATCTTTAATCGAAAAGAAAAAAACATTAATTTTAATGGTATAATTCTTATGATTTTTCGACTTACCGTTTGGAAGATTTTAATTTTTAAAAACGCGGGGAATTGATTTTTGTGACACGTGATGCGTTCTTATTGGTTTTCATTCATTCTCACAAAAAGTTATTGTACTCGTTTGAATCTCATTCACGGAACATAAATGCATTGGAAGAAAGGGAAACATTGACCATATTAAAACCAATTTTCACAAAATCTGTCTAAAATCTAAGAAACTTAAAAGGATACGGATCATATAGAACTAACAGAACAACATCCAAACTTTTGAGTTTAGATAACAAGTAACAATTTGCCAAGAATATATCACAAAAGATATTCTCATTTTTGTAGAATATATTTCTTAAAGGTGAGTATGCTTAAAGAAGGATTGGGCTTACAATTGGGGATGACACAAGGCAGAAACTTTAAACCGGGATCCGCATCAGAAGAAGCCAGTTGTTTCCACCCAGGTGAGCATTCACATTCAAATGGGATAGTGCTATTATCGGATGGCTTGCAAATTCCCTGACCACATTTCACTTGTTTGCACACATCTTCTACACAATTGGATACTAAACTTTAGACATTGTTTTAAATCAAACCTAGTATCACAACAAACAAACTGGATAGTAAACTTGTGCTTCACAGTAATTGGTCTAAAATCTTAACTTGAAAGAGTTTGATTAATCAATAAACAAAAAACACTTCGCGTATTGGTCTAAAATCTTTGAAAGATACAGAAATTGAAACAATCAACAAGTAAACAAACCTAATATTGGAGAGAGAATCGGAGCGAGAAGATCGTTGGCTTCTGTCCATGGCTGCAAAACAAGTAAGAGGGAAAATACAACTACAGAAACTGAAATAGCCATTTTGTTTATTTACTACTATTTTATTTTATTTTTAATTAAATTAGTATCAAACAAACAAAAAAATTATGGAGAAAAAGAAGAGCAACAAGTAGATATACGTACAACAGTTAACAGTTTACAGTTGAATACCATTAATTATGGATGGGGAACCCCGTCGCTATACTTTGACTATTAGAGTCGTTGGAAGTTGAACTTTTGATTCTGTTGTTATCTCCTGCCGACCCTAATTTGCATTATTGGATTTAACATAAATGTTTTTTGAATATTGGTTATAATTTTGACAAATTTACGTGTCATGCCCCCAAATTCTAGTATTCTACCAGTTTTTTTCTTGCATTTACTTTAAATGCTGAGAGTCAAAGTTGTCATTGAGTAACATGTAATAACTTACTGATAGTTATTAGCTTTGTAGATAAAACTAATTAATTATCATTTGTTGCTAACAAAGTTATTGAGGATAGCATAGGCCGATAGTGGAGAAGGGTTGGATTTGTACATTACCAAAATTTAGTCATTAACTACTATTTATACAATATACCGACAAATTAGTGATATATAATTAAATTTTGATGTTGTACAAATTATCGACAAATGCCATTACTCATTTCTTGCAACTTGGCTAGATTGATCTCAAAGTCGCTTATGATTATAATAATTTATTAAGTTATTAATAAGAAATTAAACATAATTTTAAAATATATGACATCATATATGGAATTCTCAATATATAATACATTCTGGAATTTTATAGCTAGCAAACTCTTAAAATTAAGACTCAACATTTCTAATTATGTATTTTTTATTTAATATTAATTTTATCATATTCATAAGGCTCACCGTCGTATCTCGAATCATTAACTCTACATACGAGCAAACTACCATTGTTGAGTCACAACGGATAATTCGTGAATAACAAACATAATATACGACCGTATATCGTTGAATCACAATTTATAGTAAAACATCATATTCGCCTCATAGCGCTTGTTAACTACAATAATTTATAATCAACCTATCTGGTTAAATTAAGTAAATCAGGAATTCTTTTATACGATTGACAATACCATCGACTTTATTAACTATAATACATGAAGAACATCAAGTATATATGTGTAAAGAAAAGGGAAGTGGTAAATATTATTTATACTACAATTATCAAAGGTAAATAACATTATTCCTAACCTATAGCAACTCAAAAATAATGATACAAATGTTTTCAATAATAAATAGCTCAAATAATGAGGAATAATGTAAGTAAAAATATGACTTTTTACTTTACATCAAATCGAACTTGTACTTCATAAGTTCGCAGTTACCGTTTGTGAATTTGTTGATCCGTTTGAGGACTTGGGATTTTTCGGGGTTTAGAACCTTTGCAAGGATTTTGGATTCTGGATCTAGTGACAATTTAGGTTACCTGATTCAAAATGGCATATAATAAGATGACTGCCATGATGAAGTTTGACAATGAGACGGGAACGGCCAACAAGCCACCGAGATTTATGCAACCAAGTGATTATGCTAACTGGAGATTTTGCTTTGAGAATCACATTGAATACAATGATCCCAGCTTACTAGTTTCTTTGATAAAGAAGTATGTAGCTCCTAGATTAGAAGGGTCTACGTCTGACAAACAAATTGATTTGCTAACTACTGGAGAAAGATTTGTTTATGAAAAAGAAAAAAAAGGCATATGCTTCAATAACCATGAGCTTACCTAGAGACTTGATGATGATGTTCAAATTGCATCTCTCAACATATGACCTTTGGCAAGCTTTTGCTATGCGTTTTGGAGGGAATGAGCAATACAAACAAAGTCGGCAAGAACTTTTGAAGAAGCAGTTTGACTTTTTCAAAGTACTACCAAACGAGTCATTCAATGCTTTGATGTCTCATTTTTCTTTGCTCATGTGTGAAATGCGAGAAGTAGATGTTAACCTCACCAACTTGCAAATCAACAAGAAACTGTTGAAAGCATTACCTAAGAAGGATTCGGAAGTCCTAGTTATATTACTTGGGGAAAATCCGTTTTTGTCTGATTGGACATTTGATGAACTCAATGGCAAACTTCAATCCTATGACTTAGATAGACAAACGGAAGCCACAGAAACGTCTGGTGTGCAAGATCCAAGTTTATATAGTGCAATTTCTCCTCAAGAAACAAGTGGAGTAGCTTTATTCTTGGGTCTTGCTTCTTTGGGTGGGAAAGCGTGGTTGGTGGTAGCAATGGATGTGCTACATGTGCTCATTGTTCTAGCTATAACACTTCTAGTTCTTCTCAAGCTGTTTCTACATCGTCTCCAAAGATTTCAGAAGATCATATAGCTTTGTTCAATACTTTCTTAAGTTCAATGCTTTCTTAAGTTCAATGCTTTCTCAAGCCAACCTATAACAAAAATGCACCAGAACAACCAAGGACCATGCAACAAAATTCGCATCATAAGTTCGCCAATACTGTTCATGGGAACTTGTCATAAGGTCGCAAAAACAGTTAAAGGTATAAATATCTGGTCTGCGACTTTATCCTCACAGTACCGTGTGACTTTATTTTGCGAATTTAACACCTTGATCTGCGCATTTGTTAATTTTTGAATCTGAAAGTTTTTCAACTGTGAAACAACTGCCTTTCTTCTTAAATCGTGTTCTCCACCCTCAAATCTATTAACCGATAAGTTCACAAATCGTATTATTAACGTTTAAAGTTTTGATTTTGAATACTTGCTCACGAACTTAGTGTGTAATGGTAGATTCTTTTAATTGGAACAAACTACTTTAAATCTTTTCTTTCATGGTAGAACGGTCGATTACACACATTTGATTGTGTTAATCGCAAGTTCGCGAGTAGTTACGTTTGAGGATTTCGAACAACAAGTACTGTTCATGCGAACTTATCCTGAGTTCGCAACAACAATGTTGTTTGACTAATTTTGTTTTTAAGTTTGTGTTTGTGTATGAGCTGTTCAGTGGATGCTCTAGGCACATGATGTAAAAGAGGAGTTTGTTGATGAATTTAATTATGCAAATGCTTTGGATAGATCAAGTTTGAGTTGTTAGTTCAACTAAAACATGATGAGAAGTGATTGCAAAACTAGCCTTCCATAAATATATATGTATTTATATATTAACATAAAAAAAAGGCGAGAGTCATCGAGGCTTACGACAAGATGACGATATTTTAGTTGGTTAAGACCTATGCATACTTAATAAATATCTAAGCATAAGTGATAAACAGTGTTTTTGAGCTTTTAATAAGAAATTCTAACATACAGGTCTTATTTTGGGGGAACACACTATGACGTATGACATTAAAGTCTTAATTTCTGAACTATAGCTTGTAATAATCCATGGTTGTGAGTTTTTATATGAAATCATTTGGGGATATACGAAATGTTTCCTCTGTTGTACGAAAGTACAGACCTGGACTCAGATAGTATATCTACTTGGCAATAGCAATAACAAGTATATCAAAAATAAATATCTAAGATTTATCTCTTAGTCAAATTATGTCGCTCTGTTATACGAAACTACAGACCTGTCACCTCTGGTTTGACTAAAAACAGTTTTGTCTACCAGAGTCAAGTTATGTTGCTTTTTTGTACGAAAGTGCAGACCTGTCACCTCTGATTTGACTAAAAATGGTTTTACCTACCCGAGTCAAGCTATGTCGCTTTGTTGTACGAAAGTGCAAACCTGTCACCAATGTCTTGACTCTAAAAATGATATTTGTATACTCACTCAATCCATAGGTTATCTACATATCTGGAATTCAGGGGTAGGTCATAGGTGGGAACAACCAAATAATATGCGTAATAACAATAATAAGTGTTGCTTAGAAACCCACGTGTAGATTGTTTAGGTGGATAACAATTATCAATAATCATTTTGAAATGTTTATTACGACTCATAATTACTAAGGAATGAAAATTTTCTTGTATGCAAGGTGGTCTTAGACGTACTTAGTTTATAGATGTACTATGCTTAGTTATTCTTGTATTAGTCATCCTTGTTAGAGGAACAATTGATCTAATCTGTCATATTATAAGCTATTTGCAAAGTGTTGAAGAAACAGATAGCTCAGGGGAAATATTGTGCTGTAATGGAGATGATTTGAGAGAGAAGAGACGGAAAAGCAAAATTCTAAAGTTCTTTCTTTGATGATCCCGATACATCAAAGTGTGGTGAGCTGTCATGTCCTTCAAAGACTTTTGGTATGCCTTCTATATCTCAGAGGGAGTCTGGTAATCTACTGAGACTTCATAAGATCAAGATCAGTTGGGACATCTTGTAGATTTTTAGAAGACCTAAAGATAATTGAAGATTACAGAAGATTTTGAAGAACACTTCTAGAAGCACTTGTCAAGGGGGAATCTGTTGGTACATCTCTTGTGTGACAAGATTGTTCTAGAAGCTTATTGACGAAGATATCTTTGAAGATTAACGAAGACATCTAGAAGACCACAAGAAGTTATCTAGAAGCTATTGTCAAGGGGAATCTATTGCTGCATTTTGTGTGACAACAGCCTTCTAGATAGTTAGATAGTTAAGTAGTCGTTAAAGTTCAAATGTAATTGTAATAGTTAGGCTAGAAAACATAGTTAGTTAGCAAACATGTCAAGTTCGGCGAACTTGTTGACCCGACGAACATAGGATGGTTCGTGGGATAGCAAACTTGAGCAAGTTCGCCTAAGCCCAATCACAGCGAACATGTTATGTTATATATATGTTTGTCACGGTTTAGGGTTTGAGAGGGTAACGAATTAAGAGATTTGATAACATCAAATAAATATATATTTAATTAATAATATTTCCTAGTTTCTAATACATTTATATTGCATTTATATGATTTTAGATACTTATTTCGTTCATATTTGCAAATAGATGTATTTATTGCTTGAATCTAAAAAAGAATGGAAAAAAGACTGAAAACGAAGAAGAATCGAATAAAAAAGATGAAAGTGTAAAAAGGAATTAGAGTTGAAGCTGGACGCGAGAAGAATATTCTGGAACCCGAGCCCAACCGCATTGGAGGCTAACGGGCCTTAAGTCGGTTAATCGCACAAGCTCATTACATACAGAAGAATGTAATTTGGCTAACTTCAGGCTCCTTAATAAACTCAGATTCATGTCATACTCTCTGTCTGTGAGCATGTACAAGATCTCACCATCTTCTAAGATAACCTGATGTACTCCAGGCACCTCAAAATATATCCACATCTTTACCACCTTGAATGTACCAAATCGAAAGGGAAACTTTTCTGGCTAATACATCATTTGAATCCAGTCCCATGTGACTTTCTCAATGATATTATCAATTCTTTGTCCATCCAATTTCCTCTTCCCAATCTCATACATTTTATCCATATCAGCTCTACTCACCCTTCTCAAAATATCCCTGAATGACCTCTAGAAAGATTCACTTCCATCAGCTCTAATAATTCTTATTTTCTCCTCCTTCTTAGGTATAAGCAATTTGACTACCATCCAGTCAACAATCTCAGGCAAATCCTGATTTATTGGCTCTGCTTCAACTGGATGGATAATCATTAATGCATTCAATTGCTCTTCATCTCTCTCTATGTTATTTACCACCTCTTCTACTGATTCTTTATCTTTATTCACCTCTTTCTGTTTCTTCTGTGCAGTGGTCATTGGTTTATCTGCTTTCTTTCTTCTTGCTTGTTCAACTTTCTTCCTCTTCAGCTGAACTACCAAGTATTCCACAGATTCCTCTGTCTCTTTTCTGAGCATCCACTCATCGAATTGGTTAACCTCTTCCTTGGTCATCATCACGAATTTACCAGGCAACCTCAACTCTTATCAAATTCTCACCCATCTCTGCATCTAATTCAGCCTGTAGCCTCTGTGCATATTCTTCATCATTTGCAGTAGCAGCAGCAGGCACTTGCTTTGATTTCTTCTGTTTAGGCTCTTCAACTAACTTGCCTTTCCCTTTGTCTTTTGGATCAATCTTGGGTAAGTCTGCCCTTTGGAATGTAGGTGCTGCAGCAGATTCTCTGATTGTGAAACCAGACAAAGATGGTTCACTTTTTTTCCTGCTAAACTTCTGAGCAAACCTGTCTGCAGCAACCTCTTTAGTCTTTTCAATTTCAGGGCTCTCCACCTCTTCTTCTTTATCTTCTGCCACCCTTATCTCTTCTGTTTCATCATCCAAGTTTACCCCAGCAGGTTGTTCACTTAAATTGGCACTGGCAGTCTTGGATGCCTCCTCTATTATCTCATCAACCTCTGCTTCATTCTCCATCATTATCTCCTCATCTACCTCCTCAGACCTATCATTTCCACCCTGTTCATTCTCCCCCTTTTTGAATGCATCTTCGGAAGGTTCAGGGGAAGTTGCACAGTTTTAGATCTTTTTGAATGCATCTCAACAACCCTAGCTTGTTGCACAGGGATAGATCTTTTGTGGGTATCATTGATGATGTAGTATTTCTTGCCCTGCTTCAGACACTTCAGCACAACTATTTTCAAGGCATCTATCTCAGCTTGTTGCTTCTTGATAATCCTATTCTGCCTCACCACCTCAGCCCACATAAAGTCCGGCATATCCGTCAATTTTTCATAGTTCATGCTAGCCTCATCACTTTTAGGATGTGACTCCTTTGGTGAATCATTGACAGAATTTCCATCTGATTCATGCCTAGCATGAGCATCAGATGGCCCTCTTTTCTTGGTACTGGGGCCACCAAAATCACCTTCTGGAGAAGGATCATCTTCTGGTGTTGCCTCTGTTTGGGTCTTATTGATGTTACTTCTATCCTGCTTTGCCCTTTGGCCAGAAGCAGTAGAAGCAGCCCTCCCAGAATGGTCATCCCACTCCTTATAGACCACATGCTGTGTTGAATCATTTGACTTAGACATCTGAGCAGCAAGAGCCTCGGATGCCTGTGTTTTAGCCCTTTTGGCTTTAGCAGTGGTTGGTTTGTGGGTCCCTTGATTTCTTTTGGTACCCCCAACTGCTGTGGGTTGAGAGATGATGGGTGTGTCATCTCTCTCAGCAGATGGTTCAGCTGTAGTGGGTGGAACTACAGCTGTGGTGGAGGGTGCAGGAAGCATTGTTGGAAACAATGCTGTAACTCTCCCAGAAAATTTGGAGTCTCTCTTCATATTTGAAAAAACCTTAGGTTTATGAGAGAGAACACCAATAACAGTATCCTGGTCAGGCAGGTTTTGGATTTGTGCATTTAAAATTAACTGCACAAACCTAGGATACATCAAAAATTTTAATTTTGGTTGCTCAATGTTTCTGAGCATACCAGAAAATATCAGATTTGAAAAATTAAACCTTTGTCCAGTGGCAAGACAAACAGTTGCATATGCAATGTTGCTGCCAAACTGTTCAAAGGCTGATCTTTTGGATGAGAGGCAGTGTAAAAGAGTATGTATTAAAAACCTCCATTGATGGGAGAAAAGAGTCTTTTGAAACGTAAAAGTATCTAAAGGACCTTCATAACCCATCAATCGAAAATTTTCATACAATGTTTGACTAGATAAAAAAGTAATACCTGGCTCATCATCGAGTTGTATAGAAGCACGAACAGTGGCTTCAGTAATAACTACCCTGGTGTTGGCCACAATGGAGACTATGCGCCTTGTCCCCTGTTCGTCTTCGATAGTTGCATTGACCCAGAAGTCATTGATGTAGTCTTTGGAGACTCTGGGTGCAACAGTGAGGGCATGGTAGATGTGGGAGGCACGCAGGAAATCAATAATTTGTATGAAATCCTGTGCCTCTTTGGGTTTCATGAGGTAGGCAATCATGTTATGATTTTGCCCTGTTGCAAGTGAGGTGGAAGATGAAGTTGAAGCCATTGTTGTATGTTCTAAGAATGATTGAAGGCTTAGAAGGTTGTTTGAAGATTTTGACTGTTTAAGCGCAAGGGTTTGAGTTTGAGTTGAAAGCGTATTGAAAGATGGCTGTGTTTGGGTTTATATACTGGTCAAATTAGGTCAGTGGAAAAACCCCCAATATTTAACACTAACAGTGTTAACGAGTGAAATCTCAAAAACAGTGGTAATGGAGAGATTTGCACTAACAGTGATAACTGTCCAAACACTTAGGTTTCATACGCTTGCTTATCTTATACTTAAGTAAGCTATCAGTACTAACTTGTATAAGCAGTACTAACCGACCAAGGCAGTGACAACTTAATATAAGCAGTACTAATAGTCTAGCAGTATTGAGTAAAGAAAGCAGTACTAAATTTTTTTTATTTTTTTTTGATCTTACGGTATTAACTCTAACGCAAACAGTGGTAACATCTTGTAAGAAGTACTAAGTCTCCAAACAATGGAAATTATACCTGCGCAGTGTTAAAAAAACAAGCAAAAAAAAAAAAAATACAAGTATACAAACAGTACTAATTACCAAAGGCAGTGGTAACTTACGGCAGTATTAACACTGGCAATGTTAAAAGTAACTAACAGTACTAATAATACTTGGCAGTGTTAAAATACGCCAGCAGTGTTAACACGAACAGTGGTAATTAGGATATCAGTATCAATCCCAAGTTTAAGCACTTAAAAAAAATTTATTAGGTCAAAGATAGTGAGAAAAGTTAAGACAGATTCATCAATCCAATGCAGGTAACCAAAAATGTAAATCTGCCCACATCAAATGCTTTGGTAAACAGATCTGCATATTGATTATCAGTATGAACTTTAAAAATTTGTATAAGCCTTTTCTCATTACAATCTCTAATAAACTAATATCGTATTTCAATGTGCTTAGTTTTTGAATGTTTAACAAGATTGTTTATGATACTGATAGCAGAGTTATTGTCAATAAATATAGGAGTTTTAAGAAAAGTCAAACCATAGTCTAACATCTGATTCTGAATCCATAGCACTTGAGCACAGCAGCTAGCAGCAGCAACATACTCAGCCTCTGCTGTTAATGTAGACACATTGGATTGCTTCTTGCATTGCCAGGAGACCAACCTTTCTCCTTAAAATTGACAACCCCCTGAAGTAGATTTCCTATCCAAATTAGCACCTCCATAGTCACTATCTGTGTAGGCAAGCAGATCAAAAGAACTGTTCGTTGGGTACAAAAGGCCTAGTTTTGGTTGGCCTTTTAAATACCTAAAGATTCTTTTCACTGCATGCAGATGTGACATCTTTGGATTGGATTGAAATCTTGCACACACACACACAGCAAACATGATGTCTGGTCTGGATGATGTCAGATACATGAGGGAGCCAATCATTGATCTATAAAGATGAAAATCAACATCCTCCCCCTCAAGATCTGCATGTAATGCTTTGTGTGTCTCCACTGGTGTGCTTGCCACCTTGGCATCCTTGTAGCCAAACCTCTCCAGAATGTCATTCACATACTTGCTTTGATGAATGAAAATTCCATCCTTCTGCTGTTTCACTTGTAATCCCAGAAAGAAGGTTAATTCTCCCATTGAGCTCATCTTGAACTTGTCATGCATCAAAGCTTCAAATTTCTTGCAAAGACTGTCTCTTGTAGAACCAAAAATGATATCATCTACATAGATTTGCACTAGTAGGATATCATTCTTAATTCTTTTGGTGAACAAGGTCTTGACTACTGCACCCCTTGTGAAGCCATTCTTCAGTAGATACTCTGATAAAGTGTCATACCAGGCTCTTGGTGCTTGATGTAAGCCATAAAGAGCTTTATCCAGTCTGAGCACTTTATCAGGGTACTTTGAATCTTCAAAGCCTGGAGGCTGGCATACATAAACTTCCTCTTGAATAGTGCCATACCGAAAGACACTCTTCACATCCACTTGATAGACCTTGAATCCTTTGAAAGAGGCATATGCCAGGAACAGTCTGATAGCTTCAATCCTAGCCACAGGAGCAAACACCTCATCATAGTCAATTCCTTCTTCCTGTGAATACCCCTGGGCTACTAATCTAGCCTTGTTCCTGATCACTATTCCCCTTTCATCTTTCTTGTTCCTGAATACCCATTTTGTGCCAATTGCTCTTTTGCCTTTGGGTAGATCCATCAAGGTCCATACTTGTAACAACCACCAAAAATATCAGGTTAATACTTAACTTAATCTCCACCTAAATCTGGACCTGACCTTCTTAAGAATTTAAGTTGATCCTGTTAGAGCAATTCTTCAGTTAATACTGCCAGTACAAATTCTAAGTTAATACTGTTAGAGCAATTCTTCAGTTAATATTACCAGTACAGTCTAATTAATACTGCTTGACATTCAGTTACCACTGCTAAGTAGTTAACACTGCTAGCACAAATCACCATTTCCACTGTTAGTACAAATTAGCACTGCTCTTGATAGTTACTACTGTTAGTCCAGTTTCTACTGCCCGCATTAATTAATACTGCTTGACATTCAGTTACCACTGCTAAGTAGTTAACACTGCTAGCACAAATCACCATTTCCACTGTTAGTACAAATTAGCACTGCTCTTGATAGTTACTACTGTTAGTCCAGTTTCTATTGCCCGCATTGATTAATACTGCTTGACATTCAGTTACCACTGTTAAGTAGTTAACACTGCTAGCACAAATCACCAATTCCACTGTTAGTACAAATTAGCACTGCTCTTGATAGTTACTACTGTTAGTCCAGTTTAATTAATACTGCTTGACATTCAGTTACCACTGCTAAGTAGTTAACACTGCTATCACAAATCACCATTTCCACTGTTAGTACAAATTAGCACTGCTCTTAATAGTTACTACTGTTCATTATTACAACTGTTTGTTACCACTGCTAGCTCAGTTTCCACTACTAGTTCAGTTACCACTGTAGTCGAGTTACAACTGCTAGCTCAGTTTCCACTGTTAGCTCAGTTACTACTGCTAGTCAGTCTCCACTGCTAGACCAAAGTTTATACAGTTGGCACACTTATATCACGAACAAATCATGAAAAACTTAGTATCAATCTACTGTTAGAGATATGCTTAAACGATTTTAAGACCAATCAAGTGTTACCCACACACACAACAAACCCTCCTGCCCGATATAAAAGCTTTTTAAGTAATATTAAAAGATAAGTAACCATTCGTATTCTGTTAAAAGGAACTTTAAGATTTGAAATAGAGTTAAATGTGCACGCAAAAAGGGTTATGATTACCTCTTTTCTCTCAAAATCGGCCAGCAAACCTAATCACATTCCTGGATAATAAACTTGCACCCCCCATAAAATCACCTCCACCTTCACCCAATCACATTCCTGGATAATAAACTTATACACTACACCCTTTATTCTTTTTGTTAACCTCAGCAGAAATCATACATTCACACTCAAAACACTTTCATCTACTTTCTCTCAAACCCTCCCAACACAAGCACGATTTTAACAAGAATACCCAGTTTATTCATCATCTTCATCCAGTACCATCCACTCCGGGAACCCTGCTCAATCTGTGGAAAGAACTTCATCACCCCAAAACCCTACACTCCTGGTCGAAGAGGTAATCATAAAGTGCAAGAATGTTTACATTCTATTCTGCACAACCCATTTATTTTATTTCTTACTACAGTTACATTTCTTGATAATATGTGTGCATTAGGGTTTTTGTACCAGAAATATTAATAAGTTTTACAAATAAAAACACACTTAAGGTTTGTTCAAGTCATTTACATACGGATTTTATCTCATGATATGCACTTTTGGTAAAGTAAGAGAGTTGGACAACTTTCTGTCCACATTCTTAGTCCAACTTTGGAAGGCTGTAACTCCATGAATACTTCACCAAAAGTGATGAGTTTTCTTCTAAAACTTACTTCTATATGTTATCTTCCAAACCCAATCGATTTCATGCAAAAACAGTAAGAATTGGGTCTTCAAATACGGGTTGAATGACAAAGAAGTGAGGCTGCCGTACAGTGGCAGTTTTCCCTCTCCTAACTTTGGAAAACCGTATCCCCATCTATTCTTCATAAAAATGGTGACTCTAAACTGGGAATAACTTGCTTTCTAATCTTTAACACAAAACCTAAATCATACTCCAATGACCTAGTATTTTGAGGTGTATCAAGAGATGCCTAGAAACTGTTAAAGCCTTGCTTAAAAAAAAGAGTCACAAAACCAACTACAAAACCTGGGCAGATTCATTACTTAAAACAGTGGGTAACCAATTTGTACAAACTATTATATTAAAGCATATCACTAGACATTAATGGACACTTTACTACTGGACTAGGTCTCGGTTAGAGAATCACTTCGGTCTACAACATTCTCACAGCTATACTCGTTAACCCAGCTCACAAGGTGAGTTCATTGTCCCCTCTTTCTGATTTCTATTTTTGGGGCTGAAAGCATGCAATTATTTTAAACTTTTGGCTGAACTTTCACGTACTATCAACTGCTTTTGAACTGTTTTTACGCAAACTGCGGTATGTCAACATGTTAAGCTTGGGTTTTTCTTATACTCAAAGTCCCCTGCAACTTATTCACTACTAATTAACTCGTAGCGACGAGCCGTAGATGTTATGGGTAGCATGCTATTTAGGGTAGGACCATCTCTCACTCACACTTCAACGTGGGTGCATAATATCGCCTTTTACTCATGTTTGTTGAAGAACATGGAGCACTTATATTTTGGGGCACGTTCGGTCGGATAATCGGATTAGTAGTGGTCTCAAGGCTTATACATCTCTCTCTTTATTACCACATGTATATTTACAACAACTTTATCAACCAAATGCTTGTTATAACTGTCCCGATTGGACAAACACATGGATGATAGCGTCCCCGAATGGGACGGCTATACCCATACTTATGTCCACGATTGGACACACTTTTGGTTTAATTGTTTCAAACTTTGAACTCACCAACTATGGCCATAGTTGACCATTTTGTTTTGGCATGCTTTTCAGGAGAACGTCGGTAAGCACGGATCATATGTGGGCTAATGCATGGGATTATGTCGACCAAGCCATTTAAACGGACTTTGAACTAAATTTTTGTAATATGTTTGTAATAATGCCGTATACTTTGAAAAATTTGAGGTATTTTTGATGCCTCCAAGGCTGTTTTATCTTAATTTAAATGGTATGGTTGCTATATCTTTGTGTTGTGAAATCATTAGCTGTGACACCTCGTGTTTCCGCTTTAGCGGGGTGTGACAGAAGTGGTATCAGAACCGAAGGTTATAGAGAATACCGGTTTTTCAAAAAAAATATAACCAAACTATAACCAAAATTCCTTTTTATTTAAAACAACACCTTTATAAAACATTGAACATTACACTTGTGTAACTAATACAAGCATTTCATTATTTAGCCTTAATTAAGCATAGCCTGATCACCTATGCCTAATTCGGGGAAAAGTAGTGAGAAGCTTGGAATAGTTATCCACGGGTTAATGTTAATGTTTATCCTTACCATGCATGTGCTTCACATATCACATGATCCATTCATTGTTATTAGCAACCTAACACACTTTCATTTTCAGTCTTAACATGTCTCATTCATCATCCACTCGTACTCCCTACTCGGCTGATGCATCGGGTTACATCACGACTCGTCCTAGGAATATCCCAACTAGTTCCGAGGAACCAACCATGGACACTAGCACCGACCAAGGAGCAAGTAGTGAGGGAATCACACCTGCTCTTAGAGCATCACCAGCACCTGTCCCATCACAACCAGCCCAATCAAGTCCGCGTGTTAGCAACCAGCCTAACCCTGCCCCAACCCGAGTCACCGATAGATACACATGGCAGGAAAGGATGAATGACTATGTCAATCCTGTCATATCCCGACCAGTAGAGGCATCGTCATCCCGTACTGTTATGGGAATGCCGGCAGGTCATAGAGCAGGGATGACCACCGAAGAGTTAAGGAGGATGTACTTAATGACTAATGAGCTACACCACTATCGGGGGAGGATTGATCACCAAGGACAGCTCTTGTACGAGATGTCCGAATTGTTAGAAGGATTGTCCCACCAGGCAGTTAGGGCTGGGGCGTATGCTGAATCGACTAGGAGAACCACCAGGAATTTAGTGTGGATTTGCGTAGGGTTGGGTCTGTTGTTGCTCATTGTACTCATTTGGCTTATTATGGTGACCATGTCATAGGTTTACCCTTGGATTTGGTAGTAACTATTGTCTTTTGATTTGATTAAGTTGCGGCTTAAGGGGCTTAAGGCCGAACAAATTATGTATTTTAGTATTATCTATTTTTCCAAAAAGATGAATACTATCCTATTTTAACTTTATATACATTCATTATTGCTATGCACATCTATTACTACCAAATCTTACAAATTACAACGCGCGAAATTCTTAGCTATAACTAAGGCTAAACATGTATGCGTTTCTGAAACAAAACTCCGTGAATATCGTAGAATCATGACTCCTAGGAGAAACACAAATGACATGGCTGACCAAATCGCCCAACAACTCAACGCGGCTTTGCCGAACCTTGTGGCACAAATCACCGCAAGCTTGAATGCCACACAAGCAACCCCTGTAGCACCTGCCAACCACAACAACAACAATCCCGGATGCAACTACAAGACTTTCATGTCTTGCCGACCCAAGGAGTTTTGCGGAACAGAGGGCGCGGTCGGACTACTGTCATGGATCGAGAGCATGGAGTCCGTACTCCGTATTAGCAAATGTGCGATTGAAAACCAGTATGCTGCTTGCATGCTCCAAGGTAGGGCTCTGACCTGGTGGAACAACCAGATTCAGTTCCGAGGCCGTGAAGCCTCATACAACCTCACCTGGGAGGAGTTCAAGAAGTTATTAACCGAGGAGTATTGTCCGAAGGACGCACTCCAGAAACTTGAGTCCGAGTTCATGAATCACTCCATGGTCGGGACTGACATTGACAAATACACCGCCCGATTCCACGAACTTGCAAGACTAGTGCCCCATATGGTGAACCCAGAGGAGAAAAGGATCGATAGGTACATTTGGGGATTAGTACCTGAAATCCGGGGGATGGTTACCGCGGCGAACCCAACCAACATACAGGCCGCAGTTGTGATGACCAACCGCCTGACCAATGATGTGGTCCGGTCAGGTGGGTCATCTAAAAGAAACGACTCTGGTAAGCGCAAGGTGGATGACCAGCCAAGGCAAAGAGGTGGCGGTTATCCCAACAAGAAGCCAATGGTGGCAAGAAATTTTGGCATTGCGGCTCAAGGACCGAAGCAATACAGTGGTCCTCACCCAAAGTGCAATAAATGCAAATTTCACCATGCTGAAAATTGTCCAGTGTGTGAAAAATGCAATCAGGTGGGCCACACCGGCAAGTATTGCAAAGCTGGGAACGTGAACGACCGTCCGAAAGCGTTATGCTACGAATGCGGAAGCCAAGATCATTTGAGGAACGCCTGCCCACGATTGAACAGGACCCCTGGCAACAACGCTGGGAATCAGAGGGGGCTAGCGAGGGGCCGAGCATTCGTCATCGGAGCTGAAGAAGCACGACAGGATCCCAATGCCGTAACAGGTGCGTTTCTCTTGAATGATCACTACGCATCTGTATTATTTGATTCGGGAGCCGAGAGAAGTTTTGTCTCGTTAGAATTCAGGCCATTAATTAATTTAAACTCCGTGCAACTTAGTGAAACCTTTACTATTGAGTACGCTAACGGTCATTAGTTCGAAGCTAGGGACATAGTACCCGACTGTACCTTGAACCTAGCTGGTAGAATGTTTAACATTGACTTAATACCGATTGAGCTAAGGAGCTTTGATGTGATTGTGGGAATGGACTGGTTGACAAAGGTCCGAGAGGAAATAGGATGCTTTGATAAGGTTGTTCGGATACCTCTCTCCGACAACGAAACCTTTGTCATACAAGGGGATAAACCCGGCAAGAAACTGAAGATGGTGTCAGCTAGGCAAATTCGTAAGTACCTGGGGAAGCAATGCTTCGCATTCCTGGCACATGTGGTTGACAAAAGGCCGGAGGAGAAGTGTATTCAAGACATCCCTGTTGTTAGAAATCACCCTGAGGTCTTCCCAAATGACCTACCTGGACTTCCCCCACCTAGGCCAGTTGAATTCCAAATCGACCTAATTCCCGGAGCGGCGCCCGTAGCAAGGACACCGTATCGTCTGGCACCGTCCGAGATGCAGGAATTGTCAAGCCAACTGCAAGAGTTGTTGAGTCATGGACTAATTCGTCCAAGCTCATCGCCCTGGGGAGCCCCAGTCCTCTTCGTAAAGAAGAAAGACGGATCGTTCCGTATGTGCATAGACTATAGAGAGTTGAACAAGTTAACCATAAAGAACCGATACCCTTTGCCCCGAATCGACGATTTATTTGACCAATTGCAAGGCGCATCGTACTTTTCAAAAATCGATCTTCGTTCAGGATACCACCAATTGAGAGTCCGTGAAGAGGACATCTCAAAGACAGCCTTTAGGACGCAATATGGGCATTATGAGTTCTTGGTAATGCCGTTTGGGCTAACCAACGCACCCGCGGTATTCATGGATTTGATGAATAGGGTGTGTCGCCCATATCTAGACAAGTTCGTAATTGTGTTCATCGACGATATACTGATTTACTCCAAAAGCAAGGAAGACCATAAGCGACATTTGGAGTCAATATTGAAATTGTTAAAGGAACAGAAGCTGTACGCCAAGTTCTCAAAGTGTGAGTTTTGGCTTCGAGAAGTGCACTTCCTTGGTCACGTAGTCAACAAGGAGGGAATACATGTTGACCCAACCAAAGTCGAAGCTATCAAGAAATGGGAAGCTCCGAGGACCCCTACAGAGATACGTCAATTTTTAGGATTAGCCGGTTACTACTGAAGGTTTATTAAGAATTTCTCAAGGATCGCTAAGCCATTGACCCAGTTGACCCAGAAAGCCAAGTAGTTTGTTTGGGGAAGGGAACAAGAGGAAGCGTTTCAAACTCTGAAGAGTAGGCTGTGTAACGCGCCCATCTTAGCTTTACCGGAAGGAACGGAAGATTTTGTCGTATACTGTGACGCATCCCACCAAGGAATGGGCTGCGTGCTGATGCAAAGGAATAAGGTGATTGCCTACGCATCGAGACAACTAAAGGAGCATGAGAAGAATTATACGACGCATGACTTAGAGTTAGGAGCGGTGGTGTTCGCTCTTAAAATTTGGAGACACTATCTGTATGGCACGAAGTGCACCATCTTCACCGATCACAAGAGTCTTCAACATATCCTCAATCAGAAGATGCTCAACATGAGACAAAGAAGATGGGTAGAACTGCTTGGTGACTACGATTGTGACATCAAGTATCATCCAGGCAAGGCTAATGTAGTAGCCGATGCTTTAAGTAGGAAGGAAAAGTTGAGACCCTCCCGAGTGCGAGCATTGGGAATACAAGTTCAGACGAGTCTGAAAATTCGAATCTTGGAAGCTCAAGATGAAGCTATGAGACCGGAGAACATAAAGAATGAGACCTTGCATAACCTGGATCAAAGATTTGAAATCAAGTCCGATGGAGTTCGGTATTTCAAGGAAAGAGTTTGGATTCCGAATATCAATGAACTGAGAAAAATCATTCTTGAAGAAGCCCATAGATCCAAGTATTCAATTCACCCCGGAGCTGATAAAATGTACAAGGACTTAAGGGAGTACTATTTGTGGCCAGGAATGAAAAAGGATATTGTGGTGTACGTGGGAAAATGCTTGACTTGCTCCAAAGTCAAGGCAGAGTACCAGAAGCCATCAGGGTTGTTGCAACAACCGGAAATCCCACAATGGAAATGGGAACAAATATCAATGGATTTCGTCACGAAATTGCCACGAACGGCAAGAGGACATGACTCTATATGGGTCATAGTGGACAGATTAACAAAATCAGCACACTTTATTCCCATCCGGGAAGATTACAAGATGGACAAACTCGCTCAAATCTATATCGACGAAATCGTTGTACGTCATGGAATACCACTCTCCATCATTTCCGATAGAGATAGCCGATTCACGTCACGCTTATGGCAACAACTTTAAAAGGCTCTAGGCACTCAACTAAATTTGAGCACCGCCTACCATCCACAAACCGATGGTCAAAGTGAGCGAACCATCCAAACATTGGAAGACATGTTAAGAGCCTGTGCCATAGATTTTAAAGGTAGCTGGGATACTCACTTGCCATTAGTGGAGTTATCCTACAACAACAGTCACCACACGAGCATAGGGTGTGCACCCTTTGAGGCGTTATATGGTCGTAAGTGTCGATCACCACTTTGTTGGTTAGAAACCGGTGATAGGCAGCTAATCACACCCGATGTTATACAAGAGACAACTGATAAAATCACTATCATCGGGGAAAAATTGAGGACTGGCAGGAGTAGGCAGAAAAGCTACGCTGATAACCGTAGGAAACCTTTAGAATTTCAAGTCAGCGACAAAGTACTTTTGAAAGTGTCACCCTGGAAGGGCATGATCCGCTTTGGAAAGCGAGGCAAACTTAACCCAAGGTATGTTGGACCTTTTGAGATAATAGAAAGGATTGGTCCGGTCGCGTACCGACTAGAACTACCCCAGGAACTTAGCAACATACATAACACATTCCATGTTTCCAATCTAAAGAAATGTCTAGCCGACGAAACACTAATTGTCCCTCTCGATGATATCCAAATAGATGACAATCTAAACTTCGTAGAAGAGCCACTTGAAATCATGGACCGTGAGGTCAAAAGTTTAAAACGAAGTAAGATACCCATTGTAAAGGTTAGGTGGAATTCACGTCGAGGTCCTGAATTTACTTGGGAATGCGAAGACCATATTCGACACAAATACCCACATTTATTTCCTAGCACTTTGGAAACCAATGGAACAAATTGAATTTCGGGACGAAATTCTTTTCAACGGGGAGATACTGTAACAACCACCAAAAATATCAGGTTAATACTTAACTTAATCTCCACCTAAATCTGGACCTGACCTTCTTAAGAATTTAAGTTGATACTGTTAGAGCAATTCTTCAGTTAATACTGCCAGTACAAATTCTAAGTTAATACTGTTAGAGCAATTCTTCAGTTAATACTGCCAGTACAGTCTAATTAATACTGCTTGACATTCAGTTACCACTGCTAAGTAGTTAACACTGCTAGCACAAATCACCATTTCCACTGTTAGTACAAATTAGCACTGCTCTTGATAGTTACTACTGTTAGTCCAGTTTCTACTGCCCGCATTAATTAATACTGCTTGACATTCAGTTACCACTGCTAAGTAGTTAACACTGCTAGCACAAATCACCATTTCCACTGTTAGTACAAATTAGCACTGCTCTTGATAGTTACTACTGTTCATTATTACAACTGTTTGTTACCACTGCTAGCTCAGTTTCCACTGCTAGCTCAGTTTCCACTGCTAGTTCAGTTACCACTGTAGTCGAGTTACAACTGCTAGCTCAGTTTCCACTGTTAGCTCAGTTACTACTGCTAGTCAGTCTCCACTGCTAGACCAAAGTTTATACAGTTGGCACACTTATATCACGAACAAATCATGAAAAACTTAGTATCAATCTACTGTTAGAGATATGCTTAAACGATTTTAAGACCAATCAAGTGTTACCCACACACACAACAAACCCTCCTGCCCGATATAAAAGCTTTTTAAGTAATATTAAAAGATAAGTAACCATTCGTATTCTGTAAAAAGGAACTTTAAGATTTGAAATAGAGTTAAATGTGCACGCAAAAAGGGTTATGATTACCTCTTTTCTCTCAAAATCGGCCAGCAAACCTAATCACATTCCTGGATAATAAACTTGCACCCCCCATAAAATCACCTCCACCTTCACCCAATCACATTCCTGGAAAATAAACTTATACACTACACCCCTTATTCTTTTTGTTAACCTCAGCAGAAATCATACATTCACACTCAAAACACTTTCATCTACTTTCTCTCAAACCCTCCCAACACAAGCACGATTTTAACAAGAATACCCAGTTTATTCATCATCTTCATCCAGTACCATCCACTCCGGGAACCCTGCTCAATCTGTGGAAAGAACTTCATCACCCCAAAACCCTACACTCCTGGTCGAAGAGGTAATCATAAAGTGCAAGAATGTTTACATTCTATTCTGCACAACCCATTTATTTTATTTCTTACTACAGTTACATTTCTTGATAATATGTGTGCATTAGGGTTTTTGTACCAGAAATATTAATAAGTTTTACAAATAAAAACACACTTAAGGTTTGTTCAAGTCATTTACATACGGATTTTATCTCATGATATGCACTTTTGGTAAAGTAAGAGAGTTGGACAACTTTCTGTCCACATTCTTAGTCCAACTTTGGAAGGCTGTAACTCCATGAATACTTCACCAAAAGTGATGAGTTTTCTTCTAAAACTTACTTCTATATGTTATCTTCCAAACCCAATCGATTTCATGCAAAAACAGTAAGAATTGGGTCTTCAAATACGGGTTGAATGACAAAGAAGTGAGGCTGCCGTACAGTGGCAGTTTTCCCTCTCCTAACTTTGGAAAACCGT
Source organism: Gnaphalium uliginosum (assembly GCA_963930675.1). Lineage (NCBI taxonomy): Eukaryota > Viridiplantae > Streptophyta > Magnoliopsida > Asterales > Asteraceae > Gnaphalium > Gnaphalium uliginosum. The sequence continues at coordinate 33,422,650 of OZ005681.1, forward strand.
ATCCCCATCTATTCTTCATAAAAATGGTGACTCTAAACTGGGAATAACTTGCTTTCTAATCTTTAACACAAAACCTAAATCATACTCCAATGACCTAGTATTTTGAGGTGTATCAAGAGATGCCTAGAAACTGTTAAAGCCTTGCTTAAAAAAAAGAGTCACAAAACCAACTACAAAACCTGGGCAGATTCATTACTTAAAACAGTGGGTAACCAATTTGTACAAACTATTATATTAAAGCATATCACTAGACATTAATGGACACTTTACTACTGGACTAGGTCTCGGTTAGAGAATCACTTCGGTCTACAACATTCTCACAGCTTTATCCGTTAACCCAGCTCACAAGGTGAGTTCATTGTCCCCTCTTTCTGATTTCTATTTTTGGGGCTGAAAGCATGCAATTATTTTAAACTTTTGGCTGAACTTTCACGTACTATCAACTGCTTTTGAACTGTTTTTACGCAAACTGCGGTATGTCAACATGTTAAGCTTGGGTTTTTCTTATACTCAAAGTCCCCTGCAACTTATTCACTACTAATTAACTCGTAGCGACGAGCCGTAGATGTTATGGGTAGCATGCTATTTAGGGTAGGACCATCTCTCACTCACACTTCAACGTGGGTGCATAATATCGCCTTTTACTCATCTTTGTTGAAGAACATGGAGCACTTATATTTTGGGGCACGTTCGGTCGGATAATCGGATTAGTAGTGGTCTCAAGGCTTATACATCTCTCTCTTTATTACCACATGTATATTTACAGCAACTTTATCAACCAAATGCTTGTTATAACTGTCCTGATTGGACAAACACAGGGATGATAGCGTCCCTGAATCGGACGGCTATACCCATACTTATGTCCACGATTGGACACACTTTTGGTTTAATTGTTTCAAACTTTGAACTCACCAACTATGGCCATAGTTGACCATTTTGTTTTGGCATGCTTTTCAGGAGAACGTCGGTAAGCACGGATCATATGTGGGCTAATGCATGTGATTATGTCGACCAAGCCATTTAAACGGACTTTGAACTAAATTTTTGTAATATGTTTGTAATAATGCCGTATACTTTGAACAATTTGAGGTATTTTTGATGCCTCCAAGGCTGTTTTATCTTAATTTAAATGGTATGGTTGCTATATCTTTGTGTTGTGAAATCATTAGCTGTGACACCTCGTGTTTCCGCTTTAGCGGGGTGTGACAATACTTCCTGTACTTTGAATTGAAGCAGCTCCTCTTGCATAGCTTCAATCCAACTTGGATCCTTTAGAGCCTCTGTTACCTTCTTTGGCTCCATCTGAGATATAAAACAGGCATATAAAGAAGTGTGGAGTCCTTCTTCTGATATTCTGAGTTGATGCCTTGTTTGTACAGGTGTGCCAATATCACCAATCACATTTTCTAGAGGATGGTCTCTATGATCATGATAGTGTGATGTTGGTGATACTGGCATCTCAGATTCCAAGTTTGTTATATTCACATCCAGATCTTGTTGTTGTGTATCTGATGTGATTCTTTCCCTAATCTGCCTTGAGGGAGTGAAAATGTCATCCATGATTCTTTGTTCTACAACTGATAGATCAGTTGAATCTGCAGATGTCTTATCCACATTTTCACTCTCACATTCTTCACCATCTTCTTCTAAAGCTGGCATATTAGGATCATCAGGCCAGTCTGTTGATGTTTCTGAACTCTGGGTGGACTGCTGTGATATGGAGTCAAATACTGCTGGTGGATCAGGTGACCAAACAGGAAATACTACATATTCCTGTGGTTTGCTTGGCTGTGCAGTTGGTATATCTGTTGATGAAGTACTTGTACCTGCATTTATACCTGCACTTGATTGCACATTTGTATATCTAAAAGCATGGGTTAGTGCATCAATATCAAACAAAGATTCTGGTCCTTTTCCTACAGTATTTTCAGTATATTCATTAAAGGTGATATCCATTGACTCCTCTATGATTCTGGTCTTTTGGTTGGAAATTCAATAAGCCTTACTTTGAATAGAGTAACCAACAAAGAGACCTTCATCAGCCTTACTTTCAAACTTTCCTAAGTGAGTTTTGGTATTTAAGATAGTACAAGGACACCCAAATGGTTTTAAGAAACTAACCAATGGTTTTCTCTTAAAAAACAGTTCATATGGTGTCTTGTTGTGAGGCTTGACAACTAATACCCTGTTTTGGACATAACAAGCAGTGCTAATTGCTTCTGCCCAAAAAGACATAGGTAATTTAGACTCAGCTAACATTGTTCTTGCAAACTTGTTGTGGAGTCCTAGGTGCACTAAATTCTCTCTTAATACCTTTGTTTTCACAAAATTTATCCATCTCATGATTTTTAAATTCTGTGCCATTATCACTCCTAATGATTTTTACTTTGAGATTCATTTGGTTTTCAATCTTAGTTATAAATGATCCAAGTGTTTCACCTGTTTCATCTTTTGTCCTAAGGAAGAATACCCAGCTAAATCTAGTAAAATCATCAATTACTACCAAACAGTATAATTTCTTCCCTATACTGCTTATGTGTGTTGGTCCAAATAAGTCCATATGTAGTAAGTGTAATGGTGAAAAGTTTGTGTTCACAGTTTTGGACTTAAAAGAAGACTTGTGTTGCTTGCCTTTTTGGCAGGCAACACAATGATCATCACATGAATATACCTTTTCAGGTAAACCTCTAACAAGTTTGCTTTTGACAAGCTTATTAATGGTCTTGTAATTCATGTGACACATCCTTCTATGCCATAGTTCAGATTCATTTATAGTTGCTTTGCTTATAAGACAATTTAGTTCAGGTTGAGGTTCCATATTTGCTAAGTCACACTTATATACATTATGCTTTCTAGGAATTCTCATTAAAATCATATTTTCAGGTATTTTAAATTCCTTGGAAAGTATAAGGCATTCAGTGTCAGTAAAATGAACTGGGTTCTTTTTATCTGTGATGTTGAGACATGTTTTGTGACAACAGGTCTAGCTTGTAATAGTGAGGTTTAGTACTTTTGGTAATTGTAATCAAGTATGTACATTGGTTTTGAATTGTAAATAAAATATATTGCTTGGTAAACATTTTAGAGTTAAATATCAAAAGGCTGAAAAATGTTGACCAAGGTTGACCGCGAACCGAGTCAGTTCGCAGGACAAGTTTGTACTGCGAACTGAGTGAGTTCGCTGGGCCGTCATGGGCTGCGAACCGAGTCAGTTCGCAGAGCCCACGAGCCTGCGAACCGAGACGAGTATATATGAAAAACTAGGTTTTCATATTCAGAACTTTTGCCATTTCGATTACGGGAAAACCCTGCGACTCCAGAGACTTCTCTACGTTCTAAAGGCTAGGTATTGATCGTTAACACTTGTTATAATCGATACAAAGCAATTAGACAATTGATTCGCTAATATATTGCGAAAGAATTCGTTATAGATCCTATAACTAGTATTGAGGGATTCTGCACCTTAATACCTTAGATAACCTCGTTATCGATCCTATACATACAGACTTACAATTGGTATCTGAGCTTGAGGCTAGATACGCTTTGGTTCGAGGTTATTTAGGATAATAACGTGTGATTTCGGGTTGTTTTTATTGCATTATGTCTTTATTTACGACCAAAATCATTCTCTGGACGTTTTTAGTTTGGTTTACGATCGAAAACCACAAGTTTTAATCGTAAAAATAACTGACTTTTCGTTTTTGGGTTTTTCAGCCGTTTTGCGAACTGAGTTTAGGGTTTCAGCCGTTCCTGCGAAGTGAAAGCTGCGAACCGAACTGAGTTCTTGCGAACCGAACCGAGTTTGCAAACCGAACTGAGAATTGCGAACTGAGATTTGCGAACTGAGTTGAGTTTTGCGAACCGAGATCTCTTGCGAACCGAACCGAGTTTGCGAACCGAACTGAGAGTTACGAACTGAGTTAAGTTTCTGCGAACTGAGTTTTGCGAAGTGAGTTCCTGCGAACTGAGATTCCTGCGAACTGAAACTTCTGATTTTTGTGACTTTTTAACTTTTGTGATTGACAAAAATGTCTGACTTAAGTAAAATGATTGAGATGGACCACGAGATTGGAAAATCTAATGTTCCACCTAAATTGCTTAGACTTGAGGATTACTATGGATGGAAAGACAGGTTTGAATCATACTGTCGATTCCATGATTTGTCAATCTGGATGTGTATCAAAAATGGATACACTACACCAACAACCGTTGTTGAAAATGCAACTGTAATTGTTCCCTACAATCGAATGAATGATAACCAGAAGAGAGACTTTGAGATTGAAAACAAAGCACATTCTTCAATCAAAATGAGTTTACCTAAGGAAATCAATCATCAATTGAAATCTTTTCACACTGCTAGAGCACTCTGGATTGCTCTTGAGAAAAGATGTGAGGGAAGTCCACAAGTAAAAGCAGGCAAGATGAATCTCCTAAAGAAGCAGTTTACTGTGTTTAAAGCTTTTAAGGGAGAAGATCTTGATGCTTACACCACAAGATACTACCATCTGTTGAGTGAGCTAGATGACCATGAGATTTTCTATTCTGATACGGAGAAAACCGACAAGTTTATTGAGGGTTTACCGTATAAATGGGAAATGCATGGAGTTATGCTCAAGGATAATGAAGAGCGGTATGCTACAATGACTCTGGAACAAGCTATTGATAAGCTCAGAGGTTATGATTTCACCAACAAGACGAGAGAGTCAGATTCTGATCAATTACAGAATCCTGGACTATATCATGGAAAATCAACTCTCTCAAATGCATCATCCAGTTCGACCACTGCTTTACTAGTTGGTGATACTGGAGAAAAGGGTGAATTGATAACTGAGGATTTGTGTTTTATCGCTTCATCTGGAAGTGATACAAAAGAAAAATCTACTGAGAAGTCACCTCAAGGGCATCAGAAGATGCCGATGAGTGTGAAATCTGCTGAACAGCAATTGTCTGTTCTTGCTTCTTTTGTCGCTTCCTATGAGAATTATATTCAAGGGAAAATCAATGATCCAGCTATGTTTGATGAAGATTATGATCAGATAGACCCTGATGACCTTGAAGAAATGGATCTCCAGTGGCAACTAGCTATGGTGTCAAGGAGAGTTAAAAATTTCTTGAAGCGTACTGGTAGAAAGGTGGTTGGAAATCGACCAGGGTTTGACAAGTCCAAAGTTAAGTGTTATAACTGTCAAGGTTACGGACACTTTGCTAGGGAATGTCAACGACCAAAGGTTGATGTCAGCAATGGAAGACAAGGCTCGGGAAGTTCTTTAGCATCCAAAGCCTTGGTGGTTCAACAGCTAGATGGTTCTTATGATTGGTCTGCTCAGCCAGAGCAAGCTCTTATGGCTGAGATAGATGATCAAGAGAAAGCTGCTGAATCTACATCCTATATGCCGACTGATGTGGATTATCATGTAAGGGTGCCAGAAGTCACACCAAAAGCAAGTGATGATGATGTGCTATACATGGATTCAACTGAGGATATGAGTCCAGATGATTTCGTAGCACATATGGCTGAACTTCAAACAGACAAGAAAAGGGTATGTCTTGATTTGCTTACTCTTGTTGATGTCTGTAATCTAGTTACTAGTTTGCAATCACAAGTTAGTGTATTTGCTGATTCATATAATACGATGAAATCTGAATTAGAAATTGCTAAATGTGATGCTCAAAGGTTTAGTGAGGATAAACTAGCTCTAAAAGAAAAGATTAAGTCTGATGCTGCTGATAAGACCACTTTAAGAGACACTATAAATGAGCAATGTGTTAAGATTGATGGTTTGTACTTAAATCTAAGGGACTTAAATCATAGTATGGCTTATAAAGATAATGAGTTAGCTGAGTCAAAACTGAAATTGGTTGAGCTTAATCGTAAGTTTGAGAGTTATAGAACCTCTTCTTTAACTATGGACTCTATAATTGATGCTCAACGTAGTGTTAAGGATAAGACTGGATTAGGATACACTGATGTACCTCCTCCATTCAATTCAAATTACACTACTTCTGTTGACTTAGAAATGATGGATGGAGATGCTAAACCTGAGAATATAGTAACTAAGAAGTCTGAAAAGTTAGAGACACAGAAGGTTGTTCATAAAGATCTATCATCTGATGTTAGTAAGAACACACCATTCCCCAAAGTACAATTTGTCTCGAGTGGAATGATGGTTGATACTGACATAAATGATAAGGTTATTAAGGAACAAGATGTACCTTTAGTGTCTGAAACTCAGACTGAACACGAAAAGGCAAAAGGGGTTAAGTCACGAAAGCATAAATCCTGTTTCAAATGTCACCAAAAGGGACATGTGGCTTCTTGTTGTCCTAACAAGAAGTTGGAAACATCGATTAGGCTCGTGAACAACAATGAGACACCAAAAGTCTCTAGTTCAAATGTAGACAGGTTAGGTACCAAACCAGGATTAGGTAGTAAACCTGTGAACATTCTGAAAAGAGATGTTACTCATAGTGTCTCTCCGCCTAAACCTAAACGATCTTATTCTCTAAATGACACTAAGCCTAGAGATAAGACACCGTCGAGATTTAGGACTCCAAGTAGAAACCATAGTCAATTTGAAAGTGGTTCTACTTCACATACACATAAAGTTGATTATGTGCCTAAGAGGTTTTCAACTCACTCTCCTCAGAGACATAAGACTTCAGATCATCAACAACCTCTAACTTCTTTAGCAGTTACCAAGACTATTGACAATAATAGTTATGGTTACTTTAAGGAAGTTCAGATTGTGGATGATAAGGGACAAGCCAAGACCATAATGGCTTGGGTCCCTCTTAAGAACTAATTGTGTACAACTTGTTATGTGCAGGAGCAGACTGTGAACAAGGACAGTTGGTGGTATGTAGACAGTGGTTGTTCTCGGCACATGACAGGTGAAAGAAGTCTACTGAAGGACTTCAAAGGTCGGATGAAACAGCGAGTTCATTTCGCTGGTGATAAAGGAGGAGTAATAACTGGGAAAGGAAAAGTTTCAAATGGAACTTTGACTCTAGAGGATGTGAATTACGTTGAAGAACTAACTCACAACCTAGTGAGTGTTTCCCAAGTCTGTGATAAAGGTCATTCTGTACATTTCAATGAGACAGAAGCATTAGTCCTGAAGCCGGGTTTCACCATTCCGGAAAATTGGATATTGATGAGGGCTCCAAGGAAGAAGGACATTTATGCCATCAACATGGCTGTTCCTAATACTTCAATGGAATCTACATGTCTTCTATCCAAGGCTTCAGATGCAGACGCACTTTTATGGCACAGGAGAATGGCTCATCTGAACTTTCGAAAAATGAATTATATAACCAAGAATTGTTTAGTTCTGGGTGTACCACAAAAACGTTTCGAGTCTGAAGATAAGTGTGTTCCTTGCATGAAAGGAAAACAACATAAAAAACCACACAGATCTAAGACTGAAAACTCAATCTCCTCGCCATTTGAATTGCTACATATGGATCTTTTTGGCCCAATAAGCAAAAGAAGCATAGGTGGCAAATGGTATTGTTTAGTTGTCACAGATGATTTCTCTAGATTCTCTTGGGTATTCTTTTTGGGATCTAAGGATGAGACTCCCGGTATTCTTATGGAGTTCCTAGATCTAATAGAGAATGTCTATAGAACACGAGTTAAGAGAATTCGTAGTGACAATGGAACAGAGTTCAAGAATTCAACGTTCAATGTCTATTGCTTAAGCAAAGGAATACAACATCAATTCAGTGCATCGTATGAACCTCAACAGAACGGTGTTGCTGAAAGGAAAAACAGAACGTTGATTGAAGGAGCTAGAACAATGCTTGCAGATTCAAGGCTTCCGGTCATTTTCTGGGCTGAAGCGGTGAATACTGCATGTCATGTTCTGAACAGGGTTCTTACGGTTAAAAAGCAGAATAAGACTTGTTATGAGCTTTTGAACAATAAGAAACCAAACTTAAAAGGGTTTGAACCCTTTGGAGTTTCTTGTACTTTGTTGAAGACTAGCACTCAACCGAAATTTGGTGAGAAGGCTGACGAAGGATATTTCCTAGGTTATGTGCCTAATTCACCAAACAAACGTGTCTTCAATAAAGCAACGGGACGTGTGGAGATAGTTTATATCATTGAAGTTACGAGCTACACACATGACGTACATAAGGGATTAGATTGGCAATTCGACTATTCAGATCTCTTTAAGTCTTTTAATGTCCCAATCAGTGACTACAAAGTTGACTCAGAAATCTCTGAACATTTATTGTCGGGTGATGGGGATATTGGCCCTGCACCAACATCGAATGTTCCTAGAGATACAACTTTTGTAGATCCTAATCATGCTTCAACGAGTGCCACACAACAATCTTCTGATGAAAATATACCTCTATTGAGGGAGATTGGCACAAATCTAGAAGAAGAGATAGAACTTGAACCAGTGACGACAACAAGAACTAACAAAAATCATCCAATTGAAAATATCATTGGTGATCCGAATGCACCGGTTCAAACCAGGTCTAGTGTATCTGAGTACACTAGCCTATATGCTGAAATGAAAGAGACAGGGGTTACAAATCTATGTCTATATTCATGCTTTATCTCACAAGTTGAGCCTAAGAATGTCCAAATGGCGTTGAAGGACAACTCGTGGGTAGAAGCAATGCAGGAAGAACTTTCTCAGTTCTCAAAACTACAAGTTTGGGAGTTGGTTGATTTACCATGTGGTGAATATCCAATTGGTACTAGATGGGTCTTTAAGTGTAAGAAAGACGATCGGGGAAACGTGATTCGCAATAAAGCTCGTCTAGTCGTTCAAGGCTTCAACCAACAAGAAGGAATTGATTACAATGAAGTGTTTGCACCTGTGGCTAGGCTTGAGGCAATTAGGTTGTTCTTAGCATTTGCAGCTTCAAAGAAAATGAAAGTGTATCAGCTGGATGTTAAGAGTGCCTTTTTGTATGGCAAGGTCAAGGAAACGGTGTATGTTTCTCAACCACCAGGATTTACTGATCCAATGTATCCAAATAGAGTATATCGTCTTGATAAGGCTCTGTATGGATTACATCAAGCACCAAGGGCGTGGTATGAAACACTATCAACTTATCTTCTTGAGAATGGTTTTTCAAGAGGAAGAATTGATGGTACACTTTTTGTGAAATGGAAGAAGCAGGATTTTATACTTGTTCAAGTATATGTTGATGACATTATCTTTGGGTCATCTGACGAAAAGATGTGTCAAGAATTTGAGCAAGTTATGAAGGGAAAGTTTGAGATGTCTGCTATGGGAGAGTTGAACTTTTTCTTAGGGTTACAAGTTGACCAAAAGAAAGATGGATTCTTTATTCATCAATCTAAATATACACATGAGTTGTTAGAACGTTTTAAGATGGATGAATCTCGTATCTACAAGACTCCTATTCCAGAAAATCACGGACTCGGTCCTGATACATCGAGTGATCAGAATGTAGATCCTACTTTATATAGGGCTATGATTGGATCGCTAATGTATTTGACTGCTTCTAGGCCTGACATTATGTTTGCTGTTTGTATTTGCGCAAGATATCAGGCTAATCCGAAAGAGTCACATATGCAAGCCGTAAAGAGAATCTTTCGTTACCTCAAGGGGAAGCCGAAGCTGGGACTTTGGTATCCGATTGAAGGAGACTTAGATTTTGTTGCATATATTGATTCGGATTATGGTGGATGCAACCAAAATAGAAAGTCTACGACCGGAGGATGTCAATTCCTAGGAGGTAGACTTGTGTCTTGGCAGTGCAAGAAGCAAAGTTCAGTAGCCATTTCTACATGTGAAGCTGAGTATGTTGCAGCTGGCAGCTGTTGTTCCCAAGTATTGTGGATACAACAGCAACTGCGAGATTATGGGCTAAACTTTACCGATACTCCTATGATGATCGATAATGAATCGACGATTTCTATAGCCAATAATCCGGTAAAGCACAGCAAAACAAAACACATTGATATTCGTCATCATTTTATTCGGGATTGTGCCGAGAAGAAGCTTATTAGATTAGTCAAAGTTGCCTCTTCTGACAACTTGGCAGATCTATACACTAAAGCTTTCGACAGGGCTCGTTTTGAGACATTAGTTCAACTGAATGGAATGAGAAATCCAGAATAACTTATCTTCCAAAGAAGAATGTAATAGTTTGTAAGGTCTTTTCTTAAAAAAAAAGGTGTTGGCGTATGGCATTCATTTGCTTTTTACCTAAGGGGAATCGCCTTCTATAAAGTACAAAAAGAATATAAATCATAAAAAGTTTAAGTTTTTATTTGCTGGGAAGTGATAGTACATTGGGAGAATAAGCTTAATAATAATAAGTATAAGTCTTAAGATATGTTAGTAGATTCTGGTAAGTCACATTAAAGTTACATCTTTACAACCAGGACGGAACTTATATTTATTGTGTTATACACCTTTCTCCACATGTTATAATTGGATAAGAATAAATTTATGTCTAGACAGATTCATTATATGATGTACTGGTAGGCAAATTATGCTATGATTTCTGAGCATTTAATAGGCATTAATTCTCTTGCATGTTATCCAGTGTGACCTATTATATGATGTATGACATAAGTCTTAATTTGAGATTGATAGTATCGTCATACACTGTTATCAAAATATGAATATATGAACTGACAAATAGTTAGAATAATGACTATTAGCAAAACTACTGGTGACTTTGTTGTACTATGTACAGATCTGAAGCCTTTAGTTTCGCCAATGGTCTCAAACCTATTTTGCTCATACTAAGGGATCTTCTGTTGTACTTCGTACAGATCTAGAACCTCTAGTATCTTCAAAATCTGTTTGATGTTTGTCAAAAACCTTCAAATAACTCAAGGATATGTTATATGTTACGAAAAGTGCATCATTTAGTAACCTCTACCTTGAACATAAATGATACAGTGTTATGAGTTATACTTGATTTCTAAGTATATCATTTATTAGCCCGCACTAGTTAACATGCATACTAACAATAAAGGTTTGCTTGGAAATCGTTGAATAATTTGTTTATATGGATCATAATATCGGTAATCATCTTGAAATGTCGATGACAAATGAATGTTCACTTTGGTGAATAATACATTCTCATTAATATAATAGTATGTTCAAAGAACATGTTATTCCATGTGGATAAAGGTAACTAAGTTATAATCTTATAAATATAAGTTCATAAATGGTTAAGTTGTAATTTTTCTGTAACTTATTTGATTTTCAAGTACATAACAATCTTCTTAGACTTGTTTAATAAATAATAAGGTATAGCTTATTCTTCCTAATATGATCCCGATGCAGATAAACTCTTGACGCCAAAAATATGTAGTGTTTCTCTTTTTTGTTTCATTAATAAAATGGTACTTGATACCACTCATTAGTTTGATTATTTGTTACGTACTTGATACCGCTCATTAGTTTGATTATTTATTACGTATTTTACTATTTTTATTTGTGTTTCTCCTTTGGAAAATATGTTAATGCTGTAATTTATCATTCTGTGTTGAATAAATGTGACAAAATCGCATTGGAAAGTTCAATTTATATTTCCAACTAAATTTGCTTGACAAGTCAAAATTGCGAAGTTGACTAGTCAACGTTGCGAATTGAGATTTGGGTATAAAAGGAACAGGTCCTGCGAGCTCACTTCTCACTTTCCAAATATCCCCTGCGAACTGAAATTTTACTCCTGCGAGCCGACTCTCAGCGAACCCAAAACGAGTAATCTTTTTCTAAAAAATTTCAAAATCCAAAGCACCAGATCGTGTTTTTCACTCTGTTGAACATTTACAACTTTCGATTACGCATCTTTTGAAGTAAGAATCACTCGATTACACCGTCTAATTTGTGTTTAATCGATCGTTTTATGCTTTGAATGTTTCGGTTTAGAGTTTCACGGATTTTGTACAAATAAGTGAAAATTAAAACCTAAAACTCTTAGAAGTTGTTAATCGGACTATAATAAACATGTTTATACCATTCAATCGCATTTAAAATTGTTCGACCATCGGGTTAGAATTTCTTGGTGAACCAGACGCTCCTGCGAACCGAGCTCCGTCTCAGTTCGCAGCGAACCCAGGACCTTTGACTTCGGTTGACTGCGAAGCGAACCCATTAGGTTGACTTCGTTGACTGCGAAGCGAACCAAAAGGTTGACTTCAGTTGACTGCAAAGCGAACCAAAAGTTTGACTCGCATTGACCGAAGCGAACCCAAAAGTTTGACTTTGTTTGACCTGCGAAGCGAACCCAACAGGGTTGACTTTGTTTGACTTACATTTGTTTTCGATTTGAGATCTTTATGATTACAAATAAAATACAAATTGCAATTGTTAATTATCTGTTATATGTATCGACTTAAGGAGTAAATGTTATAAGTAAAATGCATATAATATTCGAATTCTGTTCTATTATATCGAAAGACTTCCGACTCATATGTAGTTGTGCGGCGTGTTCCGATTTTCTATCGGCGGTATGATTTTTCAGATTATCTACTAGGACTTACGAACTGTATATAATTTAGAGAATATAATTGAAAATTAAGTCTCGTATGCTTAATCGTTCAATTAAGTTCAGTAAATTAAGTTATTAATTAATAGTAAACGTCGATGTTTGGTGATCGTTATTGTTCACAATACATAAACGTTTAAAATTAATTAATGTTCGATAAGATGTCCTATTATTTGAGCTAATTGCCATTTGTGTATATCTTATGACTACAGATATGGCTGCTCAATCTTTCACTCCTGCTCACAACATATTGGTGAACTTAGATGTAAATGAGCGTGGAGCTGCACATTTCACAGAGATTTTGACGTATTTAGCACGTTCGAGAATTCGATATGCTATTACGGAATCTCCGCCATTGTCCCGAGATCTTCTGGAACAATTCTGGGAAAATGTAGTATTTGACGGTGCAGTAAACCCTCCAGTTATTCGCACGAGGGTTAACAACCATCCAGTGGTATTCTCTGCTGATGATCTGAGACAGATTCTACATCTGGGAACAGTTGATCAGGAAGCTGGACCCTCAGTGTACACCTCTGACTTCATTGAGGGTGCACTAGGTAGAATGGGTTATTCTGGACCCAAGAGAGGCCGCCAGTTTGTAAAGGCGTTTGTTCTTGGCCAGTGGAGATTCTTATTCCACATTATTGTTACCATCTTTGGTAACAAGAAGGGAGGATACGATGAGTTGAGTCCCGAGCTTCTCTCAGGCTTGCTTTCACTGGTATATAACAAACCATACAGTTTCTCCTCATACCTCTACAACTCCTTCATTGGGCAGATAACCGGAACTGTTCGATCAAAGTTCATGGTTTATCCGAGGTTTTGCATGCTGATCATTACACACTGTATTCCTGATCTTCAAGGATTTCAGCCCGATCTGCGTGTAGACACCATTGGATTGAGGACCTACAATGCGTGCTTTCTTCATTCTTCCAGACGTCCGGATCAGGTCAAACCTGAAGCTTGCGACTTGTTCGGTCATCTTCTAGATGCCGCATATGTAGCTCCACCAAATAATAATTGGTTGAATGATGAAGCCCAACCTGAAGTACGACCTCAGCCAGCAGTTGTGGCTCAAAACCTTGGGCCGCAAGAGCTTATAGAAGATGTTATACATCAAGCTGGACGACCTGACATTGCGGCTCAGGTTTTACATGAGGTTCTGATAGAAAACGATGATGCTACTGATCCTATCCTTCGTGAGATCGATCAATATCAGGTATTAATTATATCATCATTGTTAAAATTGCATTTACTTTCTAGATTTTCTTATCATTTATTATCATTCATCATGACTAGGCTCCTGAAGCTGTAGACCCAGAGGTCATTCGACCTGAGGGTGAACAGGATCAGGCGGGTTTGGATGTTGGGCCCTCTAGTGCTTTTGGCAAAGATGGTGCTACCACATCTGACTCCGACAGCGAGGAGACTGATGATGATCTTCCTCATCCTCCTACTTTTTCGGGTATTCCTGCGGGAATGATCCGGAGAGGTTCCAAGCTGATCATGGATCCTGCCTTCAAGGGCAAGCGCAAAGTCGATGATTTGGATCCTGATTTTTTCTTGATCGAAGAGGAAACAGATGATGAAGAGGATCACTCTCTTCAGACGCAACGCCGAAAGCGTATTCGTTCAGCTACTTCTCAGCTGACGATTGGCGATTTGGCTAGTCCAGGTTATTCTTTAACCTTCTTATTCTCTATTGAATGTTGTGCGTTCTACATATGAGAAACTGAGATAGATATTTCTATAACAGTCGCTCAAGATACACAACAGCAGGCTAGGCCTGCGGTACAACGTCCGAGTGCTCCGGTATCTGAAACCTCAGAGAAGGTTAGATATACGAGTATTTATAGTTATTCAGAGATTGAGACAGTTTATTCTGTTACTTTTACTGATAACTATGGTCTAACAGGAGCCTGCTGCTGACGTTACCGTCACGATTCAGACTACTAACGCTAGTAGAATCGTAGCTCGCTTACTCCTGACGGATGTTGCCACCCAGATTGAACAACATAATGTTCAACCTGGAACCACACCTACACCCCAGGCTAATACTTCTGTGAGAGCTTCTGAGCGGATTTCTAGTTTGGAACTTCGGGTTCGGATATTAGAGACTCAGAATGCTACTCTTGCAAAGGAGCTTGCAACTCAAGGCGAAGCCTACACTCATCTCCTGAAGTCTCATATGCTTTCTATCAGAGAGTCTGAAGATCAGCAGAAACAACTTGATCGACTGCAAGGCCTTGTCACAAATTTATTGAAGGGCAAGTCGCGTCAGGGGGAGATCTTGCTATTTAATGAGGCATGCAGAGAAGATGAACTGAGAAGGAAGAGACGAGATGATACAGACGATGATCCCAATGCACAGAAAGATAGAGAGCCGACTGGTCCTTCAACGACTGGTGAGCCGTCTACAATTCAAGGGGAGTCTGAGCCTGCTGGGACAAGTGGTGTTGGTGGTGACGGTGCTGGTACTGCTGCTGGTGCTAGTAATGTTGGTGAGAAATTCACCACGGAATAATTCTTGTTAATATGTATTCTTAGATTGATTGTAATAACTCTTATAATCAATGAAAGACTTACATTATTATTATTGGTTTCATGTTCATAAAATATAAGATTAGTTATATACGATTTAGACCTGAGATGTTATGTTACAGGTTAAAATGATATAAGACTAATTATATAAGACTAATTATATAAGATTTTGACTTGAGATTCATCTTGACAAGTTAACATTATATAAGATTAGTAATAGAGAGTGATTTCGTGAAAGAGATGATAAAGAAACTCTTGATAAAAGAATTTATATTATTCATTTGATTCATGACATGTTTATCACTTGTAGATATGAATGATGAAAGCGATTCCGACACTGAAGTCGAAGAAGAAGTAGACTATAATCTAGAGGAGGGAGAATTTGTACCTCCTGAAGATTGGACTTCTATTTCTTATGTTGGGTTAGACGAAGGTGTAGATCCCGATGCTAATATCGATGAACACATCGTGAGCCCTTCAAAGACTAAAGTCGTTATTCAGGAAGAAGACGGAGAAAGAGTGATTGATTTAGATGAAGATCTAGACGATTCGACTGATTCTGAAGATGATCTTCCTGATAGACACAAAAATAATCCGATGTTTAGGCCTTTGGAGAAGAAGAAAAAGGAGAAGACTAGGATTAGTGAAGTGGATATCTCTGGAAAGCGTATACCTAGAAGAGGTATTATTGGTTGGTACTTCGACGCAGATGTGCAGCTTTTTGCTATAAAGAGATTTGACGGAGTTCAATACTTTGAGAAGAAGCTAGCTGTCTTCAGTTCTTTGCCGAGATTTGAAATCCGAGACTTGGCAAGATTGGAATTAAATAACCCTAGTAATGATCCTTTTGGAAGATATGTCGAAAAGATTATCAAGACTGAGGGTTGGTCAATGAAGTTGAAAGAATTAAGCCAAGAATCGAAAAGACAATTAAGCTTGAAGAAAGAAGCGAAAGAACAGGAAGGCGTCGTAGAAAGAAGATATATCCAGCTGTGAAATGCATACAACAGATTCCCCTGAAAGCTATGCCTCAAGATATCTTAGGTAAGCTAAAGAGATGGTCTGTAGATTCAGTGACTGGGGAAGCTCTCATGTTCGAACACGATGATGAAGTTGAAAATGAAGAGAGAGAGATCTTAAAGATTTATGATCGTCGACATCTGATGAACCTATCAAAGGCTGACCTATTGATGTTACACAAGAATAGGATCACGGCGATTGAAGGTTGGGAAGATGTTGCACGAGATTATCAGTCAATGGTGAAGACATACATTAAGCTGAAGATATATGCAGGTAGCAATATTTACAACTGATTACCAAAGACAACTTGAAGACAAAGACTTAAAAATGCTAGAGCTATTGTCAAGGGGGAGTCTGTTGAGACATGTTTTGTGACAACAGGTCTAGCTTGTAATAGTGAGGTTTAGTACTTTTGGTAATTGTAATCAAGTATGTACATTGGTTTTGAATTGTAAATAAAATATATTGCTTGGTAAACATTTTAGAGTTAAATATCAAAAGGCTGAAAAATGTTGACCAAGGTTGACCGCGAACCGAGTCAGTTCGCAGGACAAGTTTGTACTGCGAACTGAGTGAGTTCGCTGGGCCGTCATGGGCTGCGAACCGAGTCAGTTCGCAGAGCCCACGAGCCTGCGAACCGAGACGAGTATATATGAAAAACTAGGTTTTCATGTTCAGAACTTTTGCATTTCGATTACGGGAAAACCCTGTGACTCCAGAGACTTCTCTACGTTCTAAAGGCTAGGTATTGATCGTTAACACTTGTTATAATCGATACAAAGCAATTAGACAATTGATTCGCTAATATATTGCGAAAGAATTCGTTATAGATCCTATAACTAGTATTGAGGGATTCCGCACCTTAATACCTTAGATAACCTCGTTATCGATCCTATACATATGGACTTACATGTGATTTGACTCACACTTAGCAAATTGTACCTCAGTTGTTCAACAAAATACACATCCTCAAAACTTATCTTATTGCTGTCCACTGTTCCTTTGCCTGTGATTTTTCCTCCTTTGGGATTACTTCCAAAAGCTACATATCCTCCATCAAATGATTTGAAGTCCTGCAGCATTTTCCTATCCCCTGTCATGTGCCTAGAGCAGCCACTATCCATGTGCCATAAGTTTGCTGGCTTGCCCTGCACATCAAATTGAAATTATAATTAGTTTCTCTTGGGAACCCAAACCAATTTGGCTTTGGGTTTCCCATGTGCATTCACAAAGTCAACTTTCTTGAAGATTATTGATTGTGATGCACAGTTGGTATTTGGACCTTTTGATTTATCAGATTTAATTGGTGTCCAAATCCAACTTATTTTAGGCTTAATAGTGGAGTGTTAACTGTTTTATCAATCTTACTAATAGTGTTAATATTATTAACACTGACAGTTTTAGTTTTTACCACTGTTTTTGCCTTGTTACTGTTAGCTAATTTTCTAGTTAATACTGATGCAGTAGAAATAGCTGTAGCAGTCTTTAACTTATTAGCCTTAACAATTTTCTTCTTGGCAGTAGTAATGTGATCAATTTTTGATTTAAAATTTTGCTTATTGATCATATCAGTTCCTGTCCATGGTTGTTTTCTAATCCTTTGAATATTCTTAGGATTATAATAACAATCATGTTGAAGATGATTGTTTCTGCCACATGTAAAGCAAGATTTCTCCTTTACCACTGTAAAATTCTTTCCCAACTTTTGTGAAACCATTTGGTTCCAATTTCTCTGATTTCCTCTGGGTTTTAATTTTTGAGAAAGTAGTAATTGAGAGATTTTGGCTTTACATTTACAGTCAGCACAGTTAATGTTTACATATTTTACATTATTAGGTTTGTTAACTGTTTTAACTGAATTACTAATGTACCCTAGACCAGCTCTAGATTTATTAGCAGTGGTTTTCATGTTTTCCAAATTATTATTTTTCTTTTCCTGAAACATTTTCTTACCCTCTTCTAGTTTATCACTGTTGAGTTCTAAAACTAGACCAGTATTTGATATCTTGATATTCTCACATGATTTTCAGAATTTAGGCTATCAGTTGTTTCAGAATTAGAATTGTTATTATTTTCAGATGAATAATCCAGTTCATCTTCCTCAGTCCATTCCCTAATTTCAACCTTATCAAAGTCAATTTCATTTTTCAAGTTAATAACTGGATCAACCTTTGTAACATCAACTGCTATTCCTTCCTTTAACTCATTTAAATCTAAATCAGTTTTAGGAGGAAAATAGTTGTTATTATAAGGTGGGGAAACAGAATTATATCCTAACCCAGTTTTTATCTTGTCATGAATTTGAGATTTGATAATTTGATTTACACTCTTAGAAACATGTTCAAGATCACTTACTGTTAATTTTATATTGTCTCTTTCACATGTGACCTCTACTAATTTCTGATTCAGTGTTTCTAACTTATCTTTTAACACATCTCTCTCCCATCTGGCATACTTAAGATCATATTCATATTTAGTTACATTCTTTTCATATGCCTTAATTTGACTTTCTAGATTTTCTATGGCAGCAGTAGTGTGTCTACTTTTAATTTAACATTGCTTAAGTTCCTCACAAAATTTCATATTATAATCTCTATAGTGTTTAACATTCTGTTTGCACACAGGAGAACATAATTTGATTTGTACCTCATAAGGAACCTCTGATGGCTTGTTCTCATCAGCAATGGCCATTAAGGCTTGATTCTTCACTTCATGTTCTGCTTGATCACTCCAATCAAATTCAAGCCCATCTTGTGAAATTAAAGCATTTGATGTATTTTCCTGCACTGGTACATTCCTTCTCTGAATCCCATTGCTTCCTGCTCTCTGCCCAGTCTGCTCTTGCCTCTGACTTCTACATTCTCTTGCAAAGTGCCCCATTTTATGACAATTGAAGCACTCTACCTTGCTTTTGTCAAACCAAGCAGCATCATTCCTTTGGTTTGCAAAGTTATTCCTTTCTGTCCTTTGCATAAACCTTTTGGCTCTTTGAGTAATCAAAGCAATTTGCCCCTTGATATCCATCTCCTCCAAATCATCAGAATTTATCTGTTCCAAATCTTCATTAGTAAGTGAAGAGTTCACATTACTAGCAAAGAAAGATTCTAATATTTGATCATATGAGTTGTTTTGAGATGATCCAAGTCCTGCAGCAATATAAGCATACCCTTGTTGATTTGAATCAACTTGAGATCCACCTACTGACATAAAAGCAGCATTATGATTGTTTCCTACAACCTGCTTTTTGCTTTCAACTTCTGGCTCAAAGTTTCTCAAATCATTATAAATATCTTCAAGCTCCTTCACCTCCAAATCTGCACTCTCTCTTAAACCTACAGTGTAGATTGTCCATTCTTCACCTAATGATCTCAGAAACTTCCTGTTCAGATCATCTATATCAATTTTTACCTTGTGATTTTCCAGATCTCCAACAAGTTTTGAAAACTTGTCAAAGGTTTGAGTTAGAGTTTTAGTTTTTGCAGAATTGAAGTTCTCATATTGTTGCTTCAATAGAGATCTTTTGTTCTTCTTGGTGCTATCATTACCACCAAATCTCTTCTCAATAGCCTCCATGAGTACTTTAGCATCATCACATGCTTCAAATCTTCTCTGGTACTCATAAGGAATTGACAGCAACAATGTGCTGAGGGCTCTGAACTCTATTGATATGATTCTTCTTTCTGCATCAGTAGTTGGTGGTGGTCTCTTTTGCCTGACACCATCACCATCTACTGTTACTGGAGGACCATTGACAACAACCTCCCACATCTGATAATCAGTGAGAAGCATATATTGCTTGATTCTGATCTTCCATAGATCAAACTCATCAGGCCTGAGCATGGGGATTTTAGTGACTTGGATTCCTTCATTGCTTTCTGATGTCATTGTATTTAATACTTGATCACAAACTACAACTTAATATTAAATTCCCAGATCTTCCTGTATTCAAAGCTTTCCAAGCTCTGATACCACTTGACAGTCCCGTTTTACTTTTAATTCAAATATAACTTGAACAAGCTTTGAACTATTATTGAGAAGTTGCGGAATCACACTCAATAATATTAGAAAGATCAACACAAATATTGAAAACAGAAAACAACAACAAATATAAAACCAAAAGCTTCAATCTTATTAATATGAATAAGACGAATACACTTGTTGTATTGGGGTTTACACCTTGAAGCTATTCTATACTATGTATATGTGTATGTATATGCGTATCTGTATATCAAACTAGGTTCTAAGGATCTCTATTTATAACACATAGAGTCCTGTACATTCAAGCTCCTAGTATTATGGAGTTAGATAACTTCCATAACAGACTCAATCTTATCACGAACCTATTCTTATCAACAACTTATTCTTATCACAAAATCATAAACAGTGTTAACTACCACATTTGAACATTCAGTGGAAACAAGCTTCCAACTGTCACACCCCCAAGACACGTGGCAGCGGAAGATAAGGTGTTGCATTGGGGGCGCCGACCAAATCAAATATCATAACACAAGAATTACAACAAACGACCTCTATATGAGACGTTTCAAAAATCATTACATTACACAGTTAAAATGTTTACATAAGTTTTGCCAACAGTAGAGTACGCATCTAGTACAAGATTTCAACCTAATACAATGCAAGCTAATCTCTTTTGTTTGTGTAAAGTATGCGACTCGAGCTATCTCCCTCCAAGAGCAAGCCTACCGTGGTTGGTTCCCTGAGAAATACATACTAAAAGGTCAACATAAAGTTGGTGAGTTCATAGGTTTGTAAGCAGTTGATATAACATCGTATGGAACACAAGATTTCTGTTTGTATCATTCAACAATGATAGGTAATGTATTACAAAAATGTAAAGATAGTGTATATTGTTGCCATGAGCTCATAGTTCGAGCTTAACTGTGGTGTCGGGTCACAATCAAGTGCCACGATCGGGGTGCCTCCCAGCGAGTGCCTAATCCAACACTCGTAAGAACAAATGATAATGCGTCCGTTTGACAAGTTAGCACTACTAACCCGGACGGGGGGAGTCAATCCCAAATAGTACTATTCATTAACATTCACGCTATAACGATACTAACAAACTATGATGTGGGGGACTTCAGGATTAGTAAAATAACTCATGCAACCAATATATCGAGTTTTGTACTTGTGTTCACATGAAAATAGCAGTGTAAAAGCAGTTGTATGTATTCTCACCCCAGTTAGAAACAGTAAAAAGGGGCTATGAAACTCACCTGATATTAGCAAGCAAGCAATAATCAATTAGCAAGCAAAGCGTGTTTTCCGGATGCAACCTTCTAACGTCCTAAACGTATAAGGTTGTGTAAGTAGATGTCTCAAAAGACCATCTATAGTGATTGTATAAGTGGGGGGTTAATGTCCACTTAAGCCAATCATGTAGGTGGAGGGTTAATGTCCACCTAAGTTAATCATGTAGGTGGAGGGTTAATGTCCACCTAAAATAAGTTCACACAATTAGAAATGTCCAATTGTTCAGTTATCGTTTGTGTTTAGAAAAACATGTACAGGCCGTTGGTGATATTTTGTGAAAATACAGCTCTTGATTAATTATGTTATGCGTATTTCTACTTTCCAGTTATGGGTAATTAATCGGTGTGGCAAGGGCGAAGCCCATTAATGACGGGGGTCCGGGGGCAGCGCCCCTGGTAGCGGGGTCCAAGGGGTGGCAACCCCTGGCGGGGTCCAAGGGGCAGAGCCCCTGGCTGGGGTCGAGCTGTGTTTTTATTTATGCTTATATTGCTTTAACCAAAAATGCATGGATTTTATGTTTCTAGCGACACAGGGTTAGTGTCGCTATATGCGACACTAAGGGTTTCTGCGACACCAAAGCTTGTGTCGCTAATGTGACGGTTCGGTTTATAGTGACACAAAAGGCTTGTGTCGCTAATGTGACGATTCGGTTTATAGCGACACAAAAGGCTTGTGTCGTTAATGTGACGATTCGGTTTATAGCGACACAAAGGCTTGTGTCGCAGACTACTGAGCTTCTGCGACACAGGGCCTGAAACAGGTCGGTTTTACGCATTTTATTTCGGGTTCCAAATGTTCGAGTTAGAATTTAAGAAAAATATATGTTGTTCCTTTATGTCTTAACTAACTAATATAATTTTTACAGCAATTTTGGGCAGGTGTATATATTTTTAAAAATTACATTTGTCACCTGTGGTCAAAAAGTGACCATTCAGGACCCATGCATATGTTCTCGTTTTCTGGGCAGAATGCGTACACTTTTAGAGAAAAATCATCAAAACGACTTTTGCTCCTAATAACATTTGTGAACTTTTGGCGGTGGTTTCATGTAATTTGGAGGTGTACATCTCGAGTTATGATCAAAACAAGAAAGGTGAAATTTCTGTCCTCTTTCACAGCCTGAACACATATTTTTGTAAAAATCGTTTCGGGTATCAAATGAACTCCAAAAGTTATGAAACCATTGGAAATGAAAGCTTACTTCTTAAACTTAATTTTTGTCTTTTGAATCGTCCATTTTGGTCAAGTTTTGAGGGAGAAACAGCCTCTCAAAGTTGAGCTACTTTTCTGCCCGAAAATGCATGTTTTGTTCTTGAACATTTTAAGTCATGAAAAACGTTTTTATGTTATATTTTGGACATTTCTTAGTTATATGAACCTTTTAACATGTTTTTTAAGATATTTGGATAGAGAATAATTTTTCTTACAAATTTGTTGGTGATTTTTGAAGAGAAGTTGTTGAAAGAGCTTGAATCTTGAGTTTTTGACTTGATTTTCTTCTTGGGGATGTGATGAATGATGATGGTGGTTGATGGCGGCAGGTGGTGGTTGATGGTGGTGGTGTAATGGCAGATTTTTGGGAGGGAGGAGAGTAGAGAGAAGATGAGAGTGTTTGTGTGTGAAGTTTAAGTGTGTAAAATGAGAGTTTGTAAGTGTAGGATGGTTTAAAAAAAGGAGAGGAGGAGAGGGTCCATTGGGCCGGTTCTTGGGCTGGGTTGGGCCGAAGGTTGGGCCTGGCCCAATGGGGTTTTTGGGCTCGTGACTTGCTCCTCGATTTCGTGTTATTTTACTTGTTCGGTTAAACGTTAATCTCGTATGTAAAAATTTAATCGTTAACGTTTAATGTTTGTATTTTATTTTTGATACGAAGTCACTATTTTAATTTGACCAATATACTTAAAAATACTTTATTGATCCTTCTTAAATTATTTGTCTGTTTCGTTCGGGTGTCGGGCGCGATTCGCGCATTTTCGTTGCGTTTGTTACGTTTTAAGCAAAACGTCTAGGTTTTTCGTATATTATTATTTAATAATAATAATATAGGGTAAATAATTACTATTTAATTTATAAAGTAGGTTTACATTATTTATGAAAAGTTATCACCAACGCCGTATAGATTGTCGGACCTCGTCCGGTTGTTTCGCGTAATTACAGATAAACACATAATCACGTAAGTGTATATTCAAATATACAGGTAATTACAGATATTTAGCCTAATACCAACTAAATACAAGTAATTAGGGTTTCCAGCTAGGTTTAACAATTAACCTAGAGTGTCGGGTGTCACACCAACAGTGGTAACTTCTTCATTTGTGTAAGTCTAAGTATAAACAACTAACAGTGTTAACCACTTATATACACTAACAGTCTTAATTACATAAACAGTGGAAACTACTAACAAAATCAACTAACAGTTGTAATCTTTGTAGCAGTGTTAACCTTCAGTTCTTCAAACAGTTGTAATCTTCGACCAGTGTTAATCTTTAAAAATCAGTGGTAACCATGTTAGTCTTCAGTGGTAATTCTTCACTATCAGTGGTAATCTTCAGTGGTAACCTTTTGATCTCTTCAGACTTAATTAACAGTGGTAATCCAAACCCAAATCAGTTTATCCCAACACATCTCAGCATTTAATTCAACTTGTAGCCTCTGTGCATATTCTTCATCATTTGCAGTAGCATCAGCAGGCACTTGCTTTGATTTCTTCTTCTGTTTTGGCTCTTCCACTAGCTTTCCCTTACCTTTATCTTTTGAGTCAATCTTAGGTAAATCTGCCCTTTGAAATGTAGGTCTGTAGCAGGTTCTCGGATTGTGAAACCAGGCAAGGATGGTTGTGATGGTTTCTTCTTATGAGTTTCAACCTTCCTTCATGTTCCTAATTTCTTAGCTTTAATCTGTGGTACACTTTTCTTCCTACTAAATTTCTGAGCAATCCTATCTGTAACAACCTTTTCAGTTGCAGCTATTACCTCAGGCATATTCACCTCTTCACCATCATCATCACCTCTTAATTCCTCTGTTCTTCCATCCAAATCAACTTCAACAGTATCATCATCCAAATTTATACTTGCAGTCCTTGACACTTCTTCTCTAACCTCAGTCTTTTCAGACTCTGCCTTATCATCTATAACAGTTTCATCTACTGGTGTTGGTGGAGTGTGCACAAACTCATTGTCAACCTCCATCTCCATCTCCTCATCCACTCCATCACTCAGTTCATTCTCCCCCTTTTTGAATGCATCTTCTGAAAGGTCAGGGGAAGATAGATCTGTTTTTGCTTGGTGAGCAGAAACTGTCCTTTTGTACCTCTGCTCAGTGATGTAGTACCTTCTGCCCTTCTCCAAAACTAACCTTTTCAATTTCTCAATCTCCTCTTGTTGCTTCTTGATGACTTTATTCTGCCTGACTACCTCAGTCCACATATACTCTATCATGGCCGTCAATTTTTCATAGTGACTACTAGCCTCATCACCATTAGGATGTGACTCCCTAGGTGAATCATTGGCAGAGTTACCATCTGACTCATGCCTAGCATGATCATCAGATGACCCTCTGTTCTTGGTACTGGGTCCACCAAAATCACCTTCTAGAGAAGGTTCATCTTCTGGTGTTGCCTCTGGTTGGGTCTTATTTATGTTACTTCTGTGCTGCTCTGCCATTGAGCTAGAAGCAGTAGAAGCAGCCCTCCCAGAATGGTCATCGCACTCCTTATCGACCACATGTTGTGTTGATTCATTGGACTGAGACATCTGAGCAGCAAGAGCCTCAGATGCATGTGTTTTAGCCTTTTTGGCTTTAGCAGTGGTTGGATGTTGGGTCCCTTGTTTTCTTTTAATACCCCCAACTGCTGTGGGTTGAGAATTGATGGGTATTTCAATTCTCTCAGCAGAAGGTTCAGCTGCAGTGGGTGTGGCTGCAGCTGTGGTGGAGGGTGCAGGAAGTATTGATGGAAACAATGCTGTAACCCTCCCAGAAAATTTGGAGTCTCTCTTCATATTAGGAAAAACTTTAGGTTTGTGAGAGAGAACACCAATGATGGTATCCTGTGCAGGCAAATTTGAGATTTGTTCATTTAAAAATAACTGCACAAACCTAGGATACATCAAAAATTTAATTTTGGTTGCTCAATATTCCTGAGCATACCAGAAAAAATGAGATTTGAGAAATTGTATCTTTGACCAGTGGCAAGACAAACAATTGCATAAGCAATGTTGCTTCCAAACTGTTCAAAAGATGAACATTTTGATGAGAGGCAGTGTAAAATAGTATGTATTAAAAACCTCCATTGATGGGAGAAAAAAGTCTTTTGAAATGTAAAAGTATCTAAAGGACCCTCGTAACCCATCAAACGAAAAATATCATACAAAGTTTGATTGGTTAAAGAAGTGATACCTGCCTCATCATCGAGTTGTAAAGAAGCACGAACAGAGGCTTCAGTGATAACTACCCTAGTGTTGGCCACCATGGAGACTATGCTCTTAGTCCCCTGTTCGTCTTCAATGGTTGCATTTACCCAGAAGTCATTAATATGATCTTTGGAGACTCTGGGTGATATTGTAAGGGCATGATAGATGTGAGAGGCACGAAGGAAATCAGTAATTTGGATGAAGTCCTGTGCCTCTTTGGGTTTCATCAGATAGGCAATCATATTATGATTCTGCCCTATTGCAAGTGATGTGGAAGAGGAAGTGGAAGCCATTGATGTAGAATTGAAGGTTTAGACGGTGATTGAATGCTTAAGCGCAAAAGCTTAGGTAGGAATTGAGAGCGTATTGAAAGATGATAAGTGTTTGGGTTTATATACTGTTCAATTTAGATCAGTGGAAAAATCCCGAATTTTAACACTAACAGTGTTAACGAGTGAAAAGTATCACTAACAGTGGTAACCGAGAAATTGCACTAACAGTGATAACTGTCCAAACACTTAGGTTTCATGCGCTTGTCCATTTTATACTTAAGTAAGCTAGCAGTGCTAACTTGTATAAGCAGTACTAACCGACCAAGGCA
The DNA here is from genome assembly GCA_963930675.1 of Gnaphalium uliginosum. Taxonomy (NCBI): domain Eukaryota; kingdom Viridiplantae; phylum Streptophyta; class Magnoliopsida; order Asterales; family Asteraceae; genus Gnaphalium; species Gnaphalium uliginosum. Next base: position 33,448,993 of record OZ005681.1, read on the forward strand.
GTCACAACTTAATACAAGCAGTACTAATAGTCTAGCAGTATTAAGTAAAGAAAGCAGTGGTAATTTTTTTTTTTAAATCCAAAACAGCAGTACTAATCCCAACGCAAGCAGTTGTAAAGTCCTGTAAGCAGTACTAAGTCTCCAAACGGTGGAAATGTTTACCTGCGTAGTGTTAACTAAAAACAAAGCAAAAATAGACAAATATACGAACAGAACTAATTACCAAAGGCAGTGTTAACTTGCTTCAGTATTAACACTTGTAGTATTAATACGAACAGTGGTAATTAGGGTATCAGTATCAACCCAAGTTTAAGCCCTTGAAAAATATTTACAGCCCAGAGATAATGAGAAAGCTTAAGAAGGATTTATCAATCCAATACTGGTAACTAAAAATGTAAATCTGCCCACATCAAATGCTTTGGTAAACAGATCTGCATATTGATTATCTGTATGGACTTTAAAAATTTGTACAAGTCTTTTCTCATTACAATCCCTAATAAACTGATACCTTATTTCAATGTGCTTAGTTTTTGAATGTTTAACTGGGTTATTTATGATACTGATAGCAGAGTTGTTGTCAATAAATATAGGAGTGTTAATAAGAATCAAACCATAGTCTAACATCTGATTCTGAATCCATAGAACCTGAGCACAGCAGCTTGCAGCAGCAACATATTCAGCCTCTGCTGTTGATGTAGATACAGTTGTCTGCTTCTTGCATTGCCATGATACCAACCTTTCTCCTAGAAATTGACAACCCCCTGAAGTAGATTTTCTATCCAAATTTGCACCTCCATAGTCACTATCTGTGTAGGCAAGCAGATCAAAAGAACTACTCTTTGGATACCAAAGACCTAGTTTTGGTTGGCCTTTCAAACCTAAAGATTCTTTTCACTGCATGCAGATGTGACATCTTAGGATTGGATTGAAATCTTGCACACACACAAACAGCAAACATGATATCTGGCCTGGATGATGTCAGATACATGAGGGAGCCAATCATTGATCTGTAGAGATGAACATCAACATCCTCCCCCTCAAGATCTGCATGTAATGATTTGTGTGTGTCCACAGGTGTGCTTGCAACCTTTGCATCCTTGTAGCCAAACCTCTCCAATATGTCATTCACATATTTACTTTGATGAATAAAAATCCCATCCTTCTACTGTTTGACTTGTAAGCACAGAAAGAAAGTTAATTCTCCCATTGAACTCATCTTGAACTTGTCATGCATCAATACTTCAAACTCCTTGCAGAGACTATCCCTTGTAGAACCAAAAATAATATCATCTACATAGATTTGAACTAGTAGGATATCATTCTGAATTCTTTTAGTGAACAAGGTTTTGTCAATTGCACCCCTTGTAAATCCATTCTTCAGCAGATACTCTGATAATGTGTCATACCAGGCTCTTGGTGCTTGATGTAAGCCATAGAGAGCCTTGTCCAGTCTTAACACTTTATCAGGGTAATTGGAATCTTCAAAGCCTGGAGGTTGGCATACATAAACTTCTTCTTGGATAGTGCCATACAAAAAGGCACTCTTCACATCCATTTGATAGACCTTAAACCCTTTGAATGAGGCATAGGCCAAGAACAGTCTGATAGCCTCAATCCTAGCCACAGGAGCAAAAACCTCATCATAGTCAATCCCTTCTTCCTGTGAGTACCCCTGTGCTACTAATCTAGCCTTATTCCTGATCACTATCCCTCTTTCATCTTTCTTGTTCCTGAACACCCATTTTGTGCCAATTGCTCTTTTGCCTTTCGGTAGATCCATCAAGGTCCATACTTTCTGTATTTTGAACTGAAGCAACTCCTCTTGCATAGCTTCAATCCAACTTGGATCCTTTAGAGCCTCTGTTACCTTCTTTGGCTCCATCTGAGATATAAAGCAGGCATATAAAGAAGTGTGGAGTCCTTCTTCTGTTTCTTTGACTTGCTGCCTTGTTTGAACAGGTGTGGCAACATCACCAATCACATTTTCTAGAGGATGATCCCTATGAACATGATAATGTGATGTTGGTGACACTAGTATCTCAGATTCCAAGTTTATTGTATTCACAACCATCTCATTTTCTTGTGCATCTGATGTGATTCTCTCCCTAAATTGTCTTGAAGGAGTGAAAATGTTATCCTTGATTCTCTATTCTACAGTTGATAGATCAGTTAAATCTGTAGCTGTGTTTTCCTCACTTTCACTTTCACTTTCATCTCCATCTTCCTCCAATGCTGGCATATCTGGATCATCAGGCCAGTCAGTTGATGTTTTACCACTATCATTATCCTTTTGACTTGTTATGCTAGACTCTGAACCCTGTGTTAACTGCTGTGAAATGGAGTCAAATACTTCTGGTGGATCAGGTGACCAAACAGGAAATAAAACAGATTCCTGTGTTTTGCTCTTCTGTGCTGTTGATATGACTGTTGTTGAAGTACTTGTACCTGCATTTATACCTGTACTTGATTGCACATTTGTATATCTAAAAGAATGGGTTAGTGCATCAATATCAAACAAAGAGTCTGGTCCTTTTCCTACAGCATTTTCAGTATATTCATTAAATGTTATATCCATTGACTCCTCTATGATTCTAGTCTTTTGATTGAAAACTCTATAAGCCTTACTTTGAATAGAGTAACCAACAAAAAGACCTTCATCAACCTTGCTTTCAAACTTTCCTAAGTGACTTCTGGTATTTAAGATGGTACAAGGACACCCAAATGGTTTTAAGAAACTAACCAATGGTTTTCTCTTAAAGAATAGTTCATATGGTGTCTTGTTATGAGGCTTGACAACTAATACCCTATTTTGGACATAACAAGCAGTGCTAATTGCTTCTGCCCAAAAAGTCATAGGTAATTTAGAATCAGCTAACATAGTTCTTGCAGCCTCAATTAGTGTCCTATTTCTCCTCTCAGCTACCCCATTTCGTTGTGGAGTCCTAGGTGCACTAAATTCTCTCTTAATACCTTTGTTTTCACAGAATTTATCCATCTCTTGATTTTTAAACTCTGTGCCATTATCATTCCTAATGATTTTTACTTTGAAATTCATTTGATTTTCAATCTTAGTTATAAATGATCTAAGTATTTCACCTGTTTCATCTTTTGTTCTAAGGAAGAATACCCAAATGAATCTAGTATAATCATCAATTACTACTAAACAGTATAATTTCTTCCCTATACTGCTTATATTTGTTGGTCCAAACAAGTCCATATGTAGTAAGTGTAATGGTGAAAAGTTTGTGTTCACAGTTTTGGACTTAAAAGAAGACTTGTGTTGCTTGCCTTTTTGGCAGGCAACACAATGATCATCACATGAATATACCTTTTCAGGTAAACCTCTAACAAGTTTGCTTTTGACAAGCTTATTAATGATCTTGTAATTCATGTGACACATCCTTCTATGCCACAGTTCAGATTTATTCACAGTTGCTTTGCTTATAAGACAGTTTAATTCAAGTTGAGGTTCCATATTTGCTAAATCACACTTATATACATTATCCTTTCTAGGAATTCTCATTAAAATCATTTTTTCTGGTATTTTAAACCCCTTAGAAAGTATAAGGCATTCAGTGTCAGTAAAATGAAATGGGTTCTTTTTATCTGTGATTTGACTCACACTTAGCAAATTATACCTCAGTTGTTCAACAAAATACACATCTTCAAAACTTATCTTATTGTTGTGCACTGTTCCTTTGCCTGTTATTTTCCCTCCTTTGGGATTGTTCCCAAATGCTACATATCCTCCATCAAAGGATTTGAAGTCCTGTAGCATCTTCTTATCTCCAGTCATGTGTCTTGAGCAACCACTGTCCATATGCCATAAGTTTGCTAGCTTGCTCTGCACATATAATCAAACAAGAAAATTAGTTTCTCTTGGGAACCCAAACCAATTTGGCTTTGGGAACCCAAACCAATTATCTTATTGTTGTGCATTCACAAAGTCAACTTTCTGGAAGATCATTGATTGTGATGCACAGTTGGTATTTGAACCTTTTGATTTATCAGATTTAATTGGTGTCCAAATTCAACTTATTTTAGGCTTAACAGTGGAAATTGATCTAACAGTGTTAACTGTTTTATCAATCTTACTAACAGTGTTAAAATAATTAGCACTGGCAGTTTTAGTTTTTACCACTGTTTTTGCCTTATTTATGTTGGCTAAATTTCTAGTTAATACTGATGCAGTAGAAATAGCTGTAGCAGTCTTTAACTTATTAGCCTTAACAATTTTCTTCTTGGCAGTAGTAATGTGATCAATTTTTGATTTAAAATTTTGCTTATTGATCATATCAGTTCCTGTCCATGGTTGTTTTCTAATCCTTTGAATATTCTTAGGATTATAATAACAATCATGTTGAAGATGATTGTTTCTGCCACATGTAAAGCAAGATTTCTCCTTTACCACTGTAAAATTCTTTCCCAACTTTTGTGAAACCATTTGGTTCCAATTTCTCTGATTTCCTCTGGGTTTTAATTTTTGAGAAAGTAGTAATTGAGAGATTTTGGCTTTACATTTACAGTCAGCACAGTTAATGTTTACATATTTTACATTATTAGGTTTGTTAACTGTTTTAACTGAATTACTAATGTACCCTAGACCAGCTCTAGATTTATTAGCAGTGGTTTTCATGTTTTCCAAATTATTATTTTTCTTTTCCTGAAACATTTTCTTACCCTCTTCTAGTTTATCACTGTTGAGTTCTAAAACTAGACCAGTATTTGATATCTTGATATTCTCACATGATTTTCAGAATTTAGGCTATCAGTTGTTTCAGAATTAGAATTGTTATTATTTTCAGATGAATAATCCAGTTCATCTTCCTCAGTCCATTCCCTAATTTCAACCTTATCAAAGTCAATTTCATTTTTCAAGTTAATAACTGGATCAACCTTTGTAACATCAACTGCTATTCCTTCCTTTAACTCATTTAAATCTAAATCAGTTTTAGGAGGAAAATAGTTGTTATTATAAGGTGGGGAAACAGAATTATATCCTAACCCAGTTTTTATCTTGTCATGAATTTGAGATTTGATAATTTGATTTACACTCTTAGAAGCATGTTCAAGATCACTTACTGTTAATTTTATATTGTCTCTTTCACATGTGACCTCTACTAATTTCTGATTCAGTGTTTCTAACTTATCTTTTAACACATCTCTCTCCCATCTGGCATACTTAAGATCATATTCATATTTAGTTACATTCTTTTCATATGCCTTAATTTGACTTTCTAGATTTTCTATGGCAGCAGTAGTGTGTCTACTTTTAATTTAACATTGCTTAAGTTCCTCACAAAATTTCATATTATAATCTCTATAGTGTTTAACATTCTGTTTGCACACAGGAGAACATAATTTGATTTGTACCTCATAAGGAACCTCTGATGGCTTGTTCTCATCAGCAATGGCCATTAAGGCTTGATTCTTCACTTCATGTTCTGCTTGATCACTCCAATCAAATTCAAGCCCATCTTGTGAAATTAAAGCATTTGATGTATTTTCCTGCACTGGTACATTCCTTCTCTGAATCCCATTGCTTCCTGCTCTCTGCCCAGTCTGCTCTTGCCTCTGACTTCTACATTCTCTTGCAAAGTGCCCCATTTTATGACAATTGAAGCACTCTACCTTGCTTTTGTCAAACCAAGCAGCATCATTCCTTTGGTTTGCAAAGTTATTCCTTTCTGTCCTTTGCATAAACCTTTTGAAAATGAAGAGAGAGAGATCTTAAAGATTTATGATCGTCGACATCTGATGAACCTATCAAAGGCTGACCTATTGATGTTACACAAGAATAGGATCACGGCGATTGAAGGTTGGGAAGATGTTGCACGAGATTATCAGTCAATGGTGAAGACATACATTAAGCTGAAGATATATGCAGGTAGCAATATTTACAACTGATTACCAAAGACAACTTGAAGACAAAGACTTAAAAATGCTAGAGCTATTGTCAAGGGGGAGTCTGTTGAGACATGTTTTGTGACAACAGGTCTAGCTTGTAATAGTGAGGTTTAGTACTTTTGGTAATTGTAATCAAGTATGTACATTGGTTTTGAATTGTAAATAAAATATATTGCTTGGTAAACATTTTAGAGTTAAATATCAAAAGGCTGAAAAATGTTGACCAAGGTTGACCGCGAACCGAGTCAGTTCGCAGGACAAGTTTGTACTGCGAACTGAGTGAGTTCGCTGGGCCGTCATGGGCTGCGAACCGAGTCAGTTCGCAGAGCCCACGAGCCTGCGAACCGAGACGAGTATATATGAAAATTAACAGTAAGTGATCTTGAACATGCTTTTAAGAGTGTAAATCAAATTATCAAATCTCAAATTCATGATAAGATAAAAACTGGTTTAGGATATAATTCTGTTTCCCCACCTTATAATAACAACTATTTTCCTCCTAAAACTGATTTAAATTTAAATATGTTAAAGGAAGGAATAGCAGTTGATGTTATAAAGGTTGATCCAGTTATTAACTTAAAAAATGAAATTGACTTTGATAAGGTTGAAATTAGGGAATGGACTGAGGAAGATGAGTTGGATTTTTCATCTGAAAACAATAAGAATTCTAATTCTGAAACAACTGATAGTTCAAGTTCTGAAAAATCATGTGAGAGTAGCAAGAAATTAAATACTGGTCTAGTTTTAGAACTTAAAAGTGATAAAATAGAAGAGGGTAAAAGATTGTTTCAGGAAAACATAAAGAGTAATTTGGAAAAGATGAAATCTTCTACTAATAAATCTAGAGCTGGTCTAGGTTACATTAGTAATTCAGTTAAAACAGTTAATAAACCTACTAATCTAAAATCTGTGAACATTAACTGTGCTGACTGTAAATGTAAAGCCAGAATCTCTCAATTACAACCTTCTCAACAATTAAAACCTAGAGGAAATCAAAGAAATTGGAACCAAATGGTTTCACAAAAGTTGGGAAACAATTTTACAGTGGTAAAGGAGAAATCCTGTTTTACATGTAGCAGAAACAATCATCTTCAACATGATTGCTATTATAATCCAAAAATTCTTCAAAGGATTAGAAAACAACCATGGACAGGACCTGATATGATCAATAAACATAATTTTAAATCAAAACTTGATCATATTACTACTGCCAAGAAGAAAAATGTTAAGGCTAATAAGTTAAAGACTGCTACAGCTATTTCAACCGCATCAGTATTAACTAGAAATTTAGCCAACAGAAATAAGGCAATAACAGTGGTAAAAACTAAAACTGCCAGTGCTAATTATTTTAACACTGTTAGTAAATTTGATAAAACAGTTAAAACTGTTAGATCAATTTCCACAGTTAAGCCTAAAATAAGTTGGATTTGGACACCAATTAAATCTGATAAATAAAAAGGTCCAAATACCAACTGTGCATCACAATCAATGATCTTCAAGAAAGTTGACTTTGTGAATGCACATGGATATAACAGAAGAAGGACAGAATTGAGTTACACTGCCTCTTTTAATTAAAATGTGCCTCTTTTAATACAACTAATTAAAATGTGCCTCTTTTAATACATCTCTCTCCCATCTGGCATACTTAAGATCATATTCATATTGAGTTACATTCTTTTCATATGCCTTAATTTGACTTTCTAGATTTTCTATGGCAGCAGTAGTGTGTCTACTTTTAATTTAACATTGCTTAAGTTCCTCACAAAATTTCATATTATAATCTCTATAGTGTTTAACATTCTGTTTGCACACAGGAGAACATAATTTGATTTGTACCTCATATGGAACATCTGATGACTTGTTTTCTTCAGCAATAGCCATTAAAGCTTGATTCTTCACTTCATGTTCTGCTTGATCACTCCAATCAAAATCAAGTCCTTCCTGTGAAATTAAGGCATTGGATGTACTTTCCTGTATTTCTACAGTCCTTCTCTGAATCCCATTGCTTCCTGTTCTCTGCCCATTCTGCTCTTCTCTTTGACTTCTGCATTCCCTTGTAAAGTGCCCCATTTTATGACAGTTGAAGCATTCTACCTTACTTTTATCAAACCAAGCAGCATCATTCCTTTGATTTGCAAAGTTATTCCTTCCAGTCCTTTGTATAAATCTTTTGGATCTTTGAGTAATCAAAGCAATTTGCCACTTAATATCCATCTCCTCCAGATCATCAACATTAATCTACTCCAAATCTTCATTAATAAGTGAAGAGTTCACATTACTAGCAAAGAAAGATTCCAGTATCTGATCATTTGATCTTCTGTGTGATGATCTAATTCCTGCAGCAACATAAGTAGACCCTTGTTGATTTGAATCAACTTGAGATCCACTTACTAACATAAAAGCAGCATTATGATTGTTTCCTAAAGCCTGCTTTTTGCTTTCAACTTCTGGCTCAAAATTTCTCAGATCATTATAGATATCCTCAAGCTCCTTCACTTCTAAATTTGCACTCTGTCTTAAACCTACTGTGTAGATTGTCCATTCCTCACCTAATGATCTCAGAAACTTCCTGTTCAAATCATCTTTATCAATCTTTACCTTATGGTTCTCCAGGTCTCCAACTAGCTTTGAAAATCTGTCAAAGGTTTGAGTTAAAGTTTCTGTTTTTGCAGAATTGAAGTTCTCATATTGTTGCTTCAATAAAGATCTTTTGTTCTTCTTGGTGCTATCATTACCACCAAATCTCTTTTCAATAGCCTCCATGAGTACTTTGGCATCATCACAGGCTTCAAACCTTCTTTGGTACTCGTTAGGAATTGATAATAATAGTGTGCTGGTGGTCTCTGTTGCTTGACACCATCACCATCTACTGTTACTGGAGGACCATTAACCACAACTTCCCACATCTGATAATCTGTGAGAAGCATATTTTGTTTGATTCTGATTTTCCACAAATCAAACTCATCAGGCCTAAGCATAGGGATTTTAGTGACCCGGATTCCTTCATTGCTTTCTGTTGCCATTGAATTCAATACTTAATCACAAACTACACCTTAAAAATTAATTTAACCTTAAATCCCAGATCTTTCTGTATTCAAAGCTTTCCAAGCTCTGATACCACTTGACCGTCTCGATTCAATTCAGTAAACTTGTAACCTTGAACAAGCTGTGAATTATTATTGAGAAGTTGCAGAATCACACTCAATAATATTAGAAAGATCAAAGATAAATATTGAGAATAATAAATAACAAAACACAAGTATTAAATCCAAAGCTTCGAACTTATTAATATGAATAAGACGAATACACTTGTTGTATTAGGGTTTACACCTTGAAGCTGCGCTATCTTTTATTCACTATTTCGTATTTAATCTAAGTTCTAAGGATCTCTATTTATAACACATAGAGTCCTGTACAATCTCCTATTATTATGGAATTAGATAACTTCCATAACAGACTCATTCTTATCACAAAATCATAAACAGTGTTAACTATCACATTTTAACATTCAGTGGAAACAAACTTCCAACAGTGGTAACTGCTTCATTTATGATAGTCCAAGCACAAATGATACTAACAGTGTTAACCACTATAAAATACACTAATAGTTGTAATTACATAAACAGTGGTAACTGGTTACAAAACTAACTATCAGTGTTAATCCTTGTAGCAGTTGTAACTTCGATTCTTCAAACAGTTTTAATCTTCACCATCAGTGTTAATCTTCAACCTTCAGTGGTAATCACTTGTTAACTTCAACTTTACATGATCAGTGGTAATTCCAAACCCAAATCAGTTTATCCTAACATCGACACTCAGATTTACCAAATATATATTATTATTCGATCGGGTATTCTTGCCTGTATTGTGTGATAGTATTGATATTTTATGCTTGTTAAGTTGTTGTTAAAAATACAAGTTTTAAATGAAAAGGAAATACTAAAGTCAACTTAAAAACAACCAGGGAAGAATACCTGTTCGTATTATAGTATAGCTTTGGTAAGACCGAGTCGAACACAGGGAATCAGTGCAAATTAAAATAATTAATTAAACCTAATATTACAAATTACAATTGATAAGGGGTAGCATTTTAGTTTCGTTCGAACGTAATTTAAATTAATAAAACTAAATAAAAACAATTAAAAACAATAGAAAGATAGAAAAGATAACTTAAGAATAATCAGATAGATAAGCATGTATTTACTTAGATTACTGATTTCTCGACCCAGGTTTCATATATGTTTATTGATCAGTCATTATGGTGATTTCAACTAGAATGAACAGCCTCCTGTTAAGGTTAGCGAATCCCTAATAAACCTTACCTTAATATTAGATTCTCTTGAATACACTCACGCGTGTTACCAACATAAGATTTATGCTATTAAACCTATCAACAGATCATTGAGATTCATTCTTGACTCTGCGTTAGCCTTGAGTCTATAATTATTGGTTTTCTAATTATCACACCGATCGGGTTTAAATTAATTGCAATGCCTCTTAACCTATTACCAGTTACAGTCTCAAGCCACAATTAACTAATAAATTATTTAATTGCAGATAATCAATTAACTCATACAAACGTTAGTTCTAGCATAAGTCTTTTGACCACGTTAAGTAACAATTAACAAACGTGCCATAACTCACAATCAATGTGGATCTTCAAATAAACTCAATAACCATTCATAATTAAGATCAATATTAAACATATAATGAAACATTTATCTAAAAATCATACATCTAAGTAAATACAAATAAAGAATTAGCTCATAATTAAAGTAAGACAACTCAGATCTATAAACAAAGTATTAAACATTGCAAATAGAAAACAATAAGAATCAAACCCTAAAATCTGAACTGAATCTTCGTTAGGGTTGAACTACCTTCAAACCCTAGCTCCTTAGTCTCTGAATACCCTAAAAGTCGGATTTCTAACCCCTAGAACCCAAATTAGGGTTAACCTATTCGTAATTGTTGTTTTGTTAAAGGTTGATAATGAACCCTATTTATAGATTTCAAATCCGCGAATCCAACCGCCGGTTGGGCTTTTCGACCGCCGGTTGGGCTGAATTTTAACCCGAAAACCCGGTCTGCGACCGCGCGTCCAACCGCTTTCCATTTTTATATCCAACCGCCGGCAAAAAGCTTCAACCGCCGGTTAGTATCCAATTCCAGAATGTTCAATTTTTGGGCTGGGCTTTTGTCTTGGGCTTCATCTCTTAAACTTTTAATCCGGATTTCTTCTTAACTTGGCCCACTTTCTCTTATCTTTTTGGGCTTTGCCTTCTCTTCAAGTCCAATATCTTTGGGTCTTCAATCTTTTCCTTCTTTTCTTCAGTCTTGAGTCGATTTCCATTCCTTTTCTTCGTTTCTTTATTTAAAAGACCTTTTCACAAATATAAAAGAAATCAGTAGCATTTGTAATTAAATTACAATAAAAAGGCTTAAAAATAAGGGAATATTATTATATAAATAAGACATTATTTGATGCTATCAATATTTCCAAAATATAATTTATAACACTATCTAGCACACACCAAGATTCAGTAGGTACGAGCGAACGTGTGTCTGTGATTTATTGTAACTTTGTGTGATAATCAATAAAAGAATTGCGTTTAATATATTAACTTGCGTATTACTCATTTGCATACGTACCTGGTTATAGAGATCTTGATCAGGGATTCTGCACCTGATTATAGAGATCTAACGTTGTTATCGATCAGTAGAATTGTGGACTTAAAAACTGTGTTACAATTCAGAGACAACGAGGAGGAAAGGATTGTATTTCCAACCACTTTGATCAGTGGTTTATTTCAAATAATTGGATATCCGGAGGTGTCACTGGATCAGTACCTGAAAGCTAAGTTGTGTGTATCATGGAGGTTTTTCTTATACATTGTTTGGGTTCGAGAAAAGGAGGGTATGATGGAATCAATCATCAGTTGGCTTCGACTATGATAGCCTTAACTCTGAACAAGCCATATTACTTCTCTGGATAAGTTTTTACAAACATGATCCACAATGTCACACATACAGCAACAAGATTCTACCTTTTCCCTAGATTTGTGCAACTTATCATTAACCATCTTCTGCCAAATCTACAATTTGTGGGGATGCCAGTCTGACTATCACCAATGACTAAGTGGAATTTACAAGGATTGTACCGCGGTTAAAGATTCAGCCCCCTATTGTTGAACCTTTTGGGCATATCATCAAGGAGAATTATGTTGAGCCTGCTAATTATGGTTGGGAAGATGAAGTCCAACAAATTCCTCCACAACAACAACAAAATCAAGAGCAAGAACCTTTGGTAGATGCTCCAGTGCAAGATGAACCCATGTTTGATACTGATTTCTTGTTTGAAGAACCGCTACAAGAGGAGGAAGAGGCAACTAATGTAGAAGTGGATGATGAGCAAGTGATTGTGAGGTTAGTGATTCTGACACTAAGTACGATCAACGTACTTTGGATGTTCTGAAACGATCCCTGAATATTTTTGCTAGGAAACTAGCTAGAATTGAAAAGAAAATTGAAGAGCGAAAGAAAAGTAGGAAGAGGGCTAGAGGAGAAGGGTCGGATGATGAATATGTCCTCCACCAAAACATCCAGCACGTGCGCGTCAACGAATAATGAGGGAGAATGTATAATCTGGAACATTGATGTAACGTAAAAAGTAATGTTTTTACGTACATTATTCCTCGCTATTTGAGCTATTAATTAGTGAAAACATCTTAAATCAATGTTTATTTACTAAAACTCACTAAGGTGGTTCAAATATAGACGTTGCAACAAAAATCACTAAAAACGTCCAAATAACATGCAAAACGAAGCAAATAAACTTCACCTGATTCCTACACTTTTATTTACCCTATGAGATAAACTTCCTAACTAATATTATATGATTCCATAGGTGATTACGAGATTGGGGAATCAAGAATCAAGCAAAACGGATAAGGGACGGAGAAGATACGGCATCTGAGATCAACCGAACACATTCCGAGCACGTGTGAGCTACACACATTCAAAATACATGATTTTGGTATCATTAGAAGCGTAACGGAATTTCAAGATCATAGGCGAAAAAATCAAGCCAAACGGACAAGAAACGAAGAAGATACACGCGAAACAAGCAACGAACGAAGTACCGAACAACGGGCAAAACACCAAACGGCATCACAGATGCCGTATACGGACCCTAGCATGCCGTATACAGTCCCAATGACCCCGTATACGGCCTCTAGGGTGCCGTATACGGCCTCCCTTGCCCTCCGGTGATGCCGTTTTTCAGTTATTTTGAGGTTCGGGGCTGTTCCGGCTTGTATTTTGTGCTTTGGAGCTTGTACGGGAGTCATGGGCCTTTCCCTATAAATACCCACCTCCTCCTCATTTCAAAACACACCTCTTCACCTCATTTCTCTCATTCACACTCTCTCTCACACACTCTTTCTCTCTCTAGGTTTTCTCTCTAGCTTCTCTCTCTAGAGTTAGCTAGTTAGGGTTAGTAGTCAGTTAGTTCTTGGTTAATATTTAACCAAGACTAACGGAGGGGCTTTATTGTGATATTGTTGAAGATACTTGGAGGGGTTATTATTGTAATATTGTCAAAGATATTCGGAAGTTCCGCTCGTTGTAATCTTTCGGCATATATTGAAACTACGCGCTATTTACAGTTATATCTTTCCTTATTTATTATAATGCATGTTATTATTGTTATTATGCTAGATTTAGGATTACTTGCCATGATTAGTGAGTAGTTATATTGTGTGTTTGTTGTGATATAGTTAGTCGTATTAATTGGGATGATGTCATTATAAAGCAACGGAAGTAACGTAAAACGGCTTTTCATTGGTATAGCGCTGGAAACACCAATGTGTGTAGTACAGAACGTGTAATCTATGAAAAGCCATGGGCAATTGTAGTGTATGAGGCTCTTAGTAAGGAAACGAGACTAGATGAGCAAGTTCTTGTGGTCGAACCGATACAGACAGTTGATGTTGAAGAGGTGGAAGAGGGAGAAGATTTGACTGCTTTTTAATATGTACTAGAATTTGGAATACCGTATTTAGATTTTGATGTACCTTACAATCCGAAGTATTTCGAATTATCTGATGAAGAAGGTGTTGAGTTTGAGAATGTGAGAAGTGAAGAAGAACTGAATGAAGAAAGATTTGATGAGATATAATTTAATGATCGATTGGGAATTAATAGAGACAGAGAAAGAAGAAGTAACCGTTGAGGACTATATTGACTCTAATTTAGAAGAGGTTGAACAAGAACATGCAAGTTCCAGCAAAGTTGATACATCAGGATGGTGGAATGAAAAGAATGAAAAGAAGAAGCCAGATACTCCAGTGATCAAGAAAAAATTCTACAAGATTAAAGACGACTATGTTGGTCAAATAATCAGTGAAGTACGATAGTGATAAAAATGTCTTGATTGTGAAAAAGACAGACGGACTTCAATACTTTCGAAGAAACTTCAAAGAATTCAGCACTCTGCGGAAGGTTGAGATTAATAGATTAGCCATGCTTAATCTGATTAATCATTCCAATGAAGATTTTGGTAATTGTTGGGAGAAGACCGTGCAGAAAGAGGTCAACTATGGATTCAACATAATAATGCCTAATCATGAAAGAAGGTGACAGTCCCGTTTCAATTCAATTCACTTGTAACCTTAACCAAGCTTTGAATTATTATTGAGAAGTTGCGGAATAACACTCAATAATATTAGAAAGATCAAAGATAAATATTGAGAACAAATAACAAAACACAAATATTAAAATCAAAGCTCCAATCTTATTAATACGAATAAGACGAATACACTCGTTGTATTAGGGTTTACACCTTGAAGCTTTTCGTATTATGTATGTAATCTAGGTTCTTCTAACAGTGTTAACTACCACATTTGAACATGCAGTGGAAATAAACTTCCATCAGTGGTAACTGTTTCATTTATGATAGTCCAAGTACAAATGATACTAACAGTGTTAACCACTTCAATATACACTAACAGTCGTAATTACATAAACAGTAGAAACTACTTACAAATCTTAACTAACAGTGTTAATCCTTGTAGCAGTGTTAACCTTCAGTTCTTCAAACAGTTGTAATCTTCAACCTTCAGTGTTAATCTTCAACCTTCAGTGGTAATCACTTGATCTCTTCAGCTTTACATGATCAGTGGTAGTTCCAAACCCAAATCAGTTTATCCTAACAATCTCCCCCTAAACTTAATCTGTCCTCTACAGCATTAAGTTTCTTCTGATTCTCCATTCTAAACTCTGGAAAATGCTTTCAAAACTATTTCTTCCACTGATTCTTTCTGTTCATTCTCATCTTTTTCTTCCTGTTCTTTCTTTTTCTTCAACTCCTCTTCCTTTCTCTGATTTTCTTGATAAGGCACAAATATATCTCTTTCATATGCCCTGGCCATCTCTAGATATGTCATTTTCTTTAACACTCCAGCAGGAATTGTGCACTTCAACTTGTTATATAAGTCTCTTCTTTTCTGTGCAATGGTCATTGGCGTGTTTGCTTTCTTCATTCTTGCTTGCTCAGCCTTCTTCTTCTTAACTTGACCCACCAAATACTCAACAGATTCTTCTTTCTCCTTTCTTAACATCCACTCATCAAACCTAATCACTTCCTCCTTTGTCATCATAACAAACCTAACGGGCTCAACCTCAACTCTTATCAAACTAGCATCCATCTCAGCATTTAATTCAGCTTGTAGCCTCTGTGTATATTCTTCATCATTTGCAGTAGCATCAGCAGGCACTTGCTTTGATTTCTTCTTCTGTTTTGGCTCTTCCACTAGCTTTCCCTTACCTTTATCTTTTGGGTCAATCTTAGGTAAATCTGCTCTTTGAAATGTAGGTGCTGTAGCAGGTTCTCGGATTGTGAAACCAGGCAAGGATGGTTGTGATGGTTTCTTCTTATGAGTTTCAATCTTCCTTCCTGTTCCTAATTTCTTAGCTTTAATCAGTGGTACACTTTTCTTCCTGCTAAATTTCTGAGCAAACCTATCTGTAACAACCTTTTCAGTTGCAGCTATTACCTCAGGCATATTCACCTCTTCACCATCATCATCACCTCTTAATTCCTCTGTTCTTCCATCTAAATCAACTTCAATAGTATCATCATCCAAATTTATACTTGCAGTCCTTGACACTTCTTCTATAACCTCAGTCTTTTCAGTCTCTGCCTTATCATCTATCACAGTTTCATCTACTAGTGTTGGTGGAGTGTGCACACACTCATTGTCAAACACTATAGAGACTGTTAAAATGTTCTCCTGTGTGCAAACAGACTTTTAAACACTATAGAGATTATAATATGAAATTTTGTGAGGAACTTAAGCAATGTGAAATTAAAAGTAGACACACTACTGCTGCCATAGAAAATTTAGAAAGTCAAATTAAGGCATATGAAAAGAATGTAACTCAATATGAATATGATCTTAAGTATGCCAGATGGGAGAGAGATGTATTAAAAGATAAGTGAGAAGCACTGAATCAGAAATTAGTAGAGGTCACATGTGAAAGAGACAATATAAAATTAACAGTAAGTGATCTTGAACATGCTTTTAAGAGTGTAAATCAAATTATCAAATCTCAAATTCATGATAAGATAAAAACTGGTTTAGGATATAATTCTGTTTCCCCACCTTATAATAACAACTATTTTCCTCCTAAAACTGATTTAAATTTAAATATGTTAAAGGAAGGAATAGCAGTTGATGTTATAAAGGTTGATCCAGTTATTAACTTAAAAAATGAAATTGACTTTGATAAGGTTGAAATTAGGGAATGGACTGAGGAAGATGAGTTGGATTTTTCATCTGAAAACAATAAGAATTCTAATTCTGAAACAACTGATAGTTCAAGTTCTGAAAAATCATGTGAGAGTAGCAAGAAATTAAATACTGGTCTAGTTTTAGAACTTAAAAGTGATAAAATAGAAGAGGGTAAAAGATTGTTTCAGGAAAACATAAAGAGTAATTTGGAAAAGATGAAATCTTCTACTAATAAATCTAGAGCTGGTCTAGGTTACATTAGTAATTCAGTTAAAACAGTTAATAAACCTACTAATCTAAAATCTGTGAACATTAACTGTGCTGACTGTAAATGTAAAGCCAGAATCTCTCAATTACAACCTTCTCAACAATTAAAACCTAGAGGAAATCAAAGAAATTGGAACCAAATGGTTTCACAAAAGTTGGGAAACAATTTTACAGTGGTAAAGGAGAAATCCTGTTTTACATGTAGCAGAAACAATCATCTTCAACATGATTGCTATTATAATCCAAAAATTCTTCAAAGGATTAGAAAACAACCATGGACAGGACCTGATATGATCAATAAACATAATTTTAAATCAAAACTTGATCATATTACTACTGCCAAGAAGAAAAATGTTAAGGCTAATAAGTTAAAGACTGCTACAGCTATTTCAACCGCATCAGTATTAACTAGAAATTTAGCCAACAGAAATAAGGCAATAACAGTGGTAAAAACTAAAACTGCCAGTGCTAATTATTTTAACACTGTTAGTAAATTTGATAAAACAGTTAAAACTGTTAGATCAATTTCCACAGTTAAGCCTAAAATAAGTTGGATTTGGACACCAATTAAATCTGATAAATAAAAAGGTCCAAATACCAACTGTGCATCACAATCAATGATCTTCAAGAAAGTTGACTTTGTGAATGCACATGGATATAACAGAAGAAGGACAGAATTGAGTTACACTGCCTCTTTTAATTAAAATGTGCCTCTTTTAATACAACTAATTAAAATGTGCCTCTTTTAATACATCTCTCTCCCATCTGGCATACTTAAGATCATATTCATATTGAGTTACATTCTTTTCATATGCCTTAATTTGACTTTCTAAATTTTCTATGGCAGTAGTAGTGTGTCTACTTTTAATTTCACATTGCTTAAGTTTCTCACAAAATTTCATATTATAATCTCTATAGTGTTTAACAGTCTGTTTGCACACAGGAGAACATAATTTGATTTGTACCTCATAAGGAACATCTGATGACTTGCTTTCTTCATCAATAGCCATTAAAGCTTGATTCTTCACTTCATGTTCTGCTTGATCACTCCAATCAATATCAAGTCCATCCTGTGAAATTAATGCATTGGATGTACTTTCCTGTACTTGTACAGTCCTTCTCTGAATCCCATTGCTTCCTGTTCTCTACCCATTCTGCTCTTGTCTTTGACTTCTGCATTCCCTTGCAAAGTGCCCCATTTTATGACAGTTGAAGCATTCTACCTTACTTTTATCAAACCAAGCAGCATCATTCCTTTGCATAAATCTTTTGGCTCTTTGAGTAATCAAAGTAATTTGCCATTTAATATCCATCTCTTCCAGATCATCAACATTAATTTGCTCCAAATCTTCATTAGTAAGTGAAGAGTTCACATTACTAGCAAAGAAAGATTCCAGTATCTGATCATTTGATGTTGAGACATGTTTTGTGACAACAGATCTAGCTTGTAATAGTGAGGTTTAGTACTTTTGGTAATTGTAATCAAGTATGTACATTGGTTTTGAATTGTAAATAAAATATATTGCTTGGTAAACATTTTAGAGTTAAATATCAAAAGGTTGGAAAATGTTGACCAAGGTTGACCGCGAACCGAGTCAGTTCGCAGGACTAGTTTGTGCTGCGAACTGAGTGAGTTCGCTGGGCCAACATGGGCTGCGAACTGAGTCAGTTCGCAGAGCCCATAAGCCTGCGAACCGAGACGAGTATACATGAAAAACTAGGTTTTCAGATTACACACTTTTTACCATTTTCGTTAACCAGAAACCCTGCGACTCCGGAGACTTCACAACGTTCTAAAGGCTAGGTATTGATCGTTAACACTTATTATAATCAATACAAAGCAATTAGTCAATTGATTCGCTATTATATTGCGAAGGATTTCGTTATAGATCCTATAACTAGTATTGAGGGATTCCGCACCTTAATACCTTAGATAACCTCGTTATCGATCCTTATACAACCGGACTTACAATTGGTATCAGAGCCTGAGGCTAGATACGCTTTGGTTCGAGGTTATTTAGGATAATAACGTGTGATTTCGGGTTGTTTTTAGTGCATTACGTACTTATTTACGACCAAAATCACTCTCTGGATGTTTTTAGTTTTGTTTACGATCGAAAACCACAAGTTTTAATCGTAAAAATAACTGACATTTCGTTTTTGGGTGTTTCAGCCGTTTCGCGAACTGAGTTTAGGGTTACAGCCGTTCCTGCGAAGTGAAAACTGCGAACCGAACTGAGTACTTGAGAACCGAACCGAGTTTGCGAACCGAACTGAGATTTGCGAACTGAGTTTTGCGAACTGAGTTGAGTTTGCGAACCGAGACCACTTGCGAACCGAACCGACTTTGCGAACCGAACTGAGAGTTGCGAACTGAGATTTGCGAACTGAGTTAAGTTCCTGCGAACTGAGTTTTGCGAAGTGAGTTCCTGCGAACTGAAACTTCTGATTTTTGTGACTTTTTAACTTCTGAGATTGACAAAGATGTCTGACTTAAGTAAAATGATCGAGATGGACCACGAGATTGGAAAATCTAATGTTCCACCTAAATTGCTTAGACTTGAGGATTACTATGGATGGAAAGACAGATTTGAATCATACTGTAGATTCCATGATTTGTCAATCTGGATGTGTATTAAAAATGGATACACTGCACCTACAACTGTTGTTGAAAATGCAACGGTAATTGTTCCCTACAATCGAATGAATGATAACCAGAAGAGAGACTTTGAGATTGAAAACAAAGCACATTCTTCAATCAAAATGAGTTTACCTAAGGAAATCAATCATCAATTGAAATCTTTTCACACTGCTAGAGCACTCTGGATTGCTCTTGAGAAAAGATGTGAGGGAAGTCCACAGGTTAAGGCAGGCAAGATGAATCTCCTGAAGAAGCAGTTTACTGTGTTTAAAGCTTTTAAGGGAGAAGATCTTGATGCGTACACCACAAGATACTACCATCTGTTGAGTGAGTTAGATGATCATGAGATTTTCTATTCTGATACGGAGAAAACCGACAAGTTTATTGAGGGTTTAACGTATAAATGGGAAATGCATGGAGTTATGCTCAAGGATAATGAAGAGCGATATGCTTCAATGACTCTGGAGCAAGCTATTGATAAGCTCAGAGGTTATGATTTCACCAACAAAACGAGAGAGTCAGATTCTGATCAATTACAGAATCCAGGACTATATCATGGTAAATCAACTCTCTCTAATGCATCATCCAGTTCAACCACTGCTTTGCTAGTTGGGGATACTGGAGAAAAGGGTGAATTGATAACTGAGGATCTGTGTTTTATTGCTTCTTCTGGAAGTGAAACAAAAGAGAAAACTACTGTGAATTCACCTCAAGGGCATCAGAAGATGCCGATGAGTGTGAAATCTGCTGAACAACAACTGTCTGTTCTTGCTTCTTTTGTTGCTTCCTATGAGAATTACATTCAAGGGAAAATCAATGATCCAGCTATGTTTGATGAAGATTATGATCAGATAGACCCTGATGACCTTGAAGAAATGGATCTCCAGTGGCAACTAGCTATGGTGTCAAGGAGAGTCAAAAATTTCTTGAAGCGTACTGGTAGGAAGGTGGTAGGTAATCGACCAGGGTTTGATAAATCCAAAGTTAAGTGTTATAACTGTCAGGGTTTCGGACACTTTGCTCGGGAATGTCAACGACCAAAGGTTGATGTCAGCAATGGAAGACAAGGCTCGGGAAGTTCTTTAGCTTCCAAAGCCTTGGTGGTTCAACAGCTTGATGGTTCTTATGATTGGTCTGCTCAGCCTGAGCAAGCTCTTATGGCTGAGATAGATAATCAAGAGAAAGCTGCTGAATCTACATCCTATATGCCGACTGATGTGGATTATCATGTAAGGGTGCCAGAAGTCACACCAAAAGCAAGTGATGATGATGTGCTATACATGGATTCAACTGAGGATATGAGTCCAGATGATTTAGTAGCACATATGGCTGAACTTCAAACAGACAAGAAAAGGGTATGTCTTGATATGCTTACTCTTGTTGATGTCTGTAATCTAGTTACTAGTTTGCAATCACAAGTTAGTGTATTTGCTGATTCATATAATATGATGAAATCTGAATTAGAAATTGCTAAATGTGATGCTCAAAGGTTTAGTGAGGATAAACTAGCTCTAAAAGAAAAGATTAAGTCTGATGCTGCTGATAAGACCACTTTAAGAGGCACTATAAATGAGCAATGTGTTAAGATTGATGGTTTGTACTTAAATCTAATGGACTTAAATCAAAGTATGGCCAATAAAGATAATGAGTTAGCTGAGTCAAAACTGAAATTGGTTGAGCTTAATCGTAAGTTTGAGAGTTATAGAACCTCTTCTTTAACTATGGACTCTATAATTGATGCTCAACGTAGTGTTAAGGATAAGACTGGATTAGGATACACTGATGTACCTCCTCCATTTAATTCAAATTACACTACTTCTGTTGACTTAGAAATGATGGATGTAGATACTAAACCTGAGGAGTTAGTAACTAAAAAGTCTGGAAAGTTAGAGACACAGAAGGTTGTTCATAAAGATCTATCATCTGATGTTAGTAAGAACACACCATTCCCTAAAGTACAATTTGTCTCGAGTTGAATGTTGGTTGATACTGACATAAATGATAAGGTTATTAAGGAACAAGATGTACTTTTAGTGTCTGAAACTCAGACTGAACACGAAAAGGCAAAAGGGGTTAAGTCACGAAAGCATAAATCATGTTTCAAATGTCACCAAAGGGACATGTGGCTTCATGTTGTCCTAACAAGAAGTTGGAAACATCGATTAGGCTCGTGAATAACAGTGAGACACCAAAAGTCTCTAGTTCAAATGTAGACAGGTTAGGTACCAAACCAGGATTAGGTAGTAAACCAGTGAACATTCTGAAAAGAGATGTTACTCATAGTGTCTCTCCGCCTAAACCTAAACGATCTTATTCTCTAAATGACACTAAGCCTAGAGATAAGACGCCGTCGAGGTTTAGGACTCCTAGTAGATACCATAGTCATTTTGAGAATGGTTCTACTTCTCGTACACATCGAGGCGATTATGTGCCTAAGAGGTTTTCTACTCACTCTCCTCAGAGGCATAACAATTCAAATCATCAACAACCTACAACTTCTTTGCCAGTTACCAAGACTATTGATGATAATAGTTATGGTCACTTTAAAGAAGTACAAATTGTTGATGATAAGGGACAGAACAAGACCGTAATGGCTTGGGTCCCTCTTGAGAACTAATTGTGTACAACGTGTTATGTGCAGGAGCAGACTTTGAACAAGGACAGCTAGTGGTATGTAGACAGTGGCTGCTCTCGGCACATGACAGGTGAAAGAAGTCTACCGAAGGACTTCAAAGGCGGAATGAAACAGCGTGTTCATTTCGCTGGTGATAAAGGAGGAGTTATAACCGGGAAAGGAAAAGTTTCAAATGGAACTTCGACTCTAGAGGATGTGAATTACGTTGAAGAACTAACTCACAACCTAGTGAGTGTTTCCCAAGTCTGTGATAAAGGTCACTCTGTAGATTTCAATGCGACAGAGGCCTTAGTCCTGAAGACGGGTTTCACCATCCCTGATGAATGGATATTAATGAGGGCTCCAAGGAAGAAGGACATCTATGCAATCAACATGGGTGCTCCTATTACTTCGATGGAGTCGACGTGTCTTTTATCCAAGGCTTCTGAAGCAGACGCACTCTTATGGCATAGGAGAATGGCACACCTGAACTTTCGAAAAATGAACTACATAACCAAGAATGGGTTAGTTCTAGGTGTACCAGAAAAACGTTTCGAGTCTGAAGACAAGTGTGTTCCTTGCATGAAAGGAAAGCAACATAAAAAACCACACAGGTCTAAGACTGAAAACTCAATCTCCTCGCCATTTGAATTGCTACATATGGATCTCTTTGGCCCAATAAGCAAAAGAAGCATAGGTGGCAAATGGTACTGTTTAGTTGTCACAGATGATTTCTCTAGATTCTCTTGGGTATTCTTTTTGGGATCTAAGGATGAGACTCCCGGTATTCTTATGGAGTTCCTAGATCTAATAGAGAATGTCTATAGAACACGAGTTAAGAGAATTCGTAGTGACAATGGAACAGAGTTCAAGAATTCAACGTTCAATGTCTATTGCTTAAGCAAAGGAATACAACATCAATTCAGTGCATCGTATGAACCTCAACAGAACGGTGTTGCTGAAAGGAAAAACAGAACGTTGATTGAAGGAGCTAGAACAATGCTTGCAGATTCAAGGCTTCCGGTCATTTTCTGGGCTGAAGCGGTGAATACAGCATGTCATGTTTTAAACAGAGTTCTTACGGTTAAAAAGCAGAACAAGACTTGTTATGAGCTTTTGAACAATAAGAAACCAAACTTAAAAGGATTTGAACCCTTTGGAGTTTCTTGTACTTTGTTGAAGACTAGCACTCAACCAAAATTTGGTTAGAAGGCTGACGAAGGATACTTCCTAGGTTATGTGCCTAATTCACCAAACAAACGTGTCTTCAATAAGGCAACGGGACGTGTGGAAATAGTTTATAACATTGAAGTTACGAGCTACACATATGACGTACGTAAGGGATTAGATTGGCAATTTGACTATTCAGATCTCTTTAAGTCTTTTAATGTCCCAATCAGTGACCACAAAGTTGACTCAGAAATCTCTGAACATTTATTGTCGAGTGATGGAGATATTGGCCCTGCACCAACATCGAATGTTCCTAGAGATACAACTTTTGTAGATCCTAATCATGCTTCAGCGAGTGCCACACAACAATCTTCTGATGAAAATATACCTCTATTGAAGGAGATTGGCACTAATCTAGAAGAAGAAATAGAACTTGAACAAGTGACGACAACAAGAACTAACAAAAATCATCCAATTGAAAATATCATTGGTGATCCGAATGCACCGGTTCAAACCAGGTCTAGTGTATCTGAGTACACTAGCCTATATGCTGAAATGAAAGAGACAGGGATTACAAATCGATGTCTATATTCATGTTTTATCTCCCAAGTTGAGCCTAAGAATGTCCAAATGGCGTTGAAGGACAACTCATGGGTAGAAGCAATGCAGGAAGAACTTTCACAGTTCTCAAAACTGCAAGTTTGGGAGTTGGTTGATTTACCAAGTGGTGAATATCCAATTGGTACTAGATGGGTCTTTAAGTGTAAGAAAGACGATCGGGGAATCGTGATTCGCAATAAAGCTCGTCTAGTCGTCCAAGGTTTCAATCAACAAGAAGGAATTGATTACAATGAAGTGTTTGCACCTGTGGCTAGGCTTGAGGCAATTAGGTTGTTCTTAGCATTTGCAGCTTCTAAGAAAATGAAAGTTTATCAGCTGGATGTTAAGAGTGCCTTTTTGTACGGCAAGGTCAAGGAAACGGTGTATGTTTCTCAACCACCAGGGTTTACTGATCCAATGTATCCAAATAGAGTATATCGTCTTGATAAGGCTCTGTATGGATTACATCAAGCTCAAAGAGCGTGGTATGAGACACTATCAACTTATCTTCTTGAGAATGACTTTACAAGAGGAAGAATTGATAGTACACTCTTTGTGAAGTGGAAGAAAAAGGACTTTCTACTTGTTCAAGTATATGTTGATGACATTATCTTTGGGTCATCTGACGAAAAGATGTGTCAAGAATTTGAGCAAGTTATGAAAGGCAAGTTCGAGATATCTGCTATGGGAGAGTTGAACTTCTTCTTAGGGTTACAAGTTGACCAAAAGAAAGATGGTTTCTTTATTCATCAATCTAAATATACACATGAGCTGTTAGAACGCTTCAAGATGGATGAATCTCGGATTTACAAAACTCCTATTCCAGAAAATCACGGACTTGGTCCCGATACATCGAGTGATCAGAATGTAGATCCTACTTTATATAGGGCTATGATTGGATCACTAATGTATTTGACTGCTTCTAGGCCTGACATTATGTTTGCTGTTTGTATTTGCGCAAGATATCAGGCTGATCCGAAAGAGTCACATATGCAAGCTGTAAAGAGAATCTTTCGTTACCTCAAGGGGAAGCCGAAGTTGGGACTTTGGTATCCGATTGAAGGAGACTTAGATTTTGTTGCGTATACTGATTCGGATTATGGTGGATGCAACCAAAATAGAAAGTCTACGACCGGAGGATGTCAATTCCTAGGAGGTAGACTTGTGTCTTGGCAGTGCAAGAAGCAAAGCTCAGTAGCCATTTCTACATGTGAAGCTGAGTATGTTGCAGCTGGCAGCTGTTGTTCCCAAGTATTGTGGATACAGCAGCAACTGCGAGACTACGGACTAAACTTTACCGACACTCCAATGATGATCGATAATGAATCGACGATCTCTATAGCCAATAATCCGGTAAAGCACAGCAAGACGAAACACATTGATATTCGTCATCATTTTATTCGAGATTGTGCCGAGAAGAAGCTTATTAGATTAGTCAAAGTTGCCTCTTCTGACAACTTGGCAGATCTATATACTAAAGCTTTCGACAGGACACGTTTTGAGACATTAGTTCAACTGAACGGAATGAGGAATCCAGAATAACTAGTCTTCCAAAGGAGTATGTAATAGTTAGTAAGTTTTATTTTCGGGTCTTATATTAAAAAAAAAAAAAAAAAAAAAGGAGGGCTTATGGCATTCATTTGCTTGTTACCTTAGGGGAATCGCCTCCGATAAAGGAACAAAAGTATTTTCTTTTAGAAAAGGTCTATGTGTTTATCTACTGGGAAATGATAGTACATTAGGAGAATAAGCTTAACAATAATAACTATAAGTCTTAAGTTAGACGTGTTAGTAGATTCCTATAAGTCACATAAACATTACATCTTTTCAACTAGGAATTTACTTATATTTATTTTATTATACACCTTTATCCACAAGCTATACTTTGCTTAAAATAAAATTATGTCTAGACAGCTTGATTATATGATGTACTGGTAGGCAAAGTATGCTATGATTTCTGAGCATTTAATAAGCATTAATTCTCATGTATGTTATCTAGTGTGAACTATTATATGATGTATGACATAAGTCTTAATTTGTGAATGATAGTATAACCATACACTGTTATCAACAATATATAAATATATGAACAGATAAATAGTTAGAAAAATGGCTATTAGCTAAACTACTGGTAACTCTGTTGTACTATGTACAGACCCGTGACCTTTAGTTTCGCCAATGGTCTCAAACTTATTTTGTTCATACTAAGGGATCTTCTGTTGTACTCAGTACAGATCTAGAACCACTAGTATCTTCAAAATCTGTTTGATGTTTGTCGAGCCTTAAAATCACTCAAGGATATGTTATATGTTACGAAAAGTGCATCATTTAGTAACCTCTACCTTGAATGTAAAAGATACAATGGTATGTATTATACTTGATTTCTCAGTATGTCATATATTAGAACACACTAGTTAATATCCATACTAACAATAAAGGTTTGCTTGGAAATCAGTGTGTAATTTGTTTATGTGGATCATAATATCAGTAATCATTTTGAACTTTCAATGACAAATGAACATTCACTTTGGTGAATCATTCATATAAAAGTATGCTTAAAGAACGTGTTATATTTTGTGGATAAAGGTAACCAAGTTATAATCTTATAAATATAAGTTCATAAATGGTTAAAGTGTAATTTTTCTGTAACTTATTTAAATTTCATACTAACGATCTTCTTAGACTTGATTAATCAATAAAAATATTCAGCTTATTTTTCCTAATATGATCCCTAAGCAGATAAATTCTTAACGTCAAAAATATGTAGTGTTTCTCCTTTTTGTTTCATTAATAAAATGGTACTTGATACCACTCATTGGTTTGATTATTTATTACGTATTTTACTATTTTTATTTGTGTTTCTCCTTTGGAAAATATGTTAATGCTGTAATTTATCATTCTGTGTTGAATAAATGTGACAAAATCGCATTGGAAAGTTCAATTTATATTTCCAACTAAATTTGCTTGAAAAGTCAAACTTGCGAAGTTGACTAGTCAACGTTGCGAATTGAGTTTTGAGTATAAAAGGAACAGGTCCTGCGAGCCCACTTCTCACTTTCCAAACATTCACTGCGAACTGAAAACCTTCCTCTGCGAGACGAACATTGCGAACCGAAACGAACCTCCTGTTCTTCTAAAATTTTCGACACTTCTGTTCAAGAATCGGTTTTTCTCTCCGGACAACATTTACTTCTTTCAATTTCGCATCATTTGAAGTAAGTATCACTTGATTTCACCGTTTAATTCATCCTTAATCGAAAAATATAAGTTTTGGAGGTTTTGGTTTCGAATCTCACGGATTTCTTCGAAATGAGTGAAGATTATAACCTAAAACTTATAAAACTTGTTAATTGGTATATAATAAACATGTTAATACCATTAAATTGCGTTTCAAAGTGTTCGATCATCGACTTTGAATTTCTTGGTGAACCAGACGCTCCTGCGAACCGAGCTCAATCTCAGTTCGCAGCGAACCCAAAAAGTTGACTTCGGTTGACTGCGAAGCGAACCCATCGGGTTGACTTTGCTTGACCAAAGCGAAACCAATTGTTTGACTCGCGTTGACTGCGAAGCGAACCAAATGGTTGACTCGCATTGACCGAAGCGAAACCAAAAGTTTGACTTTTGTTGACCTGCGAAGCGAACTTAATTATTGACTTTAGTTGACTGCGAAGCGAACTTATCCAGTTGACTTCTGTTGACTTTGTGCATAAATTAAATTCTTGAATTTATTTAACTGAAGGTTTGACTTGGTCAATATTCAGTTTACGAATTTAATGGACTCGTTTTCGATTTGCGAACTCTATGTTTACAAATAAATTATGAGTTGCACATTTTATTTATTTGTTGTACGTTTAGACTTAAGAACTTACGTATGACTCTATAAATTTAACATCTAACATTTGTTTTCGATTTGGGATCTTTATGATTACAAATAAAATACAAAGTGCAGTTGTTAATTATCTGTTATAGGTTTCGACTTAAGGACTTAATGTTATAAGTGAAATGCATATAATATTCGAATTCTGTTCTATTATATCGAAAGACTTCCGACTCATATGTAGTCGTGCGGCGTGTTCCGATTTAATATCGGCGGTATAATATTTCGGTTTATCTACTAGGACGTGCGAACGATGTATATAATTTAAAGAAGATAATTGAAAAAATTAAGTGTTGAATACTTATTCGTTCAATTAAGTTCAGTAAATTAAGTTATTAATTAATAGTAAACGTCGATGTTTGGTGATCCCTATGGTTCACAATACATAAACGTTTAAAATTAATTAATGTTCGATAAGTGTCCTATTATTTGAGCTAATTGCCATTTGTGTATATCTTATGACTTCAGATATGGCTGCTCGATCTTTCACTCCTGCTCACAACATATTGGTGAACTTAGATGTAAATGAGCGTGGAGCTACACGTTTCACAGAGATTTTGACGTATTTCGCACATTCGAGAATTCGATATGCTATTACGGAATCTCCGCCACTGTCCCGAGATCTTCTGGAACAATTTTGGGATAGTATCGTATTTGACGGTGCAGCAAACCCTCCGGTCATTCGCACGAGGGTTAATAACCATTCAGTGGTTTTCTCTGCTGATGATCTGAGACAGATTCTACATATGGGTGAACAGGATCAGGCGAGTCTGGATGTTGGGCCCTCTAGTGCCTTTGGCAAAGATGGTGCTACCACATCTGACTCCGACAACGAGGTGACTGATGATGATCTTCCTCATCCTCCTACTTTTTCGGGTATTCTTGCGGGAATGATCCGGAGAGGTTCCAAGCTGATCATGGATCCTGCCTTCAAGGGCAAGCGCAAAGTCGATGATTTGGATCCTGATTTTTGCTTGATCGAAGAGGACACAGATGATGAAGAGGATCATTCTCTTCAGACGCAACGCCGAAAGCGTATTCGTTCAGCTACTTCTCAGCTGACGATTGGCGATTTGGCTAGTCCAGTCGCTCCAGATACACAACAGCAGGCTAGACCTGCGGTACAACGTCCGAGTGCTCCGGTATCTGAAATCTCAGAGAAGGTTAGAGATACGAGTACTTGTAGTTATTCAGAGATTGAGACAGTTTATTCTGTTACCTTTACTGATAACTATTGTCTAACAGGAGCCTGCTGCTGACGATACTGTCACGATTCAAACTACAAAGGCTAGTAGAATCGCAGCTCGCTTACTCTTGACAGACGTTGCCATCCAGATTGAACAACATCGTGCTCAATCTGCCACCACACCTTCTTTCCAGGCTTCTACTTCAGTACGAGCTTCTGAGCGGATCTCAAATTTGGAACTTCGAGTTCGTATATTAGAGACTCAGAATGCTACTCTTGCAAAGGAGCTTGTAAATCAAGGCGAAGCCTACACTCATCTTCTGCGGTCGCATATGCTTCTCTTCGATCGACTCCAAGGCCTTGTTGCCAATTTATTGAAGGGCAAGTCGCCTCAGGGGGAGATCTTGATATTCAATGAGGCTTGCAGAGAAGATGAACTTATTAGGAAGAGAAGAGAAGATACAGACGATGATCCCAATGCACCTAAAGATAGAGAGCCGACTGGTCCTTCAACGACTGGTGAGCCTTCTACCATTCAGGGGGAGTCTGAGCCTGCTGGGACAAGTGGTGTTGGTGGTGATGGTGCTGGTACTGCTGCTGGTGCTAGTAATGTTGGTGAGAAATTCACCACGGAATAATTCTTTTTAATATGTATTCTTAGATTGATTGTAATAACTCTTATAATCAATGAAAGACTTACATTAAAAATTATTATTATTGGTTTTATGTTCATAAAATATAAGATTAGTTATATATGATTTAGACCTGAGATGTTATGTTACAGGTTAAAATGATCTAAGACTAATTATATAAGACTAGTTATATAAGATTTTGACTTGAGATTCATCTTGACAAGTTAACATTATATAAGATTAGTAATCGAGACTGATTTCGTGAAAGAGATGATAAAGAAACTCTTGATAAAAGAATTTATATTATTCATTTGATTCATGACATGTTTATCACTTGTAGAGATGAATGATGAAAGCGATTCCGATACAGAAATCGAAGAAGAAGTTGATTACAATCTAGAGGAGGGAGAGTTTGTACCTCCTGAAGATTGGACTTCTATCTCTAATGTTGGGCTAGACGAAGGTGTAGATCCCGATGCTAATATCGATGAACACATCGTGAGCCCTTCAAAGACTAAAGTCGTTATTCAGGAAGAAGACGGAGAAAGAGTGATTGATTTAGATGAAGATCTAGACGATTCGACTGATTCTGAATATGATCTTCCTGATAGACTAAAAGATAATCCGATGTTTAGACCTTTGAAGAAAATGAAAAAGGTAAAGACTGGGATTAGTGAAGTCGATATCACTGGAAAGCGAGTACCGAAAAGGGGAATTATCGGTTGGTACTACGACGCAGATCTGAAGCTCTTCGCCATAAAAAGATATGATGGTGTTCAATATTTTGAGAAGAAGCTTGCAGTCTTCAGTTCTTTGCCGAGATTTGAAATCCGAGACTTGGCTAGATTGGAATTGAATAACCCTAGTAATGATCCTTTTGGAAGATATGTCGAAAAGATTATCAAGACTGAGGGTTGGTCAATGAAGTTTGAAAGAATTAAGCCAAGAATCGGAAAGACAATTAAGCTTGAAGAAAGAAGCGAAAGAACAGGAAGGCGTCGTAGAAAGAAGATATATCCAGCTGTGAAATGGATGCAACAGATTCCACTAAAGACAATGCCTCAAGACATCTTAGGAAATTTGAAGAGATGGTCTGTGGATTCTGTGACTGGGGAAGCTCTCATGTTCGAACACGATGATGAAGTTGAAAATGAAGAGAGAGAGATCTTAAAGATTTATGATCGTCGACATCTGATGAACCTATCAAAGGCTGACCTATTGATGTTACACAAGAATAGGATCACGGCGATTGAAGGTTGGGAAGATGTTGCACGAGATTATCAGTCAATGGTGAAGACATGCATTAAGCTGAAGATATATGCAGGTAGCAAAATTTACAATTGATTACCAAAGACAACTTGAAGACAAAGACTGAAAGATGCTAGAGCTATTGTCAAGGGGGAGTCTGTTGAGACATGTTTTGTGACAACAGATCTAGCTTGTAATAGTGAGATTTAGTACTTTTGGTAATTGTAATCAAGTATGTACATTGGTTTTGAATTGTAAATAAAATATATTGCTTGGTAAACATTTTAGAGTTAAATATCAAAAGGCTGAAAAATGTTGACCAAGGTTGACCGCGAACCGAGTCAGTTCGCAGGACTAGTTTGTGCTGCGAACTGAGTGAATTCGCTGGGCCAACATGGGCTGCGAACTGAGTCAGTTCGCAGAGCCCATGAGCCTGCGAACCGAGACGAGTATACATGAAAAACTAGGTTTTCAGATTACACACTTTTTACCATTTTCGTTAACCAGAAACCCTGCGACTCCAGAGACTTCACAACGTTCTAAAGGCTAGGTATTGATCGTTAACACTTGTTATAATCAATACAAAGCAATTAGTCAATTGATTCGCTATTATATTGCGAAGGATTTCGTTATAGATCCTATAACTAGTATTGAGGGATTCCGCACCTTAATACCTTAGATAACCTCG
The DNA here is from genome assembly GCA_963930675.1 of Gnaphalium uliginosum. Classification (NCBI taxonomy): domain Eukaryota; kingdom Viridiplantae; phylum Streptophyta; class Magnoliopsida; order Asterales; family Asteraceae; genus Gnaphalium; species Gnaphalium uliginosum. Next base: position 33,480,619 of record OZ005681.1, read on the forward strand.
TTATCGATCCTTATACAACCGGACTTACATTTGATCTGCTTTGTGATGATCCAATTCCTGCAGCAACATAAGTAGACCCTTGTTGATTTGAATCAACTTGAGATCCACTTACTGACATAAAAGCAGCATTATGATTGTTTCTTAAAGTCTGCTTTTTGCTTTCAACTTCTGGCTCAAAGTTTCTCAGATCATTATAGATATCCTCAAGTTCCTTCACTTCTAAATCTGCACTCTGTCTTAAACCTACTGTGTAGATTGTCCATTCCTCACTTAATGATCTCAGAAACTTCTTGTTCAAATCATCTTTATTAATCTTTACTTTATGGTTCTCCAGATCTCCAACTAGCTTTGAAAATCTGTCAAAGGTTTGAGTTAAAGTTTCTGTTTTTGTAGAATTGAAGTTCTCATATTGTTGCTTCAATAAAGATCTTTTGTTCTTCTTGGTGCTATCATTACCACCAAATCTCTTTTCAATAGCCTCCATGAGTACTTTGGCATCATCACATGCTTCAAACCTTCTTTGGTACTCATTAGGAATTGATAGTAACAATGTGCTGAGGGCTTTAAATTCTATAGATCTTACTTTTCTTTCAGCATCAGTAGTTGGTGGTGGTCTCTGTTGCTTGACACCATCACCATCTACTGTTACTGGAGGACCATTAACCACAACTTCCCACATCTGATAATCTGTGAGAAGCATATATTGTTTGATTCTGATTTTCCACAGATCAAACTCATAAGGCCTAAGCATAGGGATTTTAGTGACCTGGATTCCTTCATTGCTTTCCGTTGCCATTGAATTTAATAGTTAATCACAAACTGCACCTTAAAAATCAATTTAATCTTAAATCCCAGATGTTTTTGTATTCAAAGCTTTCCAAGCTCTGATACCACTTGACAGTCCCGTTTCAATTCAATTCACTTGTAACCTTGAACAAGCTTTGAATTATTATTGAGAAGTTGCGGAATAACACTCAATAATATTAGAAAGATCAAAGATAAATATTGAGAACAAATAACAAAACACAAATATTAAAATCAAAGCTCCAATCTTATTAATACGAATAAGACGAATACACTCGTTGTATTAGGGTTTACACCAAGAACCTTTTCGTATTATGTATGTAATCTAGGTTCTAAGGATCTCTATTTATATCACATAGAATCCTGTACAATCTCCTATTATTATGGAATTAGATAACTTCCATAACAAACTCATTCTTATCACAAAGTCATAAACAGTGTTAACTACCACATTTGAACATTCAGTGGAAACAAACTTCCATCAGCGGTAACTGTTTCATTTATGATAGTCCAAGTACAAATGATACTAACAATGTTAACCACTTCAATATACACTAACAGTCGTAATTACATAAACAGTGGAAACTACTTACAAATCTTAACTAACAGTGTTAATCCTTGTAGCAATGTTAACCTTCAGTTCTTCAAACAGTTGTAATCTTCAACCTTTAGTGTTAATCTTCAACCTTCAGTGGTAATCACTTGATCTCTTCAGCTTTACATGATCAGTGGTAATTCCAAACCCAAATCAGTTTATCCTAACAGAAGGAAATTTACAAGACAATCAAACCCTTGATTTGCAAACCGTGGGTGAAGTTTGTGTATCTCCCAGTCAGGTGTATGAAGAAAATTCCATTTGAAAAGCTTCCAGTTAACTTCACAAAGAATTTCAAGTGCTAGTCTTATATAAAAAAAACTGGTGAAGCTGAGATTAAATGTTTTGAAAGAAAAGAGTCGGAGCATATAATATTTCCAAAAATGATCACCGTATATGTCTATGATCCTTTAAGTTTGATCAACTTATCCAGACAAGACTAAAAAATAGACAAATTATCTAGAGAGTTGTTGAAGTGTGCTGTGTAGAAGGTATTCATGCCGGAAGCAACCTCCCGAGTAGCTGGGACTAAAGAATGGACAAATTATCCAAGCTACTGATAAGGGGGTGTTTATTGATACAAGGTGGTGTGTCAGACACCTTGGATGATAGAAGATTGAAGAATTTGATTTATTTCTCAACACTTAGCTCATTTTGTAATATGTAAATGCGTACTTAGTATTATGAGAACGTGTTGTGCGAACTTGTTATAAGTACGCATATTGTTTTAAGTTCGCAAGTATTAGTTCGCATGAACAGTCTATATATATGTGTCGTGTTTTCTGTTGAGACATGTTTTGTGACAACAGATCTAACTTGTTATAGCTTGTAATAGTACTTTTAGTAATTGTAATCAAATTTGTACATTGGTTTTGAATTGTAAATGAAATATATTGCTTGGTAAACATTTTAGAGTTAAATATCAAAAGGCTGAAAAATGTAGACCAAGGTTGACCGCGAACCGAGTCAGTTCGCAGGACAAGATTGGCCTGCGAACCGAGTCAGTTCGCTGGGCCAACATGGGCTGCGAACTGAGTCAGTTCGCAGAGCCCACGAGCCTGCGAACCGAGACGAGTATATATGAAAAACTAGGTTTTCATATTCAAGGGCTTCGGCCATTTCGTTTACCCGGAGACCCTGCGATTCCAGAGAGACTTATCACGTTCTAAAGGCTAGGTATTGATCGTTAACACTTGTTATAATCGATACAAAGCAATTAGACAATTGATTCGCTAATATATTGCGAAAGAATTCGTTATAGATCCTATAACTAGTTTTGAGGGATTCCGCACCTTAATACCTTAGATAACCTCGTTATCGATCCGCCACAACCGGACTTACAATTGGTATCAGAGGCTACGGCTAGATACGCGTAGGTTCGAAGTTATTTAGGATAATAACGTGTGATTTCGGGTTGTGTTTAGTGCATTACGTACTTATTTACGACCAAAATCACTCTCTGGACGTTTTTAGTTTCGTTTACGATCGAAAACCACAAGTTTTAATCGTAAAAATAACTGACATTTTCGTTTTTGAGTTTAGGGTTTCAGCCGTTCCTGCGAAGTGAAAGCTGCGAACCGAACTGAGAGTCGCGAACTGAGATTTGCGAACTGAGTTGAGTTTTGCGAACTGAGTTGAGTTTTGCGAACCGAGATCACTTGTGAACTGAACCGAGTTTGTGAACCGAACTGAGAGTTGCGAACTGAGATTTGCGAACTGAGTTGAGTTTCTGCTAACTGAGTTTTGCGAAGTGAGTTCCTGCGAACTGAGATTCCTGCGAACTGAACCTTCTGATTTTTATGACTTTTCAACTCCTGAGATTGACAAAGATGTCTGACTTAAGTAAAATGATCGAGATGGACCACGAGATTGGAAAATCTAATGTTCCACCTAAATTGCTTAGACTTGAGGATTATTATGGATGGAAAGACAGGTTTGAATCATACTGTAGATTCCATGATTTGTCAATCTGGATGTGTATCAAGAATGGATACACTGCACCTACAACTGTTGTTGAAAATGCAACAGTTATTGTACCCTACAATCGGAGGAATGATAACCAGAAGAAAGACTTTGAGATTGAAAACAAAGCTCATTCTTCAATCAAAATGAGTTTACCTAAGGAGATCAATCATCAATTGAAATCTTTTCACACTGCTAGAGCACTCTGGATTGCTCTGGAGAAAAGATGTGAGGGTAGTCCACAAGTACGGGCGGGCAAGAAGAATCTCCTTAAGAAGCAGTTTACTGTGTTTAAAGCTTTTAAGGGAGAAGATCTTGATGCCTACACCACGAGATACTACCATCTACTGAGTGAGCTAGATGACCATGAGATCTTCTTTACTGATACGGAGAAAACCGACAAGTTTATTGAGGGTTTACCGTCTAAGTGGGAAATGCATGGAATTATGCTCAACGACAATGAAGAGCGATATGCTACAATGACTCTTGAGCAGGCTATTGACAAGCTCAGAGGTTATGATTTCACCTACAAAACGAGAGAAACAGATTCTGATCAGTTACAGAATCCCGTGCTTTATCATGGTAAATCAACTCTCTCGAACGCCTCATCCAGTTCGACCACTGCCTTACTAGTTGGTGATACTGGAGAAAAAGGTGAATTGATAACCGAGGACTTGTGCTTTATTGCTTCTTCTGGAAGTGAAGTAAAAGAGAAAATTACTGTTGAACAGCAATTATCTGTTCTTGCCTCTTTTGTTGCTTCCTATGAGAACTACATTCAGGGGAAAATCAATGATCCTACTGTTTTGTATGAAGATTATGATCAGATAGACCCTGATGACCTTGAAGAAATGGATCTCCAGTGACAACTAGCTATGGTGTCAAGGAGAGTTAAAAATTTCTTGAAGCATACAGGTAGGAAGGTGGTAGGAAATCGACCAGGGTTTGACAAGTCCAAAGTTAAGTGTTATAACTGTCAAGGTTACGGACACTTTGCTAGGGAATGTCAACGACCAAAGGTTGATGTCAGCAATGGAAGACAAGGCTCGGGAAGTTCTTTAGCTTCCAAAGCCTTGGTGGTTCAACAGCTTGATGGAACTTATGATTAGTCTACTCAGCCTGAGCATGCTCTTATGGCTGAAATAGATGATTAAGAGAAAGCTGCTGAATCTACATCCTATATGCCGACTAATGTTGATTATCCAACAAAGGTGCAAGAAGTCACACCTAGAGCAAGTGATGAGGATGTGCTGATCATGGAGTCAACTGAGGACATGAGTCCTGATGACTTTGTAGCATATATGGCTGATATTCGAACAGACAAGAAAAGGGTATGTCTGGATTTGCTTACTTTTGTTGATGTCTGTGATCTAGTTACTAATCTGCAATCACAAGTTAGTGTTTTCGCTGATTCATATAATACTTTAAAATCTGAATTAGAAATAGCTAAATGTGATGCACAACGGTTTAGTGAGGACAAACTAGCTCTTAAAGAAAAGATTAAGTCTGATGCTGCTGATAAGACCAATCTTAGGGACACAATTAATGAACAATGTGTTAAGATAGATGGCCTTTATTTAAATTTAAGAGACTTAAATCAAAATATTGCAAATAAAGACAAGGAGCTAGCTGAGTCAAAATTGAAGTTAGTTGAGCTAAATCGTAAATTTGAAAGTTATAGAACCTCTTCTTTAACTATGGATTCTATAATTGATGCTCAACGTAGTGTAAAAGATAAAACTGGATTAGGATACACTGATGTGCCTCCTCCTTTTAACTCTAATTATACTACTTCTGTTAACTTCGAAATGATGGACTTAGATACTAAACCTGAGGAGATAGTAACTAAGAAGTCTGGAAAGTTAGAGACACAAAAGGTTGTTCATAAAGATCTATCATCTGATGTTAGTAAGAACACACCATTCCCTAAAGTACAATTTGTCTCGAGTGGAATGATGGTTGATACTGACATAAATGATAAGGTTATTAAGGAACAAGATATATCTTTAGTGTCTGAAACTCAGACTGAACACGAAAAGGCGAAAGGGGTTAAGTCACGAAAGCATAAATCATGTTTCAAATGTCACCAAAAGGGGCATGTGGCTTCTTGTTGTCCTAACAAGAAGTTGGAAACATCGATTAGGCCCGTGAATAACAATGAGACACCAAAAGTCTTCAGTTCAAATGTAGACAGGTTAGGTACCAAACCGGGATTAGGTAGTAAACCTGTGAACACTTTGAAAAGAGATGTTACTCATGGTGTCTCTCCACCTAAACCTAAACGGCCTTATACTCTAAATGACACTAAGCCTAGAGATAAGACGCCGTCGAGGTTTAGGACTCCTAGTAGATACCATAGTCATTTTGAGAATGGTTCTACTTCTCGTACACATCGAGGCGATTATGTGCCTAAGAGGTTTTCTACTCACTCTCCTCAGAGGCATAACAATTCAAATCATCAACAACCTACAACTTCTTTGCCAGTTACCAAGACTATTGATGATAATAGTTATGGTCACTTTAAAGAAGTACAAATTGTTGATGATAAGGGACAGACCAAGACCGTAATGGCTTGGGTCCCTCTTGAGAACTAATTGTGTACAACGTGTTATGTGCAGGAGCAGACTTTGAACAAGGACAGCTAGTGGTATGTAGACAGTGGCTGCTCTCGGCACATGACAGGTGAAAGAAGTCTACCGAAGGACTTCAAAGGCGGAATGAAACAGCGTGTTCATTTCGCTGGTGATAAAGGAGGAGTTATAACCGGGAAAGGAAAAGTTTCAAATGGAACTTCGACTCTAGAGGATGTGAATTATGTTGAAGAACTAAGTCACAACCTAGTGAGTGTTTCCCAAGTCTGTGATAAAGGTCACTCTGTAGATTTCAATGCGACAGAGGCCTTAGTCCTGAAGACGGGTTTCACCATCCCTGATGAATGGATATTAATGAGGGCTCCAAGGAAGAAGGACATCTATGCAATCAACATGGGTGCTCCTATTACTTCGATGGAGTCGACATGTCTTTTATCCAAGGCTTCTGAAGCAGACGCACTCTTATGGCATAGGAGAATGGCACACCTGAACTTTCGAAAAATGAACTACATAACCAAGAATGGGTTAGTTCTAGGTGTACCAGAAAAACGTTTCGAGTCTGAAGACAAGTGTGTTCCTTGCATGAAAGGAAAGCAACATAAAAAACCACACAGGTCTAAGACTGAAAACTCAATCTCCTCGCCATTTGAATTGCTACATATGGATCTCTTTGGCCCAATAAGCAAAAGAAGCATAGGTGGCAAATGGTACTGTTTAGTTGTCACGGATGATTTCTCTAGATTCTCTTGGGTATTCTTTTTGGGATCTAAGGATGAAACTCTTGGTATTCTTATGGAGTTCCTAGATCTAATAGAGAATGTCTATAGAACACGAATTAAGAAAATTCGTAGTGACAATGGAACAGAGTTCAAGAATTCAACGTTCAATGTCTATTGCTTAAGCAAAGGGATACAACATCAATTCAGTGCACCGTATGAACCACAACAGAACGGTGTTGCTGAAAGGAAAAATAGAACGTTGATTGAAGGAGCTAGAACAATGCTTGCAGATTCAAGGCTTCCTGTCATTTTCTGGGCAGAAGCGGTGAATACAGCATGTCATGTTCTAAACAGAGTTCTTACGGTTAAAAAGCAGAACAAGACTTGTTATGAGCTTTTGAACAATAAGAAACCTAACTTAAAAGGGTTCGAACCCTTTGGAGTTTCATGTACTTTGTTGAAGACTAGCAATCAACAAAAATTTGGTGAGAAGGCTGACGAAGGATATTTCCTAGGTTATGTGCCTGATTCACCAAACAAACGTGTCTTCAATAAAGCTACGGGACGTGTGGAAATAGTTTATAACATTGAAGTTACGAGCTACACACATGACGTACATAAGGGATTAGATTGGCAATTCGACTATTCAGATCTCTTTAAGTCATTTAATGTCTCAATCAGTGACTACAAAGTTGACTCAGCCGTCTCTGAACATTTATTGTCGGGTGATGGGGATATTGGCCCTGCACCAACATCGAGTGTTCCTAGAGATACAACTTCTGTAGATCCTAATCGTGCATCAACGAGTGCCATACAACCATCTTCTGATGAAGTGCACAGTACTGATACATATGTGCAATCATTGGAAGAAATTGGCACTAATTTACAAGAGGAAATAGAACTTGAACCGGTGACAACCACAAGAGTTAACAAAAATCACCCAATTGACAATATCATTGGGGATCCAAACGCATCTGTTCAAACGAGGGCTAGTATATCTGAGTACACTAGTCTATATGCTGAAATGAAAGAGACAGGGGTTCCAAATCTATGTCTATATTCATGCTTTATCTCACAAGTTGAGCCTAAGAATGTCCAAATGGCGTTGAAGGACAACTCATGGGTAGAAGCAATGCAGGAAGAACTTTCCCAGTTCACAAAACTGCAAGTTTGGGAGTTGGTTGATTTACCAAGTGGTGAATACCCAATTGGCACTAGATGGGTCTTTAAGTGTAAGAAAGACGATCGAGGAATCGTAATTCACAATAAAGCTCGTCTAGTAGTTCAAGGTTTCAATCAACAAGAGGGGATAGATTACAATGAGGTGTTTACACCTGTGGCCAGGCTTGAGGCAATTAGGTTGTTCTTAGCATTTGCAGCTTCAAAGAAAATGAAAGTTTATCAACTGGATGTTAAGAGCGCCTTCTTGTATGGCAAGGTCAAGGAAATGGTGTATGTTTCTCAACCACCAGGATTTACTGATCCAAAGTATCCAAATAGAGTATATCGTCTTGATAAGGCCCTGTATGGATTACATCAAGCTCCAAGAGTGTGGTATGAGACACTATCAACTTATCTTCTTGAGAATAGTTTTACAAGAGGAAGAATTGATAGTACACTCTTTGTGAAGTGGAAGAAAAAGGACTTTCTACTTGTTCAAGTATATGTTGATGACATTATCTTTGGGGCATCTGATGAAAAGATGTTTCAAGAATTTGAGCAAGTTATGAAAGGCAAGTTCGAGATGTCTGCTACGGGAGAGTTGAACTTCTTCTTAGGGTTACAAGTTGACCAAAAGAAAGATGGTTTCTTTATTCATCAATCTAAATATACACATGAGCTGTTAGAACGCTTCAAGATGGATGAATCTCGTATTTACAAAACTCCTATTCCAGAAAATCACGGACTCGGTCCTGATACATCGAGTGATCAGAATGTAGATCCTACTTTATATAGGGCTATGATTGGATCATTAATGTATCTGACTGCATCTAGACCTGACATTATGTTCGCTGTTTGTATTTGCGCAAGATATCAGGCTAATCCGAAAGAGTCTCATATGCAAGCTATAAAAAGAATCTTTCGTTACCTCAAAGGGAAGCCGAAGCTGGGACTTTGTTATCCGATTGAAGGAGACTTAGATTTTGTTGCGTATACTGATTCGGATTATGGTGGATGCAACCAAAATAGAAAGTCTACGACCGGAGGATGTCAATTCCTAGGAGGTAGACTTGTGTCTTGGCAGTGCAAGAAGTAAAGCTCAGTAGCCATTTCTACATGTGAAGCTGAGTATGTTGCAGCTGGCAGCTGTTGTTCCCAAGTATTGTGGATACAACAGCAACTGCGAGACTACGGACTAAACTTTACCGACACTCCGATGATGATCGATAATGAATCGACGATCTCAATAACCAATAATCCGGTAAAGCATAGCAAGACGAAACACATTGATATTCGTCACCATTTCATTCGGGATTGTGCCGAGAAGAAGCTGATTAGGTTAGTCAAAGTTGCCTTTTCTGACAACTTGGCAGACCTATATACTAAAGCTTTCGATAGGGCGCGTTTTGAGACATTAGTTCAACTTAACGGAATGCGAAATCCAGAATAACGTGTCTTCCAAAGGAATATGTAATAGTTAGTAAGTTTTATTGTTTATGTCTTTATTTTTTAAGTTCTTATCTGCTGGGAAATTATAGTACATTAGGAGAATAAGCTAAACAATAATAACTATAAGTTTTAAGTTAGACGTGTTAGTAGATTCCTATAAGTCACATAAACATTACATCACTTCAACTAGGAATGTACTTATATTTATTTTATTATACACCTTTATCCACAAGCTATACTTTGCTTAGAACAAAATTATGTCTAAACAGCTTCATTATATGATGTACTGGTAGGCAAATTATGCTATGATTTCTGAGCATTTAATAAGCATTAATTCTCATGTATGTTATCTAGTGTGAAATATTATATGATGTATGACATAAGTCTTAATTTGTGAATGATAGTATAACCATACACTGTTATCAACAATATATAAATATATGAACAGACAAATAGTTAGAAAAATGGCTATTAGCAAAACTACTGGTAACTTTGTTGTACTATGTACAGACCTGTAACCTTTAGTTTCGCCAGTGGTCTCAAACTTATTTTGCTCATACTAAGGGATCTTCTGTTGTACTATGTACAGATCTAGAACCACTAGTATCTTCAAAATCTGTTTGATGTTTGTCGAGCCTTAAAATAACTCAAGGATATGTTATATGTTACGAAAAGTACATCATTTAGTAACCTCTACCTTGAATGTAAAAGATACAATGGTATGTATTATACTTGATTTCTCAGTATGTCATATATTAGAACACACTAGTTAATATCCATACTAACAATAAAGGTTTGCTTGGAAATCAGTGTGTAATTTGTTTATGTGGATCATAATATCAGTAATCATTTTGAACTATCAATGACAAATGAACATTCACTTTGGTGAATTATTCATATAAAAGTATGTTCAAAGAACGTGTTATATTATGTGGATAAAGGTAACCAAGTTATAATCTTATAAATATAAGTTCATAAATGGTTAAAGTGTAATTTTTCTGTAACTTATTTGAATTTCATACTAACGATCTTCTTAAACTTGATTAATAAATAATAACATTCAGCTTATTTTTCCTAATATGATCCCTAAGCAGATAAATTCTTAACAAAAATATGTATCGTTTCTCGTATTGAATAAAATGGTACTCGATACCACTCGTTATTTTGATAATTTTATTTGTTACGTGTTCTTTATTTTTGTGTGTGTTTATCCTTTGGAAACTATGTTAAACCATATTTCATCATTCCGTATTGAATAAATGTGACAAAATCGCATTGAAAAGTTCAAAATCGCATGAAAAGTTATAATTGCGAAGTTGACCAGTCAAACTTGCGAATTGAGTTTTTGGTATAAATTGAACAGTTTCTGCGAGCCCACTTCTCACTTTCCAAATTCCTTTGCGAACTGAAAATCTAATCCTGCGAGACGAACATTGCGAACCGAAACGAACCTCCTGTTTTCTAAAATTTTCGACACTTCCGTTCAAGAATCGGTTTTTCACTCCGGATAACATTTACTTCTTTCGATTACGCATCATTTGAAGTAAGTTTCATTCGATTTCACTGTGTAATTCATCCTTAATCGACAAATTACGATTTTGAAAGTTTTGGTTTCGAAAATCACGGATTTCGTCGAAATGAGTGAAGATTAAAACCTAAAATTCATAAAACTTGTTAATCAGACTATTTTAAACATGTTTATACCATTAAATCGCGTTTAAAAGTGTTCGATCATCGACTTCGAATTTCTTGTTGAACCAAACGCTCCTGCGAACCGAGCTCAATCTCAGTTCGTAGCGAACCCAGAACCTTTGACTTCGGTTGGCTGCGAAGCGAACTCATCGGGTTGACTTCGCTTGACCGAAGCGAAACCAAATGGTTTGACTTCGGTTGACTGCGAATCGAACTCATCGAGTTGACTTCCTTGACTGCGAAGCGAACCCATCGGGTTGACTTTGCTTGACCAAAGCGAAACCAATTGTTTGACTTCGTTTGACCTGCGAAGCGAACCTAAAAAGTTGACTTCGTTTGACCTGCGAAGCGAACCAAAAGGTTGACTTCGTTTGACCTGCGAAGCGAACCAAAAGGTTGACTTCGTTTGACCTGCGAAGCGAACTTAAAGTTTGACTTTCGTTGACCTGCGAAGCGAACTTAATGATTGACTTTAGTTGACTGCGAAGCGAACTTATACAGTTGACTTCTGTTGACTTTGTGCATAAATTAAATTGTTGAATTTATTTAACTGAAGGTTTGACTTGGTCAATATTCAGTTTACGAATTTAATGGACTCGTTTTCGATTTGCGAACTCTATGTTTACAAATAAATTATGAGTTGCACATTTTATTTATTTGTTGTACGTTTAGACTTAAGAACTTACGTTTATAAGTTAAATATGTATAACTCTATAAATTTAACATCTAACATTTTTTTTCGATTTGAGATCTTTATGATTACAAATAAAATACAAATTGCAGTTGTTAATTATCTGTTATATGTTTCGACTTAAGGACTTATGGTTATAAGTGAAATGCATATAATATTCGAATTCTGTTCTATTATATCGAAAGACTTCCGACTCATATGTAGTCGTGCGGCGTGTTCCGATTTTCTATCGGCGGTATGATATTTCGGATTATCTACTAGGACTTACGAACTGTATATAATTTAGAGAATATAATTGAAAATTAAGTCTCGTATGCTTAATCGTTCAATTAAGTTCAGTAAATTAAGTTATTAATTAATAGTAAACGTCGATGTTTGGTGATCACGTTGGTTCACAATACATAAACGTTTAAAAATTAATTAATGTTCGATATGTTGTCCTATTATTTGAGCTAACTGCCATTTGTGTATATCTTATGACTACAGATATGGCAGCTAGATCTTTCACTCCTGCTCACAACATCTTGGTAAACTTGGATGTCAATGAGCATGGAGCTGCACGTTTCACAGAGATTTTGATGTATTTAGCACGTTCGAGAATTCGATATGCTATTACGGAATCTCCGCCACTGTCCCAAGATATTCTGGAACAATTTTGGGATAGTATCGTATTTGACAGTGCAGCAAACCCTCCTGTTATTCGCACGAGGGTTAATAACCATCCAGTGGTTTTCTCTGCTGATGATCTGAGACAGATTTTAAATCTGGGAACAGTTGATCAGGAAGTTGGACCTTCGGTGTACACCTCTGACTTCATTGAGTGTGCACTAGGACGAATGGGTTATTCTGGACCCAAGAGAGGCCGCCAGTTTGTGAAGGCGTTTGTACTCGGCCAGTGGAGATTTCTCTTCCACATTATTGTTATCATCTTTGGTAACAAGAAGGGTGGATACGATGAGTTGAGCCCCGAGCTTCTGTCAGGCTTGTTGTCCCTGGTGAATAACAAACCATACAGCTTCTCATCGTACATCTTCAACTCCTTCATTGGGCAGATAACCGGCACTGTTCGATCAAAGTTCATGGTATATCCGAGGTTCTGCATGCTTATCATTCAGCACTGTATCCCTGATCTTCAAGGATTTCAGCCAAATCTATGTGTAGACATCATTGGATTAAGGACCTACAATGCGTGCTTTCTTCATTCTTCCAGACGTCCGGATCAGGTCAAACCTGAAGCATGCGATCTGTTCGGTCATCTTCTAGATGCCGCATATGTAGCTCCACCAAATAATGGTTGGTTAGATGATGGAGCCCAACCAGAAGTACAACCTCAGCCAGCAGTTGTGGCTCAAAACCTTGGGCCGCAAGAGCTTATAGAAGATGTTATACATCAAGCTGGACAACCTGACATTACGGCTCAAGGTTTACATGAGGTTTTGATAGAAAACGATGATGCTACTGATCCTCTCCTACGTGAGATAGATCAATATCAGGTATTATTTATATGTATCATCATTGTTCAATTTGAACGTACTTTTTAGGATTACTTATCATCTATTATTATTCATCATGACTAGGCTCCTGAAGCTGTAGACCCAGAGGTCATTCGACCTAAGGGTGAACAGGATCAGGCGAGTTTGGACGTTGGGCCCTCTAGTGCCTTTGGCAAAGATGGTGCCACTTCATCTGACTCCGACAGCGAGGAGACTGATGATGATATTCCTCGTCCTCCTACTTTTTCGGGTATTCCTGCGGGAATGATCCGGAGAGGTTCCAAGCTGATCATGGATCCTGCCTTCAAGGGCAAGCGCAAAGTCGATGATTTGGATCCTGATTTTTGCTTGATCGACGAGGAAACAGATGACGAAGAGGATCATTCTCTTCAGACGCAACGCCGAAAACGTATTCGTTCAGCTACTTCTCAGCTGACGATTGGCGATTTGGCTAGTCCAGGTTATTTTTTAACCATCTTATTCTATTGAATGTTGTGCGTTCTACATATGAGAAACTGAGATAGATATTTCTATAACAGTCGCTCAAGATACACAACAGCAGGCTAGACCTGCGGTGCAACGTCTGAGTGCTCCGGTATCTGAAACCTCAGAGAAGGAGCCTGCTGCTGACGTAACTGTCACGATTTAGACTACTAAGGCTAGTAGAATCGTAGCTCGCTTACTCCTGACGGACATTGCCACCCAGATTGGACAACATAATGTTCAATCTGGATCCACATCTACACCCCAGGCTTCTACTTCAGTACGAGCTTCTGAGCAGACCTCAAATTTGGAACGTCGAGTTCGAATATTAGAGACTCAGAATGCTACTCTTGCAAAGGAGCTGGTGAATCAAGGCGAAGCCTATACTCATCTTCTGCGGTCGCATATGCTTCTCTTCAGAGAATCTGAAGATCTTGATCGACTCCAAGGCCTTGTCACCAATTTATTGAAGGGCAAGTCGCCTCAGAGGGAGATCTTGATATTCAATGAGGCTTGCAGAGAAGATGAACTAATAAGGAAGAGAAGAGAAGATACAGACGATGATCCCAATGCACAGAAAGATAGAGAGCCGACTGGTCCTTCAACGACCGGTGAGCCTTCTATAATTCAGGGGGAGTCTGAGCCTGCTGGGACAAGTGGTGTTGGTGGTGAGGGTGTTGGTACTGCTGCTGGTGCTAGTAATGTTGGTGAGAAATTCACCACGGAATAATTTTTTTTAATATGTATTCTTAGATTGATTGTAATAACTCTTATAATCAATGAAAGACTTACATTAAAAATTATTATTATTTGTTTCATGTTCATATAATATAAGATTAGTTATATACGATTTAGACCTGAGATGTTACGTTACAGGTTAAAATGATATAAGACTAATTATATAAGACTAATTATATAAGATGTAGACTTGAGATTCATCTTGACAAGTTAAAATTATATAAGATTAGTAATCGATAGTGATTTCGTGAAAGAAATGATAAAGAAACTCTTGATAAAAGAATTTATATTATTCATTTGATTCATGACATATTTATCACTTGTAGATATGAATGATGAAAGCAATTCCGATACGGAAATCGAAGAAGTAGTTGATTACAATCAAGAGGAGGGAGAGTTTGTACCTCGTGAAGATTGGACTTCTATCCCTGATGTTGGGCTAGACGAAGGTGTAGATCCAGATGTTGATATTGATGAACACATCGTGAGCCTATCTCAGACAAAGGTCATTATTTAGGATGAAGATGGAGAAAGAGTTGTAGATTTAGATGAAGATCTAGATGAAACAACTGATTCTGAAAATGATCTTCCTGATAGACTAATAGATAATCCGATGTTTAGACCTTTGAAGAAAATGAAAAAGGTAAAGACTGGGATTAGTGAAGTTGATATCACTGGAAAGCGAGTACCGAAAAAGGGAATTATCGGTTGGTACTACGACGCAGACCTGAAGCTCTTCGCCATAAAAAGATATGATGGTGTTCAATATTTTGAGAAGAAGCTTGCAGTCTTCAGTTCTTTGCCAAGATTTGAAATCCGAGACTTGGCTAGATTAGAATTGAACAACCCTAGTAATGATCCATTTGGAAGATATGTCGAAAAGATTATCAAGACTGAGGGTTGGTCAATGAAGTTTGAAAGAATTAAGCCAAGAATCGGAAAGACAATTAAGCTTGAAGAAAGAAGCGAAAGAACAGGAAGGCGTCGTAGAAAGAAGATATATCCAGCTGTGAAATGCATGCAACAGATTCCACTAAAGACCATTCCTCAAGACATCTTAGGAAATTTGAAGACATGTTTTGTGACAACCGATCTAGCTTGTTATAGCTTGTAATAGTACTTTTAGTAATTGTAATCAAGTTTGTACATTGGTTTTGAATTGTAAATGAAATATATTGCTTGGTAAACATTTTAGAGTTAAATATCAAAAGGCTGAAAAATGTTGACCAAGGTTGACCGCGAACCGAGTCAGTTCGCAGGACAAGATTGGCCTGCGAACCGAGTCAGTTCGCTGGGCCAACATGGGCTGCGAACTGAGTCAGTTCGCAGAGCCCACGAGCCTGCGAACCGAGACGAGTATATATGAAAAACTAGGTTTTCATATTCAAGGGCTTCGGCCATTTCGTTTACCCGGAGACCCTGCGATTCCCGAGAGACTTATCACGTTCTAAAGGCTAGGTATTGATCGTTAACACTTGTTATAATCGATACAAAGAAATTAGACAATGATTCGCTAATATATTGCGAAAGAATTCGTTATAGATCCTATAACTAGTATTGAGGGATTCCGCACCTTAATACCTTAGATAACCTCGTTATCGATCCGCCACAACCGGACTTACATTTTCTGTTTTATGTACGTATGTCAGAACGATTGTAGATGTGTGTACGAACTTGTGTGAGAGAGCGTTTGTGTTGATTGAGTTTGTAATCGAATATCTTGTAATTCAGTTATTTAATCGAAAGAAAGTTTATTTACGATTGCGTGCTAATTATGGTATTATACATTCACGAATTACGCAATTACTTAGAGATTCCGCATCTAGATCCTGATATAGCGTTCTGATGTAACGTAAAAAGTCACGTTTTTACGTACATTATTCCTCATTATTTGAGCTATTAATTTGTGAAAACATCTTAAATCAATGATTATTTGCTAAAATTCACTAAAGTAGCTCAAATACAGACGTCACAACAAAAATCGCTATAAACGTCCAAATAACATACAAAACCGAGCAAATAAACTTCACCGGATTCCTCCACCCTTATTTACCTCATGATGTACATCCCCTAGCTACTATTTCATGATTCATAGGTAATTACAAGATTGAAGAGTCAGGAATCAAGGAAATCGGATAGAAAACGGAAAAGACACAGCACCTAGAGATCAACCGAACGCATTCCGAGCACGTATAAGCTACACACATCCAAAATACATGATTTTGGTGTCATTAGAAGTGTAACGAGATTTCGAGAACATAGGCGAAAGAATCGAGCAACACGGACAAGAAACCAAGAAGATACGCGCGAAACAAGCAACGAACGAAGCACCGAACAACGGGTTAAAGCCAAACGGCATTGGAAATACCGTATACGGCCTCTACCCTACCGTATATGGCCCCTATGATGCCGTATAAGGACCCTGGTGCTCTCCGGTGATGCCGTTTTTTGGTTATTTTGCGATTTCGTGCTATTCCGGGCTTGTATCTTTTGCATAAAGACTTGGTATTTACTTTTTCAGGAGGCTTAGGATATGGAGACTTTGGAGCAGAAGGCTTGGTGAACCCAGATGATGGCTGTTTTGCCATTTCACATTCTCTGGCAAATTGGCCATAGTTCTGACAGTTATAGCATTTAACCTTACTTTTATCAAACCCCAAACCAGATTTACCATCTTCTTCCAAATTATTCCTTCTAGTTCTCTGCAAGAATTTCTTGGCTCTTCGAGTTAACATAGCCATATTCCACTTAATATCCATTTGTTCCAGATCGGTAGGATTAATCTGGTCAAAGTCCTCTTCAGTAAGTTCAAGAGTACTTGTTTTTGTAGCAAGAAAGTTCTCATAAGAGTTGAGAAATGCAGTAAATATAGCTGCGTGTTCCTCAGTAACCGGAGATGGAGCAACAGACTTGGAATTGTAAAAAAATTTCCATACACGGGAGCAGCAGATTTAGAACAAGATGTAGAATGGTTTTTGGAAAGAAAAGCAATTCCACCATAAGAGTCACCTGTTAAAGATTGACCACCATAAAGACTGGGGTCTTAAACTTGAGCTTCTGACTTGGTCTCCTTCTTTTGCATGTCGAGAGCATAAGCTTGTATTTTTCCAATTAAATCATCAAGAGCCATAGATTCAAGTTCTGGATCCTCTTCCATCATCATAACTCTTGTATTCAATTTATCTGGCAGAGAACCTAGAAGTTTCTTATTTACCTCTAATTCATTTAACTCTATTACTCCATGATAACATCAAATAAGTATATATTTAATTAACAATATTTCCCTGTTTTTATTACATTTATATTGCATTTATATGATTTTAGATACTTATTTCGTTCATAATTGCAATTAGGTGAAATTATGGCTTGAATCTGAAAAAGAATGGAAAAGGGACTTAAAACGAAGAAAAATCGAAAAAAAAAGGATGATAGTGTAAAAAGAGAATAAGAATTGAGCTGGACACGGATGGAATATTCTCGAACCTGAGCCCAACTGCTGGTTGGAAGGCCCAATCGCCGGTTGGAGGCTACGGGCCTTAAGTCGGTTAAACGCTTGCCCAACCGCCGGTTGGGAGGTCGGCTCAGAAACTTTATAAATAGAGCATTAATTTCAGAATTTTAAGAAGAACTTCTCTAACCCTAATTCGACAAAGGTAATTTTCTGAGGGTTTTAGGAACGAATTAGAGACGCGGGATTGCATGGATTTGTCTACAATCAAGCTTTCGACACGCGCTTCGCGATTCGGTTTTTCTTAATCTAGTTTCGTATTCAATTTAACATGTCGTTTCTTTGGATATTGTTTCTGATTTTGTATAACTTAGTCATGAACTAATTTATTGTGTTTGCTTAGATAATAATACCTAGATGAAAATTTAATTGTTTGTTTACATTGGATATTAATTTTATGAAGTTTATGGTGTTTATCTGAAAGATCCATTTTACTTAATTGATCTTTAATTGTTACTTAACGTGATTAATCAACCTTTTCTATAACGTAGTCTTGTCTAGGTTTATTAGTTATTTGCAATTGTTTAACTTATTTGCAATTGTTTAATTGTTACTTAATGTGACAGTTGTCAAACGACAATTATTAGTTTCTTGTTGATTCAACGTCGCTAGGATAAATCGCAATAAACGGTTGAAGTGCTTAATTAAATAAAGAATAGATAGACAACACATAAAAAGGATTTCTTGTGTATTCATAACGAGTCTTGTATCTTATCTAGAGTTTATTGGAATTGTTATCCAGATAAGGTAACTTTCCACAAAAGATTTATTCACAGTAAAATTATCCAATGGTGTAAACATTCATGATAATTGGAATCTAAGGAATAAAAGTCTAAGTAAATACATTCCTTTATCCATACTTGTCTTATAAATTGCTTTGTTTAATTTAAGTTTTATTAGTTTCTTAAATATGTTCGTACGGAACTAAAATGCCTCCCTTTGTTCTTTACTCTTTATTATTTATTATAAATTCCATGTGAATAAGTTCGACTCGGACTTACTTAAGCTATATTATAATATGAACGGGTATTCTTGCCTGGCTTGTGTGATAATTATAATTGTAGTGATATCCATTTGATTATAAATATTTTAAACACGTGTCACACGACATCAAGTTTTTGGCGCCGCTGCCGGGGAACGGTTTTGTTTTATTTATTTTAATTGGAATTTTTAGACAGTTTTTATTTTATTTTCTTTTTCTTTTTGTTCTGCAGGTAGGTACTAAACCATGAGTATGGTTCCTAAGATTTTTCGAAACTCAAGAAACAATCCTATAGACCACATGACGCTTGAGGAATACATGAGCCAAACTTGTGATGACCCTATTACGATTTCATTCTGATCATCGATTGCGGGGATGGTTCATCAAATCAATGAGTGTCCCCAATCTTCTATTTTCTTTATTTTTGATCAGGTTTTCTAGCGAACTTGAATAGGTAAAAGACAAGGAAGAAGAAAGAGCGATTTTGTCAAGGCTTGATTACCAAGACTCAGATGAGGAATTGTTTATGCTAATTGATTCCAATGACGAGGAGATCTGTCGCACCCCCAAGACACGTGGCAGCGGAAAGTAGGGTGTTGCGTTGGGGGCGCCGACCAACTCAAATATCACAACACAAGAATTACAACAAACGACCTCTATATGAGACGTTTCAAAAATCATTACATTTCCATAATTCCATTGTTTACAAAAGTCTACATAATCATCAAATTTCGAGTCAACATTCTAGAGATTTCCACTACCATCCTAATCATAGTTACAAAATGTAGTAATGCATTCAATTCTCCGGTTTGATTGTGAAAACATGTGACTCGAGCTAATGCTTCCGAAAGCTTCTTACTGCGGCGGGTCCCCTGAGAAATACATACTAAAAGGTCAACATAAAGTTGGTGAGTTCATAGGTTTGTAAACAGTTGATATAACATCGTATGGAACACAAGATTTTCGTTTGTATCATTCAACAATGATAGGTAATGTATTACAAAAATGTAAACATAGTGTATATTGTTGCCATGAGCTCATAGTTCGAGCTTAACTGTGGTGTCGGGTCACAATCAAGTGCCACGATCGGGGTGCCTCCCAGCGAGTGCCTAATCCAACACTCGTAAGAAACAAATGATAATGCATCCGTTTGACCAGTTAGCGCGATTAGCCCGGACAGGGGGAGTCAATCCCAAATAGTACTATTCATTAACATTCACGCTATAACGATACTAACAAACTATGATGTGGGGGATTTTCAGGATTAGTAAAATAACTCATGCAACCAATATATCGAGTTTAGTACTTGTGTTCACATAAAAATAGCGGTATGAAAGCAGTTGTATGTATTCTCACCCCAGTTAGAAACAGTAAAAATGGGGCTATGAAACTCACCTGAGATTAGTAAGCAAGTAGCAAATAGTAAGCAAAGCGTGTTTTCCCAATGCAACCTTCTAACGTCCTAAACGTATAAGGTTGTGTAAGTAGATGTCTCAAAAGACCATCTCTAGTGATTGTATAAGTGGGGGTTAATGTCCACTTAAGCCAATCATGTAGGTGGAGGGTTAATGTCCACCTAAGTTGGTTCACACAATTAGAAATGTCCAATTGTTCAATTATCGTTTGTGCTTATAAAACATGTACGGGCCGTTGGTGATATTTTGTGAAAACACAAATTTGATTAATTATGTTATGCATATTTCTACTTTCCAGTTATGGTAATTGATCAGTGTGGAAAGGGGCGAAGCCCATTAATGACGAGGGTCCGGGGGCAGCGCCCCTGGTAGCGGGGTCCAAGGGGTGGCAACCCCTGGCGGGGTCTAAGGGGCAGAGCCCTTGGCTGGGGTCGACACTGGGTTAGTGTTGCTATATGCGACACTAAGGTATTATGCGACACTAAGGCTTGTGTCGCTAATGTGTCGATTCGGGTGTTATAGCGACACAAAGGGTTGTGTCGCTAATGTGACGATTCGGGTGCTATGGCGACACAAAGGGTTGCTATGGCGACAGAAAGGCTTGTGTCGCTAATGTGACGATTCGGGTGCTATGGCGACACAAAGGCTTGTGTCGCTAATGTGACGATCCGGGTGCTATCGCGACACAAAGGCTTGTGTCGCAGACTACTAGGCTTCTGCGACACAGAGGCCTGTAACAGGTCAGTTTTTGTACAATTTATTTCGTGTTCCAAATGTTCAAATAAAAATCCAAGAAAAATCTATGTTGTTCCTTAGTATGTTAGCTCCTTAAAATAATTTTTTCAGAATTTTTGGGTATTCCTAAGTATTTTTAAAAATTCAGTTTGTTCCCTGAGGTCAGAAAGTGACCAATCCGGACACATGCAACAAGATCGGATTTCTGGACAAAATCTACACATTTTCAGTAAAAGTTATCTAAACGATATTTGTACCTAACAAAATTTGTGAACTTTTGGTGGTGGTTTCAAGTCATTTGGAGGTTTATATCTCGAGTTATGATTAAAATAATAAGGCTAAAATTTCTGACTTTTTCGACAGCCCGTACACATGTTTTTGTAAAAATCATTTCGGGTATCAAACGAACTCCAAAAATTCTGAAACCACTTGGAAATGAAAGCTAACTTCTTGAACTTAAGTTTTCTCTTTTGAATCGTCCATTTTGGTCAAGTTTTGGGGGAGAAACTGCCTCTCCAAGTCGGGTCATTTTTCTGCCCAGAAATGCATGTGATGTTCTTGAACATTTTAAGCCATGAAAAACGTTTTTATGTTATATTTTGGACATTTCTTTGTTATGTGAACCCTTTAACATATTTTCAAAGATATTTGGATAGAGAATAACTTTTCTTACAAAGAGGTTGGTGATTTTTTTTCAAGAGAAGTTGTTGGAAGAGCTTGAATCTTGAGTTTTTAGCTTGATTTTCTTCTTGGAGATGTGATGAACACTATGGTGGTGATGGTGGCCGATTTTGGTGGTAGTGGTGGTGTTCTTGGGCAGATTTTTTTTTTTGATAAAGGGGAAAAAATACCCCGGCAAATATTATTAGAATTAAATGATAATCAATACAAGTACAAAGAATGTGGTAGAACCACATTGACTTAATCTAACAGACGGAAAGACTAAGCGCATACACAAGACAGGCCTTGAGTATGACAACCAGCAAAGCCCAACTATGAGGCCACACAACCATGAGGCAACAACAACAACAACAAGACAGGCCTTGGGCAGATTTTTGGGAGAGAAGGGGAGAGTGTTTTGTGTTTGTGTGTGTGAAAGTGAGTAAGAAATGAGAGAAATGAAGGAAAAATGAATAAATAGAGTGGGCCTTGGGCTAATGGCATGAGTTGGGCTCTTGGGGCCGATTTGGGCTCAGTTGGGTCAGTCCAAGGGAGCCTCAGGCTTGTACAATAGTTTTCTCAAGCACGTGTCACGTTATTTGCTCGGTAAAACGTTATTCGCGCGCGTAAACATTAAATCTTTAAAATATTAATTTTGTGTTTTATTTTTGATACAAATCACTATTTTAATTTGACCAATATATTTAAAGTACCTTATTGAACCTTCTTTAAAATATTTGTCGGTTTCGTTCGGGTGTCGGGCGCGATTCGCGCGTTTTCGTTGCGTTTGTTATGTTTTAAGCAAAACGTTTAGGTTTTTCGTATATTATTATTTAATAACAATAATATAGGGTAAATAATTACTATTTAATTTATAGAATAGGTTTACATTATTTATGAAAAGTTATCACCAACGCCGTATAGATTGTCGGACCTCGTCCAGTTGTTTCGCGTAATTACAAATAATCACGTAAGCGTATATAAACATATACAAGTAGTTACAAGTAGTTACAAGTATTTAGCCTAATCAAATACTACATACACGTAATTATGGTTCTAACTTAAGGTAATCATTACCCTAAAGTGTCGGGTGTCACAAGATCCTTGAATTGAGAAACCGAGATGGAGTTATGACGGAAGAAGAATTGATAGCTATAATGGATCCAACTGTTGATGAGATTTTGTTATTATATCCGGAGGTGGAACAATCAAAGGCTGATGATCGAGCGATAGCAAGGATTGGAGGAGAAAACGAAAACAGGACTTGTGGTGATTAGATATCAACCGACAGTTGGATTAAAACACAGCTGGCCGTGGAGATCCAAACGGTGGTTGAGTTGTCTCAACCGGTGGTTGGAGTATCTGTTAGCACATGTGTGTTGTTCTACGATAAATATTTTAGAAGGAAACTTTCTTGCAGTTTCTAGAAGGTCATGGAGCATCAAAAAAAAGAATTGCGCCTGCCGTTAACGACTAAATATTTTAATTCTTTCAATGCAATGAATTTACATTTACAGGATACTTATCGATATTATCATTGTAGGTCCTTTATCTCAGGATCTATCGGATCGTATTTCAATCGTAAGTGCGGAATCCAAACGATTAAGAATTGAACGTAATAAACGAATCACACAAATTCTCTATAACATTTTCTTTGTATTAACGATTGAAATATAAACGTTTACAATCACTTTCACCCTCTGCCTCTCTCTCTCTAACTCATCCCCCTCTCTCTCTATATGCAAAAGGCTCTCACAAAATGAAACATAATGCTCCTATTTATAGACAAACCTGACCTATCTGTGACACTAGCCAAGTGTCGCAATTGCCGATTCTTGCGACACTAGCTTAGTGTCGCAATCTGGACTTGTATATTTTCTATATTCACTTTTCATTTACATACTCGAATATTCAAACTTAACACTTCACAAACTCAAACTAATTAACTTTGACAGGCACAAACGTTGACCAACTGACTGACACACATTAATGTACCAACATACTCCCCCATGTCAGCAGCTTGGTCAAATAAGTCTTCAATTAGTCTGAACCAACAAACTCCCCCATTGAGAGAGCTTGGTCTTCAAAAATCTTGATGTTGAGTTTCATGTGACTGACATACAATTAGATCTTCAAACTCAGTGACCATCTCTTTCTTATTCTTTAACATCTTCTCCAATAAAGTTTATCTTCAAAGTCTTTGGAGAATAATAGACATCCTTTACATCTTCAACATTTGACTTTAACAAGATATGTGACACTGATGAAAATAACACAGAAGTAAAATCTTTTTGTATTTTCTTTACATAAAAAAAATAAAATAAATAAAATAAAACATAAAGGTTAAAATAAATTGAAAATAGGATTGTTTTAGATCTGCTTAGGAATCATACCAGACTGACATGCACTTATTAGGAAATAGTGAGCTTTATTTCGATTGCCAGTATATTTGTCCACTTCAAGTTTACTTAGCATATTCAAAATCACGTTTCGAAAAATTAGTTCACGATGATTATTGATATTGTTTGTCCACCTAAACATTTTATACTTAAGAAGCTAAACTAGAATCTTTATTATTAGTATGCATATTACTTTATTTAACTCATATTATAATATACATTTGAAAAGAAAACATGTTAATATTTTCTATATTAAGAGTGAGAATATTGAAATATCTTTAGAATCACGCCAGCGGTGACAGGTCTGTACAAAGTACAACAGAGTCACATTCGCAATGATTCGAGTTGAACAAACACCGGTTTGACCAATTAAACTAGAGGATACTAGAGTATCATAGTTTAACACAAAACAGTACTAGGTAATCCTTTGTTGAAAATATATTCTTGTACTTAGTACATTATTATGAATGCAGGATTACCATGGTGTAAGTCCGGTTGTGGCGGATCGATAACGAGGTTATCTACGGTATTAAGGTGCGGAATCCCTCAATACTAGTTATAGGGTCTATAACGAATTCTTTCGCAATATATTAGCGAATCAATTGTCTAATAGCTTTGTATCGATTATAACAAATGTTAACGATCAATAGCTAGCCTTTAGAAATAGTGGAAAACTCTCTGGAATCGCAGGTCGTTTGGATGTGCAAAGTGGCAAAAGTTCTTTAGGTTTAAAACCTAATTAGCATATATAACCGTCTCGGTTCGCAGGTCACTGAGCTCTGCGAACTAACTCAGTTCGCAGCCCATATTGGCCCAGCGAACTAAATTGTCTTGCGAACTGACTCGGTTCGCGGTCAACCTTGGTCAACATTTTTCAGCATTTTGATATTTAACTCTAAAATGTTTACCAAGCGATATATTTCATTTACAATTCAAAACCAATGTACAATCTTGATTACAATTACTAAAAGTACTATTACACGCTAATACAAGCTAGATCTGTTGTCACAAAACATGTCTCAACAGACTCCCTCTTGACAATAGCTCTAGCGTCTTTAAGTCTTTGTCTTCAAGTTGTGTTTGGTAATCACTTGTAAATTTTGCTACCTGCATATATTTTCAGCTTAATGCATGTCTTCACCATTGACTGATAATCTCGAGCAACATCTTCTCATCCTTCAATTGCCGTGATCCTATTCTTGTGTAATATTAATAGGTCAGCCCTTGATAAGTTCATTAGATGTCGTCGATCATAAATCTTTAAGATCTCTCTCTCTTCATCTTCAACTTCGTCATCATGTTCAAACATGAGAGCTTCTCCAGTCACTGAATCTACAGACCATCTCTTCAGTTTACCTAAGATATCTTGAGGCATAGCTTTCAGAGGAATCTGTTGTATGCATTTTGCAGCTGGACATATCTTTTTCCTTCGATGCCTTCCAGTTCTTTCGCTTCTTTCGTCAAGCTTGATTGTCTTTCCGACTCTTGGCTTTATTCTTTCAAACTTCATCGACCAACCCTCAGTCCTGATAATCTTTTCAACATATCTTTCAAAAGGATCATTACTGGGGTTATTCAATTCTAATCTAGCCAAGTCTCGGATTTCAAACCTAGGCAAAGAACTGAAAACTGCAAGCTTTTTCTCAAAATATTGAACACCATCAAATCTTTTTATGGCAAAAAGCTTCAGATCTGCGTCGTAGTACCATCCAATAATACCTTTTCTTGGTATTCGCTTTCCAGTGATATCGACTTCCCTAATCCTAGTTTTTTCCTTTTTCTTTCTCTTCAAAGGCCTAAACATCGGATTATTTTTGAGTCTATCAGGAGGATCATCTTCCGAATCAGTTGAATCATCTAGATTTTCAACTAAATCAATCACTCTTTCTCCGTCTTCATCCTGAATAACGACTTTAGTCTTTGAAGGGCTCACGATGTGTTCATCGATATTAGTATCTGGATCTACACCTTCGTCTAACCCAACATTAGAAATAGATGACCAATCTTCAGGAGGTACAAACTCTCCCTCCTCTAGATCGTAATCTACTTCTTCTTCGACTTCAATGTCGGTATCACTTTCATCAACGTTGGTAGCACCATCAGCAGTACTAGCACCATCACCACATGGGTTCGTAATGTTGTCCATAACTTGATACAGACTATGTACCTATGTTCTTTTCAAAAATATACGAGTTGCAATCAGGTCTGTACAAAGTACAACAGAAAAGGCAACTAATACATTTGTGACACACGACACTTTAGGGTAATGATTACCTTAAGCTAGAACCATAATTACATGTATTTAGTATTTGATTAGGCTAAATACTTGTAACTACTTGTATATGTTTATATACGCTTACGTGATTATTTGTAATTACGCGAAACAATCGGACGAGGTCCGACAATCTATACGGCGTTGGTGATAACTTTTCATAAATAATGTAAACCTATTTTATAAATTAAATAGTAATTATTTACCCTATATTATTGTTATTAAATAATAATACACGAATTAACTAGACGTTGTGAATAAAACGTAACAAACACAACGAAAACGCGCTAATCGAATTCGGCAACCAAACAAAGGTCGATAAATATTTTATTAAATCAAAATAAAGTATTTTAATAATACTTTAATCGAAAATAAATCAATCGAATCGTTAGTTAAAAACAGCTCAAAGAAACGTTAGGCGATTTAATGACTTAACACGAAAAACGGGTAAACGATCACAGCATGTAACACAGTTTGAAAATTAAAAATTACAATCACACACCCACCATGTGGGCCCTACCTGGCCGGCCCCCCATGTGCCACCCCTCTCCCCTCTCATGCAAAATTTAATCATTATATTCCTTATACCACCATTCACATTTCATGCAAAAACACACTTACTTGCATTTTTCCTCTCAATTCTCTCTAGCCTCTCTCTAAACTCTCACATTCTCTCTCTAAAATCTGGAGAAATTCCACCTCTAAACCACCTTTTATCACCACACAACCACCATTGACCACCATAAAACACCATTTCAAAGTTTCAAGATTATTGCAAGGATTCAAGCTCTACAACACCTCCTCCTTTCCTTCTTCTATTCTCATTGTAAGAAAACTTATTCTACCTCTAAAATACTTGAATAACATGCTAAAATGTTCACTCAAAAGATTCATGTCCAAAAACCATGTTAAAAATGTTTTTCATCATCAACAACTTACAAAAATACAACATGCATTTTCTGTCCGTAAAATACTCCGAAATTCACCTAAGTGTTTCTCACTCAAAACTTAATGAAAATGGATGATTCAAAAGAGAAAACTCAAGTTCAAGAAGTTAGCTTTCATTTCCAACTGGTTTTATAATTTTTGGAGTTCGTTTACTCTTTTAAATAATTTTTGTAAGAAGACAGATATAATCTGCCCAGAAAAGTCAGAAAATTACTCCTGGGATTTTAACCATAACTCGAGATATACATCTCCAAATGACTTAAAACTACCGCCAAAATCTAACAAATTTTGTTAGGTACAAATGTCGTTTAGATAACTATCTCTGAAAATGCATAGATTTTGCCCAGAAATTAGATCTTGTTGCATGTGTCCAGATTGGTCAATTTTGGACCTCAGAGGACAAATGTAATATTTAAAAATACTTAGACTTGTTTAAAAATTCTAGAAAAATTACTGAAAGTAGTATAGATATAGGGGAACCTCTGTGATTTTTCTTGTATTTTACTTCGGACTTATGATTTTCGAAATCGAGCCAACTAAAATGTACATTTTCTGGAAATATAAAAGGTGGACTGATTTTGCACAAAAATAAAAATGGACACTTGTGAACTTACTAAAAATGGAAGAACTAAATTTTTACAACCCTTAGACATATTTAAGAGTCATGTAAAAGTTTCGGGTCAAACCGAGCACATTTGACCACTTTCCCGAACTTGAAAAACATAGAAGAACCTTAGTGTCGCACCTGGCCCAAATTGGGTGCGACACTAACCTCTGTGTCACTATTTTTTAAACAAACAGTGGTAACCTGCGACACTAACTCTCGTGTCGCTACAAACAGTATTAACTAGCGACACCGACACAAGGTTGGTGTCGCTATCTATAAAACAGTGGAAACTAGCGATACCAACCCTTGTGTCGCTACCTCTAAACCAAACAGTATAAACCAGCGCACTAAGACAATGTCGCTACCACCTCGAGTGTCGCAGTAACCTGCGACACTAACCTCTGTGTCGCTTAACATGATTAATCAAATTTATGTTTTCCCAAATTGTCACCAACGGGCCGTACATGTTTTCTAAACACAAACGATAACCAAACAATTGGACATTTCTAATTGAGTGAACTAGCTTAGCAGGACATTAACCCTCCACCTACACGATTTATTTAGGTGGACATTAACCCTCCACCTACACGATTTACTTAAGTGGACATTAACCCTCCACTTACATAGATGATCACTTGAGATCTACTTACACAACCTTATACGTTTAGGACGTTAGAAGGTTGCAACTTGGAACACATTGCTTACTATTTGATTATTGCTTGCTACTTGCTAAACTCAGGTGAGTTTCATAGCCCTTTTTTACTGTTTCAAACTGGGGTGAGAATACATACAACTGCTTTTATACTGCTATTTTTATGTGAACACAAGTACTAAACTCGATATATTGGTTGCATGAGTTATTTTACTAATCCTGAAAGTCCCCCACATCATAGTTTGTTAGTATCGTTATAGCGTGAATGTTAATGAATAGTACTATTTGGGATTGACTCCCCCCGTCCGGGTTAGTCGCGCTAACTGGTCAAACGGACGCATTATCATTTGTTCTTACGAGTGTTGGATTATACACTCGCTGGGAGGCACCCCGATCGTGGCACTTGATTGTGACCCGACACCACAGTTAAGCTCGAACTATGAGCTCATGGCAACAATATACACTATTTTTACATTTTTGTAATACATTACCTATCATTGTTGAATGATACAAACAGGAAAATCTTGTGTTCCATACGATGTTATATTAACTGTTTACAAACCTATGAACTCACCAACTTTAGGTTGACCTTTTAGTATGTATTTCTCAGGAGACCAACCGCAGTAGCTTTGCTTTTAGAAGGAGATAGCTCGAGTCGCATATTTTTCACAAACAACAGAGATTAGCTTGCATTATGATATGTTGTAATCTTGTACTAGATGCGTACTCTACTTTTGGCAAAACATGTGTAAACATTGTAACTACGAAATGTAATGATTTTTGAAACGTCTCATATAGAGGTCGTTTGTTGTAATTCTTGTGTTGTGATATTTGATTTGGTCGGCGCCCCCAACGCAACACCATACCTTCCGCTGCCACGTGTCTTGGGGGTGCGACAGATTGGTATCAGAGCCAAGGTTATAGCGAACTAGGTTGCATTAGTGGACCTAGACTATAACCGTTAAGTTAATATTCCTTATTAGGTATGACTGGTTCAGTAATTACATCATTTGAATTTAATTTAACATAGCCTGATCAACTATGTATAATTAAAGGCGAATCGATGCAAGATCGGAAATAGTTATATTAAATGGGAATACATTAGAACACATGGACCGATGATAGATTATGACAAACCCTTATATGTGCTATTTGTACTAGGTTTTTATATGTATATATATATATATAGACCTCACGTACTAAAACTCTTGCCACAGAAATGGCAGATTTTCCTACCGCAACTTCAACCGATATAGGAAACGATACTCAAGCCTCGCCTAATCGCACCTCTTCAAATACCCGCGTCATACGCACCACTAGGAGGGCAACTGACTCTCCTCGGACTAGCCCATATCCCGGCACTACTACCGCCAATAATACCACTAACAGAGCCCGCCGTCGGGCAAGTGCTCGCCGTTGGAATTGGCTACCCACTACTCTAAATTCCTGGAGATCCGAAGAGGGAATTCAGGTTACTGCTGAACCCATGGATATCTCCCCATACACACAAGAACCCACCCACTACACTGTCCCAGTGTTAGCCGCCAGACTCCACCGCCATGAGAGGAGGCTAAACACTATGGACGTGGAACAAAACGAAATGCGGGACAAGCTAACTCTAATCTGCCAAAACCAAGAAAATATTTCGGAGGTCATGTACCTCACCAATGACTTGTCCACGGACACTAGAGACGAACTCTTAGAATTAAGGGTAAGGATGGAACTTAGCGAGCAACGCTTGCAAGCAGTCGAGCAACTCCCCCGCCGAACCGAACAACCCGAAACCCATTCCAACTGGATGCACCTGGCTCAAGGTCGAGTTGCACAAATCTCTCAGGACCAGGAGGACATTACTGAAACTATGGGTGTGGTGCAGAACCAAGTCATAGGGAACCGAAATGAAATCTCCGTCCTACAATCCAGACTGGAACAATGTGAAACACGTCTGCAGGAAACAGAGGATTACTCACGCTCGTTGGAGCAACGTTGGGCAATGGCTGAAGAGACTCTCAGAATGGTCGGCAGACTTACGGAGACCATGGAGCGAGTCGTCACACTACTCCCTCCGCAAAATCCAAGCCAGCCTTAAGTTATTATCCTATTTTGTAACCTATTGAGGTTGGATGTGCCCAACAGGTTGAATTTTGTATACTCCCGTATCTAGCCGGATGTATCAATGCCTGGCACGTTTTGTAAACTTCGAATTACTGTAATCGACTTACCTCGCGCTTAAATTTGACCACAAATTCTACTTCCTAATATTGATTATCGTGCGTGAAACTCTTTATAGTCTTATCTTAGACAACTGCGAAAGTTTGATTCTAGCACAACGAAATCTCATTTGTTTCAAATTGTTTTCTTTTAAGAATCATGCCGCCACGACGACAAACTTTCACCGCTACGGAAATAGCACAACTTGTCGCTCAAGGAGTAGCCAGTCAACAACCCACCATCAACCAAGCCTTGCACCTACAAAGATTTCATGAACTGCAAACCCCTCAATTTTAAGGACACCGAGGGAGCCATCGGTCTCATGCGATGGATAGAGAAAATGGAATATGTTTTCCGGATCTGCAACTGCACGGAGGAAAACAAGGTCAAATTCTCTACTTGCACTCTCGCTGACGGTGCACTCATATGGTGGAACTCATACGCTCAAACCATGGGAATCGATGCAGCCTACCAACTTCCTTGGGATGAACTCAAGAAGATGTTAAAGGAAGAATACTGCCCTCGAGAGCAACTACAGCAGCTCGAAGAGGAATTCTGGCACCTCACTGTTCAAGGAAATGATATCACCAGCTACACCACCAGATTTCACTAGCTTGCTCTCCTATGTCCATCCATGGTGGACCCCGAACAAAAACGTGTCGAAAGGTACATTTGGGGACTACCAGAAAAGATCCAGGGGAATGTAACCTCTTCCATGCCCGGAACCATCCAAAGTGTCGTTCGCATGGCACACGAGCTTATGGCTCAGATAGTTCGCCGAGAGGCATCCGCTGAGAAAACTACCGGGGACAACAAGCGAAAGTGGCATGGGACCAACCGAACCCAACAACAACAAAACAAAAAGCCGAAGACCCTTAAGGCTTATGCATCAGGATCCGGAGAGAGAAAAGGGTATGCCGAAAGTCAACCCTACTGTTCAAAATGTAACCGTCATCACAATGGCCCATGTAATAACCAATGCGGCAAGTGCAAGCGGTTCGAGCATCAAACCAAAGATTTCCGAACCCCCAACCTAAACATCAACTCAAACACCAATCCTAACGCACTGAAAGCATGTTTCGAGTGCGGCAACCCGGGGCATTTCAGAAATGAATGCCCGAAACGAAACAACAACAACAACAACAACACCAACAGGAACAATAACAACAATAACAACAACAACTCCCGTGGCAGAGCCTTTGTAATCAACGCAGGAGAAGCCCGTCAAGACCCCAACGTTGTTACGGGTATGTTTCTCCTCAACGATTTATCCGTTTCAGTTTTATTCGATACCGGAGCCGATAAAAGTTTCATGTCAAATGAGTTATGTCCACTACTCAACATCACTCCCACTACCTTAGATGCTAAGTACACCGTAGAATTAGCAAATGGCAAACTGATTGAGGCTGATAGTGTAATACTCAACTGTACTTTTAACCTCGCAAATGAACTTTTCCCCATAGATCTTATACCTATCGAAATCGGGAGCTTTGATATTATCGTAGGCATGGACTGGCTGTCCAAACATCGTGCCGAAATTGTTTGCTTCGATAAAATCGTACGTATTCCCCTCGTTACCGGTGGAACCTTGGTCGTACAAGGGGAGACCGATAAACCTAACCTCAACATCATCTCGTGTATGAAAACTAGAAAATACCTGCGAAAAGGGTATCAGGCAATCCTCGCACACGTAACAGAGAAGAAGTCAGAGGAGAAGTGACTCGAGGATGTGCCCATAGTCCGAGACTTTCCAGAAGTCTTTCCCGAAGGCTTGCCTGGCCTTCCCCCACCTACACAAGTCGAATTCCAAATAGACCATGTGCCTGGAGCTGCACCCGTGGCACGAGCCCCATACTGATTAGCCCCGTCCGAGTTGCAGGAGTTGTCCACCCAATTACAGGAACTTCTGGACAAAGGATTCATCCGACCGAGTTCTTCACCTTGGGGAGCTCTAGTCCTTTTCGTGTAAAAGAAGGACGGATCTTTCCGAATGTGTATCGATTACCGTGAACTAAACAAACTAACCATCAATAACCGATACCCACTCCCGAGAATCGATGACCTGTTTGACCAACTTCAAGGGTCAAGCTACTACTCAAAGATCGATCTACGGTCTGGTTACCATCAACTCCGCGTTCGAGACACTGACATTCCCAAAACAGCCTTCTGAACTCGCTACGGGCATTACGAATTTCAAGTGATGCCATTCGGCTTCACCAACGCACCGGCTGTATTCATGGACCTTATGAATCGGGTCTGCAAACCATACCTAGATAAATTCGTTATCGTATTTATCGACGACATCTTAATCTACTCACGCGACGAAACCGAACATGGCCAACATCTAAAAATCATATTGGAACTACTCAAACACGAGAAGTTATACGCCAAGTTCTCCAAATGTGAATTTTGGATGCAAACAGTACACTTCCTAGGGCATGTCATTGACAGTCAAGGCATACATGTTGACCCAGCAAAGATCGAGGCCATCAAGTGCTGGAAAGCACCTACCACTCCAACCGAGGTACGTCAATTCTTAGGTCTCGCTGGATACTATCGGCGATTCATTGAAAATTTCTCCAAAATAGCCCAACCATTAACCACCCTGACTAAAAAAGATAAGAAATTCAATTGGACCGACAAACAAGAATCTTCCTTCCAACTCTTGAAACAGAAACTCTGCAGTGCACCAATCTTGTCCTTACCAGAGGGCAGCGATAACTTCATAGTTTACTGTGACGCCTCAACCCAAGGACTTGGTTGTGTGTCGATGAAACATGATAAAGTCATCGCCTACGCCTCACGCTAACTGAAAATCCACGAAAAGAACTATTCAGCTCACGATCTCGAATTAGGAGCCGTAATTTTCGCGCTCAAAATCTGGAGACACTATTTGTATGGCACCAAGTGCACCATCTACACCGACCACAAAAGCCTTCAACATATTTTCGATCAGAAGGAATTAAACATGAGACAACGTTGTTGGGTCGAGTTACTTAGTGACTGTCACACCCCCAAATTTCGTGTGCAGCGGAAGTCGGGTCGGGGCGCGACTAATCATGGATCATTACACAAAGTTATGGCAAACGACTCTATATGAGACGTTTTGAATATAGTACAAAATTAGTTACATTGATATAATTAAGGTTTACATCAGTCTCGAGTTCGTGGGATGAAATCTTGAAGATTCTAGTACATAACGATTATACAAAAATAATGTAAGAAAATCTTCATATACGTAAAATGCATGCGACTCGAGCTAGCAAGCAATCCTGTGGGCAACCCTACTGTTGTTGAGTACCTGAGAAATATACGCAAAAAGGTCAAGAATAATGTTGGTGAGCTCATAGGTTTACGTAGTTAAAATCATAGTATGAACCACAAGATTTCAGAGTTATCGTAGTAGCACGAATGCCAAAGTAAATCATAGTATACTATTGCCATGGGCTCATAGTTCCGAAGCTTAACCTTAGTTGGTGTCTCCAGTTAAGTGTATAAATCAGTACACTCGAAATACGAATTATTATGCGTCCGTATAGTAGTTAGAGCGACTAACCCCGGACGGCGGACTGTCAGTTCCCAATAGATCTATCCATAATGTTCGCGCTTATTATTAACGGGCTATGATATTTGTTGGAGACCATCGTAGTTTGGTTTAGTTACCCATGCAATCCGTATATGTGTTTTCATAGTACTTGTGTTCATAAAAACAAAGCAGTGTATTCTCACCCCAAAGTAAGTAAAACAGTAAAAATAAAAGTGGGGCTATGAGACTCACCTGAGTCTTGTACAGAGTGCTTACAAATAGTAAACAAGTGTTCCCAAAAGTAACATTCTAGCGCCCTAAATGCATAAGGTTATAAGTAAGTAGATGTCTCAAAAGATCATCCATGCTAGTTGTCCACTCAACTAGTTATGTCCAAAGTTTTTTATCATTTGTGTTTAGAAAACATGTACGACCTGTTGGTGAAAGTTTGTAATAATAATTCTTAAAGACATTATTATTATGTTCCGTTTCGATGTATACTTGTAAAAGTACATATTGTGCGTATCCGAGTAAGTACCATAGTTATGTATTATCACGCGAATTAAATATTTTGTGAAAATATGTTTTTGGATCCATCTGTGTTGCGAACTGAGTTGTTGCGATCCGAACTGAGTTGCTGCGATGCGAACTGAGTTGCTGCGATGCGAACTGAGTTGTTGCGATGCGAACTGAGATGCTGTGCTGCGAACTGAGTTATTGTCTAGCGAACTGAGCTGTTGCGAACTGAGATTATCGCTAAAGTTCAAAGATTGAGGGTTTCACAGACTGAGGTCGCTGCGACACAAGGGTAGTGTCGCTAAGCTCGCAAAGGTTCAGTCTGTGCGACACAGACTCAAACTCGAAGGGTTTTGCGACACAAGATTTGTGTCGCTATTTTCACAGACCGAAGTTTTACAGACTGAGATCGAGTGTTGCGACACTAAAGCTAGTGTCGCTAAGTCCACAGACTGAGTTCACAGACTCAGTTTTCGGTCTGTGTTGTTGAGTTTCGTTTTATGACTAGGTCAAACGTACTTATTTTGATCCGAAACTTTTACACATTAAATCTCAATGTTTTAGTACTTGTAAAAAGTAAGTTTTATAATTTTTGACAAGCCCGAAGGCGCTCGCTTTTAACCTCGGGAATCATTAACAGTCCCGGTCAGATTTCCTTCTAAAATACCCGGTTTTGTGAGCTCGATTTAGATGGTCAAACCTTCAAGAAAAATTACGAAATTTTTAATATGATATTCCCACATGTGTTAGCTACTTAAAATAATTTTTCCAGAATTTTTGGGTAAGTCTAAGTATTTATAATAATTCCCTTTGTCCTCTGAGGTCCAAACTTGACCAATCTGGACACAAGTACATAAATCTAGTTACTGAGAAAAATCCGTGTATTTTCAGGAGATGACATAGAAGAACTTTTTAAAGTTAACACAATTTGTGAGATTCAGGATAAAACCTCATGTCATTTGGAGTTGTGTAGCTTGAGTTATGGGTTCGAGAAGTTGGCACAAAAATCTGTCACCCGAGACAGAAATGCGACATGTTTTTGTAAAATCGTTTTCGGGTATCAAACGGTGTCCAAAAATTATGAAACCACTTGGAGATGAAAGCTAGCTCTTTAAACTTAATTTTTGTCTTTTGATTCGTCCATTTTCGTTAAGTTTTGAGCACGAAACCTTCCCTTAAAGTTGGACAAAGTTTCTGCCCGGGAATCTGTTTGTGTTTTATGTTTACAAAAACGTTTTTCGTCTTTTCTTTTGGACATAACCTTGTTACATGGATCTAATAACATGTTTATATGTGTGTTTCAAGTAACATAAAAGAGGGATGAAGTTTCTTACAAGAAGATGGTGAAAGACACGAAGAAATAGACGTCGAGTGCTCGTTTTCTTGAATTTCCTTGGAAACCGAAGTGGTGGTGCTATGGTGGTTTGTGGTGGTGTTTGTGGTGGTGTTGGGGATGCTGGATATTGTTGGGAATAGAGGGAGAGAGAGGAGAAAGAGTGGGAGAGATTGAGAGAAAGATGGGGTGTGTTGGAGTGTGAAATAAGATTGTGTGTGTAAGTAAGAAAAAGAGAATGGGGAAGGGTGAAAGCATGGGGAAGGGGCTGATTTCTTGCAGATTTCTGGCGGGTCCCACCCCCATGTGGGTGTTTTAAATTATTCCCCAAATTTGCGCTACGCGTGGTGCTCGTTTACCTGTTCGTTTCGTCGTTCGTTTAAACGTTAAACGTTTATTAATTAGGTTTTTCATTACGATTTTAATCGCGTAAGTTTTTGATTGAAGTTTTGTTTAAAATATTTCATTTTAAGTTATTAGAATAATAATTGAGTTTCGTTCGGTGCGCGTTTTCGTCGCGTACGGTACGTTTTGCATAAAACGTAAAGTGTTTGTTTATTATTGTACCATAATATTATAATTTAAATAACTACTATTTAATTATAAAATAGATTTACGTTATTTATGAAAAAGTTTTCACCAACGTCCGTATTCATAATGTCGGAGTCTTTCCGATCGTTTAGCGTAATTATAATTAATTACGTGCGTGTGTATATATATTATACAAATGTTACTGTACTTAGCCCCATTTCAAACTAAATACCAGTAATGATACTCAAGCTTAAGGTAATTTAATACGCTTAAGTGTCGGTTGTCACAGTGACTACGACTGCGAAATCCGATACCACCCGGATAAGGCAAATGTTGTTGCTGATGCCCTAAGTCGAAAAGAAGGAGTAAAACCCCTTCGAGTTCGAGACCTTGGTTTAACCGTTCACAACAACCTAACTACTCAAATTCTCTCCGCTCAACTCGATGCACTCAACGAAGAAAACGTTAAAAACGAAGCCTTGCGAGGCATGGATAAATAATTTGAAACCAAATGCGACGGAACCCGATACTTCTCCATCCGAATCTGGTTACCAAGCTTTGGGAACCTACGAGATTTGGTGATGGATGAAGCTCATAAATCCCGATACTCTAGTCATCCTGGTTCAGACAAAATGTATCACGATCTCAAACAACGATATTGGTGGCCCAATATGAAAGCTGACATAGCCACTTATGTTAGCAAATGTTTAACATGTTCCAAGGTAAAGGCCGAATATCAGAAACCCTCCAGGTTACTTCAACAACCCGAAATACCTCAGTGGAAATGGGAACAAATAACCATGGACTTCATCACGAAACTACCAAAAACCTCGAGTGGTTGCGATACCATTTGGGTAATCGTCGACCGTCTCACAAAGTCCGCCCATTTTCTAGCAATCAAAGAAACCGACAAGATGGAGCGTTTGGCTCGCATCTATATCAAAGAGATTGTGGCAAGACACGGTATACCCATCTCAATCATCTCGGATAGAGATAGCCGCTTCACCTCTCGATTTTGGCAAACACTTTAAAAAGCTCTCGGTACTCGTCTTGATCTGAGCACTGCTTATCACCCCCAAACCGATTGTTAAAGTGAACGAACCATCCAAACCTTGGAAGACATGCTACGTGCTTGCGTAGTTGACTTCGGAAACAGTTGGGAAAGCCACCTACCCTTGTGTGAGTTTTCGTACAATAACAGTTACCACACAAGCATTAATGTTGCACCCTTCGAATCACTTTACGGAAGAAAGTGTCGATCACCTATTTGCTGGACCGAAGTGGGCGATAGCCAACTCACCGGTCCCGAAATCATTCATGAAACGACCGAGAAAATCGTAACCATTCAAAACCGACTAAAAGCCGCTCGTGATCGTCAGAAGAGTTACGTCGACGTGAGACGCAAACTGTTGATACATGTTTTGTATGTCTGTCAGTTGGTCTAGGTCTGAATAGTTTGTAATAATGTGTTTAGTTATATAAAACGTTAGTTGTTTAAAAATATAATTGATGTCACTGTTTAGGCGACACAGAGCTTGTGTCGTAATAGCGACACAAGGCTTGTGTCGCATAGGACGGTTTGGCGACACAGAGCTTGTGTCGCAGGCTGTTTAGAGTTTGGATATAAATAGAGACTTACGGGTTCAGTTCTAGGGTTGACGAACCTAGAGAGTTTTCAAGCTATTTGTGAGGTATTGATTGTATTTGGTTGATTCGTTATTCTTGATATATACAAAAGCTAATCGACTAGTGTCGTGTGATTGTTGACGTGCATTGTTCAATTGATTGTATTCCGCGCTTTCAATTGTTGAATTGATTCGATTTAGATCAAGAACAAAGGGTCCAACAAGTGGTATCGGAGCTAAAATCGTTTGATTTTGTGGTATTGAATCGATTTTGTACGTTTTTCGGGTTAAATCACATACTTTTTAGCAATTACTCTTGATTAGAAGTGGTAAAAGCTTGAAATCTGGTTTTTCTGAAAGATTATTGAAGGTTCGTTCGATTGCAGGTCGTTAATTTTCGTGAGGTTTACGAAAATATTCGAATTTTAGTTTTAAGTGCGGCTGAGTTCGCAGTATAGCGACACAACCTCTGTGTCGCCACTAGGGTTTTAGCGACATAAGCTATTTGTGCGACACAATCACTCTGTTTCGTGTTAGGGTTATCTGCGATATTACCATTGCGACATTGGGTGCGACATAAACCTGAGACATTGGACAGCGACATTGGATAGCGACATAACCTTTGTGTCGCTTTTGGACTTTTTCATTTATTCACGGTTTGCGACACAACCCTTGTGTCGCCAGTTGTTTTTATTGCGATACTATCCCTTGTGTCGCCATTTGTCTCTACTTGCGACATTACGTTTGTGTCGCATCTGTACTAACTTGTTTTTGCTGGTTCTGCGACACAACCTTAGTGTCGCCATTTGTCTGCGACACAACCTTAGTGTCGCTGTTTAATATTTGAAAAACAATTTTTTTTGTGTTTTGTGAGTGTGCAGGAAATACAATGTCTCTTCAAAGCTTTACTCAGCTATTGAAACATAGTAATGAAGTTGGAAGCACAAACAAACCTCCACTATTTACTGCAAACACTGATTATGTGGAATGGAGGCAACGCTTTGAAGCTTTCATTTCATATAATGATCCTGATATGTTGATTCCTCTGCTGGAGCGCTATGAACATCCACCATCTGATGGCCAATTCAATTCTATTAACCTTCCGCCAAAACCTATTAGATCCCTGACTCCGGATGAGAAAAAGGCTTGGGATTTGGAAAGAAAAGTACATTCAGCAATCACAATGAGCATGTCTGCAGATGTTCTGAAAATGTTTAAACATTACACCGATGCTTATGATTTGTGGAAGGC
Organism: Gnaphalium uliginosum; assembly: GCA_963930675.1. Classification (NCBI taxonomy): domain Eukaryota; kingdom Viridiplantae; phylum Streptophyta; class Magnoliopsida; order Asterales; family Asteraceae; genus Gnaphalium; species Gnaphalium uliginosum. The sequence goes on from OZ005681.1 coordinate 33,520,168, forward strand.
TATTGAACAACGGTGTGGGGGTAATGAGAGATACAAAAAGAGTAAACTTGCACTCATTAAGAAGCAATATGAATTGTTTGACATATTACCAAATGAGTCTATTAATGCACTGTTTATTCGCTACTCACATCTGGTAAGTGAGCTGAATGAAGGAGGGGTGACTTTAACTACTGAGGATGTGAACAAGAAACTCTTAGGCGCTTTGCCTAAGAAATGGAATCATCGTGTCATGATGATGGAGGAAGATGAACGAGTGATGAATCTTTCGTTAGATGATCTTGTTGGAAGACTACAAGCTTATGCACTAGATATGCAGAGAAAAGAAACGAAGTCTAGTGCACAGGTTCAAGATCCCAGCTTATATGGTAGTTCGTCTCCTACTACTGGTGTGGCATTATTATCTGGCAGCTCTAGTGGATCTTCTGCATCCTCTACTAAACCAGCTATTCCTTCAGTTGGAAGAGTACCTTACTCTTCAAATACTCCAGTCTCACCTGATACTGAAGAGAATGCTGCTGTGTTTCAAGCCTTTCTCAGTGCTTATGATAGTTTTCTTTCAAAGAAAACTAGCACAATCGATCTTACTGAGAGAGATTTTGAACAAATAGATCCCGATGATCTGGAAAGAATGGATCTGCGTTGGAACTTTGCTATGCTAACCAGGAGAGCAAAGAAATATTTAAAGAAAACTGGGAGAAAGAATATGGATGATGATAGTGATTCCGGTCTGGGCTTTGATAAAAGTAAGGTGAAGTGCTACAACTGCCAAAACCTTGGGCACTTTGCTAGGGAATGTGAGAAGGCAAAGCATCCTGCTTCTGGCTTCTAAAAACCATCTGCCTACACAAGACCATCTCCGAGGACTCCAGAGAAAACGTCTGCCTCAAATGCTCTTCTTATTCAAAATAAAGAGGCGTATGATTGGAGTGAAGAAGCAAATGATGATCAAAACAGTGCTCTTATGGCTGAAATCTCTAGAGTGCATGAGGTACCCATCGAAGAACCATTCTCTTGTATATCATGCATTAAATTAACTGGGAAAATTAACAGATACTCTGAGGATAACCAATGCCGGAATAATGAATTAGAGAAACTTGCTAAGGCTAATAAGATCTTAAAAGAAAATGAAAAAGCTTTTGATAAGAAACTAGATGCTGCATTTTCTGACCGAAAGGAGCTAAAAGCTAAAATTTTTAGTCAAGAAGATGCAATTGATAGTTATCTTAAATTACTAGCTAATTTTAGAAAGGAACTTGCTGACTCACAGTCAGAAATAATTAACCTTAAGAGAAAACTTTCTAATTTCTCAACGTCCTCACTTGTCTTTGATGAAATTCTTCAAGGGCAAAGGTATGATACTAAAAGCAAGGCTGGCCTTGGTTATCACCAAGTACCACCTCCTATAAGTTATCTACCTATGCCTTCAAAGGATGAAGCCAAAGACTTTGTGCTTTCCTTTTTAAAGGAAGTCATGAAATCTGTTAATGGCCCAGTTAATGATTCTAAGCAAAGTGTTGAGTCTAAATCTGAACAAACTACTGCTAATGAATCTGTAAAACCTGATGAAACTAAGCCTGGGACTGTTACGAAACCTGAATTTGTTAAGATCAAGATTTCAAACCCAGTTAGTGAACAGGAAGTAGTTGAAGTTGAGGATTTGAGTGAGGAAGTCAATGTGAAGATTAAAAAGGAAAATGTTAAGCCTGAAAATCATATAATAACCACCGAATTAAGTGACATGGCTTTTCAAGGAAAAGACAAAGCTACGGCTGAGTCTCAAAAGAAGATTTTAAAAATTGAAAAAAAGAAAAAATCACTTGAAAAATCTTCTAAACCTGTTGATGTCTCGGATAAATCATCAACATCTTCACCAGCATCTAACTCATCGTGTACACACAAATGTGCATGTTCTGTTAATGTTTCATTTAAACAACCTCCAGTGCTTCATCCTCAACCTCAACCATTTGTTGAAAGACGATCTTGTTTCTATTGTAGGAAACAAGGTCATCTCATTAATGTTTGTCCGTTGCTTTCTAGACAACGATTTGGGAGATCCACGCCACGAAATTCTTTATATACAAATTCATTTAATAAATCTCAATCGAGGCGTAACTCATCATCTCCCTTACCTGTCAGGAAAGTCAATAAGATTGTGCCCAGTAAACCTAGTGTCAAACAGTACAATCCTATCGATAAGCAACCACCCAAACCTAAACAGGTTTGGCAGATTAAAAGGTCAACCAATGACCTGTCATCCTATAATAACACATCAGGAAACACCACTGATTTGTTAAAAGATAAAGTTTTAACTGATGTTGTTATTATAGATGACCTTGGAAGACCCAAGTCTGTAAAGGCTTGGGTCTCCACTACTAACTAATCCATTCCTACATTTTGTGTCTGCAGCAGTCGGAGGAAGTGAAAAATAGTAAATGGTATATCGATAGCGGCTGCTCACGACACATGACTGGAAACTTAGCTCTACTTTCTGATTTGAAGCCATATAATGGGGGTTATGTTGCATTTGCGGGTGATAAGGGTGGAGAGATTACTGGCCAAGGAACACTCACAAATGGGCAAGTGAGCTTTGAAAAAATGAATTTTGTTGAACAGCTGAATCACAACTTGCTCAGTGTTTCTCAAATGTGTGACAAGAAGTATATTACAGCATTTACTGACGTAGAATGCTTGATTCTGAAGCCGGGATTTGTGATTCCAGAGGAATGGGTGCTAATGAGAGCACCAAGGACAAAGGACACGTATGTACTAGATATGCGTACCGTTTCATCTACAGAGCATACTTGTCTATTGTCTAAAGCTGATGAAAAGGATTCACTAATGTGGCACAGACGAATGAGACATCTTCATTTTCGCAAGATGAACTATCTTGTAAAATATGATCTTGTGTTAGGCGTTCCTAAACAATCTTTTGGATTAAATGATAACTGTGTTTCCTGTCTCAAAGGAAAACAACACAAGAAATTCCATAAGTCTAAGTTAGTGAATACCAATGATACACCTCTTGAGTTATTGCATATGGATCTTTTCGGACCAGTAAGCAAACGGAGTATAGGCGGAAGTTCTTACTGCTTGGTAGTGACTGACGACTATTCTCGATTTTCATGGGTGTACTTCATTTCTTCTAAAGATGAGGTGCCTGATATTCTAATTTATCTGTTTGACAAACTGGAGAACCTAAGCAATCTGAAGATAAAGAAACTGCGGAGTGACAACGGAACTGAATTCAAGAACAAAACATTAGAGATGTACTGTTTAAAGAAAGGAATAACTCATCAATTCAGTGCCGCAAGAACTCCACAACCAAATGGTGTCGCTGAAACAAAGAACAGGACTCTCATAGAGGCTGCACGTACCATGCTCCCAGATTCAAAATTGCCTATCACTTTTTGGGCAGAAGCGGTTAATACAGCCTGTTATGTTCTCAACAGGGTTTTGACGGTGAAGAAACGAAATAAGACATGTTATGAGTTATTTAATAACCGTAAACCAAATTTGCAGTTTCTAGAACCTTTTGGGTGTCCCTGCATCATCATGAACACACGTGAACGAGTTGCCAAATTCGGTGAAAAGTCAAGTGATGGTTTTTTCTTGGGTTATTCTGTTAATTCTCCTAATAAGAGAGTTTATAATAAATCAACGAAGAGGATTGAGGAGCACTATGAAGTTAAAAGTTTAAGATATACCGAATCTCCTCAAAGCACGGGGCCCGACTCTTTGTTTAAATATGATGAATTGTTTGACTCATTTCATCTATCTATGGATGATAATGTTGATCAGGTGGTGACCCTACTGCATGGAATTGATATGTTTCAGGATGTATCTATTCCTCCTAAAGTCCCATCACCCTCAAACAATGATACCCCTTCTACTTCTGGAACAGCTCCTAGTGTATCTATTCCACAAACTAATCCTGAGATGCCGAGTTTATCCGATGATGAAACTGAGGATAAATCTGATGAAGCTGACCAATTGCCTGACATTATTGAAATTGAGGGAGATTTAAACAACTTGGATTCTGAGGTTGCGCCACCACAGATTCCACAGCAACGAGTACACACATCTCATCCGACTGATAATATTATTGGTGAGTTGTCTAAAGGTGTACAAACACGACATCAAGTTAAGGCCACTACATCCGACTCTTCTTCTTGTCTTGTAGCTGAGATGGAATCATGTTTTCTATCTCAGATTGAACCGAAAGCTACAAGTTTGGAGTTTGGTTCCACTCCCCAAGGGGCAACACCCTATTGGTACGCGTTGGGTGTTTCGTGCAAAGAAAGATGATCGTGGTATTGTGATTCGGAACAAGGCTAGACTAGTGGTACAAGATTTTTCTCAAATGGAAGGTCTCGATTATGATGAGGTATTTGCTCCAGTTGCAAGGCTAGAATCAATTAGAATATTTCTTGCCTACGCCTCATACAAGAAATTTAGAGTGTACCAGCTAGACGTAAAAAGCACGTTTTTGTATGGAAAGGTCAGTGAAGAAGTGTATGTCAAGCAACCTCCTGGATTTGAAGACTCAGTGCATCCGAAGTATGTTTACAAATTAGACAAAGCATTGTATGGACTTCATCAAGCTCTAATGGCGTGGTACGAGACGTTGTCAAAACATCTGCTGGCTAATGGATTCACACGAGGACAGATTGACAGCACACTCTTTATTAGAAAGGTTGGAAACGATTTGTTACTTGTGCAGGTATATATGGACGACATTATCTTTGGATCTACCAATGAGAAGCTGTGTAAGGACTTCGAGAAAATCATGAAGGACAAGTTTGAGATGAGTGCAATGGGAGAACTTACATTCTTCTTAGGTGTACAGGTTGAGCAATCTGATAAAGGTATTTACATTCATCAAACTAAGTATGTCATTGACATCTTAACCAAATATCAGTTGCTCGACTGTAAGACCTTTGGAACTCCCATTGACATAAATCACAAACTTGGTTTGGCTGAAGACGAAGAAGACGTAAATCAGCGAGACTATCGCTCAATGATAGGATCACTGATGTATCTCACAGCATCAAGACCCGACATAATGTTTGCTGTGGCTATCTGCTCAAGATTTCAAGCAAATCCGAAGGTTTCTCATATGAAGGCGGTTAAGCGAATCTTTAGTTACCTCAAATTTAGACCATTTCTGGGTCTCTGGTATTCTAATGAGGATAACTTCGCTTTAACTGCCTACTCCGATTCAGACTTCGGTGGTTGCAATGTGGACAAAAAGTCTACGATTGGAAGATGTCAGTTCTTTGGTAGTCGCTTAGTCTCGTGGCAGTGTAAAAAGCAGACCACAGTCTCTACTTCATCTGTTGAGGCTGAATACATTGCTGCTGCAAGTTGCTGTTCTCAAGTTCTCTGGATTCAGCATCAAATGCGTGATTACGGGTTACTCTTAACTTTAACTCCTATCCACATTGACAATACTGCTGCTATCTCTATCATACGCAATCCCGAACAACACTCAAAAACTAAACATATTGAACTTCGTTTTCATTTCATACGGGATTGCTATGAGAAACACCTGATAGACCTTGTCCAAATTGATACATCTAAGCAAAACGCTGATCTTTTTACAAAGGCCTTTTCACGATCTCTATTTGATGAACTTGTCTTTATGATAGGGATGAGGTTCTTTGTTAAAAATTAATTTATGACTTGGAGCGTGTTGAAAAAAAAAAAAAAAGGCAACTGCCACTCTTTATACTTGTTAGTAGTAAAGAAACGCAATGGTTGTAACATTGTTAAAAATAGACGTTGAATTGTGTCTGTAAACAATTGCGGAAATGATAGTACATCAGGAGACATGCATAAAATGGAATTTTAAGGTTTATGTTTGATTTGTCAGTAGATTTATCTAGCATACTTGAAATATCTTTTATAAATATTAGATTCATCAAATGATGTATTGGTAGGCATTTTTTCTAAAGTTACTAAGAAGCTTAAACTTTCAAATATGCATATTATTTTATATAAAGACATATTAATATGTATGACATTAAGTTGAAATAAGGGCCAAAATGTCCGAAATATTTTGACGCTTCGTCTTAATATTTGGATGATAAACATGTTATGATCTAAAATATAGGGTCTTTGTATGGTGTTATCTGGGGGAATATATTAGTTGTCTCCTCTGCTGTATGAAAATACAGACCTGGTTTCATCTAATATATTCTTGAAAAGAACTTAGGTGCGTAGTCTATGTTAAGCTTTAGACAACTATTACGTACCTGTGGCATTCCTACAATTCACAAAATAAAATGTACAAAAGTACAGAAAATTTATAAAAAGTTTGCCTCGTACTAGTTTGTGTTAAACTATGGTACTCTGTTGTACGAAAGTACAGACCTGTATCCTCTAGTTTAATTGTTCAGACTGGTGTTTGTTCAACCCGAACTATTGTTTATGTGACTTTGTTGTACGAAAGTACAGACCTGTCACCGCTAACTTGGTTCTAAAGATACATTCATACCTTCACCTTCTATATAGAAAATACTAACATGTTTTGATTTCAAATGTAAATCTTAATATGAGTTATATAATATGATATGCATGCTAATAATAACACAAGTGGTTCATCTCATTACGAGTCGAAATCATATACTTAAGTACAAATGTTTAGATGGATAAAATATCAATAATCGTCTTGAACTAATCTTTATAACAGGTAATTTAAATATGCTAAGTAAATTTAAAGTGGACAAACATACTGATAATCGAAATAACACTTACTATTCCTAATAATGGCATGTTATCCTGATATGATCCCTAACCAGACTTAAACATTTCCGTCACCAAAAATAGGTTACGAACTTTTCGTTGATTGTAAAATTGAATCAACGATTTTTCTTTTTGCATTATTTCTTATTTTATCTGTAGCTTAATTAGTTTCTCCGAGTCTATAAATTAATATCAAATAGAGTATCGAACTCTGAAAATCGAAATCATACTGAAAAATCACCAAGTGTCCTTTTGCGACACAAGTCGCTCCCTATGTCGCTATGTAGTGTACGGGTATAAAAGCAAACCTCTGCGACCTTAACGTGTTTACTATTCTTAATTACCTGCGGCATCACCATTAATTTCTGCGACACAAGCACCCGATATAGCGACACAAGCAAACCCGTGTGATTTTCGAATTGATCTTCATTTTCTGAGCTTTCTATTCCAATCAATCCATACAATCTCATTCTCTTTACCTTACTCGATCTAGTGGTATAAATCTTTCCCTTTTTCACCGTGTATTTTGCGTTTAATAGTGAATTAAAGTCACGGGTTTTTAAGGGTTTCGGTTTGGGATTAAATTGAGGTATGTGTGTGTGCTTACCTAGATAAAACGAATACTTGCTTGATCCTGATGATGCTACGCATATCGTGGTTGTTTTGATTTGCAAAAACCCCAACTTTTCGACCATCGAGATCTAGGCACGGTTTGGTGTTCATCTTTGCGACACAACTTGCGACACAAGCCTTTGTGTCGCAGGATTTTTCAAATTAATTTAATGGCAGACTTTGGGTGCGACACTAAAGTCTGTATCGCTATTCTATGCGACATAAGCTCTTCTGTCGCTGTTCTATCACAATAAATTTTCGCGCAAGTGTTGGGTTGCGACACTAAGGTCTGTGTCGCTACTCCTCTGCGACACAAGTCCTTCTGTCGCTTAAGTTAATTAATTTCAAAATAATTGCCAAATGCGACACAACCCTTTTCTGTCGCACCTTGAGTTGCGACACAATTGCTTGTGTCGCTTACCTGATTCCAATTAATTAACTTCAATTTTTGCGAAACTAAGGTCTATGTCGCTCCAGCTGTGCGACACAAGCCTTGTGTCGCCTCTATAGATTGTTTAAATTAACTAATTATTGCTAACGCTTCTGTAGTGCTTTTCTTTATGCTTTCTTTTAGAAATGGCAGGACAAGACGCTTTTCTGAGGTTGCTCGAACCTCGTCACAACACCGTCGCCTTTCTTGAAGACGACAGGGAGTCAACAATCCTTTTTCGCCCCATGATCCAAATCCTGAGGCGTTCCAGGATTTTTCATGCTATCTCTGCTGCCCCAATCATCTATAGAGACCATGTTGGTCCATTTTGGAGAAATGCGGTTGTAAACACCGAACTGGAGGAGACCAGGATTATCTCTACCGTTTCTGATCATGAAGTTATTATAACAGAGCAGTTGATTCGCGAAGTTCTCCGATTTAATGATACTTCGGACATGCCCACCCAATTCTCCAACCTCTTCATTGCTGGTGGCATGACAAGAATGGGCTATCCAGGTGTCCCCTCTGATCAATACCGCAAGGGGCACCTCACTCGGGTTTGGAGATTTTTGATGCACGTGCTGATCGTGTGTTTGTCTGCCCGGAAGGCAGGGTTTGACGGGGCTAGCCACCGAACCGTCTTTGCTATGCTGCCCCTAGTCTATAATAAGCCATACAATTTCTCTGGCTATCTGTTTCGCGAGATGGTAGATAACGCCAAAGCCGAGAATGATAAATGGGTTATGTACCCAAGGTTTATTTAGCTACTGCTGAATCATCTATTACCGGATCTTTCAGTCAATTCTGATGCAACCTTCCGCCAAACGCCAATGAACTTGCGGATTTTTGCCATCTGCAGCTCATACGGCAAAGGAGTCGCCACTCCACCAGATGTGCCGCTATTCGGCCATATTGTAAATGCGGGTTATGTCCCTCCGGCTGCCGAAGGTTTTTTGGATGATCCTCCAACCTCCCCTCCCTCCGAAGAAGCTTTTGTGAACATACCGGTCCAAAACGAGGGTGAGACTATCACTGATTCTCTGAAAAATGTTTTGCAGGACATTGAAAATTACAGAACAGTTGACGAGACTGCTGCTGATGCGGCCTCGGATGATGTTGTCTCCGTGGATCCCAACGACACCCCAACGGATTCGGATGGTGATGTCCCTACACCGAAAACCATTGAACGCCTCCGAGTCCATAATACTCTTCGATTCGAGCGCGTTCATCGCCGAATTAGGGCAGGACGGGTGCATGTGCCGTCTAACCGGGGGAAACGGCCCCGGGAAGAGCAGGACTCAGACGATGATATCTACGAAACCCGTCCTCGTCCTCGAACTCAAGTTCCTTCGGTCTCTACTTCTGCTGATCCTCCACTACAACCAGCTGTTCTTCAAAAGATCTTGGATGATCTAGCAAAGATGCAAGCGCTGATTGCTGATCAAGCGGCTTTCATTCAAGTTCAAGCTTCGAGGATTACGGATTTAGAAGCGACAGCGGCTCGGGTTCCTCAGCTGGAGAGTCGACTGTTAGAACTAGAGGTCATAACTGTTGTTCCGGGGGAGGTAGGCTTAGATGAAACAACATCAATGGCCCCTGGTTCAACTGAAATTGTAAATACTGATAATGTAACCGAAGAAGCTATGAATGAAAATATTTCTTTAGATTATTTTGCGTCTTCTGCTCAAATCCCAGGACAACCAATTGCCTTAAATGTAGATAACTCCGAAGCCAATCTTGAGTATCTACAAAGTCTAATAAATGAAGAAGATACAGAAAATGATAATGAGGAGTTTGTGTTTGATAATGAAGAGGTTGATGGTGAAAAAGAAAATGTTCACGAAGACTTCGTAAATGCTGACGAAGTAAATTTGGGAGAGGAAATGGAAATTTCTGATATAGAGGAAGTTATTGAGGAAGAACAAGCTGCAACTTCTACTCCTGCTCCAGCTACGACTGAAACATTTACTTCCACTGTTGCTAAGCCAAATCTGTCAAAGACCTGCAAGTTCTACAAGATTAGCAGCAAACGCTATAAGGGTCAAATTATCAGCTGGAAGTAAGATGAAGCGAATAAAGTGATTGTCATTAAGAGGAAAGATGGGATGCAGTATTTCACTGTGAATTTCAAAGTATTAAGCTCCCTACCTTATTGTGAAATACTGCACTTAGCACAATTGAACATCATAAATCCCACGAACAACGAATTAGCCAACCAATTTCAGAGAACTTTAAGGAATGAGGTCAACACGAAAATGTTTTATCTTTTGAGACCGAATCTGGGGACAAGGTACACTTACCGAAACAAGATGCATCCGTTTACCAACTAGCCCTGGGTTAAGATTGTATATAAATCTCCAAAGACTTTAAAGTTTATTCCTCTGGAGAAGCTCCCAGTTGACTTTTTGCGCAGACTACAACTGTGGACATATGACAGTTATACAAGCGAAGCAGAGATTGTTTATATTTCCGATACAGAGCCTGAAGATCTATGGAAAGCCAAACTATCGAGGATTAGAGTGTATGATCCTTTGAGCTTGATCAACCTTACAAAGAAAGACCTTGAAGTTCTTCATCTCAAGAAGATTGATTATTTTCAAGAGTTTAAGGTTGAAGCTATGCGATTTCAAAAGGTTGTCAGTGTATGTATAGCTCAAGGAGTACACGCTAGAGGAAATTTTCCTGCCAGTTGGAAGTGTTAGAAGACCGAGGCTGAATGAAGAAATTTTGAAGACCAAGCTGAAGACACGGGGGAGTTTGTTGATACATGTTTTGTATGTCTGTCAGTTGGTCTAGGTCTGAATAGTTTGTAATAATGTGTTCAGTGATATAAAACGTTAGTTGTTTAAAAATATAATTGATGTCACTGTTTAGGCGACACAGAGCTTGTGTCATAATAGCGACACAAGGCTTGTGTCGCATAGGACGGTTTGGCGACACAGAGCTTGTGTCGCAGGTTGTTTAGAGTTTGGATATAAATAGAGACTTACGGGTTCAGTTCTAGGGTTGACGAACCTAGAGAGTTTTCAAGCTATTTGTGAGGTATTGATTGTATTTGGTTGATTCGTTATTCTTGATATATATAAAAGCTAATCGACTAGTGTCGTGTGATTGTTGACGTGCATTGTTCAATTGATTGTATTCCGCGCTTTCAATTGTTGAATTGATTCTATTTAGATCCAGAACAAAGGGTCCAACACAAACCACTAGAGTTCCAAGTTGGGGACAAAGTACTTTTGAAAGTGTCACCTTGGAGAGGTGTCATTCGTTTTGGCAAACGCGGTAAACTAAACCCCAGATACATCGGTCCTTTTGACATTCTGGAAAGAATCGGTCCAGTGGCGTATCGACTGCAGCTACCACCACAACTCAGTAGCGTGCACAACACCTTTCACATTTCCAACTTGAAGAAATGTCTGTCCGATGAGACACTTGCAATTCCGCTCGACGAAATCCACATTGATGACAAACTTCATTTCGTCGAGGAACCCGTAGAAATCATGGACCGTGAGGTCAAATGCTTGAAACAGAGTCGTATTCCCATCATTAATGTCCGGTGAAATTCCAGGCGCGGTCCTGAATTCACGTGGGAACGGGAAGACCAGATACGGCTGAAATACCCACATCTATTCTTAGATGCCACACAGACCACGACAACAAGCTAATTTCGGGACGAAATTCCTCTAACAAGGGGAGAATGTGACACCCGACACTTTAGGGTAATGATTACGTTAAGCTAGAACCATAATTACGTGTATTTAGTATTTGATTAGGCTAAATACTTGTAACTACTTGTATATGTTTATATACGCTTACGTGATTATTTGTAATTACGCGAAACAACCGGACGAGGTCCGACAATCTATACGGCGTTGGTGATAACTTTTCATAAATAATGTAAACCTAATTTATAAATTAAATAGTAATTATTTACCCTATATTATTGTTATTAAATAATAATACACGAATTAACTAGACGTTGTGATTAAAACGTAACAAACGCAACGAAAACAGTATTAACTAGCGACACCAACCCTTGTGTCGCTATCTATAAAACAGTGGAAACTAGCGACACCAACCCTTGTATCGCTACCTCTAAACCAAACAGTATAAACCAGCGACACTAAGACAATGTCGTTACCACCTCGAGTGTCGCAGTAACCTGCGACACTAACCTCTGTGTCGCTTAACATGATTAATCAAATTTATGTTTTCTCAAAATGTCACCAACGGGCCGTACATGTTTTCTAAACACAAACGATAACCAAACAATTGGACATTTCTAATTGAGTGAACTAGCTTAGCAGGACATTAACCCTCCACCTACACGATTTATTTAGGTGGACATTAACCCTCCACCTACACGTTTTACTTAAGTGGACATTAACCCTCGACTTACATAGATGATCTCTTGAGATCTACTTACACAACCTTATACGTTTAGGACGTTAGAAGGTTGCAACTTGGAACACATTGCTTACTATTTGATTATTGCTTGCTACTTGCTAAACTCAGGTGAGTTTCATAGCCCTTTTTTACTGTTTCAAACTGGGGTGAGAATACATACAACTGCTTTTATACTGCTATTTTTATGTGAACACAAGTACTAAACTCGATATATTGGTTGCATGGGTTATTTTACTAATCCTGAAAGTCCCCCACATCATAGTTTGTTAGTATCGTTATAGCGTGAATGTTAATGAATAGTACTATTTGGGATTGACTCCCCCCGTCCGGGTTAGTCGCGCTAACTGCTCAAACGGACGCATTATCATTTGTTCTTACGAGTGTTGGATTAGGCACTCGCTGGGAGGTACCCCGATCGTGGCACTTGATTGTAACCCGACACCACAGTTAAGCTCGAACTATGAGCTCATGGCAATAATATACACTATTTTTACATTTTTGTAATACATTACCTATCATTGTAGAATGATACAAACAGGAAATCTTGTGTTCCATACGATTTTATATCAACTGTTTACAAACCTATGAACTCACCAACTTTATGTTGACCTTTTAGTATGTATTTCTCAGGAGACCAACCGTAGTAGATTTGCTTTTGGAAGGAGATAGCTCGAGTCGCATATTTTTCACAAACAACAGAGATTAGCTTGCATTATGATATGTTGTAATCTTGTACTAGATGCATACTCTACTTTTGGCAAAACATATGTAAACATTGTAACTACGAAATGTAATGATTTTTGAAACGTCTCATATAGAGGTCGTTTGTTGAATTTTTTGTGTTGTGATATTTGATTTGGTCGGCGCCCCTAACGCAACACCCTACCTTCCGCTGCCACGTGTCTTGGGGGTGCGACAACATTTCCCCAGATAAAACAATATTAAGACTCTAAATCATAGATCGTAGCATGTTTACTGTTCAAATTTTAAGACTACATGCTTAAAATACTATCAAGGCTATGTGTCAAAATATAGGGCATGATGTCATATTTCTGACTTAATGTCATACATTAATAATATGTTTTATATAACTTGATAGCTCTTATACCACTTTGTAGGTCCTTTTTCTCAGGATCTATCGGATCGTATCTCAATCCTTAGGTAATGCACCTAATAACTTCTTATTTACTTCTCCATTATTAAGTACTATTCCTCCATCAGCCAATTCACTTACAAGTTGGGAGTATCTTTTGAAAAGTTTTTCAAAAGATTCATTTGATAGTAAATCAAATGTGTCAAACTGTTCTTTGACAAGTTCCAATTTATTTTTCTTATACTTTTCATATCCACCACATCGTTTTTCGATGGCCTTCCAGAGATCATATGCAATATCATAATGTTTAAAAATTTCTTGAACTTCCTTTGGTAAACATTTGATAATTGCTGCATGAAATTTCCTTTCAGTATCCCAAGCTTTTCTCTCCTCGGGTGTCATGCCTTTTAAAGTCTTTTGTGGTGATGCTGCCAAATTCTTTTCTCCAACTACTGGTCTTTCATATCTTTCAACTAGTGAGTTCCACATATCTGGATCATTTAAAGATATGAAGGCTTCGAACGCAGATCTCCACGTAGCATAATATGTATTTGGTGAAAAAATAGGAGGTTTACTCTCACTACCAACTACACTATTGTAATTCATAAGAGCTTTATAAAGAGACATCTTTAAACCATTTAGCCCTTTTTGACTTTTCCCTCCAAAATTTGGTTCGAAAATATCGAAAACTGTCGTAGTAACACGAAACTTTTTCAAAACCAAAATAAAGAACTTTTAAGCCAAAGAACAAAATTTGGTAATGCGAAAATTTTTCGCGTGTATTCGTCGCTAAAAGTGTCGCATGGATATTTAGATAGTGTCGCCCGAGGAAGTGTCGCAATCTAGTGTCGCAACAAGTGTCGCAGTATAATCACAATAAAGTGTCGCTTGATCGCGGCTGGAAACCCCACAACCCTAAAATTCGAAACTTTTCGAAACCCTAATGGATTTCGACGATCAAACCACGAACGAAACCTGCAAAAACGATTAGTAAACAAATCTTTGAAGCTATTGATCCCAGAAACGAAGATCAAACCCGTAAAACCTTCGTGAACAAACCGAAAACACATTCAAACAACGATCCGAATCCGATGATAACGAATCAAAGGCTCTGATACCATTTTGTAGGTCCTTTATCTCAGGATCTATCAGATCGTATCTCAATCGTAAGTGCGGAATCCAAACGATTAAGAGTTGAACGTATTAAACGAATCACACAAATTCTCCATAACATTTTGTTTGTATTAACAATTGAAATATAAACGTTTACAATCACTTTCACCCTCTGCCTCTCTCTCTAACTCGTCCCCCTCTCTCTATATGCAAAAGGCTCTCACAAAATGAAACATAATGCTCCTATTTGTAGACAAACCTAACCTACCTGCGACACTAGCCAAGTGTCCCAGTTGCCGATTCTTGCGACACTAGCTTAGTGTCGCAATATGGACTTGTATATTTTCTATATTCACTTTTCGTTTACAGACTCAAATATACAAACTTAATACTTCACAAACTCAGACTAATTAACTTTGACAGGCACAAACGTTGACCAACTGACTGACACACAATTATGCACCAACAATCATTCACACTTCATCTTAAGCATGGGGAAAGACACCCAATTTTCACGTAAATAAGGATGGAGTCAAGCTAGAGACTCGAACAAAAACATGCGCTTCTCGGGAGGCAACCCGTGTTTGTATATTTTATGTATTTAATGTTCTTTTTCAGTTTTAGTTAAATAGGTAATAGCATCCAAATACGATTTCTGGAACGTAATGCTGAACATCAGATCAAATAATAAGTAGCATCAGATAAACTCAACGAGCAGAGACTCGGTACTCGTCGCACATACGAAAAGTGTCTAAAAACACATTTTTCGGTTAACGACGAGCTTACTGTTTGTACTCGCCAAGTATCATCTGACAACCATATGTACAGACCTTGAAATTCAACCGAGCACTACTTCAAATATTTTGATCAGGGGAGTTTTTCTGTTCCACTTCTTTTCTCCTTTTCACTTTATTATATTATTTATTTTGTACAATGAGGGCATTGTACAACTCAACTAGGGGAGGAACATAGAAAAGAAGTTTATTTGTCCTCTACTTTTTAACCGAATTGAAACTTTTGTCATATTACAGAATTTGCGATTCTATCTTTGGAAAATGATAGTAGATTTGGAGCATGCATAAAAAATGGATGTTTTAAGTACTATTTATGATGTGTTGATAGGCCTAACTAACATTTTTAAATCTAATTTTTCTAATTTTACACATAAGTGTTCGACATCTACATCATATGATTTATTGATAGACTTTCTGAATCTTAATAAATAATAATCTAACATGAATATAATTTGGTGATGAACACAAATTGATGTATGACTTTGTAGTCTTAATTTTTGTATGATATTATGACATATTCTATAAATTTGGGGTTTAAATTTAAATTATTTGAAGATACACTGATCGATTCCTCTGCTGTACTAAGTACAGACTTGGTTTCCATCAGGATATCTAATTAAAAGCAAAAATGCTTATATAAATTTACAAAACGTAAATGATTAGTCAAATTATGTCGCTCTGTTGTACTAAGGTATAGACCTATCACCGTTGGTTTGACTAAAAAAATTGGTTATACCCGAGTTAAGTTAAGTCGCTTTGTTGTACTGAGGTACAGACCTATCACCAATGTCTTGACTCTTGTAAAAAATGATTTATCAGTTACTCACCTATTATATAGAATTATGTTTATGATTTGATTACAGGGGTATATCATGTGACAACCCTAAAAATACGGTAAATTTCGTACATCATTCTTACGTGCATATTAGGCTAATTCCCTATCTAATTAATATGAATTCGTTTTCATCGAATTAAGTCTAGCACAAAGCCTACATTTGCATATGAGATGCATACTATTTTAATACGAGATACATTCGTAATCATTGAGAATTACACAAACAATCGGTAGAGACCAACACCCACGAATGTTGGTGATCAATTTTCATAAATAAAAAAAATCTATTCGAATATAAAAAGTAGTTATTTATATCATGAAATTATGCTAATATATATGAGCATAACAACCTTTGACAATCGATAAACGTTCACGAGAACTAAAAGACGTGCAACGACAAGATAGATTATGTAATTTATCAAATGAGCTAATGATAAATATTAGAATATTATTAAAACCAACTAGTAATATTCTAATACCATTAATTTACCCTAATTACCACTAACTCACCTTAATTACATGATTAACACTTAATCAATCAAGATTAGTGCTTAATGACCTAACTATCTAACATTAATCCTAACTAGTTGAAGGTCAAAGGGGACCCCTCTCCATACCATCAACCAGCTCCCATTGCCCCCTTTTTGGCCATCACTTAAACCATATCTTGCACACCATGCCTCCCTCCTTACCTCTTACCATTATACTTAACCATTTGCACTTCATTCAACCTACAACTCCTCACCATCAAACACACACACTCACTCTTCCTTTCCATCTCAAAAATCAGCCAACTTCATCCCCCCCCGCATCCCTCTCTCACCTTAATTTTCAAGAACACCACCACAAACCACCCTAGACCACCCTAAACCACCACTTTCAAACCATAAATTAAGGCTCTTTTAACATATAAACACCTACAAATCATAACACCACTACATTTCCATGAGTAATATAAGTTAAACACAAGGATTGAAGCTAGGAATCATTCCCAAGGAAATCAAGTTTTCATCTTGCTCCAAATTCATCCTAAAGCTTTGTAAGGAGACTTTTCTCTAGTATTTAAGTTTATATATGTGTTTATGCTAAAAATGTTCACTCATACTAAAATATGCTTTTAAACTAGTTACTTTGTATTTTAAAAACATTAACTAGTAAGTTTAACCAATAAAAAGTCTATAAACAAGTTTAGAGACTTTAATAATGCAAGATATATGTTCTACACTTTAAACTCCTCATTTATATGTAACAAACCCTTATTTATGTTAAAATCGTTATTTTAAACTAAGTAACATAATAAACTTGTAATGACATAAACTTTGTGGTTTAAAAGCTAACTAAACTCACTTAAGGGACTAAATATGTAAAATCCAGATTTTTGAGAATCTATGGATTAAAAAAGACCAAACCCTTGTGTTTAAAAACCAATAAAACTAAACTATGCGGTTAAAAGTGAAAAAATGAAAACTAGAGAGACTATACATGTAAAAACAGAAATTTTTGGACCTTAGTTGTGAAAATCAATAACTTATGTATATTATAGTATATACCATGATTTAAAACAATATCCATGTGATTAAACACTAATAAACCAAAGTATTGTGCAAGAAATGGAATAAATGAAACTAGGGGACTAAAAGTGTAAAATCTGTAAGTTATGGGCTGAGGTGGTAAATAAAGTAAGTAAAATGATAAATCGAAAGTTTGAGCTAAAAATGAGATAATTGGAAACTTTAGGGACTAATGGTGTAAAATCAGAAAGTTCATGGACTTAAGACTAAAAACAGTAACTTAAGTATCCACAAGTGAAAACCCTAAGAAAAGAGGTCGAGAATCTAACTCATACGGTAAAAATCAAAGAAACCGAACGATTCAACCTAAAATGACAAAATAGAAACTACAAGGACTAAGCCGTCACTTAGAAGCTTTGAGGACTGTTAAGGACCCTCTGTAAATCAGGGGACTTTATTATAAAAATATACATTAAGTCATGATAAGTGTATAGACCGAGAAATCGTGAAAACCGAATTATAACAAGTTAAAACCTACGTTAACAATAAAGGTTACAAAAATGAGTTATAAAACATATAGCGTTATTAAAAATGTATATTAGGTCTAAGCAACATGATTATATTATAATAACGTACAACACACAATTAAAAGTTGATTAAACAAAATCGTGAACTTCGAATCAAATACGACCGAGACGATACATATAACAAATCAATAATCAACGCTTTGAATATATTATGAATAATAGTATATTATAAGATTGACATAAACGATTGTAGTATTTTGAAAACTATAAATGATCACAACGTGTCGCATACGCCTATAAGGGCACATAAAACCCTAGTTGAGTGAACAACTAGCATAGACGGACTATTAAGTCGTCTACATTTATTAACTCGACCTCATGCGTTTAGGGCGCTAAGAGGCTTATTTTGGCTCATTTACTTGAACTCATTTTGCTAGCACGCTCGGACTCAAGTGAGTTCACAGCCCCTATTTTACTATTTTAATGCTTTCAAACATTGGGGTGAAAAACATATAACTGATTTATGCGATTATTGAAACCTGATAACGTATCCTTATGGGAGCCTAAGTTCTCAAGTTCTAGTGCATAGAAGTCCTTTTGCTTACAATGACTATAACCATTAGCTAGATGACGCTAGCCACTGAATATACATATAGTATTATCGGGGTGACGTTCCCTCCCACTGTTTTGGTTAGTCGCGCTAACTAGCGACGTTGTTTCGCATCGAGGATCGTATATTTACATTGTCCAAGGCAAACGATTCATTATAAGTCGTGGTTTGGTTATAGGCTTAGTTTCGGCATATTTACTCATAGGACTTGCAAACCTATTGGGGGATCACCATCTATGTTTCAAACTTTAAAAAATCGTACATTAGGCCTTCGATGCCATACATTGATTTACTGATGAATTCAATAAACAATTATGTTGACGTTTTAAATATGTTTTTCAGGGAATTAGCTTTGCCGCAAGACCACATGCATATTGGGATCGTACTCGTCACGATAATTAGGATGCCATATTTTGAACAAATGGAATTTACTTATAATACTAACTTAATGTAGTTTTATTTATAATATCCCGGAACTTATCTTTTGTAAAAACAATGTATTTGATAACATTGCTATTTTGACGGCTTGATAAGCCATAACGTTTGTAAAACTATTATTGGCATCTTAATATTATAGATGTTCTGCGATTATCATACACTCTCAATTTAATGTCGATTGATCGTGTCACGCCCCGAGCTTCCGCCATAATTATTATTATTCAAATTTTGGGGTGTGACAGATTGGTATCAAAGCCATTGGTTATAGCAAACTAAAAGTCTTAGAGACCTAGATTATAACCCTAGACACGATCATTCATTTTATGCACTTGCATCACTTATACCTTATCGCACGGAACACTATTGTTACAGTATGTCTAGAAAGCACCCCTACCTAGTGATCGACTCCGATGAGGAGGAACCGACCGAGTACGATTATAACAGCGACGAAAAGTCGGTATACGAGAACCTGCCGACTAACCCTATCGTGACCTCAAACGATGACAGCAACATCACACCACCGATATCACCTTTCGCTGTGCCCGACGTGGCATAAGGCGTCGTTGAGTCTTGGAGCACGTTCGCTGAAACCGCACACGGACCATACACGAGGACCACAGCTAGGAAGACGACCGGACGTCTGCCCTTCAGACCATTAGCACCTCGGCATGAGACATCAGACAGTTCCGAGGACTTACCTGCAGAGCCATCACCTAAGAGACAGGGGACAGAGCACTTAGCCTGGATGCCGGACTTACTGAGGCATTGGAGAGCGCTTGAGGGTATTCCCTCTATATATGTGACCGGCGAGTTTCCCGATCACCACCATCTCACCCACTTACCGGCGAGCCTGTTGAGCAGACTGTCCCTACTTTGGTCGCCATGACCAACTCACATGTCGGGAGCCTTGCTGAGATGCGAGCTTACATCTTGGAACAACAGACTGATACCTCTCGACTGGATGGAGACATGATCTCCACATATGAGCACATCGATACTATAGAGGGTCGTATCATGACCGACCGAGAGGCAGCTCACGCCACTATTACTCGTGTGGAGACACTGGAAGGACGCACCCGAGCAGCATAGATTGTAGCAGGAGCTAGCTTGATGATGACTGCACTGATGGCTGCTATGGGGATGTATCTATCTTACTTTCATTAGACTTACGTATGGCGGGTTGTGCCTAAGCTATATTGTACTGAAAACTTCTATTTGATGGGTATATCAGAACCCCATCACATTTTGTATAAAACTTATGTTTGAATGTTTTCACTTTATGTTTAATATAGTGTATGGTTGTTTATATGTCACTTTCTTTTTGTTGGCATTGATTATTATATCTTATCCATCTCTTATTGTGTAATAGAACGAAACCAAGTCACCCAAACGTCGAAATACCAGAAACAGCCAAAGGAGCACAGGACCCACCAACGCTGAAACAGTCGAAGAACTCGTTGCTCGACGAGTGGCCGATGCCATTGCCCAATATGGGGCAAGTCGCACTCGCGACAATGTCGGAAATGGTAGCATTACTACAGGGAAATATTGTTGGGGGAGACGGATCTGAGGAACGAACCAATGTGACTGGAGAACCTGAGAACATCCAACGAGGGTGTTCATACAAATCATTCCTGGCATGTAAACCAAACAACTTTCACGGAAACGAGGGTGCTATAGGAATCGTCCATTGGATTGAGAAAATGGAATATGTGCTGGATATCAGCAACTGTTCACCAAACTTCATGGTTAAGTATGCTACCTGCACACTAGCTGGCAAAGCATTGACTTGGTGGAACGCCCAAGTCCAAACCCTTAGACGCGAAGCCGCCAACTCCATCTTTTGGGAAGAACTAAAAACAATGAACTGGAAGAATTCTGTCCCCGAAGCGAACTCCAGAAAATCAAAACTGAACTTTGGGAAATATCGATGAGCGGATCTGATCCAGATTTCAAGAACTAGCTCGTTTGGTACCACACATGGTTACCCCTGAGTACAAGCGAATAGAAAGGTACATTTGGGGATTGGTACCCCAAATCAGGAGCTTAGTGACATCCTCCAAGCCGTCCACTTTCAAGAGCGCCGTAAGCCTTGCTCAAAGTTTAACTGACGAGGCGGTAAGGATGGGGTCGCTGACTAAGAAAGCTGGTTCGAATAGGGGAGAGACTGTTGCACCCTGTCGTGGTGGAATCACAGCGGGGCATGACTAATCCGAATCATAACAAAGATTACATCGACCGACCTCTATATGAGTCGTTTTTAAATAAATACATTTGAAAATGAACATTATTTCAACATAACGTTTAAAATCAAATATATAACCCTAGAGTTCACGTCTAGATTTAAAAGATTTTTATACATAACCAGATGTACAAAATGGTAATGCAAAGAACCTGAGAGATATGCAGTTTAAGGACCTGAGAGATACATGCTAAATCGGTCAACATAAAGTTGGTGAGCTCATAGGTTTAAACAGTTGTAATTGAAAATATGAACCACAAGATTTCCATAGTGTTGCACGAATGCAACACTAATGTTGCACGCCTAAATTTAGTGGCAGCGGAGGTCGGGTCGGGGCGCGACTAATCATGAATCATTACACAAAGTTATAACGAATGACCTCTACATGAGTCCTTTTGAAATAATTACAATTTCATAGATAAGATGTTTGAAAACATATTGTTCATCGTTTTAAAATATTATCCCTAGAGTACGCGTCTAAGACGGGAGATTCTATTACATAACAGTTTACAAAAAGTAATGTGAAGGAAAATCCAGTAATGAAGTTGTGAAATCATGTGACTCTACTATGCGGTCCCCCTGAACGAATCCTACTGTTGTTGTGAACCTGATAATACATACTAAAACGGTCAACAATAATGTTGGTGAGTTCATAGGTTTAGTTATCAAAAGTATAAATGTGAACCACGAGATTTATAAGCGTTGCATGTATGCAAAAGTAAGTATACTACTGCCATGAGCTCATAGTCCGAAGCTTAACCGTTATGTGTGTGCCTCCGCGAGTGCCTAATCCAAAACACTCGTTAGGAACAAATACTAATGCGTCCGTTTGACCAGTTAGCGCTCTAACCCGGACAGGGAGGGTCAATCCCAAATAGATCTATTCATTAATACTCGCGCTAAATCCATACTAACGAAACTATGATATGTAGAGGACTTTAGTGGATTAGGAAAGTAAAACACTCATGCAATTTGTATATGTATTTCTATACTCGTGTTCATGAAAAAAAAAACAGTGTATGTATTCTCAGCCCAATAGTAAAAAGCAGTAAAAGTGGGGCTATGAGACTCACCTGAGTCTTGTGCGTATGCGTTGCCAATAGCAAGTAGGTTTTCAAACGCATAACCTTCTAGCGCCCTAAACGCGTAAGGTTATATGTAAGTAGATGTCCCAAAAGACCATCTATGCTAGTTGTCCACTCAACTAGTTATGTCCAAATGTTTATTTATCGTTTATGATTATAAAATGTGTAAGCCCGTTGGTGACGTTTTGTAATAATAATTCCCGAAGACATTATAAAAGTAGATACATTGCGTGATGAGTAGTGTCGTATATAATCAAGATGTTTTTAACGCACGATTAATACTTGAAACTATGTTCCAGACATTCTGTTTATGCGACACTAATAGAGACACTAGGTAGAAGTTGCGACACTGAAGTTTGTGTCGCAAGTGGCAAGAATTTAATTTATTGTGACATTGAAGTTTCTGTCGCAGTCGAGAAAATCAATAAGTGTGCGACACTAAAGTTTGTGTCGCAGGTCGTGAAAATTAATAAGTGTGCGACACTAAGGTTTGTGTCGCTATCAAGTGAAAATTGATTACTTGTGACGCATGGGTTAGTGTCGCAGTCTGCGACATTCGAATGGTATTGCGACACAGGGGTTAGTGTCGCACCCGATTTGGGCCTGGTGCGACTCCAAGGGTCTGATGTGTTTTCATGTTCAGGAACTTGGTCAAACGTGCTCGGTTTGACCTGAAACTTTTACTCGACTCTTAAATATGTTTTTAGGTCATATAAAAATTAGAGTTACGTTCTGAGGTTAACCCAAAAGTGTCGTTTTTTTATATTTTTACCAAACAGTCCCTGAGATTTGTTTCTTCAAAATTATACGTTTTTCGTGGCTCATTTTGACTAGTCAAAGTCCCGAGATAAAATCCGAGAAAATTTCTAGACATTCCCCCATGTCTTAGATACTTAACATAATTTTTCCATAATTTTTAGTTAACGATAAGTCGGTCAAATAAATAGGCAGATCCCCTGACATCCAAAAATGACGAATCCGGACATAGGTGTGATCTTTTAATTACTAAGAAAAATATATGAAACTTCACGAAATGTAATTGTACAAATTTTAAAGCTAACAAGATTTGTGACCTCTAGGAAAATGCCTCATGTTGTTTGGAGTTGTGTAGCTCGAGTTATGGGCTCGAGAAATTAGTACAAAAATCTGCCATCCGAGACAGAACGGCGACATGTTTTTGTTAAATCGTTTTCGGGTATCAAACTGTGTCGAAAAATTACGAAACCAGTTGGAAATGAAAGCTAACATCTTGAACTTAAGTTTTGTCTTTTGAATCGTCCATTTTCGTTAAGTTTTGAGTACGAAAAGCCTCCTTGAAGACGGGTTATTTTTCTGACCAGAAACTGTTGTCGCCTTTGTATTTTCAAAACGTTTTTCAACTTTGTCTTTGGACAAGATCTTGTTAAGTGGACATTATAATATGAAAATAAGAATGTTCCAAGTAAAATACAAGAGAGGTGAAGTTTCTTACAAAGAAGATGATGAAAAGAATAAGAAATAGAAGTCGTGAGCTCGTTATCTCGCATTTTCTTGCAATTCGAAGTGGTGGTGCTATGGTGGTTTATGGTGGTGATTGTGGTGGTCTTGGGGGGTTTGTGGTGGGGGTTTGAGCTGCTAGAAATCACAAGGAGTAGAGAGAAGAGAGGGAGAGATTGAGAGAAATGATGAAGTGTGGTTGAGTGTGAAATGAGTTTGTGTGTAAAAGTGAGAAAGGAGGTGAGGGGAGGTATGGTGAAGGGAGAGGGAGAGGTGTGGCTGCATTCTTGGGGTCCCCATATGGTGTGGGTTGAATAAATTTTGTTCCCCAAGTTTACGTTACGCGCGGTGCACGTTTACCCGTTCGTTTTGTCGTTCGTTTAAACGTTAAACTTTTATTAATTATGTTTTTCATTAACAATTTAATCGCGTAAATTTTTGATTAAAATACTTCATTTTAAGTTATTGAAATATAAATCGAGTTTTGTTTAGTTGTCGGGCGTGATTCGCGCATTTTCGTCGCGTACTGTACGTTTTATACGAAACGTATAACGTTTAATATATTATCGTAATAATATAAGTTAAATAACGATTATTTAATATAGTTACGTTATTTAAGAAAATGTTTTTCACCAACGTCCGTATTTAGTGTCGGATTCCATCCGATGGTTATCGCGCAATTAAAATTAATTACGTACGTGTGTATATAAAATATTGTTGGTGCATATTTGTATGTCTGTCAGTTGGTCTTAGCTTGTAATAGTTTAATATGTAATTACGACGTTTTGTCTATTATATGTAATATTACAAGTTTTGTTTTAGGCGACACAGAACCTGTGTCGCTTATGCGACACACGTCTTGTGTCACATGAGTTGGCTGTGCGACACATTCCTTGTGTCGCAGGTCATTTCGGTTTTGAGTATAAATAGATCATTTCGGTCTCAGTTGTGAGGTTGACGAATCCAGGGTTTCAGAGAGTGATTATAAGGCATTTCATTGTATTCGAGCTAATTGATTATCATTTTAATACACAAGTTGATTTGCGTTTGATTCGTTTGTGGTTTACGTACTATATACAATCGTTTGAATTCCGCCTCTCGATTGTGTGTGTTGATTCGATTAGGTCCAAAATCAGGGAACCTACAAGTGGTATCAGAGCCATAATCTTCGGATTTGGTGTTATCGGATCATTTTAGTACGTGTTTTCAGTTAAAATCAAGGTGTTTTTGGTATTAGATCTTCATTAACCGTCTTAAAGAATCATTTTCTGGTTTTTCTTGAAGATTTGGGTATTTTGTTTCGCCGACAGATCGCAATTTTTCGTTAGGGTTTCGAAAGTTTGCGAATTTTAGAGTTTTCAGCCGCTGCTCTCCTCGAAGTTGCGACACTGCGACATTGCCTTTGTGTCGTGTGTAGGGTTTTAGCGACATTACCTTTGTGTCGCAGTTAGGTTTTCTGTGACATAACCTTTTGCGACACCAGATCTTTGTTGCGACATAAGTTGCGACATTACTTGCGACGCAAACCTTTGCTATTGCGACACAATATTTGTGTCGCTAATTGGACTGTTTAATTAATTTCTTGCAACACAGCTTTAGTGTCGCTATCTGACTCTGCAACACGACTCTTGTGTCGCATAAACAGTTCTGTGTTTGTTTGTGTGTTTGTTTTGCAAGTTATTTCAATGGCGTCTTCTTCATTACAACGTGTTGGAGATCTTCTCAAGCAAAACTCTGAAGTCGGGAGTACAAATAAACCACCTATGTATATTCTCGGTATGGACTATGCCTACTGGCGTCAACGCTTTGAAGCGTTTGTTTCCTTTAATGATCCCGAGATGTGGGTTGCTTTCACCGAAAGATACGAACGTCCCGTCAGTCCTGGAGTTTATACCGGTACAGCACCGTTCAAGTCAATTAAATCAATGACTCCTGAGGAACGCAAAGCCTTTGAGAATGATAAAAAGGCTCATTCTGCAATCACCATGGCATTACCACCGTCAATCCTCAAGCAATTTCGACATCTGGAAATTGCTTATGATCTATGGAAGGCATTTGAGAAAAGATGCGGTGGTAGTGAACAATATAAGCAAAATAAATTGCGTTTAGTCAAGAAACAGTATGACGTGTTCGATATTCTTCCAAACGAGTCTCTTTCTGACTTGTTTTCTAGATACTCACAGTTGGTTAGTGAGTTAATAGAAGGGGGAATAGCTCTGGATAAAACTGAAATAAATAAAAAACTTCTTGAATCCCTACCTGACAAGTGGGATAATCGAGTTTTAATGATGGAAAAGGATCCAGACATTCTGAATATGTCTCTTGATGATCTTATTGGTCAGCTAGAAGCAGATCTTTTGGACATGCAAAGGAAGGAAACCAAAGCTACTGCAAATGTCCAAAATCCTAAGATCTACGGAGTGGATGTTTCATCAACTGGAACATCTGGCTCTGCATTCTTGGCTGGTGGAACTGGTGGATCTTCAAGTCATCAACCAAGTGTATCTTCTGGTGGTTCTTACTTTCAACCACCAAGTCATCAAGGGTCTATCCTGGCAGCTTCACAAGATCATGCTGCACTTTTCTCGGCGTTGCTATCCGCCTATGATGACTTTATTTGCAAGAAAGCTGGTTCTATGGATTTGACCGAAGAAGATTTCCGTCAAATTGATGATGATGAATTGGAGCGCATGGACTTAAGGTGGAACTTGGCTATGCTTACTCGTAGAGCCAAGACCTACTTTAAGAAGACAGGAAAGAGGTCATTGGAGGACCCAAATGATAAGGGTCTGGGGTTCAACAAGAGCAAGGTCAAGTGCTGCAAGTGTCAAAACTATGGACACTTTGCTCGTGAATGTGAAACACGACAGCCTTCCTCTGGATTAACAAGGCCTACTCCGAACAAATCTACAGAGAAGGCTAAAGCTGAAGAAAAGGCAATGGTTTCTGCTGCCTTAATGTTGTCAGATGAAGCATTTGACTGGTCAGAACAAGCTGATGATGACCAACAAAACAAAGCGTTCATGGCCAACATACATGAGGTTGATAATGAACCCTTTTCTTGTATATCTTGTATTCGTTTGACAGGACAGGTAAACAGGCTAAGAGAAGAAAATGAACGCCTTATCGCCAACATAGAACAGTTAACTGCTTTAAATAATATGTTAAAAGATAATGATAAGGTTTGTGATAAAAAGTTATGTCACCATGCTTACTAAGGTAAAGAAAGAACTTTCTGATTCTCAAACTGAAGTTTTAGATTTAAAAAGAAAATTGTCAAATTTTTCAACTTCCTCATTAGTCTTTGATGAGATCCTTCAGTCACAAAGGACTAATACTAAAAGCAAGGCTGGACTTGGTTACCATCAAGTCCCGCCTCCTAAAGATTATTTTCCTATGCCTGTTAAGGATGACATCTTAGAATTTGTGCCTACTTTTTCAAAAGTAGACATAAATCCTGTTAAATTTGTTCCTGTCAAAATTAGTAAGCCTGTGCAACTTCAGGCTGGAAAAGTTAAAGTAACTGCTGAACAACCTAGCACTAGTGAGCCTGAGCTTGTTAAGGCAAAAACTAGTGAGCCTGAGATTGTTAAGGCTCAAGAGGTTAAATCTGTTGAAACAGTTACTGATGGTGTCAAGGCTGAGTCTGTTACGCCTTCTGTTGTTAGTAAGCCTGCTTTAAGTAAGGCTACGTGTGATTCTCCTGCTACTGTAGAGGAGATTGTTGAAATTGAGGATATAACCGAAGAGGAATATTCTAAGGTTGAAAAGAATAACATAAAGCCAAACAATGTAATTATAACTAATGAATCTCCAATCATGGCTTTAAGGGGAAAAGGCAAAGCTAAGGCTGAGCCTGAAAAGAAGAGTTTGAAAATCAAAGAAAATATTAAAAGGCATCAAAATTCTTCTAAATCCACTGTTTTTTCTAAACAAGTGTCAAATTCCACATGCTCACATAAGTGTGCATGTGCTTTTAATGCTTCTTTCAACCATCCTCATAGGATTGTTTCAAAATTTCAACAACTTGTTGAGAAAAGATCTTGTTTCTACTGCAAGAAACAAGGTCATTTAATAAACGATTGCCCGTTGCTTGCTCAAAAGAGGTCTGGGAAAGGTGTTCCTAGAATTTCTAAAATTAGAAATTTTTCGAGTAAACCTCCTTCTGTTAAAGGTTCACGTTCTCCCTCACCCGCTAAGAAATTCAGCAAAGTTGAGCCAACCAAATCATCAAATGCTAAGCTCAATGTTGTTGACAAGCAACCTTCCAAATCTAAAAAGGTTTGGAAAGTGAAAGAATCATCAAGTGATTCTACATCCAACAGTGTCACATCAATCAATACTTCGGATATGTTTAAAAATAAAATTTTGACTGATGTGATCATTGTGGATGATGCTTCTGAAGTGCCCAAGTCTGTAAAGGCTTGGGTCTCCATTTCTAATTAACCTCTTTGTTGTTTTTTGTGTTGCAGCAACCTAAAGCCGTAATGAATAGCAAATGGTATATCGATAGTGGTTGCTCGCGGCACATGACCGGCAATATATCCCTGCTTTCCGATGTTCATGCGTATAATGGGGGATATGTTGCTTTTGCTGGTGACAAAGGATACATAATTTCTGGTCAAGGCACACTATCAAACGACCGAGTGAGCTTTGAAAAAGTGAGTCAAGTTTGTGATAAGTCGTACACTACCGTTTTCACAAAAAGTGAGTGTTGCATTCTAAAACCAGGGTTTGTTATTCCCGAAGAGTGGGTGCTACTGAGGGCACCTCGAGACAGAGACACGTACATTCTAGATATGCGTACTGTTGAAACAAAGCAGCAAACGTGTTTTCTGTCTAAGGCCACTGAAAAAGAATCTCTGCTGTGGCACCGACGAATGGGTCATTTGCATTTTCGGAAAATGAATTATTTGGTTAAGCATGATCTTGTGCGTGGTGTACCGAAGCAATCTTTCAGACTTAATGACCATTGCTTTCCCTGTCAAAAGGGGAAACAGCACAAGAAGACCTATAAGTCAAAAATGGTCAATTCCGTTGAAAAACCGTTGGAATTATTGCACAGGACTTATTTGGACCAGTGAGCAAGAAGAGTATAGATGGAGCATGGTAATGTTTGGTGGTTACTGATGATTACTCGAGGTTCTCTTGGGTTTATTTTTTGGCCTCCAAGGATGAGACTGCTGAAATCCTTATCTACTTGTTCGACAAGCTGGAAAATTTGTGCAATATGAAGATCAAGAAACGGAGAAGTGATAACGGTACGGAATTTAAGAACTCTACACTAGGTCTGTTCTGTTTTAAGAAAGGCATTGATCACCAGTTCAGTGCTGTAAGAACTCCTCAACAAAATGGAGTTGCTGAACGTAAGAACACGACTCTCATTGAAGCTGCACGGACTATGTTAGCTGATTCAAAACTGCCTATCACGTTCTGGGCAGAAGCGGTCAACACAGCCTGCTACATTCTGAATAGAGTGTCCACGGTTAAGAAACGCAATAAGACCTGTTATGAGCTCCTTAACAACCGTAAACCAAATTTACAGTTTCTTGAGCCTTTCGGGTGTCCCTGTATGATTATGCACACAAAAGAAAGAGTGGCTAAATTTGGTGAAAAGTCGAATGAAGGCTACTTTTTGGGTTTTTCAAATAATTCATCTAATAAACGTGTGTATAACAAAGCAACAAAGAGAGTGGAGGAACATTTTGAAGTAACATGTCTGCGTTATTGTGACACCCGACACGTTAGGGTAATGATTACCTTAAGTTAGAACCATAATTACGTGTATTTAGTATTTGATTAGGCTAAATACTTGTAACTACTTGTATATGTTTATATACGCTTACGTGATTATTTGTAATTACGCGAAACAACCGGACGAGGTCCGACAATCTATACGGCGTTGGTGATAACTTTTCATAAATAATGTAAACCTATTTTATAAATTAAATAGTGATTATTTACCCTATATTATTGCTATTAAATAATAATATACGAAAAACCTAGACGTTTTGCATAAAACGTGACAAACGCAACGAAAGTGCGCGAATCGCGCCCGACACCCGAACGAACCCGACCAATATTTTAAGAAGGTTCAATAAAGTATTTTTAAGTATATTGGTCAAATTAAAATAGTGATTTCGTATCAAAAATTAAATACAAATTTTAACGTTAAAGATTTAATGTTTACGTGTGCGAATAACGTTTAACCGATCGAATAACGTAACACAGGCTTGAGAAACTATTATACAAGCCCAAGACTCAAATTGGGCCGCCCCAACTTGAGCCAAAGGCCGGCCCAAGAGGCCTAAAAAAAAAATCAGCCCAAAGGCCCACCCTATTTATTCCTCATTTTCTTCCTTCTTCCTCATTTTCACACACATTTCTCTCTAGTTTCTCTCCTTCCCCCCCCCCCCCCCCCCCCCTCCCAAAAACCTTCCCACCTATCATTGTTGAATGATACAAACAGCAAATCTTGTGTTCCATACGATGTTATATCAACTGTTTACAAACCTATGAACTCACCAACTTTATGTTAACCTTTTAGTATATATTTCTCAGGGGACCAACCGCAGTAGGGTTGCTTTTGGAAGGAGATAGCTCAAGTCGCATATTTTTCACAAACAACAGAGATTAGCTTGCATTATGATGTGTTGTAATCTTGTAATAGATGCGTACTCTACATTTGGCAAAACATAAGTAAACAATGTAACTACGAAATGTAATGATTTTTGTAAACATCTCATATAGAGGTCGTTTGTTGTAATTCTTGTGTTGTGATATTTGATTTAGTCGGCGCCCCCAACGCAACACCCTACCTTCCGCTGCCACGTGTCTTGGGGGTGCGACAGATTGGTATCAGAGCCAAGGTTATAGCGAACTAGGTTGCATTAGAAGACCTAGACTATAACCGTTAAGTTAGTATTCCTCATTAGGTATAACTAGTTCAGGAATTTCATCATCCAACTCTAATTTAACATAGCCTGATCAACTATGTATAATTAAAGGTGAATCGATGCAAGATCGGAAATAGTTATGGTGAATGGGAATACAATAGAACACATGGACTGAGGATAGATTATGACCAACCCTTATACGTGCTAATTATACTAGATAATTATATGTATACGTATATATATAAATATATAGACCTCACGTACTAAAACTCTTGCCACAGAAATGGCAGATTTTCCTACCGCAACTTCAACCGATTTAGGAAACGATACTCAAGCCTCGCCAAACCGCACCTCTTCAAATTCACGCGTGATACGCACCACTAGGAGGGCAACTGACTCTCCTCGTACTAGCCCATATCCCGGCACTACTACCACCAATAATACCACTAACAGAGCCAGCCGTCGGGCAAGTGCTCGCCGTTGGAATTGGCTACCCACTACTCTAAATTCCTCGAGATCCGAAGAGGGAATTCAGGTTACTGCTGAACCCATGGATATCTCCCCATACACACAAGAACCCACCTACTACACTGTCCCAGTGTTAGCCGCCAGACTCCACCGCCATGAGAGGAGGCTAAACACTATGGACGTGGAACAAAACGAAATGCGGGACAAGCTAACTCTAATCTGCCAAAACCAAGAAGATATTTCGGAGGTCGTGAACCTCACCAATGACTTGTCCACAGATACTAGAGACGAACTCTTAGAATTAAGGGTAAGGATACAACTTAATGAGCAACGCTTGCAAGCAGTCGAGGAACTCCCCCGCCGAACCGAACAACCCGAAATCCGTTCCAACTGGATGCACTTGACTCAAGATCGAGTTGCACAAATCTCTCAGGACCAGGAGGACATTACTGAAACTATGGGTGTGGTGCATAACCAAGTCATAGGGAACCGAAATGAGATATCCGTCCTGCAATCCAGACTAGAACAATGTGAAACACGTCTGCGGGAAACAGAGGAATACTCACGCTCGCTGGAGCAACGCTGGACAGTGGCTGAAGAGACTCTTAGGATGGTCAGCCGACTCACGGAGACCATGGAACGATTCGTCACACTACTCCCTCCGCAAAATCCAAGCCAACCTTAAATTATTATCCTATTTTGTAACCTATGGAGGCGGGTTGTGCCCAACAGTTTAAATTTTATGAACTTTTGTATCTAGTCGGATGTATCAATGCCCGACACGTTTTGTAAACTCCGAATTATTGAAATCGACCTACCTCGCGCTTAAATTTGACCACAAACTCTATTTCCTAATATTGATTATCGTGCGTGAAACTCTTTATAGTCTTATCATACACAACTGCGAAAGTTTGATTCTTGCACAACTAAATCTCATTTGTTTCTTATTGTTTTCTTTTAAGAATCATGCCGCCCCGACGACAGACTTTCACCGCTGCGGAAATAGCCCAACTTGTCGCTCAAGGAGTAGCCGACGCTTTGGCTGCTCAAGAAGCGGCTAGGAACAATGGTCCTAACCCTCAAAATTCTGAGAACCCAGTCAACAACCCACCAGCAACCAAGCCTTGCACCTACAAAGATTTCATGAACTGTAAACCTCTCAATTTCAAAGGCACCGAGGGAGCCATCGGCCTCATGCGATGGGTAGAGAAAATGGAATCGGTTTTCCGGATCTGCAACTGCACGGAGGAAAACAAGGTCAAATTCTCTACTTGCACTCTCGCTGACGGTGCACTCACATTTTGGAACACGTACGCTCAAACCATGGGAATCGACGCAGCCTACCAACTTCCCTGGAATGAACTCAAAAAGATGTTAAACCATGGGAAAACCCGCTTTGCTTACTATTTGCTACTTGCTTGCTAATATCAGGTGAGTTTCATAGCCCCTTTTTACTGTTTCTAACTGGGGTGAGAATACATACAACTGCTTTCATACCACTATTTTTTTTATGTGAACACAAGTACTAAACTCGATATATTAGTTGCATGAGTTATTTTACTAATCCTGAAAGTCCCCCACATCATAGTTTGTTAGTATCGTTATAGCGTGAATGTTAATGAATAGTACTATTTGGGATTGACTCCCCCCCGTCCGGGTTAGTCGCGCTAACTGGTCAAACGGACGCATTATCATTTGTTCTTACGAGTGTTGGATTAGGCACTCGCTGGGAGGTACCCCGATCGTGGCACGTGATTGTGACCCGACACCACAGTTAAGCTCGAACTATGAGCTCATGGCAACAATATACACTATTTTACATTTTTGCAATACATTACCTATCATTGTTGAATGATACAAACAGCAAATCTTGTGTTCCATACGATGTTATATCAACTGTTTACAAACCTATGAACTCACCAACTTTATGTTGACCTTTTAGTATGTATTTCTCAGGGGACCAACCGCAGTAGAGTTGCTTTTGGAAGGAGATAGCTCGAGTTGCATATTTTTCACAAACAACAGAGATTAGCTTGCATTATGATGTGTTGTAATCTTGTAATAGATGCGTACTCTACATTTGGCAAAACATAAGTAAACAATGTAACTACGAAATGTAATGATTTTTGTAAACGTCTCATATAGCGGTCGTTTGTTGTAATTCTTGTGTTGTGATATTTGATTTGGTCGGCGCCCCCAACGCAACACCCTACCTTCCGCTGCCACGTGTCTTGGGGGTGCGACAGATTGGTATCAGAGCCAAGGTTATAGCGAACTAGGTTGCATTAGTGGACCTAGACTATAACCGTTAAGTTAGTATTCCTCATTAGGTATAACTAGTTCAGGAATTTCATCATCCAACTCTAATTTAACGTAGCCTGATCAACTATGTATAATTAAAGGTGAATCGATGCAAGATCGGAAATAGTTATGGTGAATGGGAATACAATAGAACACATGGACTGAGGATAGATTATGACCAACCCTTATACGTGCTAATTATACTAGATAATTATATGTATACGTATATATATATATATAGACCTCACGTACTAAAACTCTAACCACAGAAATGACAGATTTTCCTACCACAACTTCAACCGATTTAGGAAACGATACTCAAGCCTCGCCAAACCGCACCTCTTCAAATTCACGCGTGATACGCACCACTAGGAGGGCAACTGACTCTCCTCGTACTAGCCCATATCCCGGCACTACTACCGCCAATAATACCACTAACTGAGCCAGCCGTCGGGCAAGTGCTCGCCGTTGGAATTGGCTACCCACTACTCTAAATTCCTCGAGATCCGAAGAGGGAATTCAGGTTACAGCTGAACCCATGGATATCTCCCCATACACACAAGAACCCACCCACTACACTGTCCCAGTGTTAGCCGCAAGACTCCACCGCCATGAGAGGAGGCTAAACACTATGGACGTGGAACAAAACGAAATGCGGGACAAGCTAACTCTAATCTGCCAAAACCAAGAAGATATTTCGGAGGTCGTGAACCTCACCAATGACTTGTCCACAGACACTAGAGACGAACTCTTAGAATTAAGGGTAAGGATGCAACTTAATGAGCAACGCTTGCAAGCAGTCGAGGAACTCCCCCGCCGAACCGAACAACCCGAAATCCGTTCCAACTGGATGCACTTGACTCAAGATCGAGTTGCACAAATCTCTCAGGACCAGGAGGACATTACTGAAACTATGGGTGTGGTGCATAACCAGGTCATAGGGAACCGAAATGAGATATCCGTCCTGCAATCCAAACTAGAACAATGTGAAACACGTCTGCGGGAAACAGAGGAATACTCACGCTCGCTGGAGCAACGCTGGACAGTGGCTGAAGAGACTCTTAGGATGGTCAACCGACTCACGGAGACCATGGAACGATTCGTCACACTACTCCTTCCGCAAAATCCAAGCCAGCCTTAAATTATTATCCTATTTTGTAACCTATGGAGGCGGGTTGTGCCCAACGGTTTAAATTTTATGAACTTTTGTATCTAGTCGGATGTATCAATGCCCGACACGTTTTGTAAACTCCGAATTATTGAAATCGACCTACCTCGCGCTTAAATTTGACCACAAACTCTATTTCCTAATATTGATTATCGTGCGTGAAACTCGTTATAGTCTTATCTTACACAACTGCGAAAGTTTGATTCTTGCACAACGAAATCTCATTTGTTTCTTATTGTTTTCTTTTAAGAATCATGCCGCCCCGACGACAAACTTTCACCGCTGCGGAAATAGCCCAACTTGTCTCTCAAGGAGTAGCCGACGCTTTGGCTGCTCAAGAAGCGGCTAGGAACAATGGTCCTAACCCTCAAAATTCTGAGAACCCAGTCAACAACCCACCAGCAACCAAGCCTTGCACCTACAAAGATTTCATGAACTGTAAACCTCTCAATTTCAAAGGCACCGAGGGAGCCATCGGCCTCATGCGATGGGTAGAGAAAATGGAATCGGTTTTCCGGATCTGCAACTGCACGGAGGAAAACAAGGTCAAATTCTCTACTTGCACTCTCGCTGACGGTGCACTCACATTTTGGAACACGTACGCTCAAACCATGGGAATCGACGCAGCCTACCAACTTCCCTGGAATGAACTCAAAAAGATGTTAAACCATGGGAAAACCCGCTTTGCTTACTATTTGCTACTTGCTTGCTAATATCAGGTGAGTTTCATAGCCCCTTTTTACTGTTTCTAACTGGGGTGAGAATACATACAACTGCTTTCATACCACTATTTTTTTTATGTGAACACAAGTACTAAACTCGATATATTAGTTGCATGAGTTATTTTACTAATCCTGAAAGTCCCCCACATCATAGTTTGTTAGTATCGTTATAGCGTGAATGTTAATGAATAGTACTATTTGGGATTGACTCCCCCCCGTCCGGGTTAGTCGCGCTAACTGGTCAAACGGACGCATTATCATTTGTTCTTACGAGTGTTGGATTAGGCACTCGCTGGGAGGTACCCCGATCGTGGCACGTGATTGTGACCCGACACCACAGTTAAGCTCGAACTATGAGCTCATGGCAACAATATACACTATTTTACATTTTTGTAATACATTACCTATCATTGTTGAATGATACAAACAGCAAATCTTGTGTTCCATACGATGTTATATCAACTGTTTACAAACCTATGAACTCACCAACTTTATGTTGACCTTTTAGTATGTATTTCTCAGGGGACCAACCGCAGTAGGGTTGCTTTTGGAAGGAGATAGCTCGAGTCGCATATTTTTCACAAACAACAGAGATTAGCTTGCATTATGATGTGTTTTAATCTTGTAATAGATGCGTACTCTACTTTTGGCAAAACATATGTAAACAATCTAACTACGAAATGTAATGATTTTTGGAAACGTCTCATATAGAAGTCGTTTGTTGTAATTCTTGTGTTGTGATATTTGATTTGGTCGGCGCCCCCAACGCAACACCCTACCTTCCGCTGCCACGTGTCTTGGGGGTGCGACAGTTATACTCAGCCTTCACAAGGAACGGGACTCGACTTCTTGTTCGACTATGACAATATGTTTGACTCATTCAAACTTCCTGCTGAGGATGAAGTTGAACAGGTGGTGACACTGCTTCATGGACTTGATATATACTCTGATGTATCCAAGTCTACTACAAAAAGAACACCACCACCTCCTCCCACTACTGAAACAGTTCAAGAACCTGACATAGATGGGATATGCCGGCTTTATCAGACGGTGAAGTTGAATCTGTCACAGAGGTAGACAACGAGACTTTGATCTCTAGGGGAGACGACACAAACTTGGAAACTGTCATTGAACATGAAGAGATTCCAACTAGCCGTGTCAATGTGAATCACCCGGTCGATAATATTATTGGTGATTTACAAGATGGAGTTAGAACACGAGGGCAAACTGACTGCCAGTTAGCTCAAATGGAGTCATGCTTCCTTTCTCAAATTGAACCGAAAAACATTAAGGAAGCATTGACTGACTCTCACTGGCTAGAAGCCATGCAAGAGGAGCTCCAACAGTTCAAAAAGTTAGAAGTTTGGGAGCTGGTTAAACTACCTCAGGGATTCTATCCGATTGGTACTTGCTGGGTTTATCGAGTCAAGAAAGATGATCGTGGCGTGGTTGTGAAAAATAAGGCTCGTCTGGTGGTGCAAGGTTTTACACAGATTGAAGGATTGGATTATGACGAGGTTTTTGCTCCAGTTGCGCGTTTGGAATCCATTCGGATATTTCTTGCTTTTGCTTCATTCAAGAAATTTCGTGTTTATCAACTGGATGTAAAGAGTGCGTTTTTGTATGGGAAAGTAAATGAAGAGGTTTATGTGAAACAGCCTCCTGGTTTCGAAGACTCAGTGCATCTTGACTATGTCTACAAACTCGACAAAGCATTGTATGGTCTTCATCAGGCTCCAAGGGCTTGGTATGAAACGTTGTCTCAACATCTGCTCACAAATGGTTACACCTGTGGGCAGATTGACTCAACTCTTTTTATCAAAAAGACAGGAAAGGATTTGTTACTTGTGCAGGTATACGTGGACGACATTATTTTCGGTTCGACCAATGAGGTGCTGTGCAGAGATTTCGAGAAAGTTATGAAATCTAAGTTTGAGATGAGTGCAATGGGAGAACTAAAATTCTTCCTAGGTGTTCAAGTCGAGCAGTCTGATAAGGGAATTTATATTCATCAGACAAAATATGTCAAGGACATCGTGACAAATATCAGATGCTCGATGCGAAACACTATGGAACTCCCATTGACATTGGTCACAAATTTGGACCTTGATGAAGAAGATGATGTAAATCAGCGAGACTATCGTTCTATGATAGGATCGCTTATGTACCTCACAGCATCCAGGCCGGACATATTATTTGCCGTGTCTATCTGTTCAAGATATCAAGCAAAGCCCAAAGCTTCTCATGAAAAGGCTGTCAGACGTATCTCATGAAAAGGCTGTCAGACGTATCTTAGCCAGTAATGTCATCACCCTTAACAGTGAGGTTCCAGAATTCCACCTCCAACTGTTGTAACTCCTCTCTGGGACAGTACTCTTCCGTCATCATTTTCTTTAAATCTTCCCATAGGAGTTGATAGGCAGTATCAATCCCGGCAGTTTGTGCAAAGGTGTTCCACCAAGTGAGGGCACCATCCACAAGCGTGCAGGTGGAATACTTAACTTTGCACTCTTCTGTGCAGTTGCAGATGCGAAAAACAGATTCCATCTTTTCGAACCATCTCAGTATACCGATGGCTCCTTCAGTGCCCTTGAAGTTCAAAGGTTTGCAGCTTAGAAATTCCTTGTGAGTGCAGGGTTTGGTCGTTGGATTTGGGTTTGTTGTACCTTCGCTGTCCACTCGTGGATTTTTGTTGATACATGTTTTGTATGTCTGTAAGTTGGTCTTGGTCTGAGTAGTTTGAGTAGTTTGTAATAATTTGTTCAGTGATATAAAACGTTATTTGTTTAAATATATATAATTGATGTCACTGTTTAGGCGACACAGAGCTTGTGTCGCAATAGCGACACAAGGCTTGTGTCGCATAGGTCGGTTTGGCGACACAGATCTTGTGTCGCAGGTTGTTTAGAGTTTGGCTATAAATAGAGACTTACGGGTTCAGTTCTAGGGTTGACGAATCAGGGAGTTCAGAGAGCATTTGTAAAGCATTTCAGTGTATTAAGGTAATTGGCAAATATATTTATATACAAGTTGATTTGCGCTTGATTCGTTTGTGTTTTACGTACTATATACAATCGTTTGAATTCCGCCTCTCGATTGTGTGTGTTGATTCGATTAGGTCCAAGATCAGGGAACCTACAAGTAGTATCAGAGCCATAATCTACGGATTTGGTGTTATCGGATCGTGTTAGTACGTGTTTTTGGTTAAAATCGACTAGTTTTTTGAATTAGATCTTTGCATTTTGTGTTAAAGGATCAATATTCTACATTTTCTGGAAGATTTTGGTGTTTGGATTCGTCCATTGTTCGTGGTTTTTCGTTATAGTTTCGGATTTTGCGAATTTTAGGGTTTTCAGCCGCAACTCTCCTCGACATTGCGACACAAGAAGCGACACAACTTCTGTCGCGCTTAGGGTTTCTGCGACACAATCTTCTATCGCGTGTAGGGTTTCAGCGACACATCTTTCTGTCGTATTTAGGATTTCAGCGACACGAGATAGCGACACAAGTAACACACCCCCAAGACACGTGGCAGCGGAAGGTAGGGTGTTGCGTTGGGGGCGCCGACCAAATCAAATATCACAACACAAGAATTACAACAAACGACCTCTATATGAGACGTTTCAAAAATCATTACATTACATAGTTAAAATGTTTACATAAGTTTTGCCAAAAGTAGAGTACGCATCTAGTCCAAGATTTCAACATAATATAATGCAAGCTAATCTCTGATGTTTGTGAAAAGTATGCGACTCGAGCTATCTCCCTCCAAGAGCAAGCCTACTGTGGTTGGTTCCCTGAGAAATACATACTAAAAGGTCAACATAAAGTTGGTGAGTTCATAGGTTTGTAAACAGTTGATATAACATCGTATGGAACACAAAATTTTCGTTTGTATCATTCAACAATGATAAGTAGGTATTACAAAAATGTAAAATAGTGTATATTGTTGCCATGAGCTCATAGTTCGAGCTTAACTGTGGTGTCAGGTCACAATCAAGTGCCACGATCGGGGTGCCTCCCAGCGAGTGCCTAATCCAACACTCGTAAGAACAAATGATAATGCGTCCGTTTGACAAGTTAGCGCTACTAACCCGGACGGGGGGAGTCAATCCCAAATAGTACTATTCATTAACATTCACGCTATAACGATACTAACAAACTATGATGTGGGGGACTTTCAGGATTAGTAAAATAACTCATGCAACCAATATATCGAGTTTAGTACTTGTGTTCACATAAAAATAGCGGTATGAAAGTAGTTGTATGTATTCTCACCCCAGTTAGAAACAGTAAAAAGGGGCTATGAAACTCACTTGATATTAGCAAGCAAGTAGCAAATAGTAAGCAAAGCGTGTTTTCCGAATGCAACCTCCTAACGTCCTAAACGTATAAGGCTGTATAAGTAGATGTCTCAAAAGACCATCTATAGTGATTGTATAAGTGGGGGGTTAATGTCCACTTAAGTTAATCGTGTAGGTGAAGGGTTAATGTCCACCTAAATAAGTTCACACAATTAGAAATGTCCAATTGTTCAGTTATCGTTTGTACGGGCCGTTGGTGATATTTTGTGAAAATACAGCTCTTGATTAATCATGTTACGCGTATCTCTACTTTCCAGTTGTGGGTAATTGATCAGTGTGGCAAGGGTGAAGCCCATTAATGACGGGGGTTCGGGGGCAGCGTCCCTGGTAGTGGGGTCCAATGGGTGGCAACCCCTGGCGGGGTCCAAGGGGCAGAGCCCCTGACTGGGGTCGAGCTGTAAGGAAAATTTTTATTTATGCTTATACTGCTTTAAGGAAAACGTATCGATTTTTGTGTTTCTGGCGACACTAATTGTGCGACACTAGGGTATTATGCGACACTAAGGGTTTATGCGACACTAAGGGTTTATGCGACACCAAGGGTTTATGCGACACAAAGGCTTGTGTCGCTAATGTGACGATTCGGTTTATAGCGACACGAAAGGCTTGTGTCTCTAATGTGACGATTCGGTTTATAGCGACACAAAAGCTTGTGTCGCTAATGTGACGATTCGGTTTATAGCGACACAAAAGCTTGTGTCGCTAATGTGACGATTCGGTTTATAGCGACACAAAAGGCTTGTGTCGCTAATGTGACGATTCGGTTTATAGCGACACAAAAGGCTTGTGTCGCTAATGTGACGATTCGGTTTATAGCGACACAAAAGCTTGTGTCGCTAATGTGACGATTCGGTTTATAGCGACACAAAAGCTTGTGTCGCTAATGTGACGATTCGGTTTATAGCGACACAAAAGCTTGTGTCGCTAATGTGACGATTCGGTTTATAGCGACACAAAAGGCTTGTGTCGCAGACTTCTGGGCTTCTGCGACACAGGGCCTGTAACAGGTCGGTTTTTGTGCATTTTTTTTCGGGTTCCAAATGTTCAAATAAAAATTCAAGAAAAATATATGCTGTTACTTAATATGTTAGCTTTCTAGATTAATTTTTCCAGAATTTTTGGGTACTCCTAAGTATTTTTAAAAATTTCGTTTGTTCCCTAAGGTCAAAAAGTGACCAATCCGGATACATGCAACAAGATCGGATTTCTGGGAAAAATCTACGCGTTACCAGAAAAAGTTATCTAAACGACATTTGTACCTAACAAATTTTGTGAACTTTTGGCGGTGGTTTCAGGTCATTTGGATGTGTATATCTCGAGTTATGATTAGAACAAGAGAGGTGAAATTTCTGTGATTTTCGACAGCCCGGACACATGTTTTTGTAAAAATCATTTCGGGTATCAAACGAGCTCCAAAAATTATGAAACCACTTGGAGATGAAAGCTAACTTCTTAAACTTAATTTTTGCCTTTTGAATCGTCCATTTTGGTCAAGTTTTGAGGGAGAAACAGCCTCCCAAAGTCGAGCTATTTTTCTGCCCGAAAATGCATGTTTTGTTCTTGAATATTTTAAGCCATCAAAAACGTTTTTATGATATATTTTGGACATTTCTTTGTTATATGAACCTTGAAACATGTTATTAGAGTAATTTAGATGTAGGATAAGTTTTTCTTACAATGAAAATGGAAGGAAGAAGGGATGAGATGTTGTGAAGCTTTAATTCCTTGAAAATCTTGAAGTTCTTGAGTTATGGTTGTATGTTGGTTTGTGGTGGTCAACGGCGGCTCGTGGTGGTCAATGGTGGTTGTAGGGTGGTGGTGGTGGCTGATCTTGGTCAGATTGTAGAGAGAGAGTAGAGAGATTTTGGGAGAGAAATTGGGAGTTTGTGTGTGTGTTTGTGTGAGAAATGAAAGAAAAATGGGAATAAATAAGGTGGGCCTTTGCGCTGGTTTTTGGGCCTCTTGGGCCGGCCTTGGGCTCAAGTTGGGGCGGCCCAATTTGATTCTTGGGCTTGTATAATAGTTTCTCAAGCCCGCGTTACGTTATTCGGTTGGTAAAACGTTATTCGTGTTAAATCGCCTAACGTTTCTTTGAGTTGTTTTTAACTAACGATTTGGATTGGGTTATTTTCGATTGAAGTATAATTAAAACACTTTATTTTGAGTTAGTAAAATATTTATCGACCTTTGTTTGGTTGCCAAATTCGATTCGCGCGTTGTCGTTTTGTTTGTCACGTTTTATTCATAACGTTTAGTTTTTCGCGTATTATTATTTAATAATAATAATATAGGATAAATAATTACTATTTAATTCATAAAATAGGTTTACATTATTTATGAAAAGTTATCACCAACGCCGTATAGATTGTCGGACCTCGTCCGGTTGTTTCGCGTAATTACAGATAAACACATAATCACGTAAGTGTATATTCAAATATACAGGTAATTACAGATATTTAGCCTAATACCAACTAAATACAAGTAGTTAGGGTTTCCAGCTAGGTTTAACAATTAACCTAAAATGTCGGGTGTCACAACAAGTTTGAAATTTGCGACATAGGATTTTAGCGACATAAACCTTGTGTCGCCTGTTTAACTGTTACTTAATTCTTTGCGACACATCTTTAGTGTCGCCATCTGATTTAGCGACACAACCCTTGTGTCGCAGAACAGTACTTTGTGTTTTTCTTTGTGTGTTTGTTTTGCAGGTTCTCCAAATGGCGTCTTCTTCATTACAATGTGTTGGAGATCTACTCAAGCAAAACTCTGAAGTCGGGAGTACGAATAAACCACCTATGTATACTCTCGGTATGGATAATGCCTACTGGCGTCAACGCTTTGAAGCGTTTGTTTCCTTTAATGATCCCGAGATGTGGGTTGCTTTGACCGAAAGATACGAACGTCCTGTCAGTCCTGGAGTTTATACCGGTACAGCACCATTAAAGTCAATTAAATCAATGACTCCTGAGGAACGCAAAGCCTTTGAGAATGATAAAAAGGCTCATTCTGCAATCACCATGGCATTACCACCGTCAATCCTCAAGCAATTTCGACATCTGGAAATTGCTTATGATCTTAGGAAGGCATTTGAGAAAAGATGCGGTGGCAGTGAACAATATAAGCAGAATAAATTGCGTTTAGTCAAGAAGCAGTATGACGTGTTCGATATTCTTCCATACGAGTCTCTTTCTGACTTGTTTTCTAGATACTCACAGTTGGTTAGTGAGTTAATAGAAGGGCGAATAACTCTGGATAAAACTGAAATAAATAAAAAACTTCTTGAATCCCTACCTGACAAGTGGGATACTCGAGTTTTAATGATGGAAAAGGATCCAGACATTCTGAATATGTCTCTTGATGATCTTATTGGTCACCTAGAAGCTGATCTTTTGGACATGCAAAGGAAGGAAACCAAGGCTAACGAAAATGTCCAGAATCCTAAGATCTACGGAGTGGATGTTTCATCTACTGGACATCTGGCTCTGCATTCTTGGCTGGTGGAACTGGTGGTTCTTCAAGTCATCAACCAAGTGTTTCTTCTGGTGGTTCTTACATTCAACCACCAAGTCATCAAGGGCCTATCCCGGCAGCTTCACAAGATCATGCTGCACTTTTCTCGGCGTTACTATCCGCCTATGATGACTTTCTCTGCAAGAAAGCTGGTTCTATGGATTTGACCGAAGAAGATTTTCGTCAAATCGATGATGACGAATTGGAGAGAATGGACTTAAGGTGAAACTTGGCTATGCTTACTCGAAGAGCCAAGACCTACTTTAAGAAAACAGGAAAGAAGTCGCTGGAGGACCCAAATGATAAGGGTCTGGGGTTTTCAGGCACAAAGGACTGATACGAAAAGTAAGGCCGGACTTGGCAATCATCAAGTTCCGCCTCCTAAAAATTATTTTCCTATGCCTGTTAAGGATGACATCACTGAATTTGTGCCTACTTTTTCAAAGATAGACATAAATCCTGTTAAATCTGTTCCTGTCAAAATAAGTAAGCCTGTGCACTTTCAGGCTGAAAAAGTTAAAGTAACGGCTGAACAACCTAGCACTAGTGAACCTGAAGCTGTTAAGGCAAAAACTAGTGAGCCTGAGATTGTTAAGGCTCAAGAGGTTGAATCTGTTAAACCAGTTACTATTTGTGTCAAGGCTGAGTCTATTAAGCCTTCTGATGTTTGTGAGGCTGTTTTAAATAAGGCTACGTGTGATTCTCCTGTTACTGTAGAGGAGATTGTTGAGATTGAGGATATAACCGAAGACGAATACTCTAAGGTTGAAAAGAAAAACATAAAGCCAGATAATGTGATCATAACCAATGAAAAACCAATCATTGCTTTAAGTGGAAAAGGCAAAGCTAAAGCTGAGCCTGAAAAGAAGATTTTGAAAATAAACGAAAATATTAAAAGGCATCAAAATTCTTCTAAACCCACTGTTTTATCTAAACAAGTATCAAATTCAACATGCTCACATAAGTGTGCATGTACTTTT
This sequence comes from Gnaphalium uliginosum, assembly GCA_963930675.1. NCBI lineage: Eukaryota > Viridiplantae > Streptophyta > Magnoliopsida > Asterales > Asteraceae > Gnaphalium > Gnaphalium uliginosum. The sequence goes on from OZ005681.1 coordinate 33,564,494, forward strand.
AATGCTTTTTTCAACCATCCTCATAGGTTTGTTCCAGAATTTCAACAACCTGTTGAGCAAAGATCTTGTTTCTATTGCAAGAAACAAGGTCATTTAATAAACTATTGCCCGTTGCTTGCTCAAAAGCGGTTTGGGAAAGGTGTTCCTAGAATTTCTAAAATCAGAAATCTTTCGAGTAAACCTTCTTCTTTTAAAGGTTCACGTTTTCCCTTGCCCACTAAGAAAATCAGTAAAGTTGAGCCAACCAAATCACCTATCGCTAAGCTCAATATTGTTGACAAGCAACCTTCCAAACCTAAAAAGGTTTGGAAAGTTAAAGAATCATCAAGTGATTCTACATCCAACAGTGTCACATCAATCAATACTTCTGATATATTTAAAAATAAAATTTTGACTGATGTGATCATTGTGGATGATGCTTCTGGAGTGCCCAAGTCTGTAAAGGCTTGGGTCTCCGTTTCTAATTAACCTCTTTGTTTTTTTTTTGTGTTGCAGCAACCTGAAGCCGTAATGAATAGCAAATGGTATATCGATAGTGGTTGCTCGCGGCACATGACCGGCAATATATCCCTGCTTTCCGATGTTCATGCGTATAATGGGGGATATGTTGCTTTTGCTGGTGACAAAGGAGGCATAATTTCTGGTCAAGGCACACTCTCAAACGGTCGAGTGAGCTTTGAAAAAGTAAATTTTGTAGAACAGCTGCAACACAACCTTCTTAGTGTATCGCAAGTTTGTGATAAGTCGTACACTACTGTTTTTACGAAAAGTGAGTGTTGCATTCTGAAGCCGGGGTTTGTTATTCCCGAGTAGTGGGTGCTACTGAGGGCACCTCGAGACAGAGACACATACATTCTGGATATGCGTACTGTTGAAACAAAGCAGCAAACGTGTTTTCTGTCTAAGGCCACTGAAAAAGAATCTCTGCTGTGGCACCGACAAATGGGCCATTTGCATTTTCGAAAAATAAATTATTTGGTTAAGCATGATCTTGTGCGTGGTGTACCAAAGCAATCTTTCGGACTTAATGACCATTGCGTTCCCTGCCAAAAGGGGAAACAGTACAAGAAGACCCATAAGTCAAAACTGGTCAATTCTGTTGAAAAACCGTTGGAATTATTGCACATGGACTTATTTGGACCAGTGAGCAAGAAGGGTATAGGTGGAGCATGGTACTGGTTGGTGGTTACTGATGATTACTCGAGGTTCTCTTGGGTTTATTTTTTGGCCACCAAAGATGAAACTACTGAAATCCTTATCTACTTGTTCGACAAGCTGGAAAATTTGTGCAATATGAAGATCAAGAAAGGCATTGATCACCAGTTCAGTGCTGTAAGAACTCCTCAACAAAATGGAGTTGCTGAAGGTAAGAACACGACTCTCATTGAAGCTGCACGGACTATGTTAGTTGATTCAAAACTGCCTATCACGTTATGGGCAGAAGCGGTCAACACAGCCTGCTACATTCTGAATCGAGTGTCCACGGTTAAGAAACGCAAGAAGACCTGTTATGAGCTCCTTAACAACCGTAAACCAAATTTACAGTTTCTTGAGGCTTTCGGGTGTCCCTGTATGATTATGCACACAAAAGAAAGAGTGGCTAAATTCGGTGAAAAGTCGAATGAAGGCTACTTTTTGGGTTTTTCAAATATCTCACCTGATAAATGTGTGTATAACAAAGCAACAAAGAGAGTGGAGGAACATTTTGAAGTAACATTTCTGCGTTATACTCAACCTTCACAAGGAACGGGACCCGACTTCTTGTTCGACTATGACAGTATGTTTGACTCATTCAAACTTCCTACTGAGGATGAAGTTGAACAGGTGGTGACCCTGCTTCATAGACTTGATATATACTCTGATGTATCCAAGTCTACTACTAAAACATCACCACCTCCTCCTCCCACTACTGAATCAGTTCAAGAACCTGACACAGATCCAGATATGCCGGCTTTATCAGACGGTCAAGTCGAATCTGTCATAGAGGTAGACAACGAGACTTTGATCTCTAGGGGAGACGACACAAACTTGGAAACTGTCATTGAACATGAAGAGATTCCAACTAGCCATGTCAATGTGAATCACCCCGTCGATAATATTATTTGTGATTTACAAGATGGAGTTAGAACACGAGGGCAAACAGACTGCCAGTTAGCTCAGATGGAGTCATGCTTCCTTTCTCAAATTGAACCGAAAAACATTAAGGAAGCATTGACTGACTCTCACTGGGTAGAAGTCATGCAAGAGGAGCTCCAACAATTCAAAAAGCTAGAAATTTGGAAGCTAGTTAACCTGCCTCAGGGATTCTATCCGATTGGTACTCGATGGGTTTATAGAGTCAAGAAAGATGATCGTGGCGTGGTTGTGAAGAATAAGGCTCGTCTGGTGGTGCAAGGTTTTACACAGATCGAAGGATTGGATTATGACGAGGTTTTTGCTCCAGTTGCGAGTTTGGAATCAATACGGATATTTCTTGCTTATGCTTCGTTCAAGAAATTTCGTGTTTATCAACTGGATGTAAAGAGTGTGTTTTTGTATGGGAAGGTCAACGAAGAGGTTTATGTGAAACAGCCTCCTGGTTTCGAAGACTCGGTGCATCCTGATTATGTCTTCAAACTCGACAAAGCATTGTATGGTCTTCATCAGGCTCCAAGGGCTTGGTATGAAACGTTGTCTCAACATCTGCTCGCAAATGATTACACCCGTGGGCAGATTGATTCAACTCTTTTTATCAAAAAGACAGGAAAAGATTTGTTGCTTGTGCAGGTATACGTGGACGACATTATTTTTAGTTCGACCAATGAGGTGATGTGCAAAGATTTCGAGAAAGTCATGAAATCTAAGTTTGAGATGAGTGCAATGGGAGAACTTAAATTCTTACTAGGTGTTCAAGTCGAGCAGTCTGATAAGGGAATTTATATTCATCAGACAAAATATGTCAAGGATATCTTGACAAAATATCAGATGCTCGATGCTAGACACTATGGAACTCCCATTGACATTAGTCACAAACTTGAACCTGCTAATGACGAAGATGATGTTAATCAGCGTGACTATCGTTCTATGATAGGATCGCTTATGTACCTCACAGCATCTAGGCCGGACATATTATTCGTTGTGTCTATTTGTTCAAGATATCAAGCAAAGCCTAAAGTTTCTCATGAAAAGGCAGTCAGACGTATCTTAGGTTACCTTAAGTGGAGACCCTCCTTGGGTCTCTGGTACTCTAACGAAAACGATTTTGCTTTAACTGCTTTTTTAGATTCTGATTATGGTGGCTGCTCAGTGGACGCAAAGTCAACAAGTGGAGGATGTCAGCTTCTAAGAAGCCGATTAGTCTCGTGGCAGTGCAAGAAGCAGACAACTGTCTCTACTTCAACCGCTGAGGCAGAATACATTGCTGCTGCCAGTTGCTGTTCCCAGGTTCTCTGGATTCCGCATCAAATGCGTGACTATGGGTTACTTCTAACTTTTACTCCTATTTATATTGATAATTCAGCTGCTGTATCCATCATACGCAATCCCGTACAACATTCAAAAACCAAACATATTGAAATTCGTTATCATTTTATACGGGATTGCTATGAGAAGCACCTAATTGACCTTGTCCAAATCCCTACTCTTAAGCAAAACGCAGATCTTTTCACAAAAGCTTTCTCTCGTAGTCTATTTGATGAGCTAGTCTCCATGATTAGAATGGTGAGTTTGAGCAATGCCCTACTCTCCATTTCTGATCAGAATTATCTTTTAGACTTGGTGCGGTAAAAAAAAAAAAGTAACTGTCGCTCTTCATACTTGTTAGTATTAAAGAAACGCAATAGTTGCAACATTGTTAAAAATAGACGTTGAATTGTGTCTATAAACAATTGGGGAAATGATAGTACATCAGGAGACATGCATAAAATGGAATTTTAAGATTTATGTTTGATGTGTCAGTAGATTTATCTAGCATATTTAAAATACCTTTTATAAATATTAGATTCATTAAATGATGTATTGGTAGGCATTTGTTCTAAAGTTATTAAGAAGCCTAACTTTCAAATATGCATATTATTTTATATAAAGACATATGAATATGTATGACATTAAGTTGAAATAAGGGCAAAAATGTCCGAAATATTTTGACGCTTCGTCTTAATATTTGGATGATAAACATTTTATGATCTAAAATATAGGTTCTTTGTATGGTGTTATCTGGGGGAATATATTAGTTGTCTCCTCTGTTGTATGTAAATACAGACCTGGTTTCATCAAATATATTCTTGAAAAGAACTTAGGTGCGTAGTCTATGTTAAGCTATAGACAACTATTACGTACCCGCGGCATTCCTACAATTCCCAAATAAAATGTACAAATGTACAGAAAAGTTATAAAAAGATTTCCTCGTACTGGTTTGTGTTAAACTATGGTACTCTGTTGTACGAAAGTACAGACCTGTACCCTCTAGTTTAATTGTTCAGACTGGTGTTTGTTCAACCCGAACTATTGTTTATGTGACTCTGTTGTACGAAAGTACACACCTGTCACCCCTAACTTGGTTCTAAAGATACGTCCATACCTTCACCTTCTATATAGAAAATACTAACATGTTTTGATTTTAAATGTATATTTTAATGTGAGTTATATAATATAATATGCATGCTAATAATAACACAAGTGGTTCATCTCATTATGAGTTGAAATCATATACTTAAGTACAAATGTTTAGAGGGATAAAATATCAATAATCGTCTTGAACTAATCTTTATAACAGGTGATTTAAATATGCTAAGTAAATTTAAAATGGACAAACATACTGATAATCGAAATAACACTTACTATTCCTAATAATTGCATGTTATCCTGATATGATCCTAACCAGACTTAAACATTTCCGTCACCAAAAATATGTTATGAAGTTTCCGTTGATTGTAAAATTGAATCAACGATTTATCCTTTTGCATTATTTCTTAATTTATCTGTAGCTTAATTAGTTTCTCCAAGTCTATAAATTAATATCGAATCGAGTATCGAACTCTGAAAATCGAAATCACACTGAAAAATCATCAAGTGTCCTACTGCGACACAAGCCTGTGTCGCTGCCTCTGTCGCTGCCTGTGTCGCAGGCTATGTCGCTATGTAGGGTACGGGTATAAAAGTCAAACCGCTACGACTTTAACATGGAACAGAGTTAAGAGAATTCGTAGTGACAATGGAATAGAGTTCAAGAATTCAACGTTCAATGTCTATTGCTTTAATCCTTTTTCTTCTGTTTTTTCTTCGTTTTAAGTCCTATCTCCATTCTTTTTCAGATTCAAGCCATAATTACACCTATTTTCAAATATGAACGAAATAAGTATCTAAAATCATATAAATGCAATATAAATGTATTAAAAACAAGGAAATATTATTAATTAAATATGTATTTATTTAATGTTATCATAGTGCCTCTTTACCTATACATGTGGTGGAGTTTTCTTTATTAAATGTAGTGAAATCTGTAAATCTTTGATACTTTTATCTGTAATCTTAGGTTCCTGGTATGTATGGATAAGACGACAACTCCTCCAAAACAAGACAATAAGTTGTTCCTGGTATGTATGGATAGACCGCGTAAATATGCAAAAATTGATTCATAGTAAACTGTAATCTTGCATGAGATCATGTATCAATATATGATTAAATGAAACATAGCAATAATTTAGTACTGCTATATATTTACGATGGTTCCAATTCAGTAAATTACATGCAACAAAATATAGAACATTACAAACTGAAGCCAAACTTTAAACTTAAATGCAACAGAAACAGAAGGCAAATGAAAACACAAAATGCCACAACACCTGTAATTAATCAATACCTTTTTAACATACATCTGATATGAACAATACACCACGTTTTAACCAACAATTTCCGTTTCTTCCAACCATGGAAATACTTCCCTATCACATTCTTATAACTCGGCCTCATTTGCACCAATGTCCAATACTCAGCTAACTTTGGTCTATCACGTATATACGTTTTCTCCAAACCCAAAAGGGTTAGTCGAGTCAATATAGGAACCAACATAACATCAGCTAACGTGAACTCATCACCAGCTAAGTACAATGTTTCTTCAAGTTGCATTTCCACTTCATCAAGAAGCTTTATAAGATGTTGTTCACTTCTTTGTAGCACTCGAGCGTCAAGTAATTTCTCTTCGGTTTCATAAGCTTCTTTTAGTTTGGTATGGTAAGCAGTCGCTAGATCAGGAGCCTCAGACATCCGGGCAATTATTACACGTCTTAGGAACTTTGATACATAGATGTAATGCTTTTTGGGGATGTGAGAAAGGGTGAAAAACTTTGGGCTCCACTCTTGTATCTTGTACATCCATTCCACAACATTTTTGCTACTTTCTTTTATAATGCCACTGCTCGAAGAGACCAGGGCAATCCTTTCTATGTATCTGTATATATTGCACGTTAAAAGATTATGTTAGTTCACTTTAAACGAATAGGGTTAAAGGTAATGATTTATTTACTGTATAAAAAAGGCATCACAAGTCGGTCGTACTAGAGTAGAAGTAAAATATGAGCAGTGTTACTTAACACTGTACAATGTATAAATCGGTTTGGGTCAAAAGGGGTCAATCTTGAGTAGTGGTTGGGGATGCCTACGGCCCTACACCATCTCTAATATTAAGTTTAATAAATATCAATAGTGTATATGATTACAATAAATACTTCATTTAATAATAATCTTATTTTCTTTAAAATACTACAATTTGAGGATTATAAGCGTTTACATACACGCTAGGTGACTTCCGGCCCGTTTGACAAATTTTGACTATAGTAATTTCCTTCTCTTAGACCGTGTGGACCATTATCAATAGATTACAACCCGAATTGATGCATTTTCATACGAATCAGTAGAAATTGTCACCTCTATCTGATGCACTAACGTATTCATCAGCTAGCCTATATAGTCAGAGTTGGTAAAATAAAAAAAGCTAAAGACACTATTATCTAGGTGGAACAATCCAATCAGCTGAAAATTACTCCAACTATTTCATTATAGGGAAATTTCAATGTTATAATTACCTAGTACGCATTACAGCTTGTTAATGCTATTGATTTCAATCCATGAGGGATTAAGAGCTCTTTGGGGGCATTTGAGGCATTAAAACCCATTAAAAATCTAAACTTTCATGGGTAATGTTGGATTGACCTGCCAACATTTTTTTATTGATTTTTTAAACAATTTGAATATTACAAACTAATATTAAAGTGATGATGTTTCTTTTAGACAATAAAATTTAGCAGATTGTATCACTTGAATATGCTTACTGCGACTTTTAAACTATTCTGCTTGTACCAGAAAGCCATTGGCCTAGAGATATCGAGGTGACCTTCCAACCATGAGGATGGGGGTTCAAGTATGGGAGTATATATCAGTGGTTTAATGTATATATTCGTGGTAGTGGTGATGTGTGTAAGTACTTGTCTTTGTAACAAAAAATAAAAAATCTAACTACTTGTGATTGTTTTATCTAAAATTATTAATATGGACTCACACAAAAAAAGTTAAATAACTCGTTCACAAACACACACACACACACCAATTACTATGAAAATAGTAAAACTTACTGAATAATTTCTATGGTGTTGAAGATAACATGGGACCCGTTTTGAAAAACAGGAACCTTGGCCATCAGATTCATCCTGAAAAAAGAAGGATCCATGTTCTTGCCTGTAATGGGATTAACATGGTATGAGGTGTAATCAATATTCCGTTCTTCCAAAGCCAGCCTCACCTTCTGGCTCTCTAACGAATACGGGTGATGATACAGCTGCATCGGCCTTCCAGATCAAACACCAAAAGTCAAATTCTGATAACGGATTAACCAACTACAACTCACAAGCTCTAGAAACAAAAGAGCTAAAGTGAAGAATAATTTAGCTTTCAGATTATGCAGCTACAAATCACATTCCATTGATGCTTCTTGTGAGCTAAATAGTATAATGTAGAAAAGGAGAGTATAAAAGCTTTCACTAAAAAACTTTTTCAGATTAAATTAAGCACCATTCGCATATATAGAAATTGACACTATATCCATTCATCATGTTTTTATATTCAACCCAAATTGACACTAGACTTGTATAATCGCATCATGGAACATAATATGACAAGTATTAACTTTAGAAACACTTTTTATTGCTTAAAAATATATCAAACTTTAACCAAAATTTTATTTTATGTATCCAACTTAAAAACTCATGTGTTAAACGTTCATAAATTTCTATAGTATGTATATTAATGTAGCCAGCTAAAAGAGTTCATGGCAAGTAAAACTTTTATTTGTGGCATCCATATAAGCTGCCACGTCATACCCACGACATCAAAACCAGTGTCAAGTCTAATGTATACAAGAGAAAGTTATATTGTTGGACCTCATAAATCAAATTCGATATTTCTATGATACAAATGGCATAAAAATAACATGGTGTATATTAAACAAGTAATAAAAGCCAAAAAAGTCCTAAAAAAGGAACAAATAAAAAAAAGGAACAAATATACAAATTGATTACCATTGCATTTTGGGTTGTGTAAACAGCCGCCCTAAAGGATGTTAATAAATTTGGACAGTGCAAATCATGATGGTACTTCAACTAAATTTCAAGGGATCAACCATTGGCTCTAGCCTTATTATGAACAAGCATAGTTATGAAGAAAAATTGTATTTCATTAATTGGAAATGAGCTACAGTACAAGCTAATAACAGAAACGACAATGCTAACTGCTTCTAACTAAATATTTACAACTCTTACCCCTAAACTATTGACTAAACGTGTCAATAACTAAAGTTTACAACTTTTACATGATGACATAAATGACCCCTTAATCTATCAAACTTGTAATAATAATATATTCTTCATCCCACCTCAAGGTGGGGGATCTGTGAGACCCAACTTGCGAGCTAAAGTTGAATGTTGAATACGATGGAGTGCTTTAGTCATAAGATCGACAAGTTGTGCTTGAGATAGGATTTGAGCGGTTTAAAGAAATCCCTCTTGAACTTTATCTCTTGTGAAATGGCAGTCAATTTCCAAGTGTTTGAAGCATTCATGAAAACAAAGATTTGCTGCAGTCATTTGTGCCGACTTGTTATCACAGAAAAAAGTAATAGGAAGTTTAACTGGAATGCCCAAAACATTGAGAAGATAACTGATCCAGATTAATTCACAGGTAGTAGTGGCCATACTTCTATATTTAGCTTAAGTTGAAAAACGAGAAACTGTAGCTTGTTTCTTTGTTTTCCAAGAAAAAGATGCAATAGCTGGTCAAGGAACAATGGTCATCAAACAGTTTGCCCAGTCTGCATCAGTAACGAGTTTTAATTGGTTTTGAAGGGGGATAAAATAGACCTTTGGATACAGTGCCTTTCAAGTATCTTTAAAGGTAATTTGCAGCATGTAGATGAGTATCCTTTGGATCATAAACAAATTGACTAAGATGTTGTACAGCATATGAAATGTCTGGATGTGTCATTGTCAAATACAAAAGCATACCAACCGGTCTCCTTTATTGACCAGGATCAGCTAATGAAGTTCCTTTATTGAGAGAAAGGTTTAAATTGGTAGGTATCATATTGGAGTTGGTTTGCAAGCCATCAAACCAGTATTCTGTAGAAGATCAAGGATATACTTTCTTTGGTTGAGATGGGTACATGTAGTAGATCTACGAATTTCAAACCCTAAGAAGTATTTGGCAAGACCAATATCCTTAATAGTAAACTTCTGATCTAGACTAGACTTGGTAGCTTGGATTTCTTGAGTGCAATTTCCAGTGACTAGTATGTCACCAACATAGACTAGAACTGCAGTGAAAGAATACCTTGTGTCTTGATGAATTAAGAGTAATCATTCTTAGATTGTATATAGCCCAAGCTACATAAAAAATGAGATAACTCTTGATTCCAGTGCCTGGAAGCCTGTTTAAGCCCATATAGACCAATGTTCAAACTTAGTTTAGCTTTGGTATAGCCTTCCGGTGGTAACATGTACATTTATGCATTATTAACATCCAACTGGTGTAAAGGCCATGCTTTTGCTGCTGCTAAAGTAATAATAACTCTGACAGTAGCAAGGGGAGAAAGTGTGCTTATAATCTTCCCCTAATTTTTTATTATACCCCTTAGCAACCAATATTGGTTTGTATCTATCCACTGAGTCATCAGATTTGTATTTGATTTTGTAAACCCACTTGGAACAAATGGGTTTGTGACCGGGTGGAAAAGTGGATAAATCCAAAGTGTGATTTTGTTCAAGAGCAAGTAATTCTTTTGTCATTGCTTCAACCTAAGATGGATCAATACATGCTTGGGCATAAGAAGTGGGTTTAGCAACAGCAAATGCATTTGCAAGAAAAGAAACATGATACTTTTGAATATGATCAAATTCTCGTGCAGGATAAAGTGGTTTAATAGAAACATCATTAATTTGACTCTTTAGTCCTATAAAGTCCATAAACCAGACAAGAGGATAAGGAGTTTGTTAGTCCGTCTGATCTCGTAGATAAATCGAATTAACGAATCGTGCAGAATCCAGATTCGTTAATTTGTGAAATATGTGAAATGTAAATCGAACGCAAACAAGTAAATAAGTTTCTGTTTTATTGATATTAATCTATTACAGAAACACAATTAAAGCTCACAAACTCAAACTCTCTCAATCAAAATCGCTGCACATACGATCGTACATACGATCGTTTTTCAGAATGAACGACACTAACCTATATATACAACACAGTTGACTAGGCGACACTTCTAGTGTCGCTAGAGGCGACCCTAGCAAGTGTCGCTAGTTTACACAGTGTCGCTAAACTAATCAAAATCAAGCTAAGTGTTCTATACAAGCTTTTGTCACACAAGTATGTTGATTATTCATCAACAAACTCCCCCTTGACAATAGCTTGTAACAGATCTTCTAATTCTTCAACTTTAGCTTGCTGAGAGAGTTATCTTCCAGCACAAATCCATTTCTTTACCAGTTGATACGAACCTATCCCATACTAGGTCATTTCAATATCATATCCCCCTTATCAACAACTTCACAGAACCCTTCAAGAATCAACCTGTACACAATTCTGATCCAAATATTCTCCCATAACCATAATCAGAATTTCATAATTCTCCCCCTCCCCTGAACAGTAGACTCCCTCTTTAACTCTTGAAGGATCTTCAGATGCAAGTATTTCTTTGTTGATCAGGAAGTGATATTAAGAAATGTCGTTGGTTTTTCCCTTTTTCTTTCTCCTTTCTTCCTCCTTTTCTTCCATTGGTCTTCTACCAGAGTTAAGCAACAACTTTAGGAACCCATTTGAGTATGGTTCCAACAGGCTTTGAAAGTTTTGAAAACCATCTGTAAGTTGTGTCTATATAATCCAAGGACATTGAATTCCATCTGAAATTGAAACGCGATGTTTCATTTCTGAAGAGTTTTCGTAGAATTAATGGTGAAAGAGTTCTTCTTAGGGAGAAAGGAACAAAATCTTTTCGTTTCTGCACCATATGAAAAGAACGTGGTGGTGCAAGAGCAAACATTTATTGTCTCGAATATACAAAAGATTTTGTTTGACCAGATTCTGGTAATTGTATCGGTTTTGAAGCTCTTTTTGGCTTTTGAGATCTCGAAACCGATCTTTTGGTGCGTTTAAAGTCTCCGGAATCATAACATTCAACCTTTTGATGATCTAATATTTTGGTTGATTGTGATTTCTTAGAATACCTCTTATTCTTTGCATAGAATAATTGATAATGTTCGAACATAGTTTGGAAGATTTAGTCGGGTGAATCTTCTTCACAGCCTTGACTGATGGTCTGGTTGAATGAGAGACTTGAGTAAGTTTCTCGCGAAGATCTTGAATAGGGTTTATTGCAAGATTATGATCTTCTTGAAGTTTGGTTACCACCATTTGTTGATCCTCAAGTTCTAAAATTCTTTTTTTCGGTTGGTCAATCTTTGATCGCATCTCTTCCCGTTCATTCTCCATGGTTAGTATTTGGGATTAAGAAGTTTTAACCTCATCTTCCTTCGGTAATAAATTTTTCATAAATCTCTTCATCTGAACTTTTTGATCTCAACCGAGTGTTTTCCACAAACCTGGTTGAGTCATAAGCTTGAAGTTTAACAATAAGTTCATCCAACATCCACTGGGGAAGTTTCTTATCCTGTTTGGGAAGCATTACGTGAAACTCCTATTTTGATGGTAGAAAATCTAAGAGTTTAGTATTCACCTTTGTGAATGTATATGTTTTACCAAACTATTTCAACTCACTAATCAACTGAGAGAACCGTGAGATCCAATCATTAAAAAATTCATTTTTAATGTGATTGAAACCTTCAAACTGTTTCTTAAGTAATTCTTTTCGGCTTCGCCTCAGCTCCTCATTTCCAACCTTTTTGCTTCTTATTTCATTGTCAAGTTTAATCCTAGCTTCCATGTTTGAAAAAGCCATTTCCGAGTTTTCCCACCAAAATTTCGTTCAAAAACGTCCAAAAATGCTCGGGTAAAACGAAATTTTTCCCAAATTAAAGTTAAGCAATTTTTTTTAAGCGACACCAGGAAATGTCGCTATAAATGAAGAGTCGCTTGGAAGGTCAAACTGTCGCCAAATGAAGAGTGTCGCTTGATAAGTCATAGTGTCGCCTGATAACCGTCTTCAGTGAGTGTCGCCTATCTTCAACGAGTGTCGCCTGATGAACAGTGTCCGCTCAATACGCAGAACGCAGAAACTTTGAAAATCCAAATTCACCGTCGAATTCTCACAAATTTAGGCTCGTTCGATGCGCAATCACTAACTCAAACAGAATCCGGTCTCAATTTGCTCTTAACTTCAACTTTTGACGTCGAATTGATCTCATTGGGTTCTTGACCGTAGCTTCAAACTTTTTCACTTAAATTCGATTCAAATCACCTCTATTTCAAGAATAGATGCCTCTGATACCACTTGTTAGTCCGTCTGATCTTGTAGATGAATCGAGTTAACGAATCGTGCGGAATCCATATTCGTTAATTTGTGAAATACGTGAAATGTAAATCGAACGCAAACAAGTTAATAAGTTTCTGTTTTATTGATATTAATCAATTACAGAAACATAATTAAGCTCACAAACTCAAACTCTCTCAATCAAAATCGCTGCAGATACGATCGTTTTTCAGAATGAACGACACTCAGAAGACTAGGCGACACTTCTAGTGTCGCTACAGGCGACACTAACAAGTGTCGCTAGTTTACACAGTGTCGCTAAACTAATCAAAATCAAGCTAAGTGTTCTATACAAGCTTTTGTCACACAAGTTTGTTGATGATGCATCAACAGAGTTCTTGTTGATCTTCTTAAAGGAACATTAATAGAAAATGAATTAGGCAATGTAATGTACAGGCACAACAGGAGGATCCTTAGATGAAGTTGGAAAATCACCAAAATGAGGATCATCTTCCATATAATCCAGATTAGGAAATAGCAATGGATGATCATTGGATAAAGTAGGATCCGAAGCATGTAGTTTAAAAGGATATACATGTTCCTGAAAATGACAACTCGGCTGTAAAAATTTTCCTTAAACAACAAGTTATACAACTTGTAGCCTTTTTGTCCAGGAGGATAATCCAAAAAAATTCTCTTTATGCCTCTGGGTTCAAACTCATCTTTGTGTGGTTTTAAAGAAGCTGCGTAGCATAAGGATCTAATAGTCTTAAGGGAATATACAGGTGGTTTACCATGTAAAACCTCATACTCATTGACATCCAATCACAGATATTTCATAGGCATTTTTTTAATCAAATAAGTGGCTGCAAGTATACGTTCTCCCCAAAAAATATTGGTAAGCCTTCATGAAAGTATCCAATAAGTGCCTAAATTTTCTTTCCACTAGAACATTTTGTTGAGGTGTATACACCATTGACTTTTGATGAACAATTCCCTTAGAGTTCAAGTAGGCTAAGTATATGTGATTAAGTATTACAGTTCCTTTATATACAAGTCCAACTTGCCCTACGCTTATCATCAACAATTGTGTAAAGATAATGAGAACCATTTATAGCAGGTGCTTTGTAAAGTCCCTATAGGTCAACATGAATTAATTCAAAAGGAGTAGAAGAAGAAGTAATTCTCCTGGAAAAAGGCAATCTATGAAATTTTGCAAGTAAGCAACTTTCACATGAAAATAAGAAATCTTGAAGGATTTGCATTCATCGACATGCAACATTTTTTATACACACAAATGACCAAGTCTAGCATGAAATGAATGGTTTATAAATACATAGAATGTTTGGGTAATACAATGTTGCTAAATGCAGACTGATTATTGAAATCAAAAAGATTGATAAAAGGTAGTGATTGGGAATTTTGAAACTGACATCATTCTTATCCAAAGAGGTGCAAGTATACAAACACCCTTAATCTTTGCCATCTGCCATAACCTTTTTAGTTAAAAAGTCCTGAAAAACACAATAAGAAGAACAAGAGATGATGCATGTAGGATTTGACCAGCAATAGTCATAAGTGCCATCATGTAAATTGTGAGAATAATAATGGATTTAAACAATGATTTATGAGCACACATATGGTCTGAAGCACCTATATCTATTATCCATTCATTAGTTTTAACATAGTCACTTTGAGATGAAAGAGTAAAGGATCTAACATGGCAAGACAGACTTGCATGATGCATAGATGAACTTGAACCATTATTATCCTGCACATATCCTTTCCCTTATAACATCTTCATCATTTCTTGACACACTTTTGTAACCAACTTTTGATCATATCTAGAATTGCCTTGTTCCATTGGAATTTCATTCTCATAGCTCATATCAAATGGTGAATCTTGTTCACGAGTTGCCTTCACATGAGAAGCAATTTTGATCCCTTTCTTGTTCCTTTTACCCTTATACCAGTCAGAATACCCCAATTTTTCAAAACACTGGTCACTTGCATGTCCATCAAAATAACAGTATTATACTTATTTTGATTGATATTAGCAAAAAATGCCATGTGATCAGCCACATGGTTAGTCACTTGATTTTGTTTGTCAACTTGTTGCACAACATAATAAGCCCTGTTGACATTAGGTAGAGGATCCATGGCCAAAATTTGATTCCTAACTGATTTATATTCATCATTTAACATCATCAAAAATTGTACCAATTTAGACCTTACTTCTATATCCATGAATTTTTCAACTAATCCATCCACATGCACACTCTTGCATTTTACCACAAGAACACACAGGAATCCCAATTAAATTGTGCAATTCATCCCAACATCTCTTCAATTTATTGAAATATGCTTGCTATATTAAGACTCCCTTGTGTCACATTATTTAGTTCCCTTTGTAATTGATATATGAGAGGTCCATTATATTGATCATGCCTCTCAACTATCCCTTTCCACAGTTTTGAGGCAGATTGTGCATAGAAAAAGGCCTCTGACAGTTCTGATGTCATAGATCTTAGAATCCAGCAAGTAACCATATCATCACACCTAATCCATTTTTCAAATTCCCACGCTCCTCTATTGGCCTAGTGCAAGTTCCATTAATAAAACCTAGTTTCAATTTAGCTCCTAAGGCCATTTTGATCGTACGAATCCAGTCTAAGAAGTTATTTTCATTAAATGGAGTATCGATAAGGATCATACCAGGATGATCAGAATTATCGATATACAAAGGATCATGTATTGAATTCTTCCATCGGAATGCTATTATCGGCACTTGTTTCTGGAATCGTCATTATGACGATTTATACAGCAATTAATAAAAAATTCAAGAATTTGTATGAATAAACCCTAATTTGCGAATAGTAAAAAGAACTCACTGGAAATCAAATCAATTACCGATATAGAACAAGAATTTAAAAGAATTAGGACTTTTGACAAACCTAGAATCAAGAATTCATACGGAAGCGAGTTCTGATACCATATGAACAAGCATAGTTATGAAGAAAAATTCTATTTCGTACAGTACAAGCTTACAACAGAAACGACAATGCTAACTGCTTCTAACTAAATATTTCAATTCTTATCCCTGAACTATTGACTAAATGTAAACGATAACTAAAGTTTATAACTTTTATATAATGACATAAATGACACTCGTAATCATTTTTCTTTTATTTTTAGTCCAAACTATTTAACTTCAAATCTTCTATTAAAAACAGCGAAATAACTTCACAGATACCTTTAGTGATTACAAAAATGAACAAGTTAACTACATTATAATACTTTTTCTATGATTTTAATGACCAAATCCACTAATAGATTTGTGGTCTGAATCAATGTCTTTTTTGTAAGATTAAGCACATAAAAAAGGATTAACAGATTTAGATGGAGTAGACCCAAAACTTCAAATTCACAAACAAAAGAGCACAAAATAAATACATAAAGATAAAAGATAAAAATAAATAAATAAATAAATAAATAAATAAAAAAACAGTGCAAGAAATAAACTTCAATATATAGTAAGCGGTGAATTTATTACCTGGAAATCTTGCGGGTTTTTCAGTGATGTTTCGAAAGTTGAATGGTTGGATTTATGGGGATTAAAAGGAAAAAAAAAACAGCGAATGGGTTTTGTAAAAGAAGAAAGCGATCCGGAATGTGGAATCCTAGAGAAAAAAATGGTCGGTCGGAAAGGGATGGAAACTGAAATAGTGTACAACTATTTAGGCGTAAAGTGCAAGTGTTATAATTGTGTATGCTATGCTATTGCCCATACGCTTGCTTATCGTTTTAGTTGTTCCAATACGTCGTTTTCTGCTATTCAGAACAGGTATTTTGGACATTTTAATGATAAACAGGTTTGAGTTATATAAAAGATGTAGCATTTTAAAATACAATTTCTTTTTAGTTTACTTAGACCACTCCATTTCATACACATCCGTTTTAAATACATAATATTTAAAAATAAAAAGTCTAGATTCAAAACCAAAAAGAAATAGACATAAAATATAGCGAAAGATATGTGGCAAAATATATTAAACAATCTGATATCAAATCCAACTTCACCAACGGGTTCGTCTCAACCGACGAAATTTGCAAGTTTCGCACCCATTACAAATCCGTACCAACTTGCACCCGATGACCCTCGAAACAATTACCAATTTCAAGGGTGGTACCAAACGCCACAATTTTTGCAAAACCCGCAATTTTCACCGACCACACAATGGTCACCAAACCAACAATTTTCACCAACCACACAATGGTCACCAAACACATCCAACCCGAATCAATTTTCAGATTATTCTCCAAACACATCCAGCCCGAATTATCAACAGCTAATTTCTTCGGCCCGAAACACAAAATTTAGTAGAAAGTTCAGACGAAGCCGAAGCCAAACCCGAACCCGAGACCCAACCCGAAGACAAAATGGGAAAAATAGTTCAAATTAGGTGGATCAACGAGGAGGCAAGAATATTGGCCGAACGGTGGATACATTGTTCCGAAAATAGCGTTCAAGAAAACTCCCAATCAAACGAGTGTTTTTGAAGAAAAAGTCCACAAAGGTTACAATTCTTGTATTCCCGTAAAAACGTGACCTTAATTCACTTACGGGCAAGTGGAATAAAATTTGGCACAGCGTAAAAGTATTCCAAGGCATCTTCAAACACTATGAGGAGATTTTCCTTCAAAGTGTTGCCGGAGACGAAGACATTTTAAATGCGGCCCGAAAGGCTTTTAGTGTAACAACCATCAAAAATATCAGGTTAATACTTAACTTAATCTCCACCTAAATCTGGACCTGACCTTTTCAAGATTTATGGTTAATACTGCTAGGCAAAAGTTAATACTGTTAGTTGTAGTTAGTACTGTTGGTGAGAAGTTTACACTGCTGACTTAGTTAATACTGCTAGCACCATTCTTCAGTTGATACTGTTAGAGCAATTCTTCAGTTAATACTGCCAGTACAATCTTGAGTTAATACTGCTAGTGCAAAGTTCAGTTAATACTGCTAGCACAATACTTCAGTTTCCACTGCTAGCACATACTTCAGTTTCCACTGCTAGCACATACTTCAGTTTCCAATGCTAGCACATACTTCAGTTTCCACTGTTAGCACAAGTTTCAACTGTTAGCTCAATTACCACTGTTTGAGTTTCCACTGTAGTCGAGTTACTACTGTTCATTATTACAACTGTTTATGTTACCACTGCTAGTTCAGTTTCCACTGCTAGTTCAGTTACCACTGTAGTCGAGTTACTACTGTTCATTATTACAACTGTTTATGTTACCACTGCTAGTTCAGTTTCTACTGCTAGTTCAGTTACCACTGTAGTCGAGTTACTACTGCTCTCATTGTTACAACTGCTAGCTCAGTTTCCACTGTTAGCTCAGTTTCTACTGCTAGTTCAGTTATCACTGTAGTCGAATTACTACTGCTTTCATAGTTATCACTGCTAGTACAATTGTCCGTTTCCACTGCTAGCACATACTTCAGTTTCCACTGATTTGCTCAATTACCACTGTTTCTACTGTTAGCACCGTACCCATTGGTTACCACTGTTTGAGTTTCTACTGGTGGTCGAATTACTACTGCTTTCATTACTACAACTGTTAGCTCAGTTTCCACTGCTAGTTCAGTTTCCATTGTTAGCTCAATCACTACTGCTAGTCAGTCCCCACTGCTAGACCAAAGTTTATACAGTTGGCACAATAATGTCACGAACAAATCATGAAATACTTAGTGTCAATCTACTGTTAGAGATATGCTTAAACGATTTTAAGACCAATCAAGTGTTACCCACACACAGTAAACCCTCCTGCCCGATTTAAAAGCTTTCTAAGTAGTATAATAAGATAAGTAACCATTCATATTCTGTAAAAAGGGACATTAATATTTGAAATAGAGTTAACTGTACACGCAAAAAGGATTATGATTACCTCTTTTCTCTCAAATCGGCCAACAAACCTATTTCCCGTAAAACCCAATCAATTAACTTGCACTCCCCATAAAATCACCTCCACCTTCACCCAATCACATTCCTGGATAATAAACTTATACACTCCACCTCTTATTCTTTTTGTTAACACTAGCAGAGATATTACATTCATACTCAAAACACACTCATCTATTTTCTCTCAAACACTCTCAACACTTGCACGGTTTTAACAAAAATACCCAGATCACCCATCATCTTCATCCAGTATCGATCACTCTAGAAAACCTGCTCAAACTCAACCATTTTGTGGACAGAACCTCATCAATCCAAACCTACATCCCTGGTCGAAGAGGTAATCATAAAGTGCAAGAATGTTTACATTCAATTCTGCACAACCCATTTATTTTATTTCTTACTACTGTTACACTTTCTTGATAATATGTGTGCATTAGGATTTTTGTACTTGAAATATTAATATGTTTAACAAATAAAAACACACTTAAGGTTTGTTCAAGTCATTTATATACGGATTTTATCTCATGTTATGCACTTTTGATAAAGTAAGAGAGTTGGACAACTTTTTGTCCAGATTTTTAGGCCAACTTTGGAAGGCTGTAACTCCATGAATACTTCACCAAAAGTGATGGGTTTTCTTCTAAAACTTACCTCTATATGTTATCTTCCAAACCCAATCGATTTCATGCAAAAACAGTAAGAATTGGGTCTTCAAATACGGGTTGAATGACAAAGAAGTGAGGCTGCCGTGCAGTGGCAGTTTTCCTCTCCTAACTTTGGACAACCGTATCCCCATCTATTCTACATAAAAAAAAAATAGTGACTTTAAACTGGGAATGACTTTCTTTTGAATCTTTCACACAAAACCTAAATCATACACCAATGACCTAGTATTTTGAGGTGTATCAAGAGATGCCCAGAAACTGTTTTAAGCTTTGCTAAAATAAGTCACAAAACCGACAACAAAACCTGGGCAGATTCATCATTTAAAAATAGTGGGTAACCAATTCGTATGAACTAATATATTAAAGCATATCACTCGACATTAATGGACAACTTGTACTGGACTAGGTTTCAGTTAGAGAATCACTTCAGTTTACAACTTCCTCACAGCTTTACTCGTCATACTCAGCTCACAAAGGTGAGTTCATTGTCCCCTCTTTCTGATTTCTATTTTTGGGGCTGAAGGCATGCAATTACATTAAACTTTTGGTTGAACTTTTACGTACTATCTACTGCTTTTGAACTGTTTTACGCAAACTGTGGTATGTCAACATGTTAAGCTTGGGTTTTTCTTATACTCAAAGTCCCCTGCAACTTATTCACTACTAATTAACTCGTAGCGACGAGCCGTAGATATTATGGGTAGCATGCTATTTAGGGTAGAACCATCTCTCACTCACACTTCAACGTGGGTGCATAATATCGCCTTTTACTCATGTTTGTTGAAGAACATGGAGCACATATATTTTGGGGCACGTTCGGTCGGATAAAAGGATTAGTAGTGGTCTCAAGGCTTATACATCGCTCTCTTTATTACCACATGTTTATTTACAGCAACTTTATCAACCAAATGCTTATTATATTTATGTCCCCGATTGGACAAACTCAGGGATGATAGCGTCCCCGATTGGACGGCTATACCCATACTTATGTCCCTGATTGGACACACTTTTGGTTTAACAAGTTTCAAACTTTGAACTCACCAACTATGGCCATAGTTGACCATTTTATTTTGGCATGCTTTTCAGGAGAACGTCGGTAAGCACAGATAATATGTGGGCTAATGCATGGGATTATGTCGACCAAGCCATTTTAAATGGACTTTTGAACTAAATCTTTGTAATGTAATTGTAGCAATGTCGTGTATCTTAAACAATGTTGGATGTACTTTTGATGCCTCTAAGGCTGTTATCTCTTAAATTAAATGGTGTTGCTACTATATCTTTGTGTTGTGAAATCATTAGCTGTGACACCTCATGTTTCCGCTTTAGCGGGGTGTGACATTTAGGCAACAAATGGATAATCGTAAATTCATTTACGCATCATGTTGGATTATATTAAATAGGTTGCACCATTTTAAATACTCATTTCCACACCTTTTTTTCAAATTAAATATCTCATAAACCTTACGTCAATAACTATAAAAATATTAGCCTAGACTTATACCAACGCAAAACGGCGGTGTTGTGCTGAATAATTTCATTTGGTATCATATTCGTAAATTTATATGTTACCATACTATATTCACAATGACATATAAGTATTGAAAAATAAACCTTTATCGTTACAAATAGTCTACTATGAAAAATGAATAGTAAAATTAATAATTGCATTTAATTGTAATTTATACATCACTTAAAACTTCTTTGTACACCACATTTGAAGTGTAAACTCCGTTTTGGTTCAGTTCTTGTTAGGATAAACTGATTTGGGTTTGAATTACCACTGTTTGATAAAGTTGAAGAGAACATGATTACCACTGATGGTTGAAGATTACCACTGATAGTGAAGATTACAACTGATTGAAGAGTTAACACTGTTAGTTATATTTTGCAAGTAGTTTCCACTGTTTGTATAATTATAACTGTTAGTGTGGTTTATAGTGGTTAACACTGTTAGTTCAGTTTGTACTTGGACTTTCATAAATGAAGCAGTTACCACTGTTGGAAGTTAGTTTCCACTGAATGTTCAAATGTGGTAGTTAACACTGTTTATGATTTTGTGATAAGAGTGAGTCGGTTATGGAAGTTATATAATTTCATAATAATAGGAGATTGTACAGGACTCTATGTGTTATAAATAGAGATCCTTAAAACCTAGATTAGGTTACGAATAGTGAATGAAAAATAGCGCAGCTTCAAGGTGTAAACCCTACTACAAAAAGTGTATTTGTCTTATTCATATAAATAAGATTGGAGCTTTGGATTTAGTACTCGTGTTTTGTTATTTATTATTCTCAATATTTATCTTTGATCTTTCTAATATTATTGAGTGTGATTCTGCAACTTCTCAATAATAATCCAAAGCTTGTTCAAGGTTACGAGTTTATTGAATTAAATAGGGACAGTCAAGTGGTATCAGAGCAAGGAAAGCTTTGAATACAGAAAGATCTGGGATTTAAGATTAAATTGATTTTTGAGGTGTAGTTTGTGATTAAGTATTGAATTCAATGGCAACAGAAAACAATGAAGGAATCCAGGTCACTAAAATCCCTATGCTCAGGCCTGATGAGTTTGATCTGTGGAAAATCAGAATCAAACAATATATGCTTCTCACAGATTATCAGATGTGGGAAGTTGTGGTTAATGGTCCTCCAGTAATAGTAGATGGTGATGGTGTCAAGCAACAGAGACCACCACCAACTACTGATGCAGAAAGAAAAGTCAGATCTACAGAATTTAAAGCCCTCAGTACATTGTTACTATCAATTCCTAATGAGTACCAAAGAAGGTTTGAAGCCTGTGATGATGCCAAAGTACTCATGGAGGCTATTGAAAAGAAATTTGGTGGTAATGATAGCACCAAGAAGAACAAAAGATCTTTATTGAAGCAACAATATGAGAACTTCAATTCTGCAAAAATAGAAACTTTAACTCAAACCTTTGACAGATTTTCAAAGCTAGTTGGAGACCTGGAGAACCATAAGGTAAAGATTGATAAAGATGATTTGAACAGGAAGTTTCTGAGATCATTAGGTGAGGAATGGACAATCTACAGTAGGTTTAAGACATAGTGCAGATTTAGAAGTGAAGGAGCTTGAGGATATCTATAATGATCTGAGAAATTTTGAGCCAGAAGTTGAAAGCAAAAAGCAGGCTTTAGGAAACAATCATAATGCTGCTTTTATGTCAGTAAGTGGATCTCAAGTTGATTCAAATCAACAAGGGTCTACTTATGTAGCTGCAGGAATTGGATCATCACAATGTAGATCAAATGATCAGATACTAGAATCTTTCTTTGCTAGTAATGTGAACTCTTCACTTACTAATGAAGATTTAGAGCAGATTAATGTTGATGATCTGGAGGAGATGGATATTAAGTGGCAAATTGCTTTGATTACTCAAAGAGCCAAAAGATTTATGCAAAGGACTGGAAGGAATAACTTTGCAAATCAAAGGAATGATGCTGCTTGGTTTGATAAAAGTAAGGTAGAATGCTTCAACTGTCATAAAATGGGGCACTTTGCAAGGGAATGTAGAAGTCCAAGACAGAGCAGAATGGGCAGAGAACAGGAAGCAATGGGATTTAGAGAAGAACTGTACAAATACATGAAAGTACATCCAATGCCTTAGTTTCACAGGATGAACTTGATTTTGATTGGAGTGATCAAGCATAACATGAAGTGAAGAATCAAGCTTTAATGGCTATTGCTGAAGAAAACAAGCCATCAGGTGTTCCTTATGAGGTACAAATCAAATTATGTTCTCCTGTGTGCAAACAAACTATTAAACGCTATAGAGATTATAATATGAAATTTTGTGAGGAACTTAAGTAATGTAAAATTAAAAGTAGACACACTACTGCTGCCATTGAAAATCTAGAAAGTCAAATTAAGGCATATGAAAAGAATGTAACTCAATATGAGTATGATCTTAAGTATGCCAGATGGGAGAGAGATGTGTTAAAAGATAAGTTAGAAGCACTGAATCAGAAATTAGTAGAGGTCACATGTGAAAGAGACAATATAAAATTAACAGTGAACATGCTTCTAAGAGTGTAAATCAAATTATCAAATCTCAAATTCATGATAAGTTAAAAACTGGTTTAGGATATAATTCTGTTTCCCCACCTTATAATAATAACTATTTTCCTCCTAAAACTGATTTAGATTTAAATAAGTTAAAGGAAGGAATAGTAGTTAGTTCTTAACTTGAAAAATGAAATTGACTTTGATAAGGTTGAAATTGGGGAATGGACTAAGGAAGATGAGCTGGACTTTTCATCTGAAAATGTTAAGAATTCTAATACTGGAACAACTGAGAATTCTAAAAAATCATGTGAGAGTAGCTTGAAATCAATTACTGGTCTAGTTTCAGAACTTAAGAGTGATAAACTAGAAGAGGGTAAAAGATTGTTTCAGGAAAAGATAAAGAATAATTTGGAAAACATGAAATCCACTACTAATAAATCTAGAACTGATCTAGGTTATCTTAGTAATTCAGTTAAGACAGTTAACAAACCTGCTAATCTAAAATCTGTGAATAATAACTGTGATAACTGTAAATGTAAAGCCAGAATCTCTCAATCACCACCTTGTCAACAATTAAAACCCAGAGAAATCAAAGAAATTGGAACCAAATGGTTTCACATAAATTGGGAAACAATTTTACTGTGGTGAAAGAGAAATTCTGCTTTACTTGTGGTAAAAACAATCATCTTTAACATGATTGTTATTATAATCCAAAAAATCTTCAAAGGATTAGAAAACAACCATGGACAAGAACTGATATGATCAATAAATAAAATTTTAAATTAAAAATTGATCATATTACCACTGCCGAGGAAAAGAATGCTAAGGCTAATAAGTTAAAGACTGCTACAGCTATTACAACTGCATCAGTATTCACTAGAAATTTAGCCAATAGTCACAGGGCAAAAACATTGGTAAAAACTAAAACTGCCAGTGTTAATTATTTTAACACTATTAGTTAATTTGATAAAACAGTTAAAACTGTTAAATCAATTTCCACTGTTAAGCTTAAAATAAGTTGGATTTGGACACCAATTAAATCTGATAAATCAAAAGGTCCAAATACCAACTGTGCATCACAATCAATGATCTTCCAGAAAGTTGACTTTGTGAATGCACATGGGAAACCCAAAGCCAAATTGGTTTGGGTTCCCAAGAGAAATTAATTTTCTTGTTTAAATTGTATGTGCAGAGCAAGCCAGCAAACTTATGGCATATGGACAGTGGTTGTTCAAGACACATGACTGGGGATAAGAAGATGCTACAGGACTTCAAATCCTTTGATGGAGGATATGTAGCATTTGGAAGCAATCCCAAAGGAGGGAAAATAACAGGCAAAGGAACAGTGCACAGTAATAAGATAAGTTTTGAAGATGTGTATTTTATTGAAAAACTGAGGTACAATTTGCTAAGTGTGAGTCAAATCACAGATAAAAAGAACCCAATTCATTTTACTGACACTGAATGCCTTATACTTTCTAAGGAGTTTAAAATACCTGAAAATATGATTTTAATGAGAATTTCTAGAAAGCATAATGTATATAAGTGTGACTTAGCAAATATGGAACCTCAACCTGAATTAAACTGTCTTATAAGCAAAGCAACTGTGAATGAATCTGAACTGTGGCATAGAAGGATGTGTCACATGAATTACAAGACCATTAATAAGCTTGTCAAAAGCAAACTTGTTAGAGGTTTACCTGAAAAGGTATATTCATGTGATGATCATTGTGTTGCCTGCCAAAAAGGCAAGCAACACAAGTCTTCTTTTAAGTCCAAAACTGTGAACACAAACATTTCACCATTACACTTACTACATATGGACTTGTTTGGACCAACAAATGTAAGCAGTATAGGGAAGAAATTATACTGTTTAGTAGTAATTGATGATTATACTAGATTCAGCTGGGTATTCTTTCTTAGGACAAAAGATGAAACAGGTGAAATACTTAGATCATTTATAACTAAGATTGAAAATCAAATGAATCTCAAAGTAAAAATCATTAGGAGTGATAATGGCACAGAGTTTAAAAATCAAGAGATGGATAAATTCTGTGAAAACAAAGGTATTAAGAGAGAGTTTAGTGCACCTAGGACTCCACAACAAAATGGGTAGCTGAGAGGAGAAATAGGATACTAATTGAGACTGCAAGAACTATGTTAGCTGATTCTAAATTACCTGTGACTTTTTGGGCAGAAGCAGTTAGCACTGCTTGCTATGTCCAAAATAAGGTATTAGTTGTCAAGCCTCATAACAAGACACCATATGAACTGTTCTTTAAGAGAAAACCATTGGTTAGTTTCTTAAAACCATTTGGGTGTCCTTGTACCATCTTAAATACAAGAAGTCACTTAGGAAAGTTTGAAAGCAAGGCTGATGAAGGTCTTTTTGTTGGTTACTCTATTCAAAGTAAGGCTTATAGAGTTTTCAACCAAAAGACTAGAATCATAGAGGAGTCAATGGATATAACATTTAATAAATATACTGAAAATGCTGTAGGAAAAGGACCAGACTCTCTGTTTGATATTGATGCACTAACCCATGCTTTTAGATATACAAATGTGCAATCAAGTGCAGGTATAAATGCAGGTACAAGTACTTCAGGGCCAGTCATACCAACTGGACAGAAGAGTAAAACACAGGAATATGTTCTATTTCTTGTTTGGTCACCTGATCCACCAGAAGTGTTTGACTCCATTCCACAACAGCCAACACAGGGTTCAGAGTCTGGCATAACAAGTCAAAAGGATAATGGATAACATTTTCACTCCTTCAAGACAGTTTAGGGAGAGAATCACATCAGATGCACAAGAACATGAGATGGTTGTGAATACAACAAACTTGGAATATGAGATACCAGTGTCACCAACATCACACTATCATGTTCATAGGGATCATCCTCTAGAAAATGTGATTGGTGATGTTGCCACACCTGTTCAAACAAGGCAGCAACTCAAAGAAACAGAAGAAGGACTCCACACCTCTTTATATGCCTGCTTTATATCTCAAATGGAGCTAAAGAAGGTAACAGAGGCTCTAAAGGATCCAAGTTGGATTGAAGCTATGCAAGAGGAGTTGCTTCAATCCAAAATACAGGAAGTATGGACCTTGATGGATCTACCCAAAGGCAAAAGAGCAATTGGCACAAAATGGGTGTTAAGGAACAAGAAAGATGAAAGAGGGATAGTGATTAGGAACAAGGCTAGATTAGTAGCACAGGGGTAATCACAGGAAGAAGGGATTGATTATGATGAGGTTTTTGCTCCTGTGGCTAGGATTGAGGCTATCAGACTGTTTTTGGCCTATGCCTCATTCAAAGGGTTTAAGGTCTATCAAATGGATGTGAAGAGTGCCTTTTTGTATGGCACTATCCAAGAAGAAGTTTATGTATGCCAACCTCCAAGCTTTGAAGATTCCAATTACCCTGATAAAGTGTTAAGACTGGACAAAGCTCTCTATGGCTTACATCAAGCACCAAGAGCCTGGTATGACACATTATCAGAGTATCTGCTGAAGATTGGATTCAAAAGGGGTGCAATTGATAAAACCTTGTTCACTAAAAGAATTAAGAATGATATCCTACTAGTTCAAATCTATATAGATGATATTATTTTTGGTTCTACAAGGGACAGTCTTTGCAAGGAGTTTGAAGCATTGATGCATGACAAGTTCAAGATGAGTTAAATGGGAGAATTAACTTTCTTTCTGGGCTTACAAGTCAAACAGCAGAAGGATGGAATTTTTATTCATCAAAGTAAATATGTGAATGACATATTGGAGAGGTTTGGCTACAAGGATGCAAAGGTTGCAAGCACACCTGTGGAGACACACAAATCATTACATGCTGATCTTGAGGGGGAGGATGTTGATGTTCATCTCTATAGATCAATGATTGGCTCCCTCATGTATCTGACATCATCCAGACTAGACATCATGTTTGCTGTTTGTGTGTGTGCAAGATTTTAATCCAATCCTAAGATGTCACATCTACATGCAGTGAAAAGAATCTTTAGGTATTTGAAAGGTCAACCAAAACTAGGCCTTTGGTATCCAAAGAGTAGTTCTTTTGATCTGCTTGCCTACACAGATAGTGACTATGGAGGTGCAAATTTGGATAGAAAATCCACATCAGGGGGTTGTCAATTTCTAGGAAAAAGGTTGGTATCATGGCAATGCAAGAAGCAAACAACTGTGTCTACATCAACAGTAGAGGCTGAATATGTTGCTGCTGCAAGCTGCTGTGCTCAGGTTCTATGGATTCAGAATCAGATGTTAGACTATGGTTTGATTTTTCTTAACACCCCTATATTTATTGACAATAACTCTGCTATCAGTATCATAAATAACCCAGTTAAACATTCAAAAACTAAGCACATTGAAATAAGGTATCACTTCACTAGGGACTCTAATGAGAAAAGACTTGTACAAATTTTTAAAGTCCATACTGATAATCAATATGCAGATCTGTTTACCAAAGCATTTGATGTGGGCAGATTTACATTTTTGGTTACCAGTATTGGATTGATAAATTCTTCTTAAGCTTTCTCATTATCTCTGGTCTGTAAATTTTCTAAGTGCTTAAACTTGGGTCGATACTGATATCCTAATTACCACTGTTAGTATTAATACTGTTGTTGGATTTTAACACTGCCAAGTATTATTAGTACCGTCAGTTACTTTTAATACTGCCAGTGTTAATACTGAAGCAAGTTAACACGCCTTTGGTAATTTGTACTGTTTGTATACTTGTCTATTTTTACTTTTGTTTCTAGTTAACACTGCGCAGGTAAAATTTTCACTGTTTGAAGACTTAGTACTGCTTATAGGATTTTACAACTGCTTGCTTTGGGATTAGTACTACTGTTTCTTACCAAAATAAATAAATAAATAAATAAATAAATAAATAAATAAATAAATAAATAAATAAATAAATAAATAAATAAATAAAAAATAAAAAAATTTACCACTGCTTTCTTTACTTAATACTGCTAGACTATTAGTACTGTTTGTATTAAGTTGTGACTGCCTTGGTCGGTTAGTACTGCTTATACAAGTTAGCACTGCTAGCTTAATTAAGTATAAGATTGGCAAGCGCATGAAACCTAAGTTTTTGGACGGTTATCACTGTTTGTGCAATTTCTCGATTACCACTGTTAGTGTTACTTTTCACTCGTTAACACTGTTAGTGTTAAAATTGGGGATTTTTCCACTTACCTAAACTGAACAGTATATAAACCCAAACACTTATCGTTTTTCAATACGCTCTCAATTCCTACCTAAACTCTTGCGCTTAAGCATTCAATCACCTTCTAAACCTTCAATTCCACTTCGATTGTACAACAATGGCTTCCACTTCCTCTTCCACATCACTTGCAATAGGGCAGAATCACAATATGATTGCCTATCTGATGAAACCAAAAGAGGCACATGACTTCATTCAAATTATTGATTTCCTTCGTGCTTCTCACATCTACCATGCCCTTACAGTATCACCCAGAGTCTCTAAAGATCACATCAATGATTTCTGGGTCAATGCAACCATCAAAGACGAACAGGGGACTAAGAGCATAGTCTCCATGGTGGCCAACACCAGGGTAGTTATCACTGAAGCCTCAGTTCGTGCTTCTTTACAACTCGATGATGAGGCAGGTATAACTTCTTTAACTAATCAAACTTTGTATGATAATTTTCGTTTGATGGGTTATGAGGGTCCTTTGGATACTTTTACATTTTAAAAGACTCTTTTCTCCCATCAATGGAGGTTTTTAATACATACTATTTTACACTGCCTCTCATCAAAATGGTCATCTTTTGAACAGTTTGGAAGCAACATTGCTTATGCAACTGTTTGTGTTGCCACTTGTCAAAGATACAATTTTTCAAATCTAATTTTTTCTGGTATGCTCAGGAATATTGTCGCACCCCCAAGACACGTGGCAGCGGAAGGTAGGGTGTTGCGTTGGGGACGCCGATCAAATAAAATATCACAACACAAGAATTACAACAAACGACCTCTCTATGAGACGTTTCAAAAATCATTACATTTCCATAATTTCGTCGTTTACAAAAGTCTACATAATCATCAAGTTTCGAGTCAACATTCTAGAGATTTCCACTACCATCCTAATCATAGTTACAAAATGTAGTAATGCATTCAAATCTCCGGTTTGATTGTGAAAACATGTGACTCGAGCTAATGCTTCCGAAAGCTTCTTACTGCGGCTGGTCCCCTGAGAAATACATACTAAAAGGTCAACATAAAGTTGGTGAGTTCATAGGTTTGTAAACAGTTGATATAACATCGTATGGAACACAAGATTTCCTGTTTGTATCATTCAACAATGATAGGTAATGTATTACAAAAATGTAAAATAGTGTATATTGTTGCCATGAGCTCATAGTTTGAGCTTAACTGTGGTGTCGGGTCACAATCAAGTGCCACGATCGGGGTGCCTCCCAGCGAGTGCCTAATCCAACACTCGTAGGAACAAATGATAATGCGTCCGTTTGACCAGTTAGCGCGACTAACCCGGACGGGGGGAGTCAATCCCAAATAGTACTATTCATTAACATTCACGCTATAACAATACTAACAAACTATGATGTAAGGGACTTTCAGGATTAGTAAAATAACTCATGCAACCAATATATCGAGTTTAGTACTTGTGTTCACATAAAAATAGCGGTATAAAAGCAGTTGTATGTATTCTCACCCCAGTTAGAAACAGTAAAAAGGGGCTATGAAACTCACCTGATATTAGCAAGCAAGTAGCAAATAGTAAGCAAAGCGTGTTATCCAAATGCAACCTTCTAACGTTCTAACGTCCTAAACGTATAAGGTTGTGTAAGTAGATGTCTCAAAAGACCATCTATAGTGATTGTATAAGTGGGGGTTAATGTCCACTTAAGCCAATCATGTAGGTGGAGGGTTAATGTCCACTTAAATAAATCGTGTAGGTGGAGGGTTAATGTCCACCTAAGTTAGTTCACACCATTAGAAACGTCCAATTGTTCAGTTATCGTTTGTGCTTAGAAAACATGTACGGGCCGTTGGTGATATTTTGTGAAAACACAGATTTGAAAAATTATGTTACGCATTTTCTACTTTCCAGTTATGGGTAATCGATCAGTGTGGCAAGGGGCGAAGCTCATTAATGACGGTCCGGGGGCAGCGCCCCTGGTAGCGGGGTCCAAGGGGTGGCAACCCCTGGCGGGGTCCAAGGGGCAGAGCCCCTGGCTGGGGTCGAGCTTGGAAAATTTTTATTTATGCTTATATTGCTTTAATAAAAACGTATGGATTATGTGTTTTTAGCGACATTGGGTTAGTGTCGCTATATGCGACACTAAGGTATTATGCGACACTAAGGCTTGTGTCGCTAATGTGACGATTCGGGTGTTATGGCGACACAAAGGCTTGTGTCGCTAATGTGTCGATTCGGGTGTTATGGCGACACAAAAGCTTGTGTCGCTAATGTGACGATTCGGGTGCTATGGCGACACAAAGGGTTGTGTCGCTAATGTGACGATTCGGGTGCTATGGCGACACAAAGGGTTGTGTCGCTAATGTGACGATTCGGGCGCTATGGCGACACAAAGGCTTGTGTCGCTAATGTGACGATTCGGGCGCTATGGCGACACAAAGGGTTGTGTCGCTAATGTAACGATTCGGGCGCTATGGCGACATAAAGGCTTGTGTCGCAGATTACTGGGCTTCTCCGACACAGAGGCCTGTAACAGATCAGTTTTTGTACATTTTATTTCGTGTTCTAAATGTTCAAATAAAAATCCAAGAAAAATTTATGTTGTTCCTTAGTATGTTATCTCCTTAAAATAATTTTTCCAGAATTTTTGGGTATCCCTAAGTATTTTTAAAAATTCAGTTTGTTCCCTGAGGTCAGAAAGTGACCAATCCGGACACATGCAAGAAGATCGAATTTCTGGGCAAAATCTACACATTTTTTGAAAAAATTATCTAAACCACATTTGTACCTAACAAAATTTGTGAACTTTTGGCGGCGTCATTTGGAGGTGTATATCTCGAGTTATGATTAAAACAAGAAGGGTGAATTTTCGGAGTTTTTGGACAGCCCGTATACATGTTTTTGTAAAAATCATTTAGGGTACCAAACGAACTCCAAAAATTCTGAAACCACTTGGAAATGAAAGATAACTTCTTGAACTTAAGTTTTCTCTTTTGAATCGTCCATTTTGGTCAAGTTTTGGGGGAGAAACTGTCTCTCCAAGTCGGGTCCATTTTCTGCCCAGAAATGCATGTGATGTTCTTGAACATTTTAAGCAATGAAAAACGTTTTTATGTTATATTTTGGACATTTCTTTGTTATGTGAACCCTTTAACATGTTTTTAAAGATATTTGGATAGAGAATAACTTTTCTTACAAAGAGGTTGGTGATTTTTGAAGAGAAGTTGTTGGAAGAGCTTGAATCTTGAGTTTTTAGCTTGATTTTTTTCTTGGAGATGTGATGAACACTATGGTGGTGATGGTGGCCGATTTTGGTGGTGGTGGTGGTGTTCTTGGGCAGATTTTTGGGAGAGAGGGGGAGAGTGTTTTGTGTTTGTGTGTGTGAAAGTGAGTAAGAAATGAGAGAAATGAAGGAAAAATGAATAAATAGGGTGGGCCTTGGGCTAATGGCATGGGCTGGGCTCTTGGGCCGATTTGGGCTCAGTTGGGTCAGTCCAAGGGAGCCTTGGGCTTGTACAATAGTTTTCTCAAGCCCGTGTCACGTTATTTGCTCGGTAAAACGTTATTCGCGCGCGTAAACATTAAATCTTTAAAATATTAATTTTGTGTTTTATTTTTGATACAAATCACTATTTTAATTTGACCAATATATTTAAATTACCTTATTGAACCTTCTTTAAAATATTTGTCAGTTTCGTTCGGGTGTCGGGCGCGATTCGCGCGTTTTCGTTGCGTTTGTTACGTTTTAAGCAAAACGTCTAGGTTTTTCGTATATTATTATTTAATAACAATAATATAGGGTAAATAATTACTATTTAATTTATAAAATAGGTTTACATTATTTATGAAAAATTATCACCAACGCCGTATAGATTGTCGGACCTCGTCCGGTTGTTTCGCGTAATTACAAATAATCACGTAAGCGTATATAAACATATACAAGTAGTTACAAGTATTTAGCCTAATCAAATACTAAATACACGTAATTATGGTTCTAGCTTAAGGTAATCATTACCCTAAAGTGTCGGGTGTCACAAATATTGAGCAACCAAAATTAAAATTTTTGATGTATCCCCGATTCGTGCAGTTAATTTTAAATGAACAAATTCCAAATCTGCCTACACTGGATCAAATTCTTGGTGTTCTCTCTCACAAACCTAAAGTTTTTTCAAATATGAAGAGAGACTCCAAATTTTCTGGGAGGGTTACAGCATTGTTTCCATCAATGCTTCCTGCACCCTCCACCACAGCTGCACTTCTACCCACTGCTGTTGAACCATCTGCTGAGAGAGTGGACATACCCACCACTTCTCAACCCACAGCAGTTGGGGGTACCAAAAGAAAGCAAGGGACCAACAAACCAACCACTACCAAAGCCAAAAAGGCAAAAACACAGGCATGTGAGGCTCTTGCTGCTCAGGTGCCTCAACCAAGTGAATCATCACAGCATGTGGTCTATAAGGAGGTGGATGACCATTCTGGAAAGGCTGCTTCTACTGCTTCTGGCCAAATGGCAGAACAAGACAGAAGTAACATTAAAAAGACCCAAACAGAGGCAACACCAGAACATGATCCTTTGCAAGAAGGTGATTTTGGTGGACCCAGTACCAAGAACAGAGGGTCATTTGATGATCATGCTAGGCATGAGTCAGATGTTAATTCTGTCAATGATTCACCAAGGGAGTCACATCCTAAAGGTGATGAGGCTAGTATGAACTATAAAAAATTTAAGGATATGCTAGAGTTAATGTGGAAGGAGGTGGTGAAGCAAAAGAAAATCATCAAGAAGTAGTAAGCTGAGATAGATGATTTGAAAACAGTGGTGCTGAAATGCTTAAAGCAGGGTAAGAAGTACTACATCATTGATGATCAATACAAACGATCTGTACCTGTGCAACAAGCTAGGGTAGTTCTATCTTCCCCTGACCCCTCAGAAGATGCATTCAAAAAGGGGGAGAATGAACAGGGTAGAGATGAGTCTGAGGAAGTGGATGAGGAGATTGAAATGGAAACTGAAAATATGAATAGAGCAGGGGAGACAGAGATGGATGATAATGAGTTTGTGCAGACTCAGGATAGGGCAAACTCTGTGCAGACTAAGATTATAGAGGAAGTATCTAAAACTGCTGAGGTTAATGTAGGTGATAAAACACAGAAATTAAGGGCAGATGATGAAGGAGAAGAGGTGAATAAGCCTGAAGTTGAAAAGATTCAAGAGGCTGCTGCAGACAGGTATGCTCAGAAGTTTAGCAGAAAGAAAAGTGTACCATCTTTGCCTGGTTTCACAATCAGAGAGCCTGTTGCAACACCTACACTTCAAAGGGATGATTTACCTCGAATTGACCCAAGGGATAAGGGTAAAGGGAAGTTAGTTGAAGAGCCAAAACAGAAGAAACCAAAAAAAAATGCCTGATGCTGCCACTGCCAATGATGAGGAATATGCACAGAGGCTACAGGCTGAGTTGAATGCAGAGATGGATGCGGATTTAGTAAGAGTTGAGGTTGAACCTGGAAAGTTTGTGATGATGACCAAGGAGGAGGTTCACAGGTTTGATGAATGGATGCTCAGAAAGGAAAAAGAGGAGTCTGTGGAATATTTGGTGAATCAATTGAAAAGAAAGAAGGCTGAACAAGCAAGGATCAAGAAAGCAAATAAGCCAATGACCATTGCACAGAAGAGAAGGGACTTATATGATAAATTGAAGTGCACCATTCCTGCTGGGGTATTGAAAAAGATGACATATCAAGAGATGGTCAGGGCATATGAAATAGATATATTTGTGTCTTATCAAGAAAACCAGAGGAAGGAAGCAGAGTTGAAGAAAAGAGGAGAAAAGGAGGAAAAAGAGAAAGAAGAAAAAGAGTCAGTGAAGGAAGTGATTAATAATTTGGAGAGAGATGAAGGGCAATTGAATGTATTAATGATTATAAATCCAGTTGCTGCAGAGCCAATAAGTCAAGATTTGCCAGAGATTGTTGAATGGATGGTAATTAAACTGTTGGTACCTAAGAAGGAGGTGAAAATTAAAATAGTTAGAGCTGATGGAAGTGAATCTTTCTAGAGGTCATTGATAGAAATGTTAAGAAGATTAAGTAGGGCAGATGTGGTGAAAATGTATGAGATAGGGAAGGAGAAATTGGATGGAAAAAGATTTGATAGTATTATTGAAAAAATCACATGGGATTGGATAAAAATGATGTTTGAGCCAGAAGAATTTCCGTTTCAGTTTGGAACTTTCAAGATTGTGAGAATGTAGATGTATTTTGAGGTGTCTAGAGTACATCAAGTTATTTTGGATAACGGTGAGATTTTATATATGCTAACTGACAGGGAATATAATATGAATCTGAGTTTGTTGAGGAGTTTAAGGTTAGCAAAATTACATTCTTCTGTATGTAATGAGGCTGCTAAGGAATTGATTTATATGATATTAAATCAGATTCACAAGAAAGAACAGTTGGGAAAGAAATCTAGAAATTGATTTTGAAAGCATCTTCAAGAAGTTATAATGGAGAATTAGAAGAAACTTAATGTTGTAGAGGACTGATTAAGTTTAGGGGGAGATTATTAGGATAAACTGATTTGGGTTTGAATTACCACTGTTTTATAAAGTTGAAGAGAACGTGATTACCACTGATGGTTGAAGATTACCACTGATAGTGAAGATTACAACTGATTGAAGACTGAAGATTAACATTGCTACAAGAGTTAACACTGTTAGTTATATTTTGCAAGTAGTTTCCACTGTTTGTATAGTTAAAACTGTTAGTGTGGTTTATAGTGGTTAACACTGTTAGTTCAGTTTGTACTTGGACTTTCATAAATGAAGCAGTTACCACTGTTGAAAGTTAGTTTCTACTGAATGTTCAAATGTGGTAGTTAACACTGTTTATGATTTTGTGATAAGAGTGAGTCGGTTATGGAAGATATCTAATTCCATAATAATAGGAGATTGTACAGGACTCTATGTGTTATAAATAGAGATCCTTAAAACCTAGATTAGGTTACGAATAGTGATTGAAAAATAGCGCAGCTTCAAGGTGTAAACCCTACTACAAAAGGTGTATTCATCTTATTCTTATAAATAAGATTGGAGCTTTGGATTTAATACTCGTGTTTTGTTATTCATTATTCTCAATATTTATCTTTGATCTTTCTAATATTATTGAGTGTGATTCCGTAACTTCTCAATAATAATTAAAAGCTTGTTCAAGGTTACAAGTTTATTGAATTAAACAGGGACAGTCAGTTCTATATGAGACTTCACTAAAACCTTTGTATTATTGCGAGATATGCCTCTAGATTACGCCACATAGAGCAGCCCATGAGAGAATTCACACTCTTAAATAAAATAGACACCGACATTCTAAATTGTCTGACATCGTCATACCAAAGCTAGGTCGGATAGGAAACTGCTTTCTCTTCAATTTGAAACGGAACATGTCCTTTTGAGACGGACGTAGAGGAATTCTTGACAAAAATACTCGTTTTCCTGCATGTTGACCAATGGCTATTTCTGCGTCAATGACATTAAGTTGAAAACCTTTGCATATCAATCTTGTGTCATTACGTAATCCATTTGATGGATCAACATTTCGCAACAGGCATTGATGCGGCCGCCTACGGTCGGTCAGGAATTACCTTGTCATTGGACCGGCTGCTAGCGGCATCGTCTATTTATAGGCAAAGGTCCCAAGACTCCCGTACAAGCTCCAAAAGCACAAAATACAAGCCCGAAACAGCTCCGAACCTCAAAAAACTTAAAAATAGCATCACCGGAGGGAAAGGGATGCCGTATACGGCAACCTAGAGGTTGTATATGGGGTCTATAGGGCCGTATACGTTACCTCCAGGGCCGTATACGGTATATGTGATGTCGTTTGGTGTTTTGCCTATTGTTCGATACTTCGTTCGTTGCTTGTTTCGCGCGTATCTTCTTCGTTTCTTGTCCGTTTGGCTTGATTTTTTCGCCTATGATCTCGTAATTCCGTTATGCTTCTAATGATACCAAAATCATGAATTTTGGATGTGTGTAGCTTATACGTGCTTGGAATACGTTTGGTTGATCTTCGGATGCCGTATCTTCTCCTTTCTTTATCTGTTTTGCTTGATTCTAGATTCTCCGACTTCGTAATTACCTATGGATCATGTAATATAAGTTAGGATGTTGATATCACATGATAAATATTAGTGGAGGAATCAGGTGATGTTTATTCACTTCGTTTTGCCTGTTAATTGAACGTTTTTAATTATTTTTGTTACAACGTCTATATTTGAACCACTTTAATGAATTTTCGTAAATAACTATTGTTTTAAGATATTTTCACTAAGTATTGGCTCAAATAACAAGAAATAATATGCATAAAAATATGACTTTTTACGTTACATCAAATATCCCACACTTAGACGTTGCTTGTCCTCAAGCAATCACTTAGTTTGCATCTCGTGAAAACATTTTAAGACTGATTTGAGTTAAAATATTTTCAAGGGTTACCACTTCCTCATATAAGCAAGTTTTCTTAAGAACATAAGGGAAGATAAGGTGCTCCTTTCAGAATCAAGAAATGACTTTCTTAGGCATACTTTCAACTCTCGTGATCTTGGAGTATACATGACTAGGTGATCTCACAAAAGGTGGTCGCTCAATTCACTCAAAGTGTATCGGGTTACCTATCATTCTAGAATAATTGAGATCGCTCAATAGCCAGTCATGCAACACTCATCGTCAAAAGCTTGATCGAGAATCGGATCTCCATCACTTAGGTGAGGATGGTGCTAATTATCCAAGACATTCAAGAGGGTTGTGAGGGTTAAAGGGTATGGATAGTGGTGAGTTTTTGATTGAAAGGGTTTTGTTTATTGTTAGGTTCCCTGTTCTTGATCTCGACTTGTCGTTTGACTCAATTGAAAGGCGGAAACAATCAATTAAGCAATTGAAACGTAAACACAAACACAACAATTTTATAATCTTCTCGTATATATTAACACTTTAAGAATAAAGATTACAAACTCACAAACTCTCTCTTCTCACTCTCTCTGCCGTATCTCTCTCTTTCTCTAGGATTTTATCAACCTAAAAACGAAATTCTAACTCGACATATATACTAACCTACTGGACCCTGCGACACAAGCCCTATGTTGCAGGCCCAACCCATTGCGACACTGCCTTTGTGTCGCTTTAGCGACACAGGCTCTGTTTCGCATGAACAGTATATTGTGTATATTCTATACTTACATTTCGTTTACAAACTCGAAAATACAAACTTAACACTTCACACACTCAGACTAATTAACTTTAACAGGACAAACGTTGACCAACTGACTGACACACATTTATGCACCAACAAACTCCCCCATGTCATCAGCTTAGTCAAATAATCTTCAATTAGTCTTCACCAACAAACTCCCCCAATGAGATAGCTTGGTCTTCAGAAATCTTGATGTTCAGTTTCATGTGACTGACATCCAATTAGATCTTCAACTTCAGTGACCATCATCTCTTTCATCAATAGCTTCTCTAATAGTATTTATCTTCAAAGTCTTTGGAGAACTCTCATCAAGTCTTATCTTTTGAATATGAGCATGATATGTAACTTGAATAAAATAACTCAGAAATAAAATATTTTTGTAATTTTCTTTATAAGACAGAATTAAAATACTGAAAGCAATAAATAAATAATCTTTTTGGGGACAGAATTATTTTAGTCTGGTTAGGGATCATATCAGGATAACATGCAATTATTATGAAATAGTAAGTGTTATTTCGATTATCAGTATATTTGTCCACTTTAAATTTACGTGACATATTTAAAGCAGTTTTTCCAAAAATTATTTCAAAATGATTATCGATATTGTTGTCCACCTAAACATTTCATACTTAAATTAAGGAACTTATAACAGTCCTTTGATCTTATTATGAGTATGCATATTATTTGATATAAAACATATTTAAGATATACATTTGAAATTAAAACATGTTAGTGTTTTCCATGTAAAAAGTAATAACATAATAATATCTTTAGAACCAAGCTTAGAGGTGACAGTTCTGTACAAACATAAACAGACTGAACATTGATTCGGGTTGAACAAACATCAGTCTGAACAATTAAACTAGAGGGTACAGGTCTGTACTTTCGTACAATAGAGTACCATAGTCTAACACAAACCAGTACTAGGTAATCTATTTATAGATTTTCTCGCATATTTATACAATACTATAAGTTTGCAAGATTACCCCGAGTGCGTAATATTTGTCCGTAACTTAACACGGACTACGTACCGATGTCCTTTCAAAAAATATATCAGTTGAAACCAGGTCTGTATTTTCATACAACAAAGGAGACAACCAATATATTTCGCCAGAAAAGACCACATCAATATTTTAAACATAGATCATAACATGTTAAGCATCCAAATATTAAGACTACATGTCAAAAGTTCAGACTTAAAGTCCTATTTCAACTTAATGTCGTACATAAAAATATCTTTTATATAGAATAATATGCAAGTTTGACATTATGCTTCTTAAAAATTTAAATATGAATGTCTACCGATACATCATATAAGGAAGCTAATGTTTAGAAGAACTATTTTAACTATGCCAGATAAATCTACTGACACATCAAACATAAAACTTAAAGTTTCCATTTTGTAATTGTTCCCTGATGAACTATCATTTTCCAAGTTGTTTACAGACACAATTCAATGTCCATTTTTAGAAGTGTTGCAATCTCGCATCACTTCAGAAATTTCATCTATCCAATCACAAATCATCACACTTAACCACCTTCGAAACAGTCTCGTCTTCTCATCCTTGCAGTCAATAAATGTATTAGCTTTCAAAAACCTGACTACATCACCACAAACAAACGTTAGTACTTATGAGACACCCAAGCCTTGATAGACTTGGGTTGTCCACTTTCATCCATAACCATCACATCAATGAGTTTATGATATTTTAAAAACTCAGTTGATTTCATTGATGTGTCGTTTGTTGATTTAGGTTTCCAAACCTGGTTAGGTTCAGATGATTTGTTTTCAACAATGTTGTGCTTTTTGACTTGAGGTCTACTAGGCACACTTTTGTTTACTCTAGCCATAGGTTTTGGAGAGTTGGATGCACAACTAGATACAGGTAAAAACGAACCACGCCTTGAAAATGATTTTTGAAAAGAATTTCTAAATGTTGGGAAAAACAATGATCAAACCTAAGTTATAAATCTGAAGAGTCAAAATCTAACTCAGTTGTATTCAGGAAACTTAGTGAAATTCCTGAGTCTGTGTTTCTGAGTCTGTGCTACACAGACTGAAGAATTGTTTCTGAGTCTGTGCTGCACAGACTGAAGATCCTCACAGACTGAAAGCCATGCTCTTTCTGAAGACTTATGAATTCATCATCTGAAGAATGAAGATTGAATACAGAAGGCTTCACAGACTGAAGTTCACAGACTGAAGATCACAGACTGATGAGCACAGACTGAAGAGCACAGATTGAAGAATGAAAGTACAAATGTACAGGAGATATTCTTCTTTCCTTAGGCTAGATACAACTGATAAGATGTTTGAGAAAGGTCAAACATCATATAAAGGTTCTCTTCTCAGCAAAGAAACCTTTTACCTTTTTGCTTTTTCTATTTTCAAGAAAAGCAAAAAGGAAGGCGTGCAAAGTTGCCCAAGATGCATCTGTTATCCCTTGGACAACTATGTAAGCTGGATAATATAGAGTTACATCCAACTCTATAAATAGCAGTCCAAAAAGCACTGCTATTATCCAAGAAATTCAAGAGAATTAGTATACTAGACCTTTGAGCTTAGGCTAAAGCATTACCACACTTACTGTGAAGTTTGTAGTGATAACTGTATCTTTGTATACTACTTGGATCGTATTCAAACCATCTGTGTGGGTTTGAATACCTTGTCATCTTTGTGAGACAAACACTTTATTGTGAATAATACTTTGATTCATAATAAACTCTGTGTTAAAATTAATCTTGTTTTCCGCCTAGATTAATTTAAACTTGTTTGATATAAAACTTGGATATAAACTAATACGTTGAGATAACTGTTATTTAATCTGTATCTAAGTTTTGGGAACCTTGTGACCCAACAACTGGTATCAGAGCAAATAAAGATTTAATCTTTAACGATCAAAGGAACCCAGTTTATCAAACAATCATCTAAACCCATTTTTCTCTACATTTTCTCTTTGAAAAATGACTTCCTCTATTGCTATGGCTGGGAAGGGAATTCCAATCTTCAATGGTGTAAATTTTACCCACTGGAAATTGAAAGCTGAATGGTTTCTTGCTAGCATTCATGATGAAATGCTTAGAGTCATTCAGGAAGGACCCATTATTCCTGGCAGAATAGTTCCTGCTTCTTTAGATGCAAATGGTACTATTTTGACACCTGAAAAATTTGTTGAGGCTGCCAAAAGTACCTGGACTGATCTAGACAGGCAACTATATGCATTAGATTTTAAGGCCAAGTCCATACTGGGCAATGCAGTTACTGAGCCTATCTTTGCTAAGATATCTGGCTGCAAAACTGCTAAAGCCATATGGGATATGCTAACTGACCAATATGATGGTGTAAGTTTAGTACATTCCCAAAAGAAGAAGAATCTCATAAGAAATTATGAGAACTTCTCTGCTGGTCAAGGAGAGTCATTATCTGATATTCATACCAGATTTCAGATCTTAATCAATGATCTTGAAAGGTATAATATCATCAAAGGACAGTTTGAAATCTGTGCAAAATTTGTTGATGTCATTCCAAACACTTTTTCTGAAGTTATCACTTCATTAACTGTAAGTGAAAAATTGGAGACATATGATCTCTCTGGCTTGTTTGGACTTCTACTAAATTTTGAAGAAACCAAAGCCAGAAAGGATCTAAATGCCAAAAGGATTGCAAAAGATCCATCTGCTGCCCTTGTTGCAACAACAAGGAAAAATAGAGAACTTTTCTCTAGAGCAGATTACCATCTTACTCTTACAGACTCAGAATCAAATGATGAAACTGAGTCTCTAGAAGCTGAAATGGCATTGCTAGCCCAAAGGTTAGAAAAAGCAAGATTCAAAGGTTCAAAAGGAAGGCCAACTTTTGATCCTAAGAAAGCTACTTGCTATAAATGTGGGCAAGTTGGTCATATTTCTTCTGACTGCAGAGTGAAGATTGCAGAATCTTCAAGTTCTGATAAGTGGGAAGAAAAGGCCAAGAAGTACAAGAAAAAGTACTTCAACTCCAAGAAAATTAGAGATAAACAACAACCAAAGAAACTAGAGAAAGCTTTGGTTGTTGAACAATGGATAGATGAAGAATCTTCATCATCTGAGGATGATGAAGATATGTGCTTAATGGCTATCACAGAAAGCCAGTTTGACAAAGATGTCAAATTTGCAGAAAAGGCATGTGTTCATCCAGACTGGGACAGAGGATCTGCTTACAATGTAAATCATTTTAAACTTTACTATAGTGATGCAGAAAAACAGAAAATGTTTGAACACATCTGTGTAGATTTTTTGAAAAGACTGGAGGAAATACAAGATTTAAAAACCAAACTCAGTCAAGTTCAAAAAGATCTACAATCAAAAGTGAATGAAATAAACCAAAATAAACAGTACAAACTTGAGCTTGATGCTCAATATGACCTTCTCAAAAAGATCAAGCTGGAAAAGGAAGCTTATAAAAACAAAGCTGATCATTATGAAAGGATCTGTAAATCTTGGTGTATCTCATCACTTAAAAATGTGGACTGTTTATCCAAACAGATTCCAGCTCAGATACAAGCGGTCATAGGTGATGAGTTTGATCTTAAAAGTCACCTAAATTCAGAAATAAACTCAAAACCTACTATATTTGTACCTGAGATTTTACCTCATACTTTTAGTCATACTGTGGGAGACAAAGTTATATTGACAAATGCTTTTGTTAGACCAAAAATAGTTACT
This sequence comes from Gnaphalium uliginosum, assembly GCA_963930675.1. Classification (NCBI taxonomy): domain Eukaryota; kingdom Viridiplantae; phylum Streptophyta; class Magnoliopsida; order Asterales; family Asteraceae; genus Gnaphalium; species Gnaphalium uliginosum. Next base: position 33,607,257 of record OZ005681.1, read on the forward strand.
AAAGAACTAGTATATGAGACAGAGCCAGACTCTGAAGACACAGACTCAGAAATCTCAGTCTGTGAAACTTCTCAATCTGAACAGCCTGAACTTATAATCACTAATGAATCTTTAGAAACTATAGAACTTGAAAAGAAAAGATTTATAAAAGGCAAAGTTAATATTCCCACAGTACCATCCTTAAAAAGACAAAAAGAGGTAAAAGGAATCAAGAATAAACAGAAAGGTTACAATGTGTTTGAACCTTCCACATCTCAGTCTGTAACTGGTCCAGACAATAATATGCCAAATGATAAATCTAAAGGCATAAAACCAGTAACAAAGGAGTTAAAAAGATCTCAGTCTGTGAGATCTAACTGTCAGTCTGGAAAAATAAATTTTCAGTCTGGCAAACTTAACTCCAAATCTGTTTGTGTTAACACTCAGTCTGACTCTCAAAAGTCAAATCTTAACAACCAGACTGAGACCATTAAGCTGCTTAGTGAAAACTTAATGAAGTTAACCACAGATTTTAAAACATTTGTTGAGTCAAAACAAGAGTTTAACAGAGGATCTAGTGCAAATAATAACCCAAAATCCAAAAGGACCATTATGTTGAACAGAAAATGTTACAACTGTGGAAATCTGAGACATGAAGGTATTAAATGCACAAAGTCCATTTTTAAACAGCCAAAGGCTGCTTTGATCAAACAAATGTCTTCTACAAACAACAAAATCAAAAATAGAGAGGTTAAAAGTCAACTTCACAGACTTAGCACCAAAACTGCTAAAGAATTGACTTCAACCAACTCTAAAGAACCCATCAAAAGATGGGTTCCCAAAAGTAACTAATTAATTTTGTTTGTCCTGTGCAGGGTAACAGCAAATGGTACCTAGACAGTGGATGCTCAAGACACATGACAGGTTCCTTGAAGAATCTGTCAGAGTTTGTAGAAGAAGAAGGACCTTCTATCAAATATGGTGACAACTCTGTTGCCAAGATAAAAGGTTATGGTGTGGTGAAGGCTGGCAACATCAAAATAACAAAGGTGGCCTATGTTGAGGGATTAAAGCATAACCTGCTTAGTGCTAGCCAGATTTGTGATGATGATGGTGAAATCAGAATCAGAAAGAAGGCTGCTGTTATCTATAATTCCAAAGGCAAACCTATATTAGTTGCCAAAAGAGAAAGAGATATCTATCTCTTGGATCTTTCTTCTGCAGACAACAATGGAGAGACCTGTCTCTATACTCAGTCTGTGCCAGAACTAAGCTGGCTATGGCATAGGAGGTTATCCCACCTGAACTTCAAAAATATTAACCTCCTGTCAAAGAAGAAACTGGTTAGAGGTCTGCCTGATGTTACATTTGCAAAAGACAAACTTTGTCCTGCATGTACACTAGGGAAACAGACCAAGAACCATTTTCCATCCAAATTGTTAGCTACAATTGAACAACCACTGCATATGCTCCATATGGATCTGTTTGGACCCATGAGCATTAGCAGTTTGGGTGGAAAGAAGTATACACTTGTGGTTGTGGATGAATACACAAGGTATACTTGGGTCATCTTTCTTAAAGCTAAAAGTGATGCTCCTGAAGAGATTATTAATCTAATCAAGAGAGAAGAATTGCAGAAAGATGCACCTGTCAAGCAACTCAGGAGTGACCATGGTACAGAATTTAAGAATTCTACTCTCATTGAATTCTGTACTAACAAAGGCATTATTCAAAACTTTGCCTCTGTCAGAACTCCTCAACAAAATGGTGTTGCTGAGAGAAGAAATCGTACACTCATAGAAGCTGCAAGAACCATGTTATGCCATGGTCAAATGAAGGTTTATTTTTGGGCAGAAGCAGTTAACACTGCCTGTTATACCCAAAATAGATCTATTTTGGTCAAAAGGCATGGCAAAACTACATATGAGTTGTATCATAAGAAGGTTCCAACCATCCATTACTTCCAGACCTTTGGTAGTAAATGCTATATTCTCAATCAAAGAGATCAATTAGCTAAGATGGAACCTAAATCTGATGAAGGAATTTTTGTTGGCTACTCATCTATCTCAAAGGCCTACAGAGTCTACAACAACAGAAGGAATAAAATTGAAGAAACCATCAATGTCACCTTTGATGCTTCCTCTGCTAATGATGAACATGTTTCTCAGTCTGATGTTCATTTGTTAGAAGATTTATCTGTTGTGGGATCTGAATCTCAAATCCCAGTTGTTGTTAACCAACAACAGGACTCTGAAAGTGATAATGAAGATGATCAACCTGCTCATTCTATGACAATACCTTCATCAACAGAAGATGAATCTATGTCCAGAGATTCAAATTCTTCTGATACATGTGTTCAGTCTGGTAGTTTTCAGTTTGTGAACTCTACAGACTCAGACTTACCCTGTGTAGAAGATGATGCAGAACTCAGTTCTGCTATTCTTCCACCAAATGAGAATGATTTATCATGCAATGATGAATCACTTCTAGGAGTCAAAGAACACAAGTATCATCCAATTACAGAAATAATTGGAGATTATGTTTCTGGTGTACAAACACGAGCTAAAGTGTCAAACTTATCTACTGCAAACTTCTGTTTCTACACAAACTTCCTGTCAATCATTGAACCAAAGAAAGCTGAAGAAGCACTGAAAGATGATGATTGGGTTGAAGCAATGCAGGAAGAGTTAACAGAATTTGACAGAAACAATGTTTGGACCCTAGTTCCTGCTCCAAAAGGGAAAACCATTATTGGAACAAAATGGGTTTACAGAAACAAAATGGACAAGGATGGAGTGATAATCAGAAACAAGGCAAGGCTAGTTGCTCAAGGCTACAAGCAGGAAGAAGGCATTGATTATGATGAAACATTTGCCCCTGTAGCCAGAATTGAAGCAATAAGGTTATTCTTGGCATATGCTGAATTCAAGGACTTCAAAGTCTATCAAATGGATGTCAAGAGTGCATTTCTGAATGGCAACTTACAGGAGGAAGTCTATGTGAAACAACCTCCAGGTTTTGTAAGTTCCACTTTTCCAAATCATGTCTATAAATTGCAGAAAGCACTATATGGGCTAAAACAAGCTCCAAGAGCTTGGTATGACACCTTATCATCCTATCTTCTTAGTAATGACTTTACTAGAGGATCAATTGATAAAACTTTGATCTTCAAAAGGAACAAGGCAGATGTCATACTAGTCCAAATCTATGTTGATGATATTATATTTGGGTCTACTAATGAAAAATTGTGTAAATGGTTTTCAAACTTAATGTCAAAACAGTATCAAATGAGTATGATGGGTGAATTAACATACTTTCTTGGTCTACAAGTACATCAGAAACCTGATGGTATCTTCATCAACCAAGGTAAATATGTCAATGACCTACTTACTAAATATTCTTTAAAGGACTGTTCAATTATGAAAACACCAATGAGCACTGCAGATAAGTTGGATAAGGATCAGTCTGGCAAGTCAGTCTGTCAAACCACTTATAGAGGTATGATAGGATCTCTTCTATACCTCACTGCAAGTAGACCAGATATCATGTTCTCAACATGTTTGTGTGCTAGATATCAATCTGAACCTAAAGAATTGCATCTAAAAGCTGTAAAAAGGATTTTTAGGTACCTAAAAGGTACTCCCAACCTGGGTCTTTGGTATCCCAAAGACTCTGGTTTTGATCTAATTGGATATACAGATGCAGATTATGCAGGTTGTAAATTAGACAGGAAAAGCACTTCTGGTGGATGTCAACTGCTAGGTGGCAAACTAGTCAGTTGGTCAAGCAAGAAACAGAATTCTGTTGCTACATCCACTGCAGAAGTAGAATATGTGGCTGCTGGTAGTTGCTGTGCTCAATTGCTATGGATGCAACATCAACTAGCAGATTATGATTTGGTGTTTACAAAAACTCCAATCATGTGTGATAACCAAAGTGCCATTGCCATCACTGAGAATCCTGTGTTTCACTCCAGGACAAAGCATATTGAGATCAGACATCACTTTATCAGAGATTGTGCTGAGAAAGGTAAAGTGATTCTCAAATATGTGCCCACAAATGACCAATTAGCAGATATCTTTACTAAACCTTTAAATGAAGATAGATTTTTGTATCTGCTTGGTCAACTAGGAATGCTCAACCCCTAGTAAAACCTTGAATCTGTATGATTCAATTCTCAGTCTGTGTCTGCTTTTCAATCTGTATAACTGTATTCTCAACTACATACAATCAAAAAGCACAGACAAAGAGATGTTTTTGTACATACTTTCTAAGAAAATACCAAAAAGATTTTAAATTCTGTTATTTTCTCTTAGTCTGTCTGTTATATGGCTCAGTCTGTGTGACGTCACCCAGACTCATTGCACAGACTGATTATATACACTCAGACTAAATGCTTTTTAATTTTAATATATTTATTTATTTATTCTATTTTTTTTAAATAAACAACAATATCTTTGCATTTAATGCTTTAACCATCTTTATGGTAATAATCATTAAAAGTTTTGGCGCTTGTTGTCTATTTATTTGCTCAATACAAAAAGTGCACGTGCCTCAGCGCTACTGTTGCAGAAACAGGGATAAACCGTCCAAGTGGGTCCCATTTAACGGAAATTTAATTTCTACAAATACCCATTTATGTTTTCCCCCTTTCTTCTTCATTCGTACTTGCACACCAAAAACAAACAGAGTCTATAAACCCTAAATCGCTCAACCATTTTCAAAATCAATTTCTAAAATTTCTTCAATGGCTGATCAATGGGTTTACACGGCACCTGCCAACATCGCTGCGGCTAAACCCTTCAAACAAGGGAAACAGGTAAAACTCTGTATCAACAATCAAGTAGCTACCGTTTGCATCCCTGATTCGAAAAAGAATAAAGGGTTTGAGGAACTAACTGCTTTTATGTCTGCTCATCCATTAAGGGGAGCATTCTTTAACACAGTTCCTCAAATATACCCACATTTTTTAATGGAATGGTGGTATACTTGCTCCTCAAATAATACCAATATTTCAATTACTGGTACTATTGATCATGGTAAACGGGCAGTTACCATTGATCAGGAGTTAATTAGGAATGTCTTAGACCTGCCTTTGGGAAATAATTTTGAACCTATTCCAACCAAAGAAGCAGCAAGGGCTTCTCTTACTTTGGTTGGATATACCAAAGAAAAAGGCACAATTTTGATGTCAGGATTCACCCCCAAATGGAAATTTTTAATTTCTGGCATCATTAGGAGTCTAGGAGGTAAATCTGGTAGCACAGGGGAGCTAAATGAGTTTGAAACTCAGCTGTTGAGCTCATTCATCACTGGTTTAAACATCAACTTTGCAGAGTTGTATTTTCAAGAAATTTTAAAACTGGTGAAAGAGTCAAACAGAATTTTTAATGTACCTTTTATAAGGCTACTCTCCCTGTGCATCCAATCCAGGTTATCTGGGTCTGTATATATGTCCTTTAATAATAAAGTGGCAGATATACCTATTCCTGTGCTCACATATAAAGTGTTTAACCATCCGGTTCAACTTTCTGGAGCACCTATCACTGCTGCTATGCAGCACTGGATTGATCACCCATATGTTGCTTCTGCATCCATGGAGGGTGATGATTCAAGTGATAGTATGGGTAATAAGACCCAGGCTGTTGAAGATCGTGTGGCTGAAGCAGAGCACACAGACTCTGGGGATACAGACTCAACTCAGTCTGTGCACTTGGAGTCAGACTCAAACATTCCTGAGTCTGTTCCATCTTCAACAGAAGATGCAGGTAGTACTTCTTCTTCATCTAAGGACATGGATATAGATCCACCTTCTTATCCTAGCCCATCCTCACCCACAAAAGAGAGTCCCAAACAAACCAACCCAGATGAGTCACCACTCACTCTGGAGGAATCACCAGACTCAACCCCCAAAAGTATAGCACAAATGGAATCATCATCCATGGAACTGGATGTCAACAGAACACCTTCCAGTGCTGTAGACCATTCCATTACAGCTCTGCTAGAGTCTGTGGTGCCAATGGCTACCCAACTGACCCAACCTACACCTAGTTTAGTCAGCTTGGATACCCACATTGCTGCTGCTACACTGACCCCTGTAGTAAGCATTGAAGAAGATGCTCCAATCCTGAGCACTACCAACCCCCTCTTTACCCCACTCACAATGGCTGGACCCATATTGACCACTAGTCCTGCACTAGTTCACACTCCAGTGAGTCTTTTCTTACACCCCTTTGCACAGATTGCCAATGCCCCAGTCATGTCACAGACTGAGGTACAGATCTCCTCTTCTTTGCTCCATGATCTACCATCTTATCACCAGATGGTTAGTGAGGGCATACAAACTTCAACATCAGTTGCCAGTGATACTGCTCCATTACACCAGGAACTGTTTGAGGCAACAGGTGCAACACAATCATTTCCCCGTGATATCTTATCCTATCACCGGATTAGATCTGAGGGAACAACTACACCACTCAATGCCTATGATCGCTTTTCCATGCACAGGACACATAGTGAGGCAAAGAGTGCAACACCAAAAGATTCCAGTGATCTTGCTCAGTTTCAACATGAGTCAAGTGAGGAACACATACCATCACCCAATTCTAACCACTCCAACCAGACCCAGTCTGTGCCTTCTAGTACACTTAATGATGTGCTTTCTGCCATCAACAGGTTGTCTGAATGGGTACAGACTGAGTTCAATAATAATAAGAAAGAGCTAGAGAAGATGAAGCATCTAGTCTCTACTATGGTGGATAAAGTGGATATGCTGGAGGAAAAGGTATCCAATAGGTTAGATGAAATGCAGACCACCCTCTCAAACTTGGTAGATAATGTCAAAAAGGGGGAGAAAATGAAGCATGGGTCTGCAGAAGCTAAAACCTCAAAAGATAAAGATTTAAATAATAAATCCTTAGATTTAGGGGGAGATAGCAGTGAAGGAGATGATGGAGATGATGGACCCAAAGGTGCTAGGGTGAAGTCTCAGACTGAAGCTCAGTCTGTGCCACAGACTGAAGATATGAGTGCACAGACTGAGGGGGAGCAAGAGAGATTGCAGTTAGGTGAACATGCTGAGATGGTTGCACAGACTCAGGGGGAGTCATCCATTGTCTTACACATAGACCCAATTGCAACTATCTCAACCCAAGGTCAGCTGGAGTTGAAAAGACCAAGGGAAGAAGAAGAAGAAGATGTTCAACCTCTGTTAATCAAGAAAGCCAGGAAAATGAAAAGAATGGCCAGGAGGATTCCTGAAAGGGATATCTTTGATTCCCAACCAAAAATGAAGGGGATCAAAACCTGGGACCAGTTCTTAAAGCTGGCAGAAGAACAGGACAATGATGGTGATGATGATGATGCCATCAATCCTGACTGCAGTTCTGAGTCTGAAGTTTTCAGAAGATCAGATGATGATGAAGATGATGCTACTTTTGGAGGTGTAGGTGAAGGAGCCTCAAAAGTCAAGACTGGAGAGTCTCAGTCTGTGCCTTCTGAACCTGCACAAACTGAGACACAGCATCAATCACAGACTCAGAGCTCAGAGCAACCAGCAGCAAGCACTGATGTTCTAATTATCAGTGCTGAAGCCATTCAAGCTGAAGCCTATCCTGCTAGACCAACCACATCAACCAGAACACTGCCTCCAGGTAGAAGTGAGATTGAAGACAGAATGCAATGGAGAAGTGCTCATCTGATAAGCACTTATCCTGGGTCAAGCTCTACCATGGAAGAAGTAATGGATAAGGGTAAGGGCAAGGAGATTGCCTTATCCAAGCAGGAAAGATTAAGCAAGATCAAGAAGATGGTGGATGATCATGCTGCTGGAACAAGAAATCCTGAACTGTCAAATCTACAGGATGAGCTCTTGCAACAAGAAGCTACTGCTCAAGGTATGACCTTAACCGAATACTTAAATGTATTATCAATTGAAGAGCAGAAGCTGAAGGAAGCAAGATTTGTTGACATGCTCTCCAAAGAGTTAGAAGATGAAAGTTGTTCACAGACTCAGATCAGAATGAGTCAAGTTGAGCAACAGATCAAAGAAGATGAAGAGCTGTTAATAAGATTACAGAAGATAGAGAGCCTGAAACCAAAGCTACAAGCCACTTTCCAAAAGTCAAAGCTCAAGCAAAAGATCAGAGAATGTCATCTGAACAAGATTGGACAGAAATTAAAGCTGGAGCTGACTTTGACCAAGAGCAAGAAGATGGTATGGGTGGATGAACTGTACACTCTAGGGCTTAAGGAATGGCAATCCATTGCCAATCTTTTGAAGAGCGCAGCTGACAAGGATCTGAAGAAAGAAGTTCTGGATGAGCTATCTTACCTGATTGAGCTAGTTCTCAGTCTGGGGCTCATCTCAGAAGAAGAATACAAGTTGTTTTGCATAGCAAACAACTTTGTAATCAAGAAGAAGTCAGCTGGGTTATCCACAGAGAATGAGCAGAGAAGGGAGCATCCTCTACCCAAAGGTATTGTTTTCATAGATAGATCTTATGTACAGACTGACAACATTGAAGGTCTGTGCTATAGAGATATCAATGGGATAGAGTGCTTCCAGGATCAAAATGGACTATATAGAGAGTCTCTGCTACACTGCATTGCCCTGCTGAAGGAATGCAAACATTCTCAAGCCAGACCATTCAGAAGAAGACTGATCAGCTGGTTATTCAACAACCTTTCCCAACTCAGGATGATGATTGGACTTGAAGATATCTGCAAGAAGATCATCCTAGAGTATCAAGAATTTGAAGACAAATCTGATAAGGAAATGGAAGAACTGTTGAAGAGGAAAGTGGAAAAGATGAAAGAGATCAGGGCTCAGAGAAAGGATTGAAGATTGTTAGATTTTTGATTTACAATCTTATGTAATAATTGTAATATTTTTGTGAACTAACTGTGATTCTGACTTTATATATATATAAGTCTTGATCCATATGTTATGATTCACCTTAGTATTTATTATTTCTCTATTATCTTTTGTAAATAGATTTTGACATCATCAGATAGGGAGAGATTGTTGGGAAAAACAATGATCAAACCTAAGTTATAAATCTGAAGAGTCAAAATCTAACTCAGTTGTATTCAGGAAACTTAGTGAAATTCCTGAGTCTGTGTTTCTGAGTCTGTGCTACACAGACTGAAGAATTGTTTCTGAGTCTGTGCTGCACAGACTGAAGAATTGTTTCTGAGTCTGTGCTGCACAGACTGAAGATCCTCACAGACTGAAAGCCATGCTCTTTCTGAAGACTTATGAATTCATCATCTGAAGAATGAAGATTGAATACAGAAGGCTTCACAGACTGAAGTTCACAGACTGAAGATCACAGACTGATGAGCACAGACTGAAGAGCACAGATTGAAGAATGAAAGTACAAATGTACAGGAGATATTCTTCTTTCCTTAGGCTAGATACAACTGATAAGATGTTTGAGAAAGGTCAAACATCATATAAAGGTTCTCTTCTCAGCAAAGAAACCTTTTACCTTTTTGCTTTTTCTATTTTCAAGAAAAGCAAAAAGGAAGGCGTGCAAAGTTGCCCAAGATGCATCTGTTATCCCTTGGACAACTATGTAAGCTGGATAATATAGAGTTACATCCAACTCTATAAATAGCAGTCCAAAAAGCACTGCTATTATCCAAGAAATTCAAGAGAATTAGTATACTAGACCTTTGAGCTTAGGCTAAAGCATTACCACACTTACTGTGAAGTTTGTAGTGATAACTGTATCTTTGTATACTACTTGGATCGTATTCAAACCATCTGTGTGGGTTTGAATACCTTGTCATCTTTGTGAGACAAACACTTTATTGTGAAAAATACTTTGATTCATAATAAACTGTGTTAAAATTAATCTTGTTTTCCGCCTAGATTAATTTAAACTTGTTTGATATAAAACTTGGATATAAACTAACACGTTGAGATAACTGTTATTTAATCTGTATCTAAGTTTTGGGAACCTTGTGACCCAACACTAAATAACGAAGTTCTTGGCATCCCTCTACCAAACCTATCTAGGGATAATAACCGACAATCCCTAATGATGTGACCCTGTTGACCACACTGAAAATACGACCGCCTCTCCACATACGGCCTTTTCAAGTGACTCCCCTCAAATTGTTTTGATAGAGGATTTACTGAGGTAGGCTTAGAGGTTGAGGCATTTACAGAACATGAACACGTATGCGTACATGTTGATGTAGAAGCCTCTAAAGTTGAATAGGTGGATGTTGAAGGTTGGTCATTCTTAGACTTTTCATTTGAATCCTTCTTTTGAGTTTTCATCTTCTTGGATTCATTGTCAACCTTGCTTTTACCCTTATTATTAAAAACCTTTTCAGATTCATTTGTAATTATATGATTTTCGGGTTTAACATCAACCTTTTCAATTTTAATCTCAGCCTCTTCAGTTAAGTCTTTTACCTCAACAATCTCTTCAACATTAACTGGAGGCACACCTTTAGCCTTAACAAACTCAGGCTTTTTAACAGTTGGTGCTGTATCAGACACTGACTCAGTAACAGATTTTGTATCTACCTTTGAAAAGGTAGGTACAAAGTCTTTGGCTGCATACTTTGAAGGCATTGGCAGATAGTCAGAAGGAGGTGGTACATAGTGGTAACCAAGACCAGCCTTACTCTTCGTATATGACTTTTGCGATTGGAGGATCTCATCAAAGACCAGTGAGGATGTTGAAAAATTAGACAGCTTTCTTTTTAAATCAATTACTTCGGCCTGTGAGTCAGCAAGTTCCTTTTTCATAAACTTTTTCATATTCATATAACTGTCTATTGCGTCTTGCTGACTACAAATTTTGGCCCTAAGTGCTTTTCTTTCTTCGAAAGCAGCATTTAGTTTTTTATCAAAAGTTATATCATTTTCTTTTAAAATTTTATTTGCCTTATTAAGTTGTTCTAACTCAGACTTAAGGCGTTCATTATCCTCACTGTACCTATTAACTTTGTTAGTTAATTTGATACATGACACACAAGATAATGGCTCTTCAATAGGTACCTCAGGTTTACTCGTGATGTGAGCCATGAGAGCTTTATTTTCGCTCGGATCAGCATGTGCACTCCAATCATATGCTTCTTCATTCAACATTAGGAAGGCATTTGAAGCGGTAGTAACAGGTTGCTTAGAAGGAGAAGGCTTTGTGAGGCCAGATGGGGGCTGTTTGGCCTTCTCACATTCTTTAGCAAAATGCCCAAGATTCTGACAGTTGTAGCATCGCACTTTGCTTTTGTCGAAACTTAAACCTACATCATTTTCATCTTCCAGGTTCTTTCTCCCAGTTCTCTGCAAGTACTTTTTGGCTTTTCTAGTTAACATAGCCATATTCCACTTGATATCCATTCTTTCGAGATCATCAGGGTCGATCTGTTCAAAATCCCTTCAGTGAGATCAATGGTACTGGTCTTCTTTGATAAGAAACTGTCATACGCGCTGAGAAAAGCTTGGAAGACAGCTGCATTTTCTTCAGTAGCCAGTGTCGGTGGTGAATTGGAAGAATAATATGCTCTTCCCTGTGATGAAGCACCTGTATGATTACTAGATGCTGAAGTAACACCGGACAGGAAAGCCACCCCACCAGTGCTCTCATCAGTAGGAGATTGAGCCCGATACAAGCTAGGATCTTGAACAGAGGCACTTGACTTCGTTTCTTTTCTTTGCATGTCAAGTGCATAAGCTTGCAGTCTCCCAATGAGATCTTTTAATGACAGTGCCATAACCTCCTCTTGTTCTTCCATCATCATGACACGTTGATCCCATTTCTTAGGTAAAGCACCTAATAGTTTCTTATTCACATCCTCTGTAGCTAAAATGACTCCACCTTCAGATAACTCATTAACCAACCTTGAGTATCTATTAAACAGTTAAGTAACAGATTCATTAGGCAATATATCAAACAACTCAAACGGTTTCTTCACGAGGTCCAGTTTACTCTTTTTATATTTTTCGTTTCCCCCACAATGCTTTTCAATGGCTTGCCAAAGATCGTAAGCATTGTCGTAATGTTTAAACAATCTCATTACGTTAGTAGCTAAACTCATTGTTAAAGCGGAGTGAGTTTTTCGTTCTAAATCCCATAACTTCTTCTCTTTCGGAGTCATAGACCTAACAGTTTTTTGTGGAGCAACTCCTGGGAAGTGTCCATCAGCAAGAGGATGAACATATCGTTCAAGGAAGGGAATCATCATATCAGGATCATTATAGGAGATGAAACCCTCAAATCGTATTCTCCAATCAACATAATTAGTATTGGCAGTGAATAATGGAGGTTTATTAGTGCTGCCGATCTCATTGTTATGTTTTAATAATTGACTAAAGCTTTGAAGAGACATTTTAAAATAGAAATTTACCAAATGACTAGTTTTCAAATTTAGCCTTTTTGACTTTTCCCTCCAAATTTAATTTGAAAATATCAAAAACTACCGAGTAAAACGAAACTTTCTCAAGACCAAAGTTAAGAACTTTTAAGCTTAAGAACAAAATTTGATAATGCGAAAAATTTCCCGCCAAAAGACTCTTCTTTTTTTTTTTTAGCGACACTAAGGTCGTGTCGCAAAATAGAGTCGCAGGCTGTGTCGCAAAGTAGTGTCGCAGACTGTGTCGCACACTAGTGTCGCAGGCTGTGTTGCAGGCTAGTGTCGCAGACTGTGTCACGGGCTGTGTCGCAGTTCAAGTTAAATCAACCCTAGTAGCGACACAAAAGTTTGTGTTGCACCTAGTGTCGCGGCCAGCAGCTCCAAAAACTCTAAAAATCTAATATTTTCGAAACCCTAACGAATTTCGAACGATAATCGACAAACAAACCTAGAGATACACTTCCAGAAGCTAAATATTCAACTGATTTGACCCAAAACCTTGATCAAACCACCAAAAACACCACGAATCAAACCGAAAACGTTTCAATTAACGAACAAATCTTCAAACAAACGCCCGAAAGCTCTGATACCACGTGTTAGGTTCCCCGTTCTTGGATCTCGACTTGTCGTTTGACTCAATTGAAAGGCGGAAACAATCAATTAAGCAATTGAAACGTAAACACAAACACATCGATTTTATAATCTTCTCGTATATATTAACACTTTAAGAATAAAGATTACAAACTCACAAACTCTCTCTTCTCATTCTCTCTGCCATATCTCTCTCTCTCTCTCTAGGGTTTCATCAACCTAAGAATGATATTCTAACTCGATATATATACTAACCTACTCGACCTTGCGACACAAGCCCTATGTCGCAGGCCCAGCCCATTGCGACATTGCCTTTGTGTTGCTATAGCGATACAGGCTCTGTGTCGCACGAACAGTATATTGTGTATATTCTATACTTACATTTCGTTTACAGACTCGAAAATACAAACTTAACACTTCACACACTCAGACTAATTAACTTCAACAGGACAATCGTTGACCAACTGACTGACACATATTTATGCACCAACATTTATGTTAAAAACTTCTAAGATCATGAAAAACTTTATTAGAATGGAACGGAGATTTGATAGCTATCTGTCTTCTATTGGATTTTGTTTTCTCAAGTGGATGATACTTTCGAAGTACTTAGCTTTATTTTTATTTTTCTTTTCTTATTCAGAATTTCTTTGCTAGAGAATTTCCAAGGATATTTTTATTTCCTTTAAACAATGTTAGTACAAGATGTACAATTTAGTGTCAGTTAGCTTAGGTTTAATTTTGTAAAGTTTCTGTTTTTGTCTAAGTCTGATTTTGCGAAACTTGTAATTATGCGAAACTTATATAGTGCGAAACTTAGAGAGTTTCGCTAGGTGTGACCTGTCTAGACTGCGAAACTTAGAAAGTTTCGCATAATGCGAAACTCCTGAGTTTCGCATGTCGAGGTTCGCAGGTTCTCTATATATATTCACAAGTTTTGGTCAGTTTTGGTTACACTTTTTGAGAGACTTTTTGATGCGTTTTGTCTGTAAACTCTCATTACGTTCATGATTGTAATTGATTGATCATATCAATACACAGAAGCTTATTCAATCGATCTCTGTTTTGTTTCGGTTTATTTTCACTCACGGTGATTAACTAACTCATTGATTCCGCAAACGTTTTAGTGCAATTGGCTACAGGTCTTGGAATTACAAGTGGTATCAGAGCTGTTGTGGCTTGTTGATTGCATTTACATCGTGATTTGATAGAGATTCGATTCGGTTTTATCTTGGTTTTTAAAACAGGGGCTGTTTAATGTATTTTGATTGGAAATTGTTCGAGTTTTTGATTGATTGAGACCGCTTATACATTGCTTATGTAATTACGAGCAGTTTAAGATCATAATTTGGACATCTGATTCAGTTTTGAGTGATTTGAATCTTTGCACATCTGCTGGTGTGCGAAACTTCAAGAAGGCGAAACTCTTTGATAACCGTTTTTCTTGCGAAACACATTCGCGGGTGTTTTTGAACTCTCCGAAAATTGTTCTTGCGAAATTCAACTGCGAAAGTTGACTAAGTGCGAAAGTGTTCTTGCGAAAATTCTTGTGCGAGTGTTATCTTGCGAAAGTTGTTAAGTGCGAGTGATAACTTGTGCGAAACTTTGACTTTCGCATATATTGTGTAAGTTTCGCATAAACAGTAACACAGGAAGTTTCGCAAAATCAGTGTTAGAGAAAAATGGCTTATGTAAATTTTCAGAATATGATTAAGTACGATAATGAAATGGGCACAACGAACAAACCCCCTAGGTTCTTGTGTCAGAACGATTATGAAGATTGGAAGTACCGATTTGAATCATTCTTAGCATTGTATGATCCAGATTTGATAATTTCACTTACAAAGAAGTATGTGCGACCAAGAGCCGAAGGGAATCATAGAGGAGAGGTTCCGTTTAAACCAATCAAGCAAATGACGATCGAAGAAAAGAAAGAATATGATCGAGATAAGAAGGGTCATGCTGTTATTTCTATGTGTTTACCAAAGGATATTCGTGCTTGCTTTAAGAATTTGGAAACTTCCTATGAGCTGTACGAGGCAATGGCTAGGCGATTTGGAGGAAATGACAAGTTGAAGAAGAATAAGAAAAACTTACTGAAAAAGCAGTTTGATGTTTTCTCTTATCTTCCAAATGAATCATTTGAAGAGCTGATAACTAGGTTTTCTCAGTTAATGTGTGAATTGAAAGGTCATGGGGTTGAGTATGATCATATAGATGTGAATGAAAAGTTGGTGGAAGCTTTGGCACCAAAATGGGATTTCAGAGTGATGCTGCTCAAGGAAGATGAAGGATTGGAAACTTATGAGCTAGAGGATTTAATCGGTAAATTGCAGGTGTATGATCTTGAAATGAAGAAAAAGGAACTTTAAAATTCAACTGGTCAAAATCCTGGATTATATAGTGTGAAAAGTCAAGAGAATACAACAGCATTATTCTCTAGTCCTGATTCGTATACTCAGAATGCTTCTATTGGTAACATTAGTTATGGGTATACAAGTCAGGGTCTACCTTCTGCTTCAAGTTCGAGTACATCAAATCAAGCTGTATCCAAGATGACAGACGAGTATGCCACAGTTGTTACTGCATTCCTATCTTCTTATGAAGCATTTATCACCGGTAAGGTATCAAGTGTGGATATAACTAAAGAAGATTACGATCAGATCCATCCTGATGATCTGGAAGAGATGGATTTGCAATGGAATTTGGCAATGTTGACAAGAAAGGTGAAAAAGTTTCTACAAAGAACAGGGAAAGCTAAGCTGGGAGGAGATAAGTCTGGAGTTGGTTATGATAAATCTAAAGTGAGGTGCTATAATTGACAAAATTATGGGCATTTCGCTAGGGAATGTGAAAAGGGAAAACAACCATCGTCTGGATTTACAAAACCAACTGTTCAGAAGCAAACTCAGCAGCAGCATTCTCAATCGCAATATCAAGCAAGACAAAGGAAAAGCTTGTACTTCCTCCGCGTTGGTTACAACTTCAAATGAATATTATGATTGGAGTGGTCACGTAGATGATTATGCTCAGAATCATGCCTTGATGGCCGACATCACTGAGGTTGATTCATCTCAATTTGATAATATTTGTTCAAAATGTGCTGACATGAGTGATAGTAATAAGCTTAACAAAGTTTTGGTGGAAAATGAGAAACATTTTTTAGAAAAGTTTGAGACTTCAAGGATTGAAACTCATGATTTGAAAGTTAAAATTTTAAATCAACAAGACATCATTGATAGTTATCTAACTGAAATTTATTTGTTGCAGAAAGAGAATTCTGAAGCTCAAATAGAAATTTTAAATTTAAAAAGAAAACTTTCTAATCTTTCCACTTCATCTCTAGTTTTAGATGAAATTATCCACTCTCAACGATTGGATACTAAGACTAAAACAGGCATTGGGTATCACATGGTTCCTCCTCCTAAATCATATTCCCAAATGCCTACCATTGATGAGAGTTCTGAGTTTACAGCTAAACATCCTGAAAATGAGAAATTGCAAGTTAATGACAAACCTCAAAAGAAGGATGTCAAAATAGAGATGGTTGAAGAAGTTGAAGAATGTGAAGAGCTCAAAATGGTTGACAAGCAAAATGTCAAACCTGAAAATTATATCATCACAAATGAATATGTGAATTTGCCAAAATCAGTGGCTATTGATAAAATTGAGATTTCACAAAGGGAAACTAACAATAGTATTCCTAAAGTTCAATCCTCTTCTAAATGTCAAACGAAAATTTTGAAAATTCTAAAGAGGGAAGAACCTGAAGTTAAAGAAAATTTGAAAATCTCAAGCAATTTACAAAAGATGTGTTCAAAAACTTGCTCTTCATCTTCACAATCAATTTCTTCAAAGAATACTAAATCAAAAGAAGTAGCTTCAAGTTCTTATGCTCATCATGTTTTTGAGAAAAGAACTTGTTACTTCTGTGGCATACGTGGACATCTTTTAAGAGATTTTTCGACATTATGCTAAGAAGCTTTTGAGGCAAAAACAAATAAAAAATAAAAATCTGCAACCAAAAGTTTCTTCCACGACTCTCAAGAAAGATGTTCAAGTAATCAATGTCAAAAGGACATTAAAGGACAAAATTGTTAAATCTTTCAAGTCAAAATGGATAAAGAAAGATTCCACAAGTAGTAACTCAATCTCAATTCCCAAAGATTTTAAACAAAATTCAAAGGAGATTGATGTTATTATTTTGGATGCTAGTGGACGACCCAAGGCCTCCAAGGCTTGGGTCTCCATTCAAAACTAACTTTTCTCATGTTTATGTCTGAACAACTATCATCTCGCGCAATAGATAATATTTGGTATGTGGATAGCGGTTGTTCAAGACAGATGACAGGCAATTTATCTCTCCTAACGGATATTAAATCCAAAAACGGAGGATATGTTGCCTTCACTGGAGACAAAGGTGGAATGATCACAAGAGAGGGCACAATATCTAATGGAGATATAAGCTTCGAGAAAGTCAATTATGTTGAACAATTGCAGTATAATCTTCTCAGTGTGTCTCAAGTATGTGATTAGAAGATGTCTACATGGTTCAATGATAAGGAATGTTTGATACTGAAACCGGGGTTTGTGGTACCGGAAGAGTGGATTCTTATGCGTGCACCAAGCAACAAGGATACGTATGTTCTTCATATGAGAACGGTTTCAACAACAACGAAGCATACTTGTTTAATATCCAAAGCATCTGAACGGGAATCAATTATTTGGCATAGGCGAATGGGGCATATTCATTTCCGGAAAATGAATTACTTCGTAAAACATGATCTGGTAATTGGTGTGCCCAAACAAACGTTTTCTTTATCCGATTATTGCATTCCTTGTAGAAAAGGAAAACAAATAAAGAAAGCGCATTTGCCTAAGCTAGAGAATTCGATTGAAGCTCCATTGGAATTGCTTCACATGGAGTTGTTTGGTCCTGTGAATATTCAGAGCATTGGTGGAAAATGTTATTGCTTGGTAGTTACGGACGATTATTCTAGGTTTTCATTGGTTTACTTTTTGGCAACCAAGGATGAAACTCCGGAAATACTCAAGTACTTATTTCTCAAGCTAGAGAATTTGTTTTCTTTGAAAATTAAGAAACTTAGAAGTGATAACGGAACAGAGTTTAAGAATCATATTCTGGAGCTCTTTTGTCTTCAGCATGGGATTTCCCATCAGTCTAGCGCCCCGAGAACACCGCAACAAAATGGGGTCGCTGAAAGGAAAAATCGAACTCTTATTGAGACTGCCAGAACAATGTTATCGGATTCTAAATTGCCGATAACTTTTTGGGCTGAAGCAATAAACACAGCTTGTTTTGTTCTTAATAGAGTTCTTATAGTGCAGAGAAGACATAAAACCTGTTATGAGTTACTAAATAATCGAAAACCAAATCTCAGTTTCTTGAACCATTTGGCTGTCCATGCCTTTTGCTAAATACTAAGGATCGTTTATCTAAGTTTGGAGAAAAATCAAGTGATGCATATTTTCTTGGTTATTCAACAACCTCACCAAATAAACGTGTCTATAATAAAGCAACCAGAAAAATTGAGGAGTGTTTTGAGGTTGAATTCTTAAGACACACACCTCCTCAAGCTGGAACAGGGCCGGATTGGTTATTTGATTACGATTCTTTTTTTAATTCACTAGAGGTTTTTTCTGAAGCTGTGAATTCACCAGTTATTATGTTTGGGGGAGATGATGATCTAATTGTACCCGTTATTTCATCTCCTTCTGAACCGACTTTTCTTACTGCTACTCCGTCAACTTCGTCTTCTCTAGTTGAACCAACAATTCCTGAAAATGATGCTGAAGATAATAATTCCATTCATGATGAAGATTTCCATGAAACATCAACTGAATTAGTCGATCAGTCACATGATGAACATAATTCAGAAGATGAAGCAATTAGTGGTCCTGATGCTACTAATTTGGATTCGTCTTTGGAAGCTGAAATTGTTCCCTCTACGCAAATTCATTCAACACATCCTATTGAGAACATAATTGGAGATGCATCAGTTGGTGTTCAAACAATAAATCAGCTTAAAAACATCGACTGCATGTTTGATGACTCAAATGGAGTCATGTTTCTTATCACAAATTGAGACGAAAAATGTAAAAGTTGCATTAGAGGATTCTTCTTGGGTGGAGGCAATGCAAGAGGAATTGCAACAATTTGTAAATTACAGGTTTGGACCTTAGTCGAGTTACCAAAGGGTATTTACTCCATTGGTATTCGATGGGTCTTTCAAGTTAAAAAGGACGATCGTGGCGTGGTCGTTCGTAATAAAGCCCGACTTGTAGTTCAAGGCTTTACCCAAATAGAAGGCCTTGATTACGATGAAGTGTTTACACCAATTGCAAGACTTGAATCAATTCGATTGTTCTTGGCATATGCCTCGTACATGAAATTCAAAGTCTTTCAACTGGATGTTAAAAGTGCATTTATATATGGTAAAGTCCATGAAGAGGTATATATCCGCCAACCTCAGGGGTTTGAAGATTCACAATATCCTGATCATGTCTATAAATTAGGCAAGGCTTTATATGGTCTTCATCAAGCCCCGAGGGCTTGGTATGAAACTTTGTCCCAGCATCTTCTTGCTAATGGTTTTTCTAGGGAACAAATTGACAGTACTCTCTTCATAAAGAAATCTAAGGGGACTTGTTATTGGTGCAAATCTACGTGGACGATATCATATTTGGATCGACCGATGAAAATTTGTGTAAAGAATTTGAAAAAACTATGAAATCAAAATTTGAAATGAGTTATATGGGTGAAATGTCTTTTTTCTTGGTTTACAGGTAAAACAAACCCCAAAAGGTATTTTCATTCATCAAACTAAGTATGTAAATGACATCTTAACTCGTTTTAAGATGTTAGATTGCATCTCAGTTAGTACACCTATAGAACTTGTTCATAAAATTGGTCCAGCTCTTAAAGATGAGGATACAGATCAAAAGGAATATCGTTCAATGATAGGATCTTTGATGTATCTTACAGCTTCAAGACCTGATATCATGTTTGCTGTAGCTATTTGCTCCAGATATCAAGCTTCCCCGAAGATTTCTCTCCTGTATGCTGTTAAACGGATTTTTCGTTATTTAAAACATAAATCAAATTTGGGCTTATGGTATTCAAATGATGATGGGTTTAGTCTTTCGGCATATTCAGATTCGGACTACGGAGGCTGTAACTTAGATAAAAAGTCAACATCTGGGGTTGTCAGTTTTTAGGAAACCGGTTAGTTTCTTGACAGTGTAAGAAACAAACTATGGTTTCTACTTCAACTACAGAAGCTGAGTACATCGCCACTTCAAGTTGCTGTTCCCAAGTACTGTGGATTCAGCATCAGCTTCGCGATTACGGTTTACTTCTAACTAAAACTCCCATTCATATCGACAACACAACTGCCATATGCATAACACGCAATCCCGTACAACACTCTAAAACGAAGCATATCGAAATTCGATATCACTTCATACGAGATTGTTTTGAAAAGCACTTAATTGACCTAATAAGCATTGACACTTCAAAGCAAAATGCAGATTTGTTCACAAAAGCTTTTTCAAAAAGTCGCTTTGAAGAATTAGTGTCAATGATTGGTATGAAAGAGATTGATGAAATCGAGTAACTTTGTTTATTTTTGTGTTCTTGTTTTCGTTTATTTCAAAAATTAAAATCCAAAAACATATGCAAAATATCCAAAATAAAAAAATATATAAAATCATAAAGATCGGGGGAGATTTTGTGTAAAAATTTGGAAAATGATATTATATCAGTTGTGTATATAAATAAAGACTAAAAGTTTTAAAATTTATTTTAATATGCTAGTAGGCTTTCTTAATAATTTTAATTCAGTTTTTCTAAATCATAGATAGCTTCATCATATGATGTCTTAATAGACATTCTACATGAAGGTTTTTAAACAAATCTAAAACAAAATTAATTATATTACTTGGAAGAAACAAATTTTGACATATGATTGTAAATCTTCATTCTTGAAGGAAAGCTTAACAAATTTTATTATTATGAGTCTTAAATATGTCTTAAAAAATGCATTAATGGATATATACTAAAATAGTATCTCTGTAGTATATGTAGAAAAAGATTCTATTAGTATATTTAGGTGAATCATACTTTATTTCTTTGTTGTACCAAGTACAGACCTGAATAATGTATGATTAAAAAGTGTTTTTGCTTAGACTAAGGGGAGCTTTGTTGTATGAAAATACAGACCTGTTGCCACTAGTTTATTCAAAAGTACTCAAATTGGTATTTGTTTAAACTACTAATTACTTTGCTGTACTTAGTACAGATCTGTAATTATTAGTTTCTTCAAAGATCAGTTTGCGCCTAAAAAGATAACTACATATTTTTACTCATAATAATCGATATTTTGTTATTCTGAGTTCAAGAGTATGTCAAAGTTTAGGTCTTTCAAATAATATCAACAATAATAATTATGGTTTTAAAACTGAAGTGAAGAGTGTTTAAGAGGAAAAATATATCAATAATCGTCTTGAACTATCTAAGAAGATGAGAAAATATGTTTTAAAAATTGATTAAGATAAGCTTAAAATTGAAAGATTATACTAGCAAATTAAAATAAAACTTAAAATTACTTAAAGAAATATACATTTATACTGATATGATCCCAAAGCATAAATGTTTCCCTTCAAAAAGATTTTTAGATATTTTAAGTGTTTAGTCAATTTTATTTTAGTTTATTGAGTATGTAAATAGTTAAAAGAAAACTACAAAAAGATTTTATTTTCTGAGTTATTTTATGAAGATACTCGATTTTACTCAAAATTCTAAAAAGATTAAATCATCATGGCGAAAGTCAACATATGCGAAACTGTTGTTGCGAAAGTCAAACATATGCGAGACTTTCAAAGCGAAAGTCAACATATGCGAAACTTTCAAAGCAAAAGTCCACATATGCGAGACTTATTCAACTTTCGCAAGAACTTTCGCAGAGCACTGTTACTATAAAAAGTAAGTCTCGCAGCAATGTGGACTTACACTTTCTTTCTTACTGCGAAACTCTCTCGTGTGCGAAAGTTCGTAAGGCTGTGTTGTGTTCGATTGGATATTCTGGGCTTGTTTCTATGATTTTTACTCCGATAGATCTGTGCACCTTTGTTTGCTGATCATTTTGGTATAATTTTCACCTCCTAACACTTAGTATTCATGGTTTAATTCGAAAATCTTTGTATGAATAACTGTTGGGGTTTTCGTGCGAAACTTTTGATGTGCGAAACTTTAAAGTTGCGAAACTCTCTGACTTTCGCATACTTTGAGATCTGGGCATGAACAGTGCGCGAATCTTTCTGATATTCGCACAATTCAAAAGTTTCGCATGAACAGTAGAGCGAAACTTTGACTTAGTCACCTGTGAATGTAACCATGCGAAACTCTTTGCGACACTCCCAGAGTTTCGCACAAAAGTAAACTTTCGCATGAATAGTACTCACAGTACTGAGTTTCGCAAACCAAGACTTGGGAAATTTTTGAAACTAAGTTAATTTTGATCTTTGAAATCTTAACGATTACTCTTTTGACCAGTGCTTTGTTCTATAAAAATACAGATG
Source organism: Gnaphalium uliginosum (assembly GCA_963930675.1). Classification (NCBI taxonomy): domain Eukaryota; kingdom Viridiplantae; phylum Streptophyta; class Magnoliopsida; order Asterales; family Asteraceae; genus Gnaphalium; species Gnaphalium uliginosum. Next base: position 33,629,802 of record OZ005681.1, read on the forward strand.
GCCGAAGAAGAAGGAGTTGCGGTCTCTAAGATGTTTGAGGCCAGGCACAATACCACTGCGTACTTAGTTAACGATTCATCGATTGCTGCAAATCGAGTGTTCTTACCAGTGGTTGAATTTCAAAGAAGATCAAGGATTTTATATGCTATATCTACTCCTGCTGAGATCTTTGAGAGCCATATGCGGGATTTTTGGAGCACGGCGGTTCACAGATTTGATATTGAACCACCATGTATCATGGCTACTGTTGCTGGTTCTGTTATTGCCATCACAGAGAACATGATTCGTCATGAGTTACATCTTGAAGATGACGGTTAACAAATAATGAGCTTCCTAAATGGATCATCGATGATTGCTTTCATCAGATGGGATCGATTCGACCTGAGAATGATCCACAATATAGACAACATCATATATGCCCGCACTGGAGATTTTTAATGCATACGCTGATCTGTTGTCTATCCCCAAGGAAAAGAGGATTAGACGGAATGAGTTATGGTCTGGCTTTGTTAATGGTTGCCCTGATACAGAACCGACCATATAACTTCTCCAAGTTCATCTTCTCAAATCTTGCAGCTAACATCACAAGCCCAACACATTTCTACATGTTCCCAAGGTTTCTCCAGATAATCTTCAATGCTCAAATCCCTAATCTTCAGCATACTGGGAATCTGTTATACTATACTCCGATGTAGAAGCGTACATTCACCGACTGCAGAGGTTATGGTAGAAAAACCGTACCTCCGACAACTCCATTATTTGAGCACATAATTGACGTTAATTATGTTGCGCCAACAATTGTAGAAGAAGCATCCGGTAGTGATTCTGAAGCCACACAACAGAATCTTCAAGCAGATGAACCGGAAATTCCAAATGTAGAAGCAGTGAGTACTGAACCTGCAGTTGATGCGGCAAGTGATCAAGAAATGGCTAAATCTTCGAGCTCTGAAAGCACTGATGAAGAACCAACAAGAACTGAAGCTGAACGATTAGAACAAATAAGGCTTGCGATTGAGGCTGAAAGGCAGGAACTTCGAAGAAAACGTGAAATGGATCAAGATCCTACTTATGTGCCAGAGCAACCTCCAACTCAGCGTCATCGTATTTCAAGAACTATTCCTCAACGACAAACTCTTCAGACAATCTCCAGAGTCTTCTCTTCAAATCAACAACAGCCAGGTTCTTCTTCACAATCACAACCACCATCTACTGTCGATCCTGATGTTCTTTCACAATTAATGCATTTGATTTCAAATTTACAAGGATTAGTGACAGAGTTAAAGAGAGATTTGTCTTCTGCGCTTCAACGCATAGATACTCAAGAAAATCTTCTTGATTCTCTAAGAATTCAACTTTCTGCCCAAAACCAACGTATTGAAGATCTGGTTAAAGAAGTTGAAGAATTAAAGGCAAAAATGGCTGATTAGGGGGAGAATAATGATGATGATAATGATAACGGTGATGGAGGTGATGGAGGTGATGGAGATGATGAAGGTGATGGAGAAGGTAATGGTGATGAAGGTGATGGAGAAGGTAATGATAATAATGATAATGATAATGTTTCGGGTAATGATGGTGATCAACCAAATTTGCCAGAACCTGAACAAGCACCAGAACCTGAACCACAGCTAGAAATAAATAATGATCAAGATTCTTCATGGGCAATAATTCCATATCAATCACAAGAAGCAAGTGTTGAAGTTGAAGCTAAGATATTAAATGTGGATCCTTTGAATGTAGCTGATCCAGCATCTGAGTTCGCAGAAATATCAGAGATATATCAAATGATATCTTTTTATGAAGAGCCAGATCCACTAAATGTTGAAGATGAGGACTTAAATGGTTTGTTAGATTATCTTGAACGTGGAAACCTAAATGTAGAAGATTATGAAATAAATGAAGAAAATTTTGTTTTACCTGAAGATGAAGTGAGGTATGAAGACGTGAATGAGGAAGAAGCCGAGGAAAGAGAAGATGAGGTGGAATTTGAAAATGTGAATGTTGAAGATTGGGTTGATTCCGAAGACGAAGAGCCTGAAGTGGTTAGGTTGCAGAAAGCTCAGTTAGAAAAGAAAAGGAGTTACCTGATTGGCTGAAACAAAAACAGACAATATTTGAATCACCAATAAAGAAGAAATTCTACAAGATGAATTCATCTTATCTGATTGGTAACATTTTGAGCTGGAAGTATGATGCAGAGAATAAGGTGATTATGATTAAAAAGGAAGACGGGATTCAGTATTTTAAAAGATCTTTCAAGAAACTGAGTACATTGCTGAAATGTTAAATTAATAGGCTTGCTCAACTTGAGATGATTAACAGAACTGAAGATGGATTAACGAAATGGTTTGAAGGGGTGATAAGAAAAGAGGTTCGTCATGGATTTCAACGTTTAACAGCTACCTTGGGAAGACATAAGATTTACCCTAATAAGATTAATCCTATGACTAATCTTCCATGGGTTAAATTAATCTATCCTCGAGTTAGATGTTTGAAACGAATTCCTTTAGAAAATCTCCCAATAGACTTCACAGAAAATCTCAAATATTGGATTTATATTCCCAAGACTGGAGAGGCTGAGATAGAGTGTTATGAGAAGAAGCTGACAGAGAACATTATCTGGCTGTGAACGTTTAAGGTTTATGTATATGATCCACTAAGCTTGATAAATCTGTCTAAGAGTGATTTGAAAAGACTGAATGATCAAAGAATTTTATATAATACTGAAGACAGGGTAGAGGCGCTAAATTTTCAAAGGGTTGTCGAAGTTTGCTGTGCTCATGGAATTCATGCTGGAAGCAACTTACCGAGGCAGTGGAACTGATTGTAAAACGTTGAAAAACGTCACAACCCAAGCTGCTGACATGGGGGAGTCTGTTAGTACAAGATGTACGATTTAGTGTCAGTTAGCTTAGGTTTAATTTTATAAAGTTTCTTTTTTTGTCTAAGTCTGATTTTGCGAAACTTGTAACTATGCGAAACTTATATAGTGCGAAACTTAGAGAGTTTCGCTAGGTATGACCTGTCTAGACTGCGAAACTTAGAAACTTTAGCATAATGCGAAACTCATGAGTTTCGCATGTCGAGTTTCGCAGGTTCTGTATATATATTCAATAGTTTCGGTCAGTCATGAGTTTTGCATGTCGAGTTTCGCAGGTTCTGTATATATATTCAATAGTTTCGGTCAGTTTTGGTTACACTTTTTGAGAGACTTTTTGATGCGTTTTGTCTGTAAACTCTCATTACGTTCATGATTGTAATTGATTGATCATATCAATAAACAGAAGCTTATTCAATTGATCTCTGTTTTGTTTCGGTTTATTTTCACTCACGGTGATTAACCAACTCGTTGATTCCGCAAACGTTTTAGTGCAATTGGCTACAGGTCTTGGAATTACAAACAATCCTTTCAGAACTATGTCCTTTTGACTATTTCGAGTCTTTTCAGGGCGCCAATTTTACACATCAGGTGCTAATTTTACGCACCATTGTTCTCTCGCCTTTGTTTAGGTGCCAATTTTACGCATCCAGGCTTTTTGAGAGATATAACTTTCGGGGAACTCGAAAAAGAAGGATAAATGAGAAGGATATTACAAAAGATGTTTTTCAAAACCTTAGAAATTCTAACTTAAGTTTTTATTGGGTATTTTTGTGGAGGTAAGTTTTTAGATAGGGTTTTTGAAAGGTAAATCGGTTTAGGCTCAAAAGTTTTGCTAATCGTATTTTCGATACTAAAAATGAGTATCGGTCGAATTTTAGGCTTGAAAAGTAGGCTAAGAATGGTGGTTTAGATCCTATGAAATGTCAAGGTCCTCTAATTGCACCTGTACCGCGTACGGTACTCACCAATGTGATCTCGAAGCGTATGTCAGGAGCAAGTTCTAACTTAGAAGCACATGCATCGGCACACACAACAAATGAAATAGTGAAGCATTTAGGATGATTGCTTTTTAGGCTCAAAATACCTCACTGCAAATAAGATTGGGTTATATGTACCTAGTCATGCGATGCCCCTCTTAGATTATCATTTATTGCTTAAGAAATTTGTACTTTATTATCCCTAGGTTCCAAAATAATTTACTTATATTTGAAAATGATTTCTCTTAAGAACATTAAAAACTCGAAAAGGTTAGAGATAATCAAATGATTATGCTCATACTTTTACAATTTTCTTAAAAATTTTACAAAATTTGAGAAACAATATATGAGTTTTACTATTTGGACATAAAAATCTATCGAAGGTATTTTATACGTGTTATCCCACACTTAGAAGAACATTGTCCCTAATGTTCTCTTCAGTAAAATCCCACACTTAGAGTTTGAACATGTAAGAAAATGTTTCTTAAGTGTTTATTTTGGGGTTGAAATCCCGCACATAGTGATAAGCTTTGGATAGGGACTAGAATATTTTTAACAAACTACTTAAGAGAAATATGATCATACAAATGGATTTAAAAGGTTAAGAAACTCCCCTAATAATATTTTTCGTGTTGAAGCGAGGTAAGTGTAGGAAGAGAAAAGTCGATGCAATTTATTCTCCTTCGTCCGTCATGAAGAATTTGCTCGGCTTCAAACGATTTATTCCGGTTTGTGATGCTGAATATCTGTGCTTAGCAGCAAATTTAATCATTGCCTTTAAGTGGGGATTCTTTTGTGGTGGATCCCACACTTTAGGGTTTGGAAATATTCGGATATTCGGCATATGGATGTTTCTTGAGGATATAGATGACGGCTCCTTTTTATAGATGTTAATGCTCAATGGTCTGCAGGTATATGAAATGTGTTCATCTGCCTTTTACTCTTATGGATTTTGCGTGAATGCGCGTCATCTTTTTGGTCTTCTCATTCATTCATCATATCATATCCACTTATTAAATAATAGAAATAAACATAAGTAATAGCATAATAATATAAATAAGATGATCAAAAAGATCAAATTCCCAAAAATATGCTCAGAATAAGGTACCGTAATAGTTAAACGAATACACAAAATATGATACGAAGTGTCAAATAGGGATAGTCTAGGAAATGGGGGAACCCTGGTCAGGTACATCAGAGGCCTGAGCTGTGTGTGGTGTTGTCAACGGTCCTGCAACTGATTGCTGACCGATGGAAACTCTCTGTCCTGTTTCCTCAACGGTGATCAGCTTTTGCTGAATCAATAAATCTCTGAGTGTAGCCGCCGGCAGTGCATAGGGTCCATATAACCCCAGCCACTCAAAATCTCTGATGTGATATATGCATCTTCAAGTAGCTTCATATATGCCTGTTGTAAGGCTCTCAGATGGAATATCACAAGTAGAGATCGGCCCCAAGTTCAGCATCCTGCCAATGCTATCGAACAAAGTCGCATCAGTGCCCACATACACCATATCAGGGTGGTAGGATGAACTAGCCACTGGCTGCTGGTGGGGGTGTGGTGATGGAACAGTGATAGTTGTTGCTGCCTGCTGATCTACGGGAGTTGGGTTTTCTACTGAGAAAACCCTCTCTACATCGACTGTGGTCGGGATGATAAGTGATGGTAGATGAGTGCTGCTATTTGGGTGTGTCATGGATGGTGGTGGTGGACCACAGCAGTATAAAAGTGGCTCAGGGTCAGGAATGCCGAATCTCCTCGCGATCAAAGTCTGGTGAGCGTGGCTAACCTGCAAAGCATGAAAGATATAGTACTGAGTCGGTGGAGTAACTGGGTCTGTATAGTGGACAATGGCCTGGGTAGGCGGCTCAGATGTCCTAGCTCCTCTCTGTGGGATCTCAGTCTCCAATGTCGGTGCATCAGATCTATCTCTCTCAACATCTGTGCTCTGTACTGCCCCAATCAATCTGACACATTTTCGTGTCATAAAGCAACCTGGAATGAGCTATTGCGTGTTGTGCCAGAGGCACTGCTTCTCCTCGTTCTCATCAATGAGTCTGATGAGCTTGCGGTACTCTAGGTCAACTGGCAGAGAACTCGAGTGATACAAATATTCCTCTTTTTGCACCTCTTTAAAGACCCCCATACATGTAGCAATCGAGTCACAACTAATCCCATGAACATGTGCTTCTTCATATTCTTCTCTTTACCCAGTCTCTCTGCGATAATGTAGGCGATATTCAAGTTCTTCTTTCCTATGATCGCCTCCATGAATTTGAGCTCCTCTGCGGTTACCGGTCCATTTTCCCTTTTACCAAGAATCGAGTAGCATAGGAGCTTGTGAAGAATCTGATGGATAGGTCTCGTTAAAGTAGTAGACTTCACACTACTCCTAAAGCTTGTCCCAGCAAGGTCCATCCAAATCTCCTTATGATCTCTACGTGGGAAATTGGAAATGGTTTGGACGCTGTTTGTGAACCACTTGGACTGCACCTGAGACCAGGTGTGTAAACCAAGATATACTCCGAGATCGCCCACTGATATCCTATGAGTCTTCCCTCAGAACTTGAACGATATCTTCTTTTCAGTAATGCACATCTCGTCGTTGAACTCATATGTCATCATGAATTCAATGATGGGTTCTCGGTATACACTCTCGTCGATACTAAAAAGATGAAAGAATGCGGAGTGTTCTTGACCTTCTGTCTCATATCTAATCAAATCCTCTAACTCTTCCTTCAATCCCAACCGCCTCATATCCTGCCAAATTATCACCTGAGGAATTGACTCATCCATTGGTTTACTTCTGATTTATTTCGAGAAGTAGTGGCTAAGCTGACAAGCGAAGGATGTAATTGTTCCATCTGAAACATAAGACAAGAGAGTTAAATCATAAAAATTTGGTAAAGTATTTGCAATTTTTCTAAAGAAAATTGAAAATGTAGGCTTTAGAAATGAGTATATCCGCGAATTATTATGACTAATTCTTAATCAATCCGTAATTTTCGTACATATGTATAAACTTTCTAAGATAATGGAAAAACAAAGTTTCAAAGTTGCTAAAGGTTACTTAAGGTAGTTAATATCACCCAATTGTGATCAGATACCCTAAGTTACTAGCAAATTGCATACTTAATATTAATGAATATATGACTTGAAATTTTCAAGACATGTAATTACCTCAAATTAATTAGGCATACAAACAAAGAAACATGAAATAATGTAATCCTATTTCTCATAAGTTTTTAATACATGTGTTGATTTTCAAGAAAGAATAGTTGCTTAGAAGAAATGTAATCATTTTTAAAGTTTCATACAATTTATTTATTAAAGTGATGCCACCGTTAAGCGAATATGCTCCATAAATTCAACCAAAGCATATTTCGATAATTTCCATAAGTTTATTTTTAAACTAAGCATAATCATCTTATTAAATATAGAGCTTTCATGTGAGGTGATTATCAAAGCCTAATCAAAATTTGCTTACTTTAATTATTGAAAACTATCTTAAACCTTCTTTGAACAATAGCAACTAATCTACTCATGTTAAACTAGCAACTCTAAGCATAATTCAATCATCAAAAGTCAACATAAGCAATTAGTCACCAAAAAGTCAACAAAAGTCCAACTAGTGAAAAAGTCAACAATTGAAATTTCAAATTTGAAATTCACCCATTCACTCAATTGTGTTCATAATCATGTTAAGTATCAAGATAATCATGAGTTTAAACTATAATACACAAACTTTAACCATGGATTTCAAGAATTAAAGTGTAAACCCTAACTTTAAAGAAACCCATGAATTACCTTAATCTTGATGTAATAATGTAATGAATGCAAAAGAGATGAATATTTGATGAATTTGGAGCTTGAAATTATCAAAAATGGTGGAAAATTGAGAAGCCGGTGATGGTGGGTGTGGTGGCTGCGGGTTTGGAAAAGGAGGGAGGAGAGAAATTTTTTGATTTTTGATTTTGGGTTTATTTGTTTAATAGTGGGTCCCTTTTCTAGCCTAAATACATTTTAATTCAAAACGCGAAAGATACAATACGTAAGATTGGTTTTCGAAACATTTTTGATTTTTTAATAAATTTACGAAAAGTATGTATGTATCTTCAATATTTTAATTTAAAAAATGTACTGTGTTTTGCGAGCGAAAAATTGTACAGTTTAAGACGCGTTTTATTTAAACTAATAAATCTTTTTGTGTTCTTTAAAATTTAAGACAGATCCGAACTAAATTTACCAAAATTTTTAAAATTAAAATTTTGTTAAATTTTCTGAAAAAGTTCAGACAAACGCGAAGTTCGTTATTACCTTGCGCGAATTAAGTTTTAAAGGACGTTTTCTTTTATATAATGTTAAAACTAGAAATCAACTACTAAAATTTAATAATTAATTAAAATAAACCTAGTTAAACATGGGGTGTCTCCCAAAAGCGCTCAGTTAAAGACGAGAGCTCGACTTTTAGAGAATTTTACGCATGAGCATCTGAGATGATGTTCTCAGACGGATTTGATGCCCTAGGTTGAAGGAAGGTGTAACGGGGAATAAATGAATATTGAAGTGTTTGATTTACGTTAAAGACTAGGTCTGCAGAATCTATGTAAAATCTTTCGAATTCACTTAGGAATTTCTTTCTTCATTTCCTAAATCTGATAACGCATCAGTTACTCGATTGATTTCCCGTTTAACCTTCTTAGAGTTAGAGATACCATGCATAGTTCCAGTGTCTATGAAAGTAAGATCGTAAAGTAGTTTCTCAAAACGTTTAAATTTTTTTTTCTTCCTCTGAATCGGGGTTTCCGTAAGTAGTGTGAACTACTTCCGAAATCTCCGTTATATATAATTTTTGCTGAGAAGTAAAAGGAAATTTTATTTGTTGGAACAACTGAGTTAGCTTTATATGAGTCTCCTTTCTTTTTGCAATGAAAGCTGCTTCAATAGCATCGTCAGATGATCCGGGAAAAATTTCAGTTAATTTATTTATTAAATAAATAGCAGGATCAATGAAAAACGGGATTTTTCCAGGAATCAGAATTGGTATAATACGATCTCTTTCTATCCAGAATTCCAGTTCGTTTACCAGAGCAGCAATATAATGATTAATTAATGTGGATGAGACAGGTAAATAATCGGTATTGGCCAATAGATCCATCAGTAGATCTATTCATGATTTTAACGATAACTCGTCTTTCTTGCTTCATTTTGTACAGAGTCCTCTTATCTTTTAATCCATTTCTACAAAGGTCTTTCTTTGATCACTTGAAAAGAGGAAGTCATATATTTTAAGATTTCGTAAAATTCTGCACAGATATCTATTCTCCTATCAGGTTTAAAAGAATTTCCTACGTGATGTTCCGTTTCTGTTTCCATCGGAATATCCATAATTTCGATGATATTAGGGGTAGGTTCTTTCTGTATATTTGAGTGACTTTCACCTGGATATTGGAAACTCTCATCATCGGCTACACTTGGAACAAGAGTAGTGGGGTAGATTCGCAGAATATCAGGAATGTCGTACTCAAAGTGCTCATCCAGACAATGCAAGCGTTCATTTAAATACAACCATGGGACAGGCGGATAAAAGAATACTTCAATGCCAAATGGGATATTTTCTGGTAGATCTGGTGGTTGGACGTAATAAGGATACTTAGCTAGAGGTGATAAAATCTCAGGGTCAAGTGTGGGTTCACCACTCAATTCGAGAGTAACAGAAGGTGGAATCTTCTGTTGAGATTTATCGACTTCAAGATCTAAGTTAGATAGTTTCCTAATTTCTACTTCCTGGATAACTGGGATTTCTTCGGTGTCGGATGATGAGGAATAATAGAGGTCTGCCTCTAATTCTATTTCCAGACAATCGAAGAATTCGGCATCATCCATAGCCAACATTTCTTCCTTAGTCATATTCTCTAAAGGAGAGATGGGGCTAGAAGGAGTGTTAGGTGTGCTAAGATTTTTTATATTTTTGTTTATATTTCTAGGGTTTATTTTAACTAAGAAATCAATAAATTTCCGAGAAGGGATATCCTAAACGAAAGGTTCTCCTAAAGGCTATTTATCTAGGGTAAATTCAATTCGTGACGTTCTGCGATCCTCGACAGCGGTGCCAAAAACTTTACGTCACCGCCTGCGGTCGGTCAGGAATTACCCTGTCGTTGGACCGGCTGCTAGCGGCGCATCTTGTGTGTTTTAATATTTATATGAGGTGGGGCTCAAACTATAAGTATTACCTACCTTTTGAGTAAGTAGTAAGTATAACTCGAGTGTTGTTCTTAAAATTGGAACGAATTGAATTGAATTGGACTACCTAAGATAAGTTCGCTGAATATGATGGATTTAAAAGATAAGTAGGCTTGTTTTGGTTGGTTTTCTAATTTATCTAATTGCATAAAGTAAATAACTAAAAGTAAGATAGATGTTTAAGCAGACAGGTAGAGAGTGATTGCTGAAACTTTGATAATTAGGGTTTCGGGATGACGTTCATTATAAAGTTGATTGAAGATTTACCTTGGTAAGTATCAAATAGGCATTCGGTGTAGACACTAGGATCCTACGGTTTTAGTCTAGTTTCTAAAAGCGTATGTCACTGAATCCTAGGTTATCGTGATTCTGATCAGACCAGGCTGTTTTGAAACCCCCCTAACAGTCTTTAAGAGACCAAGTGACCCTTTGAGGATAAGTATATCCGGGGTGCAGGAATGAGGTAACAGACCGTAATTTATCTTTTGATCTTTCTTAACACCTATGTCTACTTGATTTTATCAAGGCTAATACTAATTGCATTCTATGTATGTTAAACTATCGGTTAAGTGGAGTTAAGCTATTTAAGCATATGAGACTACAGTCGACTCTTTGCTTTCATTTAAGAACTTCATATTTAATCATTGTGAGCACATATACTTCCGTCTTGAATTAAACCCTCTTTTTCCCTCAGTCGTTCATCCCTAGGTCTACTCACGGTGTACAATGCGGTAGGCATTTCCACAGCTTTATGTTTCCTAGGCCATGTTCTAGAAGGGTAACTTCTAGGTAATCCACGATGAGATGGAGCCACGACATTTCCTTAGCTTCCACGTATTTGTACTTTACCGGAGGTATTTCCAACGTTATACTAAGTATAGGGCTGTTTTATGGAGATCTCATAGCTTCCTACTGTAACAGAGATAACTTATGTATTCGTAGCTAGGATTGATCAGATTCTAACTAAGGCAATAGTCACGTGAAAAATTGGAAAGGGTGAATGGGAAATTAGGTCTACATTCAGGATAAGTTTAACCGGATACATAGAATAGTAATTTCCAATTGTATATGATTAAAATATTAATTTAACATCATCCCCACTCCTAATATCTACATTTCAACAATCACATTACTAAGCTAAGTAATTATCATGGCAATAATCAAAACATATACTGAAATAACATGCAAAACAAACATTATAACAGGTAAATAGAGAAATAGATATCACTGGGTATTAAGTAGTATAATACTAAGGATTACAATAGTCTGAACTTGACAAGTCGTTAAAACGTAATTACCAAGCTAAAACCTTCCTCTAGACTCTAACCGTCTAACTAAATCTCTCTAGTTCTCTAGAGAGAGAAACTAAAGAAAAATGAGAGAAATGTGTGAATGAGAAATGTGAGTGATTTGTGAGAGTGAGAGATGATTGAAATTAGGAGGGGGAGCCCTCTCTTTATAGGCAAAGGTCCTAAGACTCCCGTACAAGCTCCAAAGCACAAAATACAAGCCCGAAACAGCTCCGAACCTCAAATTAACTGAAAAACGGCATCACCGGAGGGCAATGGATGCCGTATACGGCACCCTAGAGGCCGTATACGGGGTCTATAGGGCTGTATACAGTACCTCTAGGGCCGTATACGGCATCTGTGATGCCGTTTGGTGTTTTGCCCGTTGTTCGGCACTTCGTTCGTTGTTTGTTTCACGCGTATCTTCTTCGTTTCTTGTCCGTTTGGCTTGATTCTTTCGCCTATTATCTTGTAATTCCGTTATGCTTCTAATGATACCAAAATCATGAATTTTGGATGTGTGTAGATTATACGTGGTTGGAATACGTTTGGTTGATCTTCGGATGTCGTATCTTCTCCGTTCTTTATCTGTTTTGCTTGATTCTTGATTCTCCGACAACGTAATTATCTATGGATCATGTAAGATAAGTTAGGATGTTGATATCACATTGTAAATATTAGTGGAGAAATCAGGTGAAGTTTATTCGCTTTAGTTTTTTCTGGACTCCATACATTATTTACTTTATTTATTTAAAACACAAAATTAAATAAAACATTTTCATTAAAATTAAAAATATAACATTAATTAAAACTATTAAAATTTATATGTAATCTTTATTTAATTTGTTTTTTCAAAATATACAACAATTCGTTTTGTTTTATTTTAAAAAAGTACCCACATAAAAAATTAAACAAGATTCATTAGTGGGCCGTGAATTAGGCAATCCAAAACCTTTTCTTTTGTGTAGCAAGTTTTAAACCTACGAATACCACCAAATGATATATCTTCTACGTTAAATCACAGGCAACAGCAGCAGAAACCAGTTCCAAAAATATAATCAAACCAGTAAAAAAGAACAAAAAAAACTTTTATACGACTCACGGGGCCCACTCTTTCCGTCTCCAACCCGTCGAAAAACCGATTGGGAAAACCGACGGCGTCAACTGACACCGACGGCCGTCAGTTGCAAACCGACAGTGCCGTTGGGAGTGGTCCTATACTTTTAAACGATAATAGTAATTAAATACAATAAGATTAAAAAATTAAAAGGTAAAAGGTAATAATGATATGATGGTCTAATGAATTTAATAAAGTCTAATGGATTGTAGATGTTTTATATTAAAAGATGAGATGCTAACGTGGTAATGCATTAGACCCTAAAGTATCTAATGCATTGTGGATGTTTTATATTAAAAGATGAGATGTTGGCGTGACAGTTCATTAAATCTTAAAGTTACTGGAAATTATTGGTATATGAATCCTATTTTACATAAATGGACTAAACAATGTTATAAACTGATTTATATTTTTGTTTATAATTTAATAACATTATCATTATAATTATCGATGAAGCATATTAACTATTAACTAATAACTAATAATATTATCATAACTATAATTGTGAATAAATAATATAAGGCTTCATTACACTTTTATAACAAAACATGTTTGTTTCATTGCAAATATTATCTAACGATAAGACTTCATTACACTTTGCTATAATAAACAAAATACTTCCGCAGAAACCCAAAATACATTAATAATAATAATAATAATAATAATAATAATAATAATAATAATAATAATAATAATAAAAGAAATACACTTCAAAAACTAAAACAACCTTAATTTGTTGAAAAAGATGTTAGAAAGTTTTTTTTAGCTTCTTTGCTCTGGTCAAAGGAAAAAAGCAAAAGCTCAAAAACATAGTAATAGTCTACTTCAAGTGAAAGAAGTTCTTGCAGACAAGAAATAGCTCAAAAACATAGTAATAGTCTACTTCAAGTGAAAGAAGTTCTTGCAGACAAGAAATAGCAACATCTGTAAGTGGTTGAAGAGAGAATTTTTCAAGCTCTTCAATAAGAAGTCTTGATTCTTGAAAACTGACATGAATAACTTCCAACATTATTTCAACTTGACGTTTCCTGTTGATCTCTTTCTTTAATTCAGCAGATACTTTCTGGATAAGTAACGATTTGTATTGTTCCTTAATTCCCAAACATTTTAAGTCATAACATAAGAGATTATTCAACGCTTGTGTAATGTAACGTTTGCATACATGAAGAAACATTATTAAGATACCTAGTTGAGAGTAAATTCTTCCTTGCTTGATGGATTGTTGCAATTCTTCAAGAACCTGCTTCATGTGTTCTCCCTGACGTCTAACTTTAAGTATCAAATTCATTACATCCATTATAACTTCACCTTTATCCCTAACTTAATATTTTTTTAGAAATGTTGGAAGAAGAAGATGATTCCATGTTTGTAATAAGTTGGATTCTAAACTGATGTAGGTATTAGATGAATTTATTTGAATTAATAAACTAAATGACACTAAAATCATAATATAGAAACTAAATATGTACCGGTTTACAATATATTAAAGTTTAAAAGGACCAAATGTTAAATTCTTTTCAAATGACAGAGATAGAAAACAAAGTATCAAATCATAAAGAAAAGTAAGTACAGAAAAATGATCATGAGTTTCAAAATCATCCATAATATAAATTCTTGATGAATTTTACATGTATTATAATAACATCTAAATGAACATCTATTTTATACAATGGATTTGTAGGCAAGTTGGATGATGTTATTTATAGTTTCTAAACCAAATAAGCCCATACGGAGTTCTAAACCATGGACACTCGATTCAGAATATAGCAGGCTGTGTTGACCGCTTCTGCCCAGAACGTGATAGGCAGTTTTGAGTCAGCTAACATAGTCCGTGCAGCTTCAATGAGAGTCCTGTTCTTACGTTCAGCAACTCCATTTTGTTGAGGAGTTCTTGCAGCACTGAACTGATGATCAATGCCTTTCTTTAAACAGAACAGACCTAGTGTAGAGTTCTTAAATTCCGTACCGTTATCACTTCTCAGTTTCTTGATCTTCATATTGCACAAATTTTCCAGCTTGTCGAACAAGTAGATAAGAATTTCAGTAGTTTCATCTTTGGAGGCCAAAAAATAAACCCAAGAGAACCTCGAGTAATCATCAGTAACTACCAAACAGTACCATGCTCCACCTATACTCTTCTTGCTCACTGGTCCAAATAAGTCCATGTGCAATAATTCCAACGGTTTTTCAACAGAATTGACCACTTTTGACTTATGGGTCTTCTTGTGCTGTTTCCCCTTTTGACAAGGAACGCAATGGTCATTAAGTCCGAAAGATTGCTTCGGTACACCACGCACAAGATCATGCTTAACCAAATAACTCATTTTCCGAAAATGCAAATGACCCATTCGTCGGTGCCACAGCAGAGATTCTTTTTCAGTGGCCTTAGACAGAAAACACGTTTGCTGCTTTGTTTCAACAGTACGCATATCTAGAATGTATGTGTCTCTGTCTCGAGGTGCCCTCAGTGGCACCCACTCTTCGGGAATAACAAATCCCGGCTTCAGAATGCAACACTCACTTTTCGTGAAAACAGTAGTGTACGACTTATCACAAACTTGCGATACACTAAGAAGGTTGTGTTGCAGCTGTTCTACAAAATTTACTTTTTCAAAGCTCACTCGGCCGTTTGAGAGTGTGCCTTGACCGGAAACTATGCTTCCTTTGTCACCAGCAAAAGCAACATATCCCCCATTATACGCATGAACATCGGAAAGTAGGGATATATTGCCGATCATGTGCCGCGAGCAACCACTATCGATATACCATTTGCTATTCAGTACGGCTTCAGGTTGCTCATGTATGTTGGCCATAAAAGCTTTGTTTTGTTGATCATCATCAGCTTGTTTTGACCAGTCAAAAGCTTTGTTTTAGCCTTCTCTATAAATTTGTTTGGAGTAGGCCTTGTGAATCGAGAGGAAGGCTGTCGTGTTTCACATTCACGAGCAAAGTGTCCATAGTTTTGACACTTGTCCTTGCTCTTGTTGAATCCCAGACCCTTATCATTTGGGTCCTCCAATGACCTCTTTCCTGTCTTCTTAAAGTAGATCTTGGCTCTACGAGTAAGCATAGCCAAGTTCCACCTTAAGTCCATGCGCTCCAATTCATCATCATCGATTTGACGGAAATCTTCTTTGGTCAAACCCATAGAACCAGCTTTCTTGCAAAGAAACTCATCATAGATAGCAACGCCGAGAAAAGTGCAGCATGATCTTGTGAAGCTGCCGGGATAGGCCCTTGATGACTTGGTGGTTGAAAGTAAGAACTACGAGAAGAAACACTTGGTTGATGACTTGAAGATCCACCAGTTCCACCAGCCAAGAATGCAGAGCCAGATGTTCCAGTTGATGAAACATCCACTCCGTAGATCTTAGGATTTTGGACATTTGCAGTAGCTTTGGTTTCCTTCCTTTGCATGTCCAAAAGATCAGCTTCTAGCTGACAAATAAGATCATCAAGAGACATATTCAGAATGTTTGGATCCTTTTCCATCATTAAAACTCGAGTATCCCACTTGTCAGGTAGGGATTCAAGAAGTTTTTTATTTATTTCAGTTTTATCCAGAGTTATTCTCCCTTCTATTAACTCACTAACCAATTGTGAGTATCTAGAAAACAAGTCAGAAACAGACTCGTTTGGAAGAATATCGAACACGTCATATTGCCTGCTTCTTGACTAAACGCAATTTATTCTGCTTATATTGTTCACTACCACCACATCTTTTCTCAAATGCCTTCCATAGATCATAAGCAATTTCCAGATGTCGATATTGCTTGAGGATTGAAGGTGGTAATGCCATGGTGATTGCAGAATGAGCCTTTTTATCATTCTCAAAGGCTTTGCGTTCCTCAAGAGTAATTGATTTAATTGACTTTAATGGTGCTGTACCAGTATAAACTCCAGGACTGACAGGACGTTCGTATCTTTCGGTCAAAGCAACCCACATCTCGGGATCATTAAAGGAAACAAACGCTTCAAAGCGTTGACGCCAGTAGGCATAATCCATACCGAGAGTATACATAGGTGGTTTATTCGTACTCCCGACTTCAGAGTTTTGCTTGAGTAGATCTCCAACGCGTTGTAATGAAGAAGACGCCATTTGGAGAAGCTGCAAAACAAACACACAAAGAAAAAACACAAAGTACTGTTATGCGACACAAGGGTTGTGTCGCTAAAACAGATGGCGACACTAAAGATGTGTTGCAAAGAATTAAGTAACAGTTAAACAGGCGACAAAAGGTTTATGTCGCTAAAATTCTATGTCGCAAAGTTCAAACTTGTGTCGCTGAAATCCTAAATGCGACAGAAAGATCGCAGAAACCCTACACGCGATAGAAGTTGTGTCGCTTAAGCCCTAAATGCGACAGAGGCTGTGTCACTTCTTGTGTCGCAATGTCGGGGAGAGCTGCGGCTGAAAACCCTAAAATTCGCAAAATCCGAAACTCTAACGAAAAACCACGAACAATGGACAAATCCAAACATCAAAATCTTCCAGAAAATGTAGAATATTGATCCTTTAACACAAAATGCAAAGATCTAATTCCAAAAACTAGTCGATTTTAACCAAAAACACGTACTAACACGATCCGATAACACCAAATCCGTAGATTATGGCTCTGATACCACTTGTAGGTTCCCTGATCTTGGACCTAATCGAATCAACACACACAATCGAGAGGCGGAATTCAAACGATTGTATATAGTACGTAAAACACAAACGAATCAAACGCAAATCAACTTGTATATTAATATGATAATCAATTAGCTTGAATACTATGAAATGCCTTATAATCACTCTCTGAAACCCTGGATTCGTCAACCTTAGAAATGAACTCGAGAGCCTCTATTTATAGGCAAACAAAACTGATCATGCGACACAAGTGTTGTGTCGCCTGACCGACTTGTGCGACACAAGCCTTGTGTCGCATACGCGACACAAGCTCCGTGTCGCCTAAACACAAAATATAATATCTAAGTCTAAAACAAAACTTGTAATTACATAACCAAAAACTATTACAGACCGAGACCAACTGACAGACACCAAATATGCACCAACATAGTTTACCTAAGTTCAGACTATGTTAGTGAGTCTGATCGTTTAGGCGATGAGGATAATGCATTGAGTTCCCCTGAATTTTTGAATACTCTAAAATTTTCTGGTGTACCTAACCACATGATATCGTTAAAGGTTGGTGTTCCAATCATGTTATTGCGGAATATCGACCAATCTAATGGTTTGTGTAATGGAACAAGATTAACTGTCCTCCATCTTGATAAATCCTTGATTAAAGCCAGAGTAATAACAGGTAATAATGTTGGTTTTGAAACGATCATTCCACGTATGAAGCTTGAACCTTCCGATAAAACGCTTCTTTTCAAAATAACTAGAAAGCAGTTTCCCATATGTGTTTGTTTTGCCATGACTATTAACAAGAGTCAAGGGCAATCTCTATCTAATGTTGGTTTGTTTTTACCGCGTCACGTTTTTACTCATGGTCAGCTTTATGTTGCATTTTCTAGAGTAAAGAGGAAGAAAGGATTGAAGGTTCTTATATGTGATAATGAGATGAAGATAGAGAAAACTACCAATAATGTTGTTTATAAGGAAGTCCTTTGTAATTTGTATTATGTACTTTGATCCAATTATGATCAGTGTTTGGTTTTGAATTCTATTTATCTGTTTATATTCCTTTTGTTTTTTTCTTCCTATCTTTTTTTTCTTTTCTTAACAAACTGCTGCAAATGCAATGAAAATGAGGCACTATGTTTATGTTCAAAGCTATGAAATTTGTTTGCTTTTTTCACCACCTATTTTTCTGCTCAACTCTCACAGTCATGTTAATTGTGTTTTGATTTAGAAAAATATATGTACTTTATTCATTGCTTTAGCATAACCAAATCATGCTACTATTGGGGCTTTTTTTTTATTGTAAACCTATAATAACTTATTGTTAATTAGAATAACCCAATGGGCTCCTGTTATGAGCTTCTTAACAACCGTAAACCAAGTTTACAGTTTCTTGAGCCTTTCGGGTGTCCCTGTATGATTATGCACTCAAAAGAAAGAGTGGCTAAATTCGGTGAAAAGTCGAGTGAAGGCTACTTTTTGAGTTTTTCAAATAATTCACCTAATAAACGTGTGTATAACAAAGCAACAAAGAGAGTGGAGGAACATTTTGAAGTAACATGTTTGCGTTATACTCAGCCTTCACAAGGAACGGGACCCAACTTCTTGTGCGACTATGACAGTATGTTTGACTCATTCAAACTTTCTGCTGAGGATGAAGTTGAACAGGTGGTGACACTGCTACATGGACTTGATATATACTCTGATGTATCCAAGTCTACTACAAAAACACCACCACCTCCTCCTCCCACTACTGAAACAGTTCAAGAACCTGACACAGATCCAGATATGCCGGCTTTATCAGACGGTGAAGTTGAATCTGTCACAGAGGTAGACAATGAGACTTTGATCTCTGGGGGAGACGATACAAATTTGGAAACTGTCATTGAACATGAAGAGATTCCAACTGGCCGTGTCAATGTGAATCACCCGGTCGATAATATTATTGGTGATTTACAAGATGGAGTTAGAACACGAGGGCAAACAGACTGACAGTTAGCTCGGATGGTGTGACACCCGACACTTTAGGTTAATTGTTAAACCTAGCTGGAAACCCTAATTACTTGTATTTAGTTGGTATTAGGCTAAATATGTGTAATTACCTGTATATTTGGATATACACTTACGTGATTATGTGTTTATCTGTAATTACGCGAAACAACCGGACAAGGTCCGACAATCTATACGGCGTTGGTGATAACTCTTCGTAAATAATGTAAACCTATTTTATAAATTAAATAGTAATTATTTACCCCATATTATAGTTATTAATTGATAATATACGAAAAACGTAGACGTTTTGCTTAAAACGTAGCAAACACAATGAAAACGCGCGAATCGCGCCCGACACTCGAACGAAACCGACAAATATTTTAAGGTTCAATAAAGCATTTTTAAGTATATTGGTCAAATTAAAATAGTGATGCCATATCGAAAATAAAATACAAAAGTTAAACGTTAACGATTCAATTTTTTTTTTATGCGCGCGAAGGACGTTTAACCGACCGAATAACGTAACACGGGCTAGAGAGAACTACTATATCAGCCCAAGGCTCTCTTGGACTGACCTGACTAAGCCCAAATCGGCCCAAGAGCCTAGCCCATACCATTAGCCCAAAGCCCACCCTATTTATTCATTATTTCTTTCATTTCTTCCATTTTCACTCACTTTTCACACACACAAACACCAAACACTCCCCTTTCTCTCCCAAAAATCTGCAATTTTAACACCACCACCACCAAAAATCCGGCCACCATCAACCACCATCATCATTCATCACATTTCCAAGAAGAAAATCAAGTCAAAAACTCAAGATTCAAGCTCCTTCAACAACTTCTCTTCAAAAATCACCAACAAATTTGTAAGAAAAATTATTCTCTATCCAAATATCTTTAAAAACATGTTAAAAGGTTCATATAACTAAGAAATGTCCAAAATATAACATAAAAACGTTTTTCATGGCTTAAAATGTTCAAGAACAAAACATGCATTTTCGGGCAGAAAAATAGCTCAACTTTGAGAGGCTGTTTCTCCCCCAAAACTTGACCAAAATGGACGATTCAAAAGGCAAAAATTAAGTTTAAGAAGTTAGCTTTCATTTCCAAGTGGTTTCATGATTTTTGGAGTTCGTTTGATACCCGAAATGATTTTTACAAAAACATGTGTCCGGGCTGTCAAAAAGGACAGAAATTTCACCCTCCTTGTTTTAATCATAACTCGAGATATACCCATCCAAATGACCTGAAACCAACGCCAAAAGTTCACAAATTTTGTTAGGTACAAATGTCGTTTAGATAACTTTTTCTGAAAATGTGTAGATTTTTCCCAGAAACCCGATCTTGTTGCATGTATCCGGATTGGTCACTTTCTGACCTTAGGGAACAAACGAAATTTTTAAAAATACTTAGAAGTACCTAAAAATCCTGGAAAAATTAACTTAGAGAGATAACATACTAGGGAACAACAGGGATTTTTCTTGAATTTTCATTTGAACATTTGAAACACGAAATAAATTGTACAAAACCGACCTGTTTCAGGCCTCTGTGTCGCAGAAGCCCAGTAGTCTGCGACACAAGCCTTTGTGTCGCTATAACCCGAATCGTCACATTAGCGACACAAGCCTTTGTGTCGCTATAACCCGAATCGTCACATTAGCGACACAAGCCTTTGTGTCGCTATAGCACCCGAATCGTCACATTAGCGACAGAAGCCTTTGTGTCGCTATAGCACCCGAATCGTCACATTAGCGACACAAGCCTTTGTGTCGCTATAGCACCCGAATCGTCACATTAGCGACACAAGCCTTTGTGTCGCTATAGCACCCGAATCGTCACATTAGCGACACAAGCCTTAGTGTCGCATAATACCTTAGTGTCGCATGTAGCGACACTAGCCCAGTGTCGCTAAAAACACAAAAATCGATACGTTTTCCTTAAAGCAATATAAGCATAAATAAAAATTTTACAAGCTGACCCCAGCCAGGGGCTCTGCCCCTTGGACCCCGCCAGGGGTTGCCACCCCTTGGACCCCGCTACCAGGGGCGCTGCCCCCGGACCCCCGTCATTAATGGGCTTCGCCCTTGCCACATTGATTAATTACCCATAACTGGAAAGTAGAAATACGCATAACATAATTAGTCAAGAGCTGTATTTTCACAAAATATCACCAACGGCCTGTACATGTTTTTCTAAGCACAAACGATAACTGAACAATTGGACATTTCTAATTGTGTGAACTTATTTTAGGTGGACATTAACCCTCCACCTACATGATTAACTTAGGTGGACATTAACCCTCCACCTACATGATTGGCTTAAGTGGACATTAACCCCCACTTATACAATCACTATAGATGGTCTTTTGAGACATCTACTTACACAACCTTATACGTTTAGGACGTTAGAAGGTTGCATTCGGAAAACACGCTTTGCATACTATTTGCTACTTGCTTGCTAATATCAGGTGAGTTTCATAGCCCCTTTTTACTTTTTCTAACAGGGGTGAGAATACATACAACTGCTTTTACACTGCTATTTTCATGTGAACACAAGTACAAAACTCGATATATTGGTTGCATGAGTTATTTTACTAATCCTGAAAGTCCCCCACATCATAGTTTGTTAGTATCGTTATAGCGTGAATGTTAATGAGTAGTACTATTTGGGATTGACTCCCCCCGTCCGGGTTAGTAGCGCTGACTTGTCAAACGGACGCATTATCATTTGTTCTTACGAGTGTTGGATTAGGCACTCGCTGGGAGGCACCCCGATCGTGGCACTTGATTGTGACCCGACACCACAGTTAAGCTCGAACTATGAGCTCATGGCAACAATATACACTATCTTTACATTTTTGTAATACATTACCTATCATTGTTGAATGATACAAACGGAAATCTTGTGTTCCATACAATGTTATATCAACTGTTTACAAACCTATGAACTCACCAACTTTATGTTGACCTTTTAGTATGTATTTCTCAGGAGATCAACAGCAGTAGGTTTGCTTTTGGAAGGAGATAGCTCAAGTCGCATATTTTTCACAAAACAACAGAGATTAGCTTACATTATGATGTGTTGTAATCTTGTAATAGATGCGTACTCTACTTTTGGCAAAACATATGTAAACAATGTAACTACGAAATGTAATGATTTTTTTTTGGAAACGTCCCATATAGAGGTCGTTTGTTGTAATTCTTGTGTTGTGATATTTGATTTGGTCAGCGCCCCAAATGCAACACCCTACCTTCCGCTGCCACGTGTCTTGGGGGTGCGACAGATGGAGTCATGCTTCCTTTCTCAAATTGAACTGAAAAACATTAAGGAAGCATTGACTGACTCTCACTGGGTAGAAGCCATGCAAGAGGAGCTCCAACAGTTCAAAAAGTTAGAAGTTTGGGAGCTGGTTAAACTACCTCAGGGATTCTATCCGATTGGTACTCGCTGGGTTTATCGAGTCAAGAAAGATGATCGTGGCGTGGTTGTGAAGAATAAGGCTCGTCTGGTGGTGCAAGGTTTTACACAGATCGAAAGATTGGATTATGATGAGGTTTTTGCTCCAGTTGCGCGTTTGGAATCCATTCGGATATTTCTTTCTTATGCTTCATTCAAGAAATTTCGTGTTTATCAACTGGATGTAAAGAGTGCGTTTTTGTATGGGAAGGTAAATGAAGAGGTTTATGTGAAACAGCCTCCTGGTTTCGAAGACTCGGTGCATCCTGATTATATCTACAAACTCGACAATGCATTGTATGGTCTTCATCAGGCTCCAAGGGCTTGGTATGAAACGTTGTCTCAACATTTGCTCACAAATGGTTATACCCATGGGCAGATTGATTCAACTCTTTTCATCAAAAAGACAGGAAAGGACTTGTTGCTTGTGCAGGTATATGTGGACGACATTATTTTTGGTTCGACCAATGAGGTGCTGTGTAGAGATTTCGAGAAAGTTATGAAATCTAAGTTTGAGATGAGTGCAATGGGAGAACTAAAATTCATCCTAGGTGTTCAAGTCGAGCATTCTGATAAGGGAATTTATATTCATCAGACAAAATATGCAAGGACATCTTGACAAAATATCAGATGCTCGATGCGAAACACTATGGAACTCCCATTGACATTGGTCACAAACTTGGACCTGCTGATGAAGAAGATGATGTAAATCAGCGAGACTATCGTTCTATGATATGATCGCTTATGTACTGTAGGTTCCCTGATCTTGGACCTAACCGGATCAACACAAACAATCGAGAGGCGGAATTCAAACGATTGTATGTAGTACGTAAAACACAAACGAATCAAACTTAAATCACTTGTATATTGATATAATAACCAATTAGCTTGATACACTGAAATGCCTTACAATATGCTCTCTAACCTCACAGATTCGTCAACCTCACAACTGAGGCCGAAATGATCTATTTATACTCAAAACCGAAATGACCTGCGACACAAGAGATGTGTCGCACACCCAACTCATGCGACACAAGCTTTGTGTCGCATAAGCGACACAGGCTCTGTGTCGCCTAAAGCAAAACTTGTAATATTACATAAAACTTTGTAATTACATATCCAACTATTACAAGCTAAGACCAACTGACAGACATATAAATATGCACCAACAAACTCCCCGTGTCTTCAGCTTGGTCTTCGAAAAATCCTCAAATTATAACCAGTCTGCAGAGATCGTACCACCGGCATGTATTCCCTTTTTCAAACAAATCTCAACAATCTTTTGAAACTTCAGAGCCTCTTCTTGATCAATAACGTAATGCTGAATCTTGTTGGCATGAAGAACTCTTAAGTCATATTTCGTTAGATTGATGAGGCTTATAGGATCAAAAACACGAACAGTTGAACCTCTTAATTATTGAGAATAGATCCACTCTCCCGGACCCTGTTCCTGATCTCTCTCAGTTAGATACTCAATCACAGCTTCACCAGTCTTCGGGTCATACCACCAATGTCTAAATCTCTTTAACAAATTTAGTGGTAATTTCTCAAGTGGAACCGATTTCAGACTTGCAGCTGGCGGATATTTATACTTCACAATAGGCTTTTGAGTTCTCGGATCTAACATCTTCTTAAAACGGTAACGAACTCCCAGCTCAGGTCTTATCCATACATAGCGTTTGCTATAAATCTCTCTTCTAAGAATCCTTTGAATGAAGGCGCCTCGAGAATCGTTTGAATTATTCACCAATTCTAATTGCGCAAGACGATTAAGTTCAACCTTCGGCAAAGTGCTGATGCAATTGAATCTTGGCCGGAAGTATTGAACACCATCCTTTCTTTTAATTAGGATTAAAGAACTTTCAGCATCGAATTTCCAATTATAAATTAAACCGGTAAAATCACCTCGAACTTTGTAAATTTTACAGATAGTAGTCGCCACAGCCACAGTTCGATATCTCACAACAGGCTTGGACTGTACTGATGGCAACGGTTCGGAGGCCGATTCATTTTCATCATCAGAAGAATCCGACTCAATGATAGGTGCATCAGGATCATACGGTTCTTCTGGTTGAACTTGAGTAGGCTCATTTTGTCTTTCGATAGGAGGTTCCTGACGATTTGACTCTTCATAAACGTCTTCATCTGAAGGAATCTCCGGTTCAGCCTCAACATCCTCAGAATCATAAGATATATCATCATTATTCACTAGGATTTATTAAGCTTTGTAGATACGTGATATTTGCTTCAGAGTAATCAACAGCTATAGGAATCGGTTGACCTGGAATGTTTTCAGATGACACAAAATAATCTAAAAGCAAATTTTCATTAATGTCCGAATTATTTACATCATCAGTTTGATTTCCGGCAGAAGTCTTACGTGTTGTTTCAATGGCAGGCAGGCCTGACTCCCCCGAAACCACAGCTAGGGCTTCTAACTTTATGACCCTGGTCTCCAAAACAGGAACTCTGGCAGTCTGCAGCTCCAAATCTTTAATTTGTGCAGCTTGAGCTTCCAAAACCGCAGATTGTGATTGAATTAATGCAGCTTGGGATGTCATCGTTTGTTGCATCATGTCCAACTGTCTCAATAATTCTTGAATGACCGACGGGAGAGGTTGAACTGGCACATCCACACGTGGAGTATCGACACGTAGGCATGAAGAAGTGGATTTGTGGCGAACCAAAGGAGGTTCCCAGTCTTGGTCAGTTGGGTCGTTATCACGAACCCTTTTTCCAGTATCTAGTCGGACGTTGACCATCCCAGCCTTCTTGCGTCTTTGGATACGCTTAAATCGACTTATGTCAAAACGACGTATATTTTCCAACGAAGTTTCGGAAGGGACTATCCGTGGAGAAGTTGGTGGAGTGGAGCCACTATCAGAAGAGCTGTCAGCCGTTTCTTCGACAATACGAGGCGCATGTGCCTGAACGTTTTCTCCTCCAAGATCTTCAACACGACCAAAAGTCTCAATATCTTCCAAAATTGCTTCTAGCTAAGGATTTTCGTCTTGTACAGGCACATTAACAAAAAAATCCTCTGGCTGAGGAGGAGCAGCAGCATCCAAAAATTCATCGCCCGGCGGAGGAACATAATCCTCATTTACAATGTGCCCAAAAAGTGGCACGTCCGCCGGCGCCGGGAATCCTTTCACATATTGCCCGCAAATTGCAAAAATGCGGATGTTCATAGGGGTTTGTCTAAAGCGATAAGCTGCGTTGACGGGAAGCCCCGGAAGAAGATGATTAAGTAGGAGCTGAATGAACCGCGGGTACATGTTCCAGCGATTGTCCCTGGTATGAACATTATCTACCATTGAGCGAAAAATGTAGCCCGAAAAATTGAAGGGCTTGTTGTATACCAGAGCAAGCATGGCCGACGCTGTGGAATGGCTCATGCCATCAAAACCAGCCTTCCGACTTGATAGGCAGACGATCATGATATGCATTAAATACCGCCAGACCCTAGTCAGGTTGGCCTTGCGGTATTGATCCTTTGGGACACCCGGATAGCCAAGACGGAGCATGCCGCCATTTATAAAAGAATTTTAGAACTGGATGGGCAAATCCGGGTGGTCAGCGAATTGAAAGAATTCGCGAATCAGCTGCTCCGAAATCACTACCTCTTTGTCATGGACTCTTGAAATAATTCGGGTGTGAGGCAAGTCAAAGTTAATCACAGCTGAGTTCCAGAAGGAACCAACTTGATCTTTGTATATTGGTGCGTTGGCGGAGATGGCTGTAAAAATGCGGGAACAGCGCAAGAAAGCTATCATTGGCCTAAAAGGTGCAGACGAATCTCTATCAGCCTCGAGAAAAGCCACGATGTTATGCCTTGGCTCCCAGTCATTTGCATGAATACCTGACATTGCTATTAACAAAAAGAATAAACATAGCTCGAAAAGCGTTAGCATGAAAAGTCGAAGACAAATTATTTCAATAA
Organism: Gnaphalium uliginosum; assembly: GCA_963930675.1. NCBI lineage: Eukaryota > Viridiplantae > Streptophyta > Magnoliopsida > Asterales > Asteraceae > Gnaphalium > Gnaphalium uliginosum. The sequence continues at coordinate 33,656,334 of OZ005681.1, forward strand.
AAATGTCTTTTGCGAACTGACCTGCGACACAAGGGATGTGTCGCACAGCCAACTCATGCGACACAAGCCTTGTGTCGCATAAGCGACATAGGCTCTGTGTCGCCTAAAACACAACTTGTAATATTACGTAAAATAGACAAAACGTCGTAATTACATATCAACCTATTACAAGCTAAGACCAACTGACAGACATATAAATATGCACATACAGACTCCCCGTGTCTTCAGCTTGGTCTTCAACAATCTTCTAATAGCTCCAGTCTTCTGGAAAACGTCCACCAGCGTAGATTCCCTTTGACACACAAATATTTACTATCTTTTGAAACTTTAAAGCTTCAGCTCGATCTTCTATTTTATATTCAATCTGCTTTTTGCTTAAGGCTTTTAGATCATTCTCAGACATATTAATCAAGCTAATTGGATCAAAAATGCGAATTTTCTTTTTAGCTAATCCCCAATTCTCCTCTGGCTTTGAATCTGGAACAAAAACGATTTCAGCTTCACCAGTGATACTGTCGATATACCAATAACATAATCTATTCAACACATTTAGTGGTAATATCTCCAGAGGGATCTTTTTCAAACAATTTGCCGGCGGATAGATCATCTTGACGGCCGGCTGTCCTGTAACAGAGTCAAGCCTTTTCTTTGATTTTCGTCATTTTCCCAAAATAGGCTTTATCATGTTATATCTCTTTGAATATACTTCATGCCTGATAATTTTCAGAATGTAGTCGGCCTTTCCTTCTCTTCCCGGATTAATGAGCTCCAGTTGAGCTAATCTGTTTATTTCACATTTTGGGAGAGAACTCAACTTCTTAAATTTCGGATGGAAGTATTGAATGCCATCTGATCTCTTTATCATAAAAACATTGTGATCAAAATCAAACTTCCAACTTTTTATCAGTCCCGTAAAATCACCTTTAACCTTGTAAAATTTACAGGTTGGTGGAGCTGCTGCCACGGCCCTTATCCAGTCTGAATGTTCCCTAAACATTTTAGGAACAGACTGATTTGACTCATTATTTGGCTCCTCATCACTCTCATACTCTTCCCAGTCTTCAACAACAGGCGCATCATCATAAACTTCATTTTCACTCAGCACCTCTTCTTCAACTTCAGCATCATCATCACTAAGATCCGAATCATACCTCGGATGTCAATCTTCATTTAATATGCTTTGCAAATACTCAAGATTAGCCTCCGAGTAATCAATATTAAGCGCAATAGGTTGTGCCGAAATTTGAGCAGAAGACGTGAAATAATCTAAACTGATGTTTTCATTAATATCAAAATCATTTACATTTTCAGTCTGTGTTCCGGCGGAAGTCCTAGTTGTTGTTTCAATGGCACGCAGTCCTGACTCCCCCGAAACGACAGCTAGGGCTTCTAACTCTAGGACCCTAGTCTCCAAAACAGGAACTCTGACAGTCTGCAACTCCAAATGTTTAGTTTGTGCAGCTTGAGCTTCCAGAACCGCAGATTGTGATTGAATTAATGCAGCTTGGGATGTCATCGTTTGCTGCATCGTGTCCAACCGCCTCATTAATTCTTGAATGACATACGGGAGAGGTTGAACTGGCACATCCACACGTGGAGTATCGACACGTGGGCATGAGGAAGAGGATTTGTGGCGAACCAAAGGAGGTTCCCAGTCTTGATCAGTTGGGTCGTTATCACGAACCCTTTTTCCAGTATCTGGTCGGAAGTTCACCATCCCGGCCTTCTTGCGTCTTTGAATACGCTTAAATCGACTTATGTCGAAACGACGTATATTTTCCAAGGAAGTTTCTATCCGTGGAGATGTGGGTGGAGTGGAGCCACCATCAGAAGAGCTGTCAGCCATTTCTTCGACAATACGAGGCTCACGTGCCTGAATGTTTTCTCCTTGAAGATCTTCAACACGACCAAAAGTCTCAATATCTTCCAAAATTGCCTCTAGCTGAGGATTTTCTTCTTGTACAGGCATATTAACAAAAAAAATCCTCTGGCTGAGGCGGAGCAGCAGCATCCAAAAATTCATCGGCCGCCGGAGGAACATAATCCTCATTTACAATGTGCCCAAAAAGTGGCACGTCAGCCGGTGTCTGGACCCCTTTCGCATATTGTCCGCAGATAGCAAAGATGCGGATGTTCATAGGAGTTTGGCGAAAACGGTGAGCGGCATTCACCGGAAGCCCCGGAAGAAGATGGTTGAGCAGGAGCTGAATAAACCGGGGGTACATGTTCCAACGGTTGTCCCCCGTGTGTACATTATCAACCATAGCCCTAAAAATATATCCAGAAAAGTTGTAGGGCTTGTTGTACACTAGGGCTAGCATGGCCGAAGCAGTTGAATGGCTCATGCCATCAAAACCAGCCTTCCTGCTTGAGAGGCAGACGATCATGATGTGCATTAGATACCGCCAGACCCTAGTCAGATTGTCCTTGCGGTATTGATCCTTGGGGACACCCGGATAGCCAAGACGGATCATGCCGCCATTGATAAAAGAGTTGGAGAACTGGATGGGCAAATCCGGGTGATCAGCGAATTGAAAGAATTCGCGAATCAGCTGCTTCGAAATCACCACCTCTTTGCCTTCTATCCTTGATATAATTTGAGTCACAGGCAAATCAGAGTTGATGACAGCTGAATTCCAGAAAGAGCCAACTTGATCTTTGTATATTGGTGCGTTGGCGGAGATGGCTGTAAAAATGCGGGAACGGCGCAAGAAAGCTATCATGGGCCTAAAAGGTGCAGCCGAATCCCTATCAGCCTCGAGAAAAGCCACGATGTTATGCCTTGGCTCCCAGTCATTTGCATGAATACCTGCCATTGCTATTAACAAAAAGAATAAACATAGGTCGAAAAGCGTTAGCATGAAAAGTCGAAGACAAATTATTTCAATAAAAATGTCTTTTGCGACACAAAGGATTGTGTCGCAGTAAGAATGCGACATAAGCATTTGTGTCGCTAGAAAGGTGTGCGACATAAAAAATGGTGTCGCAGAAATCAATTTCAAAAACTATGCGACAGAAGCGCTTGTGTCGCTAAAAAATTAAGCGACAGCAAGGGTTGTGTCGCATTTTGCAATAAAATGATTTTATATTAACACTGCGACAGAAGACTTATGTCGCACATCCTGTGTCGCAAACAAAGCGACACTAAAAGTTGTGTCGCATCGCAGCAATGCAACAGACACAAGTCCGACACAAAGGCTTGTGTCGCAGCTTGTGTCGCAATGACGAACAGATGCCCAACCCAGAAAAACTCGAAGATCAAGTTTGGGGGTTTTCGAAATTGAGCACACCAATTGATGCGCCAAAGTTTGTAGAGCATGAAACCGTGAGATTTAACATGTTAAACAAAAGTTTCCGTGTCCGATTTTACCCAAAACTAAAAACCCTAAAAACCCGTATATGATTGTAACAATTAAACACAAATTACACGGGAAAAGAGGTTAAAATTGGTACCTATAGGTCAAGAACAGCAAGGTGAACAAGAATTACACATTTGATTGGAACAAAAACGAGCAAAACAGATGAAATCTAAGAAAAATGTCATCGCAGTCCTTGTGTCGCACGAAGGGGCTTGTGTCGCTTGTTGTGTCGCAAAAACGTGTAGCGACTGAGAGGTAGGGTCCGGTTTTTATACCTGAACCCTAAATTGCGACACAAGATGCGACAGAGGTAGCGACACAAATGTTGTGTCGCATGGCGACACAAAGCTTGTGTCGCATTTTGGACAGTTTGGAAATTTTAGTTTGATTTCAAAATTTACATTCGAGAATCGATTTGATTTATGCATTTAGACTTGGAGAAAGTAAAGCAATTACAATAAATTTAAACGACGAAATAAAAGTATGTTGAAATCGTAAAATCTTTTTGGTGACGAAGTTGTTTAAGTCTGCGTTAGGAATCATATCAGGATAACATTCACTTATTAGGAATAGTAAGTGTTATTTCGATTATCAGTATGTTTGTCCACTTTAAATTTACTTAACATATTTAAATCACCTGTTATAAAGATTAGTTCAAGACGACTATTTGACATTTGTACTTAAGTATATGATTTCAACTCATAATGAGATGAACCACTTGTGTTATTATTAGCATGCATATTATATTTATATAAGTCACATTAAAATATACATTTGAAATCAAAACATGTTATTATTTTCTATATAGAAGGTGAAGGTATGGACTTATCTTTAGAACCAAGTTAGCGGTGACAGGTCTGTACTTTCGTACAACAGAGTCACATAAACAATAGTTCGGGTTGAACAAACACCAGTCTGAACAATTTAAACTAGAGGGTACAGGTCTGTACTTTCGTACAACAGAGTACCATAGATTAACACAGACCAGTACGAGGCAATATTTTTATAACTTTTCTTGTACATTTGTACATTATATTTTAGAATTTAGAAATGCCACGGGTACGTAATAGTTGTCTATAACTTAATATACACTACGTACCTAAGTTCTTTTCAAGAATATATTAGATGAAACTAGGTCTGTATTGTCATACAACAGAGGAGACAACTAATATATTCCCCCAGATAACACCATACAAAGACCCTATATTTTAGATCATAACAAGTTTATCATCCAAATATTAAGACGAATCGTCAAAATATTTCCGACATTTTTGCCCTTATTTCAACTTAATGTCATACATATTAATATGTCTTTATATAAATTAATATGCATAATTGAAAGTTAAGCTTCTTAGTAACTTTAGAACAAATGCCTACCAATACATCATTTGATGAAGCTAATCTTTATAAGAGGTATTTCAAGTATGCTAGATAAATCTACTGACACATCAAACATAATTCTTAAAATTCCATTTTATGCATTTCTCCTGATGTACTATCATTTCCCCAATTGTTTACAGACACAATTCAACGTCTATTTTATCAATGTTGCAACTATTGCATTTCTTTAATACTACCAAGTATATAGAGTGGTAGTTGCGTCCTTTTTTTTTTTAAATTAAATTACCAAGTCTAAGGATAATTCTGACCAGAAATGGAGAGTTAGGCGTTGCACAAACTCATCATTCCAATCATGGAGACTAGCTCATCAAATCGACTACGAGAGAAAGCTTTTGTGAAAAGATCTGCGTTTTGCTTAAGAGTAGGGATTTGGACAAGGTCAATTAGGTGCTTCTCATAGCAATCCCGTATAAAATGATAACGAATTTCAATATGTTTAGTTTTTGAATGCTGTACGGGATTGCGTATGATGGATACAGTAGCAGAATTATCAATATGAATAGGAGTAAGAGTTAGAAGTAACCCATAGTCACGCATTTGATGCTGAATCCAGAGAACCTGGGAACAGCAACTGGCAGCAGCAATGTATTCTGCTTCAGCGGTTGAAGTAGAAACAGTTGTCTGCTTCTTGCACTGCCACGAAACTAACCGACTTCCTAGAAACTGACATCCTCCATTTGTTGACTTTGCGTCAACTGAGCAGCCACCATAATCAGAATCTGAAAAAGCAGTTAGAGCAAAATCGTTTTCGTTAGAGTACCAGAGACCCAAGGAGGGTCTCCACTTAAGGTAACCTAAGATATGTCTGACAGCCTTTTCATGAGAAGCTTTAGGCTTTGCTTGATATCTTGAACAGATGGACACAGCGAATAATATGTCCGGCCTAGATGCTGTGAGGTACATAAGCGATCCTATTATAGAACGATAGTCTCGCTGATTTACATCATCTTCTTCATCAGCAGGTCCAAGTTTGTGACCAATGTCAATGGGAGTTCCATAGTGTTTCGCATCACCTCATTGGTTCTCCCATTGCACTCATCTCAAACTTAGACTTCATGACTTTTTCGAAATCTCTGCACAGCACCTCATTGGTCGATCTAAAAATAATATCGTCCACGTATAGCTGCACAAACAACAAATCGTTTCCTGTCTTTTTGATAAAAAGAGTTGAATCAATCTGCCCACGAGTGTAACCATTTGTGAGCAGGTGTTGAGATAACGTTTCATACCAAGCCCTTGGAGCTTGATGAAGACCATACAATGCTTTATCGAGTTTGTAGACGTAATCAGGATGCACCGAGTCTTCGAAACCAGGAGGCTGTTTCACATAAACCTCTTCGTTGACCTTCCCATACAAAAACGCACTTTTTACATCCAGTTGATAGACACGAAATTTCTTGAACGAAGCATAAGCAAGAAATATCCATATTGATTCCAAACGCGCAACTGGAGCAAAAACCTTGTCATAATCCAAACCTTCAATCTGTGTAAAGCCTTGCACCACCAGGCGAGCCTTATTCTTCACAACCACGCCACGATCATCTTTCTTGACTCGATAGACCCATCTAGTACCAATCGGATAGAATCCCTGAGGTAGTTTAACCAGCTCCCAAACTTCTAACCTTTTGAACTGTTGGAGCTCCTCTTGCATGGCTTCTACCCAGTGAGAGTCAGTCAGTGCTTCCTTGATATTTTTCGGTTCAATTTGAGAAAGAAAGCATGACGCCATTTGAGCTAACTGGCACTATGTTTGCCCTCTTGTTCTAACTCCATCTTGTAAATCACCAATAATATTATCGACCGGGTGATTCACATTAACACGGCTAGTTGGGATCTCTTCATGTTCAATGACAGTTTCCAAATTTGTATCGTCTCCCCTAGAGATCAAAGTCTCATTTTCTACCTCGGTGATAGATTCAACTTCACCGTCTGATAAGGCCGGCATATCTGGATCTGTTTCAGGTTCTTGAACGGGTTCAAAAGTATAGGGAGGAGGAGGTGATGGGGTTTTTGTAGTAGACTTGGATACATCAGAGTATATATCAAGTCCATGAAGCAGTGTCACCACCTGTTCAACTTCATCCTCAGCAGAAAGTTTGAATGAGTCAAACATACTGTCATAGTCGAACAAGAATTCGGGTCCTGTTCCTTGTGAAGGTTGAGTATAACGTAGACATGTTACTTCAAAATGTTCCTCCACTCTCTTTGTTACTTTGTTATACACACGCTTATTAGGTGAATTATTTGAAAAGCCCAAAAAGTAGCCTTCACTCGATTTTTCACCGAATTTAGCCACTCTTTCTTTTATGTGCATAATCATACAGGGACACCCGAAAGGCTCAAGAAACTGTAAATTTGGTTTACGGTTGTTAAAGAGTTCATAACAGGTCTTGTTGTGTTTCTTAACCATAGACACTCGATTTAGAATGTAGCTAGCTGTGTTGACCGCTTCTGCCCAGAACGTGATAGGCAGTTTTGAATTAGCTAACATAGTCCGTGCAGCTTCAATGAGAGTCCTGTTCTTACGTTCAGCAACTCCATTTTGTTGAGGAGTTCTAGCAGCACTGAACTGATGATCAATGCCTTTCTTCAAACAGAACGGACCTAGTGTAGAGTTCTTAAATTCCGTACCGTTATCACTTCTCAGTTTCTTGATCTTTAAATTGCACAAATTTTCCAGCTTGTCGAACAAGTAGATAAGGATTTCAGCAGTTTCATCCATGGACGCCAAAAAATAAACCCAAGAGAACCTCGAGTAATTATCAGTGACCACCAAACAGTACCATGCTCCACCTATACTTTTCTTGCTCACTGGTCCAAATAAGTCCATTTGCAGTAATTCCAATGGCTTTTCAAAAGAGTTGACCAGTTTTGACTTATAGGTCTTCTTGTGCTGTTTCCCTTTTGGCAGGGAACGCAATGATCATTAAGCCCGAATGATTGCTTCGGTACACCATGCACAAGATCATGTTTAACCAAATAATTCATCTTACGAAAGTGCAGATGACTCATTCGTCTGTGCCACAACAAAGATTCTTTTTCATTAGCCTTAGACAGAAAACACGTTTGCTGCTTTGTTTCAACAGTACGCATATCCAGAATGTATGTGTCTCTGTCTCGAGGTGCCCTCAGTAGCACCCACTCCTTGGGAATAACAAACCCCGGCTTCAGAATGCAACACTCACTTTTCGTGAAGACAGTAGTGTACGACTTATCACAAACTTGCGATACACTAAGAAGGTTGTGTTGCAGCTGTTCTACAAAATTAACCTTTTCAAAACTCACTCGGCCGTTTGAGAGTGTGCCTTGACTAAAAATTATACCGCCTTTGTCACCAGCAAAAGCAACATATCCCCCATTATACGCATGAACATCGGAGAGCAAGGATATATTGCCGGTCATGTGCCGCGAGCAACCACTATCGATATACCATTTACTATTAAGTACGGCTTCAGGTTGCTACAACACCAAAAACAAAGAGGTTAATTAGTAACGGAGACCCAAGCCTTTACAGACTTGGGCACTCTAGAAGCATCATCCACAATGATCACATCAGTCAAAATTTTTTTTTAAACATATCCGTAGTATTGATTGATGTGACACTGTTGGATGTAGAATCACTTGATGATTCTTTCACTTTCCAAACCCTTTTAGGTTTGGAAGGTTGTTTGTCAACAACATTGAGCTTAGCATTTGATGATTTGGTTGGCTCAACTTTGTTGAAATTCTTAGCGGGTGAGGGAGAACGTGAACCTTTAACAGAAGGAGGTTTACTCGAAAAATTTCTAATTTTAGAAATTTTAGGAACACCTTTCCCAGACCGCTTTTGAGCAAACAACGGGCAATCATTTATTAAATGACCTTGTTTCTTGCAGTAGAAACAAGATCTTTTCTCAACAAGTTGTTGAAATTTTGGAACAATCCTATGAGGATGGTTGAAAGAAGCATTAAAAGCACATGCACACTTATGTGAGCATGTAGAATTTGACACTTGTTTAGAAAAAACAGTGGATTTAGAAGAATTTTGATGCTTTTTAATATTTTCTTTGATTTTCAAAATCTTCTTTTCAGGCTCAGCCTTAGCTTTGCCTTTTCCACTTAAAGCCATGACTGAAGATTCATTAGTTATAATTACATTGTTTGGCTTTATGTTTTTCTTTTCAACCTTTGAGTACTCCTCTTCGGTTATATCCTCAATTTCAACAATCTCCTCTACAATAACAGGAGAATCACTCGAAGCCTTATTTAAAACAGGCTCACAAACATCAGAAGGCGTGACAGACTCAGCCGTGACACCATCAGTAACTGTTTTAACAGATTTAACCTCTTGAGCCTTAACAATCTCAGGCTCACTAGCTTTTGCCTTAATAGATTCAGGCTCACTAGTGCTAGGTTGTTCAGCAGTTTCTTTAACTTTTTCAGCCTGAATTTTCACAGGCTTACTTGTTTTGACAGGAACGGAGTTAACAGGCATAAATTCAGTGATGTCATCCTTAACAGGCATGGGAAAATAATTTTTAGGAGGCGGCACTTGATGATAGCCAAGTCCAGCCTTACTTTTCGTATCACTCCTTTGTGCCTGAAGGATCTCATCAAAGACCAGAGAAGAAGTTGAAAAGTTTGATATTTTTCCGTTTAAATCAAGAACTTCAGCCTGAGAATCAGCAAGTTGTTTTTTACTAAGGTGAGCATATTAACATAACTTCCGATTTCATCTTGCTGTTAAAAATTTTTGGCTTTTAATTCTTTCTTTTCTTCAAAAATTGCCTTTAACTTTTTATCACACACCTTATCATTATCTTTTAACATATTATTTGAAACAGTTAACTGTTCTATGTTGGCGATAAGGCGTTCATTTTCTTCTCTTAGCCTGTTTACCTGTCCTGTCAAACGAATACAAGAAATACAAGAGAAGGGTTCATTATCAACCTCATGTATGTTGGCCATGAACGCTTTGTTTTGTTGGTCATCATCAACTTGTTCTGACCAGTCAAACGCTTCATCAGACAACATTAAGGCAGCAGAAACCATTGCCTTTTCTTCAGCTTTAGCCTTCTCTGTAGTTTTGTTCGGAGTAGGCCTTGTAAAACCAGATGAGGGCTGTCTTGTTTCGCATTCACGAGCAAAGTGTCCATAGTTTTGACACTTGTAACACTTGACCTTGCTCTTGTTAAACCCTAGACCCTTATCATTTGGGTCCTCCAGCAACTTTATGCCTGTTTTCTTAAAGTAGGTCTTGGCTCTTCTAATGAGCATAGCCAAGTTCCACCTTAAGTCCATTCGCTCCAATTCGTCATCATCGATTTGACGAAAATCTTCTTCGGTCAAATCCATAGAACCAGCTTTCTTGCAGAGAAAGTCATCATAGGCGGATAGCAACGCCGAGAAAAGTGCAGCATGATCTTGTGAAGCTGCAAGGATAGGCCCTTGATGACTTGGTGATTGAAAGTAAGAACCACCAGAAGAAACACTTGGTTGATGACTTGAAGAGCCACCAGTTCCACCAGCCAAAAATGCTGAGCCAGATGTTCCGATTGTTGAAACATATCCGGTTGTAGATCTTAGGATTTTGGACATTTGCAGTAGCTTTGGTTTCCTTCCTTTGCATGTCCAAAAGATCAGCTTCTAGCTGACCAATAAGATCATCGAGAGACATATTCGGAATCTCTGGATCCTTTTCCATCATTAAAACTCTAGTATCCTATTTGTCAGGTAGGGATTCAAGAAGTTTTTTATTTATTTCGGTTTTGTCCAGAGTTATTCCCCCTTCTATTAACTCACTAACCAAGTGTGAGTATCTAGAAAACAAGTCAGAAAGAGACTCGTTTGGAAGAATATCAAACACGTCATACTGCTTCTTGACTAAACGCAATTTATTCTGCTTATATTGTTCACTACCACCGCATTTTTTCTCAAATGCCTTCCATAGATTATAAACAATTTTCAGATGTCGAAATTGCTTGAGGATTGACGGTGGTAATGCCATGGTGATTGCAGAATGAGCCTTTTTATCATTCTCAAAGGCTTTGCGTTCCTCAGGAGTCATTGATTTGATTGACTTTAATGGTGCTGTACCAGTATAAACTCCAAGACTAACAGGACGTTCGTATCTTTCAGTCAAAGCAACCCACATCTCGGGATCATTAAAAGAAACAAGCGCTTCAAAGCGTTGACGCTAGTAGGCATAATCCATACCGACAGTATACATGGGTGGTTTATTGGTACTTCCAACTTCAGAGTTTTGCTTGAGTAGATCTCCAACACGTTGTAATGAAGAAGATGCCATTTTGAGAACCTGCAAAACAAAACACAGAAAACACAAAGAACTGTTATGTGACACAAGAGTTGTGTCGCTAAATCAGATGGCGACACTAAAGATGTGTCGCAAGGAATTAAGAAACAGTTAAACAGGCGACACAAGGTTTATGTCGCAAAAATTTTATGTCGCAATCTTCAAACTTGTGTCGCTATCTTTGTGTCGCAAATTTCAAACTTGTGTCGCTATCTCGTGTCGCTGAAATCTTAAATACGACAGGAAGATGTGTCGCTTAAACCCTACACGCGACAAAAGATGGTGTCGAAGAAACCCTAAGAGCGACAGATGATGTGTCGTTAAAACCCTAAATGTGACAGAGCCTGTGTCGCTGCTTGTGTCGCAATGTCGAGGAGAGCTGCGGCAGAAAACCCTAAAATTCACAAAATCCGAAACCCTAACGAAAAACCACGAACAATTGACGAATCTGAACACCAAAATCTTCCAGAAAATGTAGAATATGAACTTTTAACCAATATGCAAAGATTTAATTCCAAAAAAACTAGTCGATTTTAAACGAAAACACGTACTAAACACGATCCGATAACACCAAATCCGTAGATTATGGCTCTGATACCACTTGTAGGTTCCCTGATCTTGGACCTAACCGGATCAACACAAACAATCGAGAGGCGGAATTTAAACGATTGTATATAGTACGTAAAACACAAACGAATCAAACGCAAATCACTTGTATATTGATATAATAACCAATTATCTTGATACACTGAAATGCCTTACAATATGCTCTCTAACCTCACAGATTCGTCAACCCTAACAATGAGGCCGAAATGTTCTATTTATAGAGAAACCGAAACTGAACTGCGACACAAGTGTTGTGTCGCCTGACCGACTTGTGCGACACAAGCCTTGTGTCGCATACGCGACACAAGCTCTGTGTCGCCTAAACAGTGATATCAATTATATATTCTAAACAAATAACGTTTATATCACTAATCTAAATGTTACAAATGACTCAGACCTAGACCAACTGATAGACAAATAAAATATGCATCAACATGTACCTCACAGCATCTAGGCCGGACATATTATTCGCTGTGTCCATCTGTTCAAGATATCAAGCAAAGCCTAAAGCTTCTCATGAAAAGGCTGTCAGACGTATCTTAGGTTACCTTAAGTGGAGACCCTCCTTGGGTCTCTGGTACTCTAACGAAAACGATTTTGGTCTAACTGCTTTTTCAGATTCTGATTATGGTGGCTGCTTAGTGGACGCAAAGTCAACAACTGGAGGATGTCAGTTTCTAGGAAGCCGATTAGTCTCGTGGCAGTGCAAGAAACAGACAACTGTCTCTACTTCAACCGCTGAGGCAGAATACATTGCTGCTGCAGTTGCTGTTCCCAAGTTCTCTGGATTCAGCATCAAATGTGTGACTATGGGTTACTTCTAACTCTTACTCATATTCATATTGGTAATTCCGCTGCTGTCTCCATCATACGCAATCCCGTACAGCATTCAAAAACCAAACATATTGAAATTCGTTATCATTTTATATGAGATTGCTATGAGAAGCACCTAATTAACCTTGTCCAAATCCCTACTCTTAAGCAAAACGCAGATCTTTTCACAAAAGCTTTCTCTCGTAGTCGATTTGATGAGCTAGTCTCCATGACTGGAATGGTGAGTTTGAGCAATGCCTAACTCTCCATTTATGGTCAGAATTATCTTTTAGACTTGGTGCGTTAAAAAAAAAAAAAGCAACTGCCACTCTTTATACTTGTTAATATTAAAGAAACGCAATAGTTGCAACATTGTTAAAATAGACGTTGAATTGTGTCTGTAAACAATTGGGGAAATGATAGTACATCAGGAGACATGCATAAAATGGAATTTTAAGGTTTATGTTTGATGTGTCAGTAGATTTATCTAGAATACTTGAAATACCTTTTATAAATATTAGCTTCATCAAATGATATATTGGTAGGCATTTGTTCTAAAGTTACTAAGAAGCTTAACTTTCAAATATGCATATTATTTTATATAAAGACATATTAATATGTATGACATTAAGTTGAAATAAGGGCAAAAATGTCCAAAACCTTTTGACGCTTCGTCTTAATATTTGGATGATAAACATGTTATGATCTAAAATATAGGGTCTTTGTATGGTGTTATCTGGGGGAATATATTAGTTGTCTCCTCTATTGTATGTCAATACAGACCTGGTTTCATCTAATATATTTTTGAAACGAACTTAGGTGCGTAGTCTATGTTAAGCTATAGACAACTATTACGTACCCGTGGCATTCTTACAATTCCCAAATAAAATGTACAAATGTACATAAATGTTATAAAAAGATTGCCTCGTACTGGTTTGTGTTAAACTATGGTACTCTGTTGTACGAAAGTACAGACCTGTTCCCTCTAGTTTAAATTGTTCAGACTGGTGTTTGTTCAACCCGAACTATTGATTATGTGACTTTGTTGTACGAATGTACAGACCTGTCACCACTAACTTGGTTCTAAAGATACGTCCATACCTTCACCTTCTATATAGAAAATACTAACATGTTTTGATTTCAAATGTATATTTTAATGTGAGTTATATAATATAATATGCATGCTAATAATAACACAAGTGGTTCATCTCATTATGAGTTGAAATCATATACTTAAGTACAAAAGTTTAGATGGATAAAATATCAATAATCGTCTTCAACTAATCTTTATAACAGGTGATTTAAATATACTAAGTAAATTTAAAGTGGACAAACATACTGATAATCGAAATAAAGTTTATTATATCCAAATAAGTGCATGTTATCCTGATATGATTCCTAAAGCAGACCTAAATAATTTCGTCACCAAAAGATTTTCCGTTTTGTTTCTTTTCTCGTTGATTGTAAAATAGAATCAACGCGTTTTATTTTTTTCCTTGTATAATTTTAGTCTATTGTTTTAGCTTTAGTTTATCCAAGTCTCTGAGATAATAACAAATCGTCTCTTGAGTCCAATACTTGAAATCAAATCGAACTTCACAAACTGTCCATGGTGCGACACAAGCTTTGTGTCGCAATGCGACACAAGCCTTGTGTCGCTATCCATGTCGCATCTTGTGTCACTATACAGGGTTGAGGTATAAAATTCGGACCCTACCTCTCAGTCGCTACACGTTCTTGCGACACAAATAGCGACACAACACTCAAATTAGCGACAAAAGGACTGCGACGTAATTTTTATTCGATTTCATCTTTCTGCTTGTTTTTGTTACAATCAAATTGGTGATTCTTGTTCTCTTCACTCTTCTTGACTATAGGTACCAATTTTAACCTTTTTTACCGTGTAATTCGTGTTTAATTGTTAAAATAATATACGGGTTTTTAGAGTTTTGCTTTTTGATCCAAATTAACGAGGTGTTTGGTTATCTTACGGGTTACAACACATGATTTCTTGCTCTCCATATATTGGCGCAGCATTTGGTGTGCTCATTTTCGAAAACCCCAAACTTGATCATCGGGTTTTTCTGGGTTGGGCATCTGTTCGTCATTGTGACACAATCTGTGAAACAAGCCATTGTGTCGCACTTGTGTCTGTTGCATTGCTGAGATGCGACACAACCTTTTGTGTCGCTTTTTTTTGCGAAAGAGGATGTGCGACATAAGCCTTCTGTCGCAGTGTTAAAATAAAATCATTTTATTGCAAAATGCGACACAACCCTTGCTGTCGCTTAATTTGTTAGCGACACAAGAGCTTCTGTCGCATATTATTTTGAAATAGATTTCTGCGACACCATCTTCTGTGTCACACACCATTCTAGCGACACAAATGCTTATGTCGCCTTCTAACTGCGACACAATCCTCTGTGTCGCATAAGAGGTTTTTATTGAAATAATTTGTCTTCGAGTTTTAATGCTAACGCTTTTCGAGCTATGTTTCTTCTTTCTATTAATAGCAACGGCATATATTAATGCTAATGACTGGGAGCCAAGGCATAACATCGCGGCTTTTCTCGAGGATGATCGGGATTCGGTTGCGCCTTTTAGGCCGATGATTGCTTTCTTACGCCGTTCCCGCATCTATAACGCCATCTCAGCCACTGCTCCAATATACAAAGATCAAGTTGGTTCCTTCTGGAATTCAGCTGTCATAAATTCTGATCTGCCCGTGACTCGCATTGTTTTACGTACTATATACAATCGTTTGAATTCCGCCTCTTGATTATGTGTGTTGATTCGATTAGGTCCAAGATCAGGGAACCTACAAACTACGGGATCACCAAGTAACATTTCAAGTAAACGATCGTTTATTTTATCAACCTGTTCATGTGTTGGAGCAAGAATTGCTCACTCTTGAAAGTCACTCGGATCATAAAGATTAGTAACAACATCAGGATACGTAGAAGATATAATAGATACAATAGGATCATCACCTTCAGTTATTAAAAACTCTTCTGGAATTGATACTTCAACCTCACCATCGTTTGGCCCTCCGAGTGAACCATTTCCAACCTCTAAAATCAAGTCAGCAAATTCATTCATCTCATCTAAATCTTCTCCGTTTGATCCAGAATGTAGTCTCATATTTACAGTCAACTTTAAAACTTCAATGTGATCCCAAAGATATGAAGAGTTCAATGAAGCATTAACTATATCTTGACGACTACCTTAAGGAATAACCGGAAGAATCTGTCGAAAATCACCACCGAAAACAACAACGTTACCTCCAAAAACCTTGTGTTCACTATCGGGTACCTTGGAACGCAATATATCTCGTAGTGTACGGTTAAGAGCTTCAAAGCAATGCTTATGTATCATTGGAGCTTCGTCCCAAATAATCAACAAAGTGAGCCTTAATAATTCGGCTAGAGGACTGTCTTGGTGAATAGAACAAAAGGAATCCTCTGTAACATTTATAAGAATTATAAAGCGAGAATAAGCCATTCTACCACTACTTAATAAAAGGGAAGCAATTCCACTTGAAGCAACATTCAACACGATTTTTCTCCTTGATCGAACTGACGTGGATAAAGTCTTCCAAAGATATGTTTTCCTGTTCCACCATATCCATAAACAAAATACACACCTCCACAATCATGATCAACAGTAGATATTATTTTTTCGTAGATAGCCTTTTGCTCAAAAGTAAGATTATTATACATTTTTGCATGCTCTGATTTCAATGAATTCCGATCGTAACGCATCTCATCAGTAATCATTCGGTTACCACTAGATACAACAAAGTCAGATGATGGAAGCGGCATACCGGGGAAACATGAAAGACTGCTACCACTATTACGTAACAGTTGCTCAATTCTATATAAAGTATGATTATCGAGATCCTCCGGCTCCATGGTATAGCCTAACAAATAACAAAAGGAATATTAATATAATGGTATGTTATTTTCAACAATTAAAGTAAAAATATTAGAGAGTTATAATAACACTAAATTAATACAGATTATAAACCCTCTTGAAATACAACATTCGGAAAATAATTAAACGGGATCTACCTTGATATCGAAGTTCATTACGTTGATGGTGGAGTATACCATCACAAAGGTATTTACAGGATTGATCCCATACAAAATCCGGCCTGGACTATTGGACAACAACAACATAACAAATAAAGAACGGAGATATTCACCGGAAGCCCACTAATTTGCATCTCTAATGGCTTCAATATACTCCTTGTCGTCATCCAACATACCTAGCTCATGGCTTCAACATGTTGGACCTTTCACTTTGTTGAGCAACATTCTCAAATAATAGGCTTCACCTTTAGATGGGGGAACATGATATATCCTGCCTATTTTAGGCCTTTGTTTCCTTTTAGACCAACTTCTTTTGCCAGGTTCCAAACATATTTACCAGGAAACTCCAAATAAGTCAACTTTCTAGCATTCTCGTCAAATTTATTTCTCTCCATCCAACCAGTAAACATTGATGAAGCAACAGAAGGCTTGTCAATCACATCTTCAAGATCAACATCATCTCCATAGATAACTGATTATTCATCTAGAAGATGAAATGCTAATCTTTCAACTGCCGGAGTTCTATAATGAAGTTCGTATCCGTATATTCTCCAAGTGGCTTCACATGCCGAAATATATCTACAGTCATAATAATCTTTAATCTCAGGCTATCTTTCCTGAGCCTCACCATTACTATCAACATTTGCCATATGTTTAGCATCTATCCGGTCCCTTGTTTATATACTTGAACAGATATTTGATTGCACCAGATTGGTTGCACCATTCTACGTTTATATGGGTCTGGTAACGCTTCAAAAGATACTTGTTGTAAGGAACAACATGCCTATTGTCTAGTTTAGTATCTCCTTTATAAACATGACAACCGTTATCTCGTCTCCTATAAAGAGGATATCCATCTGCATCAACTGAGGTATCATCTCTAAAAGGTTTTGGGAAACCTTTAGAGCACTTATCATCTTGCATACATGGACAACTTGGATTGACTATACCGCATGGACCATGAATCATAAAATCATTTACCAATTCATACAATTCAGCATCCTCCTTCTCGTCTGGGATTTCAGCAGAAATAATATGATCAACATGTTGTGCCGTTGGAAACTTGAAAGCAGATTTGAGAAACAGACATATATGAGAGTGAGGAAGACCGCGTTTCTGAAATTCAATGGTATATATGACTGCACGAAATATATATAGGAACATTAGAATGAAATATATATTAAATTATAAAAATGAAAAAAATACTATCAAAATAAATATGATTTATATATAACCTGATTCAATTTCACCAAAGATATGTCTTTTCCTAAAATCTTTTATCATGCTATCAATTTTTATCTTGAAAAGTCTGCACAAGATTTCAGGTCTATCTTCGGGACAAACTTTCTTATTGTGTAAGAAACGTAAAATTTCTGGCCATCTTGAATTGCATGTAAATGTAATGAATAAATCAGGATATCCAAAGTGTCTAACTATGGCCATGGCATCCAAGTAATTATGCTTCATGTACCTAGAACCACCAGTGAAAGACGAAGGTAATATTATACGTTGACCGGTAGTAGAACCATCTGTATTACCTTTAGAAACATGATTGCTTAAGTTACGATAAGTGTCAACTCTAAGCTTCTTTTGCTGAAAACGTATAAACGTCAACCTCTCAGACTCGATCATTGTATATCCATCTACCAAAAACTGCTGGTAAAGTTTTCTTGACAAATGCATCAAAGATGTTTGTTTTAATCTCTCCTGAATCCTATATGCAAAAAATTCTCGAATAGTCAGCTCATTTCGACCAGGCATGCTGTTTTGATCAACATCTCGATGTTTGATACCACGTCTATAGCCATCTTCTGCCAAAGGAAAAATAAGTGGATACTGAAGTGGAAGATACGAAGGATGTAACTCACTAATTCTTTGAAGTTGACCTGTTTGATATTGAACAATAATATCTCTCTCATCAAAATTTGCATCAAAATTTGCATCAATATCTCCAACTATGATTCCAGCAATTTCAGAAGCAGTGGGAAAATTGTAATTTCTACTATCTTTAGCTCTTTTTGCTAATAATTTAACGCGAGCAGGCTTAAGTTCATCTTCACGAAAACGATCACGGGCCATTCGATAGGTAATTACTAAAGGATTATTAACATCCAAGTAATCCTTAATCTCATCAATCAGATCGGGATCAAGAGAGTCATCGGAGGAATTATCAGGCCGAGAGGAACTGGAAAAATAATCAATAATAAATAATAAATAAATTACAACTGAGAATAGATATGAATGACAGAAAACAATAAATAAATTAGAACTGAAAATGTATATGAATGACATGAAAAAGTAATATGTATCACATACCTAACTGCAGTTATTCTGTTTCTTACTTCATTCTCGGTGTCATATATATACAGTTGAGAAAACTTAGGCGAACAACCGTTTTTGGGAAGCAAACTACCCAAAAGATGACAGTTTTGACCAGAAAGTCGAAACACATAAGGTCCACGTCCATTATTAACTTTTGTATCAATTTTACCTCCCATGGAAGTAAAAGAAAACATGTTGTTATACGCCCGAATGTTCTTGATGAAAGATTTGCTCTTTGGATGTAGGTTATTATATAATCTCCTAAAAAGAAAGGCGATTTCCGGCAAAAGGCGATTTCCGGCAAGAGAAAGGGCGATTTCCGGCAAGAGGAAGGGCAATTTCCGGCAAGAACTCCGGGAAGGGCGGATGAACGGCTTTTTCTAATGATTTATGCCCGGTTTCCATTTATTATGTCTTAGTAAAGCTTCTGGTTAGTGATTTGTACTCTTGTTTAGTGTTAGTGGAGCTCGTATTATTATTGGTTGGGATCCTGACCAAGTCGACCTTATGATCATTTCCTTCACGGATCAGGTTATGCACTGTCAGGTTCGGGTGCGTGATAGGGATCTGTCTTTTTACTGCTCCGTCATTTATGCGGGTAATGCTTATTCCCATAGAAGGGAGCTGTGGGATAGTCTTCGCCTGCATAGCAGATTTGTTGGTGCTAATCCCTGGACGCTACTGGGCGATTTTAATGCCATTCTTAATCTGGAGGATTCTTCCTCTGGTTCTTCCAGACGCTCTACCTCTATGCGCGAGTTCAGGGAATGTGCGGAGGATATTGGGATTATTGATGTGCAGGCCTCGGGACTCCACTTCACTTGGAATCAGCGACCTCAGTCTGCCTCTGGTATCTTGACGAAGATTGACCGTATCATGTGTAATGGAGAGTTCTTGGATGTCTTCCCTGGGGCCCGTGCTTTATTCCAGCCATACAGAATTTCTGATCATGCTCCTGCTGTTCTTTCTCTCCCCGTGATTCAAAAGCCTCGTGTTAAGCCCTTTAAATTCTATAATCTGCTTGCTCATAAGCCTGAATTTAAAGATATTGTAATTGATGCGTGGAAGGAGGAGATTGTGGGACATGCTATGTTTCGGATTACCAGGAGGTTGAAGAGACTTAAAAAGCCTCTTGCCGCGTTAATGAGGGATCAGGGTGACCTCCATAAGAAGGTTGTTAAACTTCGTGCTGAATTGGACGAAGTTCAGAAAGCTCTTGACTCTAACCCCGACTCTGCTGCGCTGAGAGAGGAGGAGAGTCTCTTTCTTCGTGCTTTCAATGCGGCGGTTATTGACGAGGAACGGTTCCTGAAGCAGAAAGCAAAGATTGAATGGCTTCGGGTGGGGGATTGCAACTCTAAATTCTTTCATAATGTGGTTAAGGAAAAAGCGAATAGGGGTCGGATTGATCGAGTGCATGACTTGAATGAGGTTGTCCATGAGGGAGACTCGGTACCTATGATCTTTGTTGACCACTACCAGAAGTTTTTGGGTTGTGCTGGTGATGCTTTGCCGCTGGATAGCTCGGGGCTTTTCTCCCGCAAGCTCTCAAGATCCAAGGATGACTTGATGATTCGGCCTGTTACTAAGGATGAAGTTCGGGTGGCCTTGTTCTCTATTGGTGACTGTAAGTCCCCGGGGCCAGATGGTTACTCGACATCTTTCTTCAAACGGTCGTGGGACACTATTAGTCAGATTAATGATTTTCGGCCTATTTCCTTGTGTAATGTCTTGTATAAGTGCATCAGTAAGTTGATCACTAGCCGAATCAAGGATGGGCTGAAGGATATTGTGAGCGACAATCAATCTGCTTTCATTCCTGGTAGGAGCATTTCTGATAACATCCTCTTAACCCAGGAGCTTATGAGATGTTACCATCTTAACCATGGAGCTGCTCGTTGTGCCTTCAAGGTTGACATTCAGAAAGCGTATGATACGGTGGATTGGAGCTTTCTCCGGACTATCTTACATGGTTTTGGCTTCCACCCTGTTATGGTCAGGCTAATCATGACTTGTGTGTCTAGCACTTCCTTCTCCCTGAGTATTAATGGGGGTGTTCATGGTTTCTTTAAAGGCAAAAGGGGCCTGCGGCAAGGGGATCCAATGTCTCCTTATCTTTTTACCCTTGTGATGGAGGTGCTGACCTTGCTTATTCGAAGGAAAGTTGATGAATCTAATTCCTTTAAATACCATGCGAAATGTGAGAACCTTGGTCTTGTAAACCTGTGTTTTGCAGATGACTTATTTCTTTTTGCGCATGGGGATCTGGGCTCTGCCACGGTGATCCAGTCTGCTCTTAAGAAATTTAAAGAAGTTTCGGGCTTGGTTCCTAGTATCCCGAAAAGTACTGCTTTCTTTTGTAATGTTCCCGGTTCTGTGCGACAGAATATCCTCCATATCATGCCATTCGAGGAAGGTATTCTTACGGGTCGGTACCTCGGGGTTCCCCTTATCTCCTCTGAGCTCGTCAAATCTGACTGTAAAGCTCTGGTGGAGAAGGTCCAAAATAGGATTGGGGATTGGAAGAATAAGACTCTTTCCTTTGCTGGTCGTGTTCAACTTATTTCCTCTGTCCTTACTTCTCTTCATGGGTATTGGGCGTCTATGTTTATTCTCCCTGCCTCTACAATTGGGGATATTGAGAAGCTTATGAGGGGTTTCTTGTGGTGCCAAGGTCCGATGAAGGCCGGTAAAGCAAAGGTGGCTTGGGAGGATATCTGTCATCCGAAACTTGAAGGTGGCTTGGGGATTCGTCGCTTGAGTGAGTGGAATGTCTCTCTTATGGCCACCCACATTTGGAGCATCCTCTCTAGAAAGGACTCCATCTGGGTCAGATGGGTGCATGCTTATAAACTGCGTGATCGCAGATTTTGGGATGTCCCTGCTCAGCGCAGTATGAGCTGGGGTTGGCGGAGTCTGTTACGTATTAGGGATGTCGTGCGGCCGTTTTGTTGGTATAAGATCGGCAATGGGAGGACTGTCTCGGTTTGGTATGACATTTGGTGTAACCAATGTCCTATTGCCCGTGTTTTTTCGGGTCAGCGTGACATTACGCGCCCGGGTTTTTCGACGTCTGATTCTGTTGCTGATCTCATTGAGGGTGATTCTTGGAGATGGCCGGTGGAATGGCTCCTAAGGTACCCTTCTCTTTCTCAGATTGAGGTTCCCACTCTCCACCCCCGGCCTGACAAGTTATTATGGCGCGATTCGGATGGAAATTTTTTCGATTTTCGGGTTGGTCAAGTTTGGGATTCCATTCGGCCAAGAGGGAGCGTGGTAGAATGCGCTCCTGTGGTGTGGTTCTCTCGTTGCATTCCTAGGCATGCCTTTCATTTATGGCTCGTCTTACGAGGTAGACTGAAGACCCAAGACCGTCTGAGGTAGTGGGATGTAGGTCCTTCCGTGGATTTATCCCTGCTGCGTTGTCTGCTGTGTGGCTCGTGCCAGGACTCTCATGCCCATCTCTTTTTTGAATGCTCCTTCTCCTCACAGGTTTGGTTCAGGGTTATCAGTCATGCGCAGATGCAGATTGTGTCGGACAGACTCGAAGTGTTTATGCCCTCTCTCTTATCTGCTACGGGTCCGAAAAATATTGACCACGTTGTGTCTCGCGTGGTGCTAGCTGCTTTGGCATTCTTCATTTGGCAAGAACGTAACTTTCGGCTTTTTGACAAAGCCAAGAGGTCATGCAGGGAGGTGGCTGATGCTATCATCAATACGATACGGCTGAAGTTGATCTCTTTTCCCTTCAGATCTTCATCTCGTGCTCTCCGTGCCATGAAGAGATGGAAGATCCCGAAAGGGGTGTGTTCTTCGTCCAGTTGATTTTTCGTCATGCGGGCGCAGTGGCTCATTGCTTGGCTGGAGTTTGTTGCTAGTGCCTAATGGTTGTGCTTAGTGCTGGTTGTCATATGCAAGGCATGTCTTGTGTATGCACTTAGTCTTTCATATCTGTTAGATTAAGTCCTGTGGTTCTATCACAATTTTGTACTTGTAACGTTGACCCGAAAGACTAATGTCACGTTGACCCGAAAGACCTAAGCACAACCAGCACTAAGTGCATACACAAGACATGCCTTGCATATGACAACCAGCACTAAGCACAACCATTAGGCACTAACAACAAACTCCAGCCAAGCAATGAGCCACTGCGCCCGCATGACGAAAAATCAACTGGACGAAGAACACACCCCTTTCGGGATCTTCCATCTCTTCATGGCACGGAGAGCACGAGATGAAGATCTGAAGGGAAAAGAGATCAACTTCAGCCGTATCGTATTGATGAAAGCATCAGCCACTTCCCTGCATGACCTCTTGCCTTTGTCAAAAAGCCGAAAGTTACGTTCTTGCCAAATGAAGAATGCCAAAGCAGCTAGCACCACGCGAGACACAACGTGGTCAATATTTTTCGGACCCGTAGCAGATAAGAGAGAGGGCATAAACACTTCGAGTCTGTCCGACACAATCTGCATCTGCGCATGACTGATAACCCTGAACCAAACCTGTGAGGAGAAGGAGCATTCAAAAAAGAGATGGGCATGAGAGTCCTGGCACGAGCCACACAGCAGACAACGCAGCAGGGATAAATCCACGGAAGGACCTACATCCCACTACCTCAGACGGTCTTGGGTCTTCAGTCTACCTCGTAAGACGAGCCATAAATGAAAGGCATGCCTAGGAATGCAACGAGAGAACCACACCACAGGAGCGCATTCTACCACGCTCCCTCTTGGCCGAATGGAATCCCAAACTTGACCAACCCGAAAATCGAAAAAATTTCCATCCGAATCGCGCCATAATAACTTGTCAGGCCGGAGGTGGAGAGTGGGAACCTCAATCTGAGAAAGAGAAGGGTACCTTAGGAGCCATTCCACCGGCCATCTCCAAGAATCACCCTCAATGAGATCAGCAACAGAATCAGACGTCGAAAAACCCGGGCGCGTAATGTTACGCTGACCCGAAAAAACACGGGCAATAGGACATTGGTTACACCAAATGTCATACCAAACCGAGACAGTCCTCCCATTGCCGATCTTATACCAACAAAACGGCCGCACGACATCCCTAATACGTAACAGACTCCGCCAACCCCAGCTCATACTGCGCTGAGCAGGGACATCCCAAAATCTGCGATCACGCAGTTTATAAGCATGCACCCATCTGACCCAGATGGAGTCCTTTCTAGAGAGGATGCTCCAAATGTGGGTGGCCATAAGAGAGACATTCCACTCACTCAAGCGACGAATCCCCAAGCCACCTTCAAGTTTCGGATGACAGATATCCTCCCAAGCCACCTTTGCTTTACCGGCCTTCATCGGACCTTGGCACCACAAGAAACCCCTCATAAGCTTCTCAATATCCCCAATTGTAGAGGCAGGGAGAATAAACATAGACGCCCAATACCCATGAAGAGAAGTAAGGACAGAGGAAATAAGTTGAACACGACCAGCAAAGGAAAGAGTCTTATTCTTCCAATCCCCAATCCTATTTTGGACCTTCTCCACCAGAGCTTTACAGTCAGATTTGACGAGCTCAGAGGAGATAAGGGGAACCCCGAGGTACCGAACCGTAAGAATACCTTCCTCGAATGGCATGATATGGAGGATATTCTGTCGCACAGAACTGGGAACATTACAAAAGAAAGCAGTACTTTTCGGGATACTAGGAACCAAGCCCGAAACTTCTTTAAATTTCTTAAGAGCAGACTGGATCACCGTGGCAGAGCCCAGATCCCCATGCGCAAAAAGAAACAAGTCATCTGCAAAACACAGGTTTACAAGACCAAGGTTCTCACATTTCGCATGGTATTTGAAGGAATTAGATTCATCAACCTTCCTTCGAATAAGCAAGGTCAGCACCTCCATCACAAGGGTAAAAATATAAGGAGACATTGGATCCCCTTGCCGCAGGCCCCTTTTGCCTTTAAAGAAACCATGAACACCCCCATTAATACTCAGGGAAAAGGACGTGCTAGACACACAAGTCATGATTAGATTGACCATAACAGGGTGGAAGCCAAAACCATTTAAAATGGTCCGAAGAAAGCCCCAATCCACCGTATCATATGCTTTCTGAATGTCAACCTTGAAAGCACAACGAGCAGCTCCATGATTCAGGTGGTAACACCTCATAAGCTCCTGGGTTAAGAGGATGTTATCAGAAATGCTCCTGCCAGGAATGAAGGCAGATTGATTGTCGCTCACAATATCCTCCAGCCCATTCTTGATACGACTAGTGATCACCTTGCTCATGCACTTATACAAGACATTACACAAGGAAATAGGCCGAAAATCATTAATCCGACTAGGGGAGGAAACTTTCGGTATGAGGGCAATAACAGTGTGGTTGATTTCTTTTAGAATCTGGCCATTAACAACGAAATTCCAAACCGCAAAGAACAAGTCATCACCAATAGTGTCCCACGTCCGTTTGAAGAAAGATGCCGAATAACTATCCGGCTCCGGGGACTTACAGTCACCAATAGAAAACAAGGCCACCCGAACTTCATCCTTAGTAACAGGACGAATCATCAGGTCAGCCTTGGATCTCGAGAGCTTGCGGGAGAAAAGCCCCGAGCTATCCAGCGACAAAGCATCACCAGCACTGCCTAAAAATTTCTGGTAGTGGTCAACAAAAGTCATAGGCACCGAGTCTCCCTCATGGACTACATCATTCAAATCATGCACTCGATCAATCCGACCCCTATTCGCTTTTTCCTTAACCACGTTATGAAAAAATTTAGAGTTGCAATCCCCCACCCGAAGCCATTCAATCTTTGCTTTCTGTTTCAGGAATCAATCTTCGTCAATGACCGCCGCATTAAAAGCACGAAGGAAGAGACTCTCCTCCTCTCTCAGCTCTGCAGAGTCGGGATTAGAGTCAAGAGCTTTTGGAACTTCGTCCAATTCAGCACGAAGTTTAACAACCTTCTTATGGATGTCACCCTGATCTCTCATTAACGCGGCAAGAGGCTTTTTAAGTCTCTTCAACCTCGTGGTAATCCGAAACATAGCATGTCCCACAATTTCCTCCTTCCACGCATCACTTACAATATCTTTAAATTCAGGCTTATGAGCAAGTAGATTATAGAAATTAAAGGGCTTAACCCGAGGTTTTTGGATCACGGGGAGAGAAAGAACGGCAGGAGAATGATCAGAAATTCTGTAAGGCTGGAATAAAGCACGGGCCACAGGGAAGGCATCCAAGAACTCTCCATTACACATGATGCGATCAATCTTCCTCAAGATACCCGAGTCAGACTGAGGTCGCTGATTCCAAGTGAAGTGGAGCCCCGAGGCCTGCACATCCACAATCCCAATATCCTCCACACATTCCCTGAACTCGCGCATAGAGGTAGAGCGCCTGGAGGGACTAGATGAAGAATCTTCCAGATTCAGAATGGCATTAAAATCGCCCAATAGCGTCCAGGGGTTAGCACCAACAAACCTGCTATGCAGACGAATATTATCCCACAGCTCCCTTCTATGGGAATAAGCATTACCCGCATAAATGACGGAACAGTAGAACGACTGATCCCTATCCCTCACCCGAACCTGACAGTGCATAACCTGATCCGTGAAGGAAATGATCATAAGGTCGACCCGGTCAGGATCCCAGCCAATAATAATGCGAGAGCCACTAACACTCCTAGAGGAGTTAGACGTCCAACTCCACCGCCTAAAAACCTTAGAACAGATACGCGTGAGATTAGAAACATGAACATGGGACTCCAAGATGGCACAGAGGCTCAACTTATTCTCACTGACCACCTGCTGAACCTCTTTTTGCTTGGGGGCACGGTTCAAACCCCTAATGTTCCATGATGCGAGACTAACCATGGTAAGTAGAGGCCTTGGGAGTGCTTGCCCCCTCCGAAAAGGACCTACCCTTGGGAAGTTTCATATAGTCTGCCGTTTCATTATAAACTTCCTCAAAGTCGGATTCAGAATCATCAGCATCAGAACCGCCACCATTAATCGCCCCTTTAAGCTTACCAGGCTGATTTGGGCCATCTCCGTTACCATCCCCCTGTTGGGTCTTTTTATTCCTCGGAATATCCTCTTTCTCATCGCTGCTCAGAGCCCCGAAGCGGTTGCCCAAGGATAAGGGTTTAGGAATACCCGAAGCCTTCTTGGAAGACGGTTTCGGATAAGAACCGTTAGGAGCCTGTTTGGAAGCAGTTCCCGAGTCTTTCACCCTGTACAACATCTTTGGTCTCTGTTTCTGCACAGAGAACCCATCAACAGGTTTCCCAATCTGCTAGTCTTCTTAGGGGCAGCAAAACCAGGATTGCTTGCCTTTGGGGCTTCAACAACAACCACATTCTTTGGACATTCAGCATCTTTATGTCCAAAGATTTTGCACGTACCACACCTGGGCGGTCGCCATTCATATTCCACCCTAACCGAATAAAGGGTTTTACCACCACCCTCAAGCTTGGGAATAGCAACCGTAACAGTTTCCTTCAGCTCAGTCCCGGATACGACCTCAACCATTAAAAAAAAAAAAAAAATTATAGCAAAAACTGAAATTGTTGATTACACAATACAGAAACGGGAGTGTTATTTCCTGTAATTTATAGCAAAAACAATTTAACTGTCAAGGGTTAATACAAAAAAATAAATAGAAGCTTAATTACAATTACAAATAATAATTGAAATAAGCCATTAAAAAAAATTTGTACCCGGTGAAGATACGTAATTGATACTTAAGGGAGTAATATTGCTATAAGTTAAGGGAGTAACAGATAGGGAAATGCTCAATCTTGGTTGGAAAGAAACTACAATAAATATTTTTCAAGAAAAGATTATATACACAAAATAAAACAAATAAAGTAATACTGATTTCTATAAGATTAAATGGTTTACCACTTTTAGGAGTCATAAAAGTTGTGTCTGTTGATGTTGATGGCGACTTTGTTTTTCTTCTCTTTTTATCCGTAATAATAGCAATGTGTTTCTGCCTAGCTTCGTATGAATTGATATGAATACCATTTTCTTGATCTATACAATTAAATTGGTTCTTTGAAGATATTGATACAAATTAAAATACAGAGTAATAATTCCGAATACATTTTTACCTACATATGTTTAATAAGTATTACTAAAGTTATATGTAACAAAAAAAAAGTTTAACAATTCCATTCCGTGACAGTAAAAAAAAGATAAACTTACAATTCGTTATAACTGACAATGGATTTCTTAAACTACTGGGTTTGTGAACATTTCCATTCCAAAGAGTATATGTAAAACAAAAAGTGTATTAAATTATAGAAATCAATCTAGCAATGTTAGGAAGCATACTAAAAGAACAATTTTACTTGGTGAAATCCTAATTGCATTGGATGGTGAAACAGTTGATATAGGAGTTCTCCTTATTCACATAATTATCATGATTCCGTCATTTTTTAGTTGGAAGAATCGAAACACGCTTTTGCCTAGCTTGTTTATAGTCGTTAGCATCCATTTGAGATGATTCAAATGAAAATTAGACATTGGACTAAATATGTACTTGGTTTTATATATATTTGATTTGGAGGGAGCTAAAAATTTCAAAAATTTAATGGGTGTTATCTAGAAAAATTAAAAAGTAAAATATATAATGAGTTAAGATCTCTGAAGACCTAGAAAGCAGGGCCAAGATTAACTAAAATCTTGTATAATTATAATATTAGATAAGATCTCTCGAACCTTCAAAGGACTCATTATTTTCCACACATTGAAAAAACAAAATCAGTAAGACACACCTAGACATAAATAATATTAAATAAGTTCAACTTAATATCAAACTTACAGGAATAATTACTTGAATTCTCACATTTAGTCCAGCCCAGTAACAAAAAGCAAGCCCAATTTCTTTTTTTACAAACTATAGCTCACAAACTAAAGGGCCTTGCTAAACCGTCATGTCCTTGCGATTCTTCCTAGCATGTTTGTACTCTGCGTAATTTTAAAATTGAAACGGATCCGTTCAAATCACCATCAATTTAGAATTGTATGATCATCATATATTGCTAAATAGATCTTGCAAAATCCTCCATTATAACTTGTTTCAGTTGTGGACACCTACAATGGAATTATAGAAATACAACTTTTTTTCTCTAAAAAATATGTTCACTCATATGGGCTTTAACAGTAAATATAATGGATAAAAAAAGTAATTAATATGTATGTTTGACTAAAAAAGTCAAAGCTTACTCAAATTTAAGCTTGTGTTGTCTGCAGCTTTCCTCAATTGCACAATCGGAAATTCAACAATAATAATAAACTTAACAACAGAATAAACACAAAATTGATATGTTATTCATAAAGAACACACATCATGATAAAACATTCAACTACGTCCATCGTAGTAATACATAAAAGTCTGCTAATATAAAAACATTAACAAGATAACATAATCATAAAGATCGAAAACACGACAATAACAACTGAAATAAACTTCATGGCTTTTCAATTTTCACAAACTTCATGGCTTTTCAATTTTCACAGCAACAACACGCTTCTTGTGAAGTCTCAGCCATAGCATCCTTGTCATCAGATTCTCTTGCACGTTTAGTTAATAGGCTAGTAGAAGTTTCATTATCATCCTCTGAGCCAACTGACGAATCCTCGGTAAAGGACACAACATCCTTCAAACAAATCACAAAGAACCTATATTATAACAGAGTTCAATAACAATGTACATTTTAAAAAATTAAATGGAACAAAATAACTTTGTGATTTACCTTTGAATGTACAGACCCATTCGAAGAATGGTATTTTCACCAACCTCACCACCACCACCACCTTCATCACCATCCTGAAATATAGTATAACAGTTAATATTACATAATTAACCGAAATTAGTTATAATTACAAAATAAAAAGTTTTCATTTAAACAACCCGATCATCTGGATGCATATCAGAAAATTCAGAAATGATTTTAGGATCAGTACAAACTTTCAACATAGTATAAACTTGATATCCTATGTCAATGTTATAGCTAGACACGTCCACATTAAAGAGCCACCTTTGATCAACCAATTGATTAAACTCTTCAGGAATCCTATCAACATTTCCATCCTGTATAGAAATACAAGATATCAACATTATATTCTATAGATGACCAAATTAGTTTGTTACTACTACTGCTCATGATTAACACAAAAATATAAAAGTACTAACTCGTTCTTGCTTATAGCGAAGTTCAGATGCATGCTTGTTAAGTAGCTTATACACGTCCCGATCAAACAAAACAAAAGAGATACTACCAGTAGCATCTTGAACCCTAATACGAACTTTATAGCTGTAAAATATAACATCAAAGCATTAAAAACCAAGTGATTTTTAGCATCAAATACCACTTTCAAATACAAAATTACAATATAACTTTGGAAAGACTGCCGTGGTTGGCCCCTTGCACTTCTTAAGATGAAAAAGATGGATACCTCGATTGTACCAACTATCTCATCAATGGTACAGTTTTGTGTCTTCAAAAGAAACTCTTCAAGAACAGAATACACACGCTGACTGGAAAGGTGACTTCCGCCTTGTGAAGAAGAAGATTTTCCCACCTTACAAATGAGCCTGCAAGTAAAAAGTAATAAAAATCAAAATAAGATTGAAATAAATTATATTCACAAATAGGTAAAAAAAACAAAATCTGAGAACAGATTAGCAACGATTACGGAGGATAATTACCTTTTCCTAAAATTATTAATTTCATCAATGTCATTATCAATGAAAAGTTTAGAACCAAAAAGGTTGTTTTGAAAAGTGGATTCTGCATAAACAAATTAATAAGTTCAAGATCCTTCTAAACAAAAGTATAAATAACTATGAAAGAATAACTTGGACAAAAATTGGTACATCACCTTTCCACATACGAATGCGCCCAAATTGAAGAATTATTACAACGTGATGCTCAATAATACTACCAACAACAAAACGGTGAAACTGCTTCGCAAAATCATCCCACAATGTACATTTGACTTTAACTCCTCTACCAAAAAAAAATATGTTCATAAAAAATAAATGATATAGATATAGATGATGATAACATAAGTTGGATGTTTTTATTACATACTTTCAATCCTCAAGATACAGAACCATTCGTTTGCCTTCTTTTCCATTCCCCCTTATCATAAACTTCAATATTACCACTTTCAAGAACACATCCAATGATATCTAAAAAAAATGATGTAAATATATATTTAATAATATTAAATAATTTAAAAATGATTAATGAACTCAAATAGACACTTACCAACTAGTAGGTGTGGATCATCAAGATGATTATTCATCTCGCTAAAATCAAAGAAACGGAAACCATGAAGCGGACCATCGAACTGGAGACATCGCTTGACAGAAGTAAATCTGTAGAAATTTAGCTTGAACGGATGTTTTAAAATTCGGTACTTTCCTTTGTTTTCTCCAACGCCAGATTTGCTAAGAAATATAATCATTCCCTCTTCCAACACTTTGTCAAAGACGGGATACAGATTCATTTTTACAGAAGCTTGAATCTTATCACACTGCAATAAAATGTACTCATTATTACAAAGTGATTAACTGATAACAAAAAAATATAAAGAATAATAAAAAAAAAAGTACCCTTTCATCCATGATGATCATTTCCAGATTATACGTTGTCTTCCACATACTAATGATTCGAACCTTTAGTTTCCATGAATCTTTCACGGTATCAAGATCTTCAATGAAGTTGTAGGCCTCGTTTTCCATTGACAAATTTCGTAGTAAAGATTAACAGGGAAAATATTAAGAGGCAAGAGAGGTGATGTAGTTAAGGTTGAATAAGCTACTCTCTATATAATGAATCTATTCGTTTTCCAAAAAGTCTAGTGGCTAAAGGGTGGATTTTGTAATAATTACATAAAATCATTAATGAATTTGGGTAACTTTTCGGTTTTCAAAAATTCTAGGCGGCTAAAAGGTGGATTTTGTAATAATTACATAAAAGCATTAATGAATTTGGGTAACTTTTCGGTTTTCAAAAAGCCAAGGCGGCTAAAGGGTGGATTTTGTAATAATTACATCAAAGTATTAATGAATCGGGTTAATTATTACTTATGTAATTATTATAGATGCATGCTTTTACCTAGGAACTCATTTATTAATTAAACCAATAAATAATAATAATAATTCAAATAAGTTCATGACAATAACAATTTTAAAGAAAAATCAAATTAATCAGAAAATTCCACGTCAACATGCTTATTGCTTAATAATGGGACACATCAGTTTGATGACATCAACTTAATCCACCCTTTAATATATAGTATAGATTAATATATTTTTAAATTATATTATAGCAATAGTAAAATGTATATAAAAACGGATAATGACATTTAGTCAAATGCATTAATTATGATTGTATCGTTTCCTAAAGAATAAAGATTTTGAATTGATTAGGCGTGTATTAAAGAACTAATTCCATATTTGAACTAAGAATTTTTAATAATTTTTATATTTTAAAACAATTTAAATAAGGTCATAAAAGACTTTTAGTGAATCACTAATCACTATTTAGGTAAACACCAATCGATTTTAAAATCAAGGGTTGTAATGTAATAGGCTTAATCATTTAATGGACCAGATTAGATTAATAGGGGCTAATTTTAGCATTGTTTACATTATTTTGTCTTTCTTATAAGAGTAAACTGCACTGATCATCCATGTAGTTTACACCAGATTACACCGATCATCCTTATCTATCACAAATTACACCGATCGTCCCTGCCTATTAAGGATGTGCATGTCGATAGTCCCTCCCACTAACTTCCGTTAAATATATCCGTCAACTCTTAGCATGTGCAAAATATGTGAGGGTAAAATAGTATTTGTATCTTTCTTCTTCCCCGGTGCATTCCCCACCCATGTATGTCTAAGACTTTCACGAACACCTACCATTTTTATATGTCACATTACATCTTTCTTATTAATCAAACTACAAATCATAATTTAATAGACTCAAAATTTTGAATCTAAGAAACCACAAACAAATACAGCTTTTATCAAATTACGAAACCACATCGAGTACTTATCAAAATCAGAAACTAAATCTTAACTAGAGAAGCTTTCATCATCGTGACTAAAAAAGATGATGGGGTGGCGGGCAGTTTTGTTGTTGCCGGAATCGAGCCATCACATCCCTCAGCGCGCAATCCATCTCTTCCGGGCTTAATCGAAAACTAGCCGGAGATGCGACTGAACATGATTTGGTCATGGTGGGTTTAAATTTTTTTACTTGTGTTAAATGACGACGACGAAACATATTCTGCTGATCGATATAATCGCCGGTCGGAGATACGGCATAAGGTGGCATATGGTGGTTTTGGATGATGAGGAGATCACAACAGGAACATATGGCGGCGGTTTTGGATGGTAGTTCTGAATGATGGTTTAGAAAATTTAAAGTGGTGATGATTGTATATGAAAACAAAAAATTGAATCTTATATTGCTTTTGCTGGAGCCTGGAGAGAGAAAAAATTATGGTTTTTGGAGATGAAGGAGAAGAAAGTGGCAAATTGGTGGGTTTCATGAAAAGAAGGTAATAAAATGACTTTGTATCCTCACGTGATTGTCACGTGTTAAAGATTTTAACGAGTTAGGAACTATCGGCGTGCACATCCTAGATAGTTAGGGACGATCGGTGTAATTTATGATAGATAAGGATGATCGGTGTAATGTTGTGTAAACCACGGGGACGATCGGTGTAATTTACTCTTCTTATAATATATAAGAGAGAAGATTATATATGTACTTTTTCAAAATGTACATCATAATAGTTTTCAATATAATTTTATTGTACTGTATAGCTAAAAAAATGTGAGGTATATATAAAATGTAGCAGTTATTTATGTAATCTCTTTTTACTATTATCAAAATAAACAAAGCGGTGTATAGCTAAAAAAATGTGAGGTATATATAAAATGTAGCAGTTATTTATGTAATCTCTTTTTACTATTATCAGAGGAGCAAAAATATGTAATCAATTTGAATTTAGCCTCTCTTAATTTAATCCTAACCATTCAATGATTTAGTCAAATTAATTAGAGCCACATTGATCTAGATTAAGAGGAATGTTTAGCAAATATGTATACTTGGATATCTCAAAAAGACTAAACTGCCCTTAATAATCAATGATTATACTACAAATCTGGAGAATAATTTAAATTTAAATTTCTGTTTGTTTAGCTATTAATACTCCAATTATTTAGGAGTCTATATTAATGTTATCCGATTTATATCCTGGAGACTTGAAACGTATAGAGCAATCATTCCTTAATTCTTGCTATACTCAAATTCAAATACACAATTAACCCTTCTCCAAACGATTCATTAATGGATTTTGAGCACGGGGTCTAGGATGCATTGGGTTGATTTAGGATGCCAACATGCTTCCCACTTAAGCATGAAAAGTATTATGCCTCATGCATCGTGATTATATTTGTATTGAGTCATATTTTAGTTACTGGGATCAAGGAAATTTGGTTTGGTTGGAAGATATAAGGAGAACAAGATTGTTTCATTTTGGTTTATAGATCGAAATTATACATGTATGATGGAGTTTTGCAGAAGTGTTATGATCTTGGAGATGGCATGATAGTTATATACTTCTGCTTGGGTGATTAACGCATTGGAAGTTTGTTGGTTCTTTGTTAGATGATGCAGGTTCAAAAACATTCCAATGTCATATTAGAGAAATTTGCTTAGTCAAAGATGCAAGCATGAAAGTTGGCTAGGACTGCGGAAATGTTCATAATTTAATGTTTGTGGTATCTTCAGGGATGTTGTGGTTCCAATAAACAGCAATGAGTGCCATATAAACATGTTGAGTTCTGGTCTCAGGAAGTGCCAAAAAATTGGTAAATGCTATTGTTTGACTTCTACAAGTCAAATGGGTGCTTCTGGTTTTGGTTATAAATGTGATAGTTTGACTAATGGAAGTCAAAGGTTTGATGATAGATTTGGAATATTCATGAGTACGTAGTAAGGGTTCTGTTAGAAAGGTATTTGACCGGTGAAAGTAAACAAGAAGATATCTAGTGCATATCTGGTGCATGAAGGTCTGCAGCTACTATATTTTGACGTAGTCTTTTAAAAAAAGGAGGTAATTGATATTGATTGTGATTATCTGAGATGGTTTGTTTCTGATTTCAAGAGTGCCAGATTCAACGATAGAGCTGATTTCAAGAGTGCCATGATTGTTTGCTATATTTATTCTCATAGTTCATTGGAGGTTATGAGTCACAGTTCCTGGCTAAGACACTGCCAGGCTTTGTTTGTGATCTTCCTTTCACTTTTGAAACCGGCTAAGGTCATGTTCTTTATTAGTTGTATTCAGGTTCCGGTTATCCATCAGTTTATAATTACTCTTCTTTTGCCTATATAGAATATAGTAGATGTATTAACTCTCAAGTAAACAATGTGGTTTAACGACATAACATTTTTTCTTACTACATATAAACATCGTGGTTTACATTTATTATTATTAATATGACTAACATTGGTCTACTATTATTACTTATAATAATATGAATACTCAACCTTATTGCTTTTCAAAACCTTATTGCTTTTCAAAAGGACTAAGGTAGTATCTTAAATGACTAACATTGGTCTACTGTAAGTGTTGTTTGTAATAACTTTCTATTTTTATATGAGAGTGACTTATAATGATGAAAAGCCATCTTGTATGGTGAAGTCACATAGATGGATAGTTGAACTACACAAAACTTGTTACACTTTCGGTTCACTTAAAATAATGGATAATGATGATCATCTTAGAGATGCTTTTCATTTTTTTGATCAAAATTAAAGTGGGTAAGTAGAGGTTGAAGAGCTTAGTGAAACTTTAGCTGGTGAAATAGATTTCAAGAAATTAAGAAGTCATTGCTGTCATTATTCAAGATGTTGACAAGACGAGGCTTGTTCGACTTATTTCTTTTGACAAAAAAGTCACAGTCCAATTTATTTAATCTATTTGATTTCAAAAAATGAACTGATTAGCTACTAGGAGTTACAACGACGATGAAGGAGAATTTGATTTTGATAGGTGTGTCATCACTTCTGAAAATTGCAACCTATTAAAATGAAACTTTGGGTATAAAAGGGGTCTAAATGGGTGGGCTTTTGGCTATAGGGTCAAATGGGTAGTTTTTTTAAGAGACCAGAGACACTCTTTTTTTCTTTTTTTTTGAAGTGTAAACATTCTTATGGATAGTAAGCTATATGCTACTATGGTTACATGAATTAAAGTTTTAGACCAGTAATATACTTTATTTGCTCACCTGTACTATGCATAGTCCTTTCATGGTTCAAATAAGGAGTTTACCATGTGCACAGCAGATCATAAAATAAGGAATTTATTGCTGAACAGGAAGCACTTTCTGGATCAATACAAGCCCGATGAAGCAACAAACAATTAAACAATATCTCTAAAATATATCAGGACTAGTTTAGAACCCGCAAAATTTGCGGGCCTCTTCAATGTTTTACCGTTGTTAGCGTATTTAAACAATAGTTATTCACGGTTTATGTGATGTTAAGCGTTAGTAAGATAAATATGAAACTGAACATAGTAGCCGCACATTGACACCAAAATGATAGTGTTTGAAAAAATTCATTACAAATAAATGAAAACCAACTATGAAGCGAGTAACATAGATAACAAAATTAAAACACATAAAGTTTTTATTGTATTTCACAACTATATCGCCGTGTCTTCTGAAGTTACAATTTGAAAATCGATGTAACCTGGAGCGTAACTGTCTAGGATAACGTATTCACCACCAAGTAAATTATGGTAGGTGCAGAAAAAATCTAACGTCCATCTAGTGAAAGATGCACCGATTAGGACTCCCGTGTTTTGGTCAATTGTGAAGGACACATTCACATGCCATTCCATATCATCAATTCTTAGTTTTGTCACGTTCTCCTGACCGTCAAAAAGGCAGTGACACACATATTCGTGGCTATCAGTCTGCAAATGGAGATAATCATGTTAATTATTTCTTCATATTCATTTTATAGTTCATTTAGTGTGTAAATAGTAGTTTTCAGTGTGTATGAAAATTCAGCGTACCAATTTTCAATCATTCAATAAATTCTCAATGCGTATTAACTTACTCATGACTAACATACAATGTTTGTTTTTGTTGCTTTCATTCGCTTCATCAGTAATTTCTATTCCACGGGTATCATAGCCAGTTACATAAAGAGATTCTCCTTCACGCTTAATGAGATGCAGAAACATCAAACGATTACCAAAGCTTTCTACAATAAGGTTCTGCCATCCATTTCCCTTCAACAAAGGTTCACCGCCGGATGACCCGTAACTCATTTTCACATTGTATACCCCTTGGTAAGTGGAGACTCTCGTATTTAACATATTTCCCTTTGGCAGGTTGTTTTGACTGTAGTGTCAAGTCATTCAATCAGAATCAATTCTTAATATGAACACAATGATTGACCTTTTATAATTATGAGAAAAGCAGCAACAATGAGAAAATTTAAAAAGTATGACCACAATATCAGTTGACACATTTGAAAATATAATGTTAGTTAAAAAGCCGGGCCAAGTAAGTGTGTAACAACGGTTAGAGCTTAGAAATTCAATCCATTATGTATTTTTTGGATTCTTCAACAGTTCAACTATCCATCTTTAACATAAAGTTGGCCTTAAAATAATTTCATAATACCCGAGGTTGAGGTGTTGATTGTGAGACAACGTATTGAATAATATCAAGAGTTCTAGTTTGAGCGTAGCTTGCAGCTCTTTGCCAATACCAAACTGCAACATCTGCAGCCATTGTCCTGAGCTCTGACAAATTACGGTCAATGTCTGTTTCATGCTTTGAAATGTATGGTCTAAAGAAGGAATCATAAACATATGCTGTTCCCTGCAATTATTAGCACATAACAGCTAAGATAAACATCTATGCTCAAGATTGGAAGAAATATAAAAGAGAAGTTTTACCTTTGTTTTGGGATACCACAAGTATATGTAAAATGCCAGCTTGGCTTCGCTGTACATCGGAACCCTTCACAAGTGAAAAACATAAATGAAAATTTAAAAAGCAAAACGAAATAACTTTTAGCTATCCATATTATGTTCCTACCATGAAATATGTGTCACCAATCCGTTCGCTAACAGTTAGTACAGCAACCAAGATCCTGAAAAACAATTATAAGGTTTTAAGCACAAAGCTAACAAATTTATCACCTCGACATAAGTTATATAAATGTGGTAATACCAATATTGGCACCAAAAGCGAAGTTGCTCAATATCAGGCTTATTCTTCTCCACAGATTTGAAGCACTCGTAGGCTGGATATCATAACCAAACACCATCCTGCATGTAATTAAGCAGTTCTATCATTAAAGAAAGTTAATAAATATTTCTCCCAACTGAAAAAAGACGAGGCTTTAATCAACATACACAAGCCCTCTGGTAAGAAAGGATCCAATCATCTTGTATGCTTGTTACTCTGTCTGAAACGATAAACACAATCATTAAAACGCATGATAGAGTTTAATAAACTTCAAAAACCCATAGTACACAAAGAGTCATAGTAATATGCTTAATAAAGTGTATCAGTCTGGCAAGATGACATGAAAAAATAATTCAATCCCTAATCGTATAAATCTTGACTACATAAAGATGAAACTGAAAACAAAACAATGTACACCCTAAGTACCAAAAAAGTCAAGACTTGACTCTCCTTAATTTGTTACGGAGAGTATTTGGGTAGATGGTCTTCATACGATAATGTGTGGCAATTATTCTAGAAAGAAGTGACGAGATGCAATTTTTTTTTTTTTGTTAATGGGGAAAAATTACCCCGGCAAATAATATTAAAACAAATGATAAGCGTTACAAGTACAAAAAATGTGGTAGCACCACAAGACTTAATCTAACAGATATGAAAGACTAAGTGCATACACAAGACATGCCTTGCATATGACAACCAGCACTAAGCACAACCATTAGGCACCAACAAACAAACTCCAGCCAAGCAATGAGCCACTGCGCCCGCATGAAGGAAATCAACTGGACGAAGAACACACCCCTTTCGGGATCTTCCATCTCTCCATGGCACGGAGAGCACGAGACGAAGGTCTAAAGGGAAAAGAGACCAACTTCAGCCTAATCGTATTGATGATAGCATCAGCTACCTCCCTGCATGACCTCTTGCCTTTGTCAAATAGCCGGAAGTTACGTTCTTGCCAAATGAAGAATGCCGAAGTAGCTAGCACCAGTCGAGACACAACATGGTCAATATTTTTGGACCCGTAGCAGATAAGAGAGAAGGCATAAATACTTCAAGTCTGTCCGACACAATCTGCAGCTGCGCATGACTAATTACCCTGAACCAAACTTGTGAGGAGAAGGAGCATTCAAAGAAGAGGTGGGCATGAGAGTCCTGGCACGAGCCACACAACGGACAACGCAGCAGGGCTAAATCAACGGAAGGACCGACATCGTACTGCCTCAGACGGTCTTGAGTCTTCAGTCTACCTCGTAGGACGAGCCACAAATGAAAGGCATGCCTAGGAATGCAACGAGAGAACCACACCACAGGAGCCCATTCCACCACGCTCCCTCTTAGCCGAATGGAATCCCAAACTTGACCAACCCGAAAATCAAAAAAGTTTCCATCCTAATCGCGCCATAATAACTTGTCAGACTAAGAGAGGAGAGTGGGAACCTCAATCTGAGAAAGAGAAGGGTACCTTTGGAGCCATTCCACCGGCCATCTCCAAGAATCACCCTCAATGAGATCAGCAACAGAATCAGACGTCGAAAAACCCGGGCGCGTAATGTCACGCTGACCCGAAAAAACACGGGCAATAGGACATTGGTTACACCAAGTGTCATACCAAACCGAGACAGTCCTCCCATTGCCGATCTTATACCAACAAAACGGCCGCACGACATCCCTAATACGTAATAGACTCCGCCAACCCCAGCTCATACTGCGCTGAGTAGGGACATCCCAAAATCTGCGATCACGCAGTTTATAAGCATGCACCCATCTGACCCAGATGGAGTCCTTTCTAGAGAGGATGCTCCAAATGTGGGTGGCCATAAGAGAGACATTCCACTCACTCAAGCGACGGATACCGAAGCCACCTTCAAGCTTCGGATGACAGATATCCTCCCAAGCCACCTTTGCTTTACCGGCCTTCATCGGGCCTTGGCACCACAAGAAACCCCTCATAAGCTTCTCAATATCCCCAATTGTAGAGGCAGGGAGAATAAACATAGACGCCCAATACCCATGAAGAGAAGCAAGAACAGAGGAAATTAGTTGAACACGACCAGCAAAGGAAAGAGTTTTATTCTTCCAATCCCCAATCCTATTCTGGACCTTCTCCACCAGAACTTTACAGTCAAACTTGACGAGCCTCGAAGAGATAAGGGGAACCCCGAGGTAACGAACCGGAAGAATACCTTCCTCGAAAGGCATGATATGGAGGATACTCTGCCGCACAGAACCGGGAACATTACAAAAGAAAGCAGTACTTTTCGGGATACTCGGAACCAAGTCCGAAACTTCCTTAAATTCCTTAAGGGCAGAATGGATCACAATGGCAGAGCCCAGAGCCCAGATCCCCATGCGCAAAAAGAAACAAG
Organism: Gnaphalium uliginosum; assembly: GCA_963930675.1. Lineage (NCBI taxonomy): Eukaryota > Viridiplantae > Streptophyta > Magnoliopsida > Asterales > Asteraceae > Gnaphalium > Gnaphalium uliginosum. The sequence continues at coordinate 33,696,859 of OZ005681.1, forward strand.
TCATCTGCAAAACACAGGTTTACAAGACCAAGGTTTTCACATTTCGCATGGTATTTAAAGGAATTAGATCCTTCTACCTTCCTCCGAATAAGCAAGGTCAGCACCTCCATCACAAGGATAAAAATATAAGGAGACATTGGATCCCCTTGCCGCAGGCCCCTTTTGCCTTTAAAGAAACCATGAACACCCCCATTAATACTCAGGGAGAAGGACGTGCTAGACACACAAGTCATGATTAGATTGAACATAACAGGGTGGAAGCCAAAGCCATTTAAGATAGTCCGAAGAAATCCCCAATCCACCGTATCATACGCTTTCTGAATGTTAACCTTGAAAGCACACCTAGCAGCTCCATGATTAAGGTGGTAACACCTCCTAAGCTCCTGAGTTAAGAGAATGTTATCAGAAATGCTCCTGCCAGGAATGAAAGCAGATTGATTGTCGCTCACAATATCCTCCAGCCCATCCTTGATTCGACTAGTGATCAACTTGCCGATGCACTTATACAAGACATTACACAAGGAAATAGGCCGAAAATCATTGATCCGACTAGGGGAGGAACTTTCGGGATGAGGGCAATAACAGTATGGTTGATTTCTTTTAAAATCTGGCCATTAACAAAGAAATCCCAAACCGTAAAGAACAAGTCAGCACCAATAGTGTCCCACAACCGTTTGAAGAAAGATGCCGGGTACCCATCTGGCCCCGGGGACTTACAGTCACCAATAGAAAACAAGGCCGCCCGAACTTCATCCTTAGAAACAGGACGAATCATCAAATCAGCCTTGGATCTCGAGAGCTTGCGGGAGAAAAGCCCCGAGCTATCCAGCGGCAAAGCATCACCAGCACAACCCAAAAACTTCTAGTAATGGTCAACAAAGATCATAGGCACCGAGTCTCCCTCATGAACAACATCATTCAATTCATGCACTTGTTCAATTCGGCCCCTATTCGCTTTTTCCTTAACCACATTATGAAAAAATTTGGAGTTGCAATCCCCCACCCAAAGCCATTCAATCTTTGCTTTCTGCTTCAGGAATCGTTCCTCATCTATGACCGCCGCATTGAAAGCACGAAGGAAGAGACTCTCCTCCTCTCTCAGCGCAGCAGAGTCAGGATTAGAGTCAAGAGCTTTCTGAACTTCGTCAAGTTCACCACGAAGTTTAACAACCTTCTTATGAAGGTCACCCTGATCCCTCATTAACGCGGCAAGAGGCTTTTTAAGTCTCTTCAACCTCCTAGTAATCCGAAACATAGCATGTCCCACAATCTCCTCCTTTCACGCATCAATTACAATATCTTTAAATTTAGGCTTATGGGCAAGCAGATTATAGAATTTAAAGGGCTTAACACGAGGCTTTTGAATCACGGGGAGAGAATGATCAGAAATTCTGTATGGCTGGAATAAAGCACGGGCCCCAGGGAAGGCACCCAAGAACTCTCCATTACACATGATACGATCAATCTTCCTCAAGATACCCGAGGTAGACTGAGGTCGCTGATTCCAAGTGAAGTGGAGCCCCGTGGCCTGCACATCAACAATCCCAATATCCTCCACACATTCCCTGAACTCGCGCATAGAGGTAGAGCGCCTGGAAGAACCAGAGGAAGAATCTTCCAGATCAGTCTAAATATAATATGAAGAACATTTTAAATGAAATTGAGATGCATTACCTTTTCATCCTATCAGGAATCATCCAGCACTTCTTCTGAATCAGAATCACTTGCATTATAACCTGAATAACGAAATAGGGATGAATTAATTACAAGAACAGTACCCGTCATATAACACACAAAAACACACTTAAAGAGAGTTTGGAATTGCATTTTGGAACTGATTATCTGATTGTTGGTACTTTTCGATAATCAGTTCCCATTCTTCGGATAAACAGAATCTGCTTCTGATTATCTCCTAACTTGGGGGTCAGATGATCTTTTTCATGCTAGTCACAATATAGTACATTTTACCTAATTTAAGAGACTTTTACTCCCATTTTACTAAACATCTCTTCTTTTCCTAGAAAAATGTCCTTTTTGGTCATTTTATATTTAAACTTCTTAAATGATCAAAGTTCGTTGGACACTCAAACATTTGATCATTATTAGTTCACGCAATAACCAACCTATTATGTACAATCACACATATTATATATACAATATCTCAAGTGAGACTCAAACATTTGATTATTACAACTTATAACATCAAACATCACATTCAAAAACTATCTTCTACAGCCAGTTTTATCATAGTTGATAATCTTATTCTGATATCACATGATCACTTTCAAAACAAAAGAGAAGAAAAAAATAAAGATAACCTGGACATTTATTGCTAACTTTCCAAACTGAAGATCGGACTCTTGCAGCTCTTGTCATCCAAATTTTGGCCTGGCACACGAAATTTGTGAATTAGCACAGGATAAACCACCAAAAAGTATATCTAAGGCAAGGTTTTGACAAGTTATTAAAGCATCACAGGAATCAAGAGAAAAAAATATAACTTGAAATGTGAGGACGTGTAAGAAACTAAAAGGTAACCATTGAGCTAAAGAACCAATCAGCAATTTATATATAAGAGAGAATACTTGAATTTTGTCATGCAATAGCCTAATTAAAAGACGTGACATCGGACCCTACACCCTCTGTTTTATGAAAGTCTAACATAAGCTTTGGGACGTAATTTGACAGAACTATAGTGGTATAAAGTTTATAGTATTTTGAAGAAGTAGCGTAAAGAATTATCAATTCTTATTGCAACTAAAACATTTGTGAAATAGATTAGACATCTCCCGAAGTATAATTAGAAAGAAGGGGTAAACAGGTGACTTGATTCAACATTTGATAATCAGTTTTGTTGCAGCTAGCATGAAATTGATTATCCGAAATTGGTTATTTGGCCTGTAACTATCAAATCATGATAAGCGTAACCTATAATTATCTAATATTACTCGTGTAATCATGTTAACTTAATCTTCACCACCCAACAGTGCAGTAGTGATGTTACTTCATCATCTAACAAACATTTATCAAAGTCTAGAGTCACCCAAGAAAAGATGAACAATCTCGTGACTATATGTATATCAACAAAAGCTTGTGCAATCAAGGTTGAAATGCAAAAGCTTGACAAAACATATAGTACCATTAAGAGGCAAATAGGCTATGTAACTTGAAAATTCCCCAATAAATACATATTCCAGTTTCATTACACTGTCAAACAATAGAAAGTTCTGCTTGTTGTGTATGCTCATTTGTATGATTCAAGCCACAAAAACTGATTCAAGCAGAAGCAATAAACTAAGCACACATTTGTAATATGTTCTTCCAAAAAGTGATTCCCAATTCAATTGCAAAAGTCAAAAGAACCTCTACACCAATCTGTTGACCGTTAATAATCCGAAAAGTAAAAACTTCAAAGAGTTTCTTGAAAATGACAAATAAACCCCCAAAATCACAAAATTCATCATATTCACAAACACACATGCACATCAAAAAATTGAAAATAAAAGTCAAAATCAGAATTTAGCAGGGTCAAAATCAAACCTTTTGATGATCTTTAGGAATCCCATAACCATTATAATACATCTGAGCAACTAACACCTGCATCGACAGATCCCCTGCTCTAGCTTCTTTAAAGGTATCTTGAAACCACCTTCTTAAACAATTCAAATGGTTTCATTGTGATTACTTATTAGTGTGTTCTTACATCATATTTATACGCAATGATAGGAGAATTGTAATGGTCTATAAGTCAAATTGCTCACACACGTGGGTTTAAATTCATTTTCTGAATAAATGACGACCTCATAAAACATGGATGTGTATATGCACACATGATGGATATTTAACTCACAATGGTCTTAAGGTTGCTATGCCATCTGCATTCGAAATTGTATGTTTGCCAATCTGACCCCTTCGAGACATAACATAACTCAAACAATAAAGTAAATGGATAGAAATTGCAACCTAAGAATGGATTCCCGTTTGACCCCTTTTGAGATACACAACATAATTAAAACATTAATGTAAAAGGGTTGAAATGGTCACCTAAAAATGGATACCAATCTATTGACGATTAATCGTTCCTAGAATGTTGATTATTACATGTGATTGAGAATTAACATTCATTCAAACATATCCTGGTGCTGCATTATTTGTAGAGATATGCAAAAAAAAAAAAAAAAAAAAATGACACCAATCCATTGGAAAGGTTGGAAGTAGTTAAATTTAAAGTCCAAAAGAAGACTTAATGGGCTTCTATAAAGTCTGTTGGCTGCCTGATGTATATTACAAGCTACAAGAAAATAGAGCTGACAACCTACATGACACCTGCTTTATAAAGCTCAGCAATAGTAATTTTGAAAGTGAGAAAATGTTAGAGGAGATTGGTACTTTTTAAAACGTTATTTTCATACATGCGGTGACTGGCCATCACACCCCAACCAGCATGTTTGGACATCTTCACAGCTTCGATACTCTCGGTCACAGACCCAATTTGGTTGACCTTAAGAAGAAGAGCATTGCATGTCTTCTCATCGATGGCCTTCTTAACTCTCTGTAAATATATGCCAAGTATACAAGAAAGATTAAAGTATGTCACAACTGAAGCACGTTAAAATCTTAAGATAACGGGATAAATCTTACCGTGGGGTTGGTGACCAAAAGATCATCTCCCACAATTTGTACTTGTTCACCACATTCAGCAGTCATCTTAGCATAGTGCTCCCAGTCATCATGGTCAAATGGATCCTCAATGGACACAATAGGGTACTCCCTCACAAACGACATGTAAAGATCCTTGAGTTGTTCCCCTAAAATCTTTTCTTTGCCACTGTTGTTCTGCATAAACCATTAACAAAAGCATATATGAGAAAATGATGATATGCGCAAGCAGCAGTAGATACACCAAAAACGGGTTCTTTTTTTTTACCATTTAATAAAACTAAGGTATTTAACTTTTTGGGGATATAAGGTAAAAGAAAATTAGCTTTTTGATGGTAAAAAGAACAGAGAAATTTAGTCCCAATTGTTTAAAAAGAAACAAAATGAGAAATTTAGTAGTGTTTAGAACCTTTTTAAGTCATTTACCCATATGACAATATCATACATCAAATATAACACAGAATGAAATTCGTACCTCTTCCTTGAAGTTCAGATCATAGGTCTTATCCTTCTTGCCATAAAACTCAGATGCGGCAACATCCATTCCAATAACAACCTATGAGAATAACACGTGACAACATTTTTATAGTTATGAAAGGAATTATAAGTAACATGTAAAAAGTCAAAGAAAGCAAAAAACATGCATGCTTTATATAAGATTTAATTTTAAAATTACCTTGTCTGTGTATCCAGCTTTAGCAATTGCTGTCTTGAGCAATTCAAGACCCTCCTTGTTTTCCTGAAGTTCAAGAAGACAAAATGATGTTAGAAAGAAATCAAAAACTACAATCGGAATAAAAATAGTGTAGCACATGCTAACATAAGCCCATGCTTAACCTAAATGTTAGGAGCAAAGCCACCTTCATCACCAACATTGGTTGCATCCTGACCGTATTTCTTCTTAATCACAGACTGAAATTTAGATAGAATGATTAGCCAACCAAACATCAAAGACAATTAGAAATCTTAAAAGCACCAACATCCAGAATAAATAAGTAAAAATGAAAAACATCTTTAAACACACCTTCATGTTATGATAGACTTCAACACCCATCTTCATGGCTTCCTTAAAGTTGGCGGCACCAATAGGGAGAATCATAAATTCCTGAAAGACTTAAGCTTGTAAGAATCTTTTCATTAAGAGACGTCGGTAATCACTGTCATCTATAATTTCTAGTCGGCTCTTTTTAGGTAACTCAGGACTTGTAGGACTTTAACAACGATGGTCCAAAATACATCTAAATGAAGTATAATCAAGACATATACCTGCATGACAAGCTTGTTTCCTGCGTGTGATCCACCATTGATGACATTGAATGCAGGTACGGGCAGAACTAAGTTCTTGTTACCAGCCAAACTGGCATCCTTTTATCCTTTTAAAAGAAAAGATAAAAGAAAGGGGTGAATCTGCTCTTAGGGATCATTAAGTCAAACAAACTAATATGAATCATCAATTCCATTATATGATGAGATATAACATGGATACACAATTTGTTGCAAGTCTTATGATTTATATTATATTTTAAACTGAAATTACCTTGTAAAGGGGGATTTTGAGGACACTGGCACCGGCCTTGCAAAGAGCAAGAGACACGGCCAAGATGGCATTTGCTCCAAGCTAAACAACATAATGGTACATCGGTAAGTATCACTTATATCAAACTTTTGATTGTTGATAAAATAAACAAAAGAATAATTAGGGTTCTAAAATGGATCAATCGGAAGTAGAAACTACATATAAACATCAAACCTGATAAATATCATACACGGTCGACGAAGCAAAATCTTTCATTCCCGATCATCTATATTTCGAATTGCAAATAAAAATCCTAGATACAAATTCAGATGAATCCATCTTTCATCCACGATGATATTGCAAACGAAAACCCCAGATACAAATTCAAATAAGAAATTATCAGACTACCATCACTAAAATCGAAGAAACAGTTGAGAGATCTTCAAATTGGCTCCAAAATCGTCGGCATACTGGAAGGTTTGTTTTGAGGTATTCGAAATTTGATCGATTATGTTCCCGATTTTTTGATAGCCTACGGGTAATTTTTGAGAGGATCTTCTTAAAGAAGATTTGAGGATTGGGGAAAGGTAGTTTAGTAATTTGTTACACAATTAATAGGCTAAATTATGTCATGTGTTGATCTAACGGTGGCTTAGAATAGGATTATTGTGTAATGTGTAATGAAGGGAGAGGATTATTTCATGGGTTTTCTTATACATATAAATATAGATAGAAGATATATTTTAGAGAGATTGTTTATAATTCAAACTGCTAGAAAAGGTGGTAGCTTGTGAATTGGTGGTGCGGTTGCAATAGAAGATTTTCATTGGGTAGATCTGCGCATGCTACTCCTAAACCTGATCTAAATTCGATTAAGGCTGTTACTTACTCCTAATACCCACTCCCGCCAAAAGGATTGAACGTCAGTTAATTAACATTGATGATGGATTCGGTTCGATGTCAAATGGTAAATGCTTGAAACTCAATTTCTTCCTGGGCTATCATATTTTGATGAATCATTAGAAAAAGAAAGGAAAATGCCTGATTGGTGGTAGTTTCTCAAGAAAATTGTAACCTCTCAAAATGATACTTTGGAATTTGGATACAAACGGGTCTAAATGGGTGGGCGTTGGACTATAGGGTCAAATGGGTAGTTTTTTTGAAAACACCCAAAACACTATTTTTTTAAAAGTATCAGCATTCTCATCGACTTTTACTATTTTAACACTAGATTTGGATTTCAATTAAGAGAAAATTACATATATGGTCTAATTTAGTCCCCGATATCTAGATTACCATTTGAATTTACATTAATATCCATTTTGGTCAAAGATCTCTCTATCACATCAATTTGGAGCAAATGTAGTATAAAAAATCATTGTTAGTTCGCTCCAATTAAATACCTAACAATTCGCTCCAACTATTAAAAAATACACACGAATTCGCTCAAATGTTCAACAATTCACTCAAATACCTTTTATTAAAAAATACACATTTCGCTCGATCAACAATTCGCTCCAATTATTTCAAAATACGCATGAATTCGCTCAAATGCCCAATACTTCGCTCAAATGACGGAAAAATGTATACTTTTAGATGCATGTATGTAATTATCTTTAATTGTTACGTTACTTCAAACATAAAAGAAATTGTTAATCCTGGACCTGTAGCTAATTGCACGAATTCAAAAGCGGAAATAATGAATTCGTATTTAACCGTGAGCATATCAATCGAGAAACAAAAAGGGAACAAACTGATTCAAACTTTCTGTATATTGAATTAGTGAATTGAGTACAAAAGAATAGCGTTCAGAGAAGATACAAAATACTCGCACCAAAAACCTTCTTAAAAACGCGTGACCAAAACTGACCAACACTTGTGAATATATATACAGAACCTGCGAAACTCGACATGTGAAACTCAGGAGTTTCGCATCATGCGAAACTTTCTAAGTTTCGCAGTCTAGAGAGGTCACACCTAGCGAAACTCTCTAAGTTTTCGCACATATAAGTTTCGCATAATTACAAGTTTCGCATAATTACTGTTCATGCGCAGATCTCAATGCATGCGAAAGTCAGAGAGTTTCGCACAGCAAAAGTTTCGCACGAAAGCCCAACAGGTATTCAAACGAAAATTTTCGAATTAAATCATGAATAGTAAGTGTTAGGAAACGAAAATTATACCAAAATGATCAGGAAACGAAGGCGCACAGAACTATCGGAGTAAAAACGTAGAAACAAGCACAGAAAAACCAATCGCACAAACACAGCTTTTACGAACTTTCGCACACGAGAGAGTTTCGCAGTAAGAAAGAAAGTGTAAGTTCACATTGCTGCGAGACTTACCTTTTATAGTAACAGTGCTCTGCGAAGCTTTTTCTGCGAAAGTTCTTGCGAAAGTTGAGTGAGTCTCGCATATGTGGACTTTCGCTTTAAAAGTTTCGCATATGTTGACTTTCGCTTTGAAAGTCTCGCATATGTTGACTTTCGCAACAACAACAGTTTCGCACATAAGTTGACTTTCGCCATTTTTGATTTAGTCATTTAAAATTTTGGATAAAATCGAGTATCTTCATAAAATAACTCAGAAAATAAAATCTTTTTGTAGTTTTCTTTTAACTATTTACATACTCAATAAACTAAAATAAAATTGACTAAACATTTAAAATACCTAAAAATCTTTTTGAAGGGAAAACATTTATGCTTTGGGATCATATCAGTATAAATGTATATTTCTTCAAGTAGTTTTAAGTTTATTTTAATTTGCTAGTATAATCTTTCAATTTTAAGCTTATCTTAATCAATTTTTATAACAAATTTTCTCATCTTTTTAGATAGTTCAAGACGATTATTGATATATTTTTCCTCTTAAACACTCTGCACTTCAGTTTTTAAACCATAATTATTATTGTTGATATTATTTAAAAGACCTAAACTTTGACATACTCTTGAACTCATAATAACAAAATATCTATTATTAAGAGTAAAAAATATGTAGTTATCTTTTTAGGCGCAAACTGATCTTTGAAGAAACTATTAATTACAGATCTGTACTAAGTACAACAGAGTAATTAGTAGTTTAAACAAACACCAATTTGAATACTTTTGAATAAACTAGTGGCAACAGGTCTGTATTTTCATACAACAAAGCTCCCCTTAGTCTAAGCAAAAACACTTTTTAATCATACATTATTCATGTCTGTACTTGGTACAACAAAGAAATAAAGTATGATTCACCTAAATATACTAATAGAATCTTTGTTCTACATATACTGTAGAGATACTAGATACTATTTTAGTATATATCCATTAATGCATTTTTAAGACAGGTAAAGCTTCCACCAACTTTTCATTCACATCTATATGGTCATACTCAACACCATGACCTTTCAATTCACACATTAACTGGGAAAACCTAGTTATCAGCTCTTCAAAAGATTCATTTGGAAGACAAGAGAAAACATCAAACTGTTTTTTTAGTAAGTTTTTCGTATTCTTCATTAACTTGTCATTTTCCCCGAATCTCCTAGCCATTGCCTCATACAACTCATAGGAAGTTCCCAGAGTCTTAAAGCAAGCTAGAATATCCTTTGGTAAGCACATAGAAATAACAGCATGAGCCTTCTTATCCCGATCATATTTTTTCTTTTCTTCGATCGTCATCTGTTTAATCGGCTTAAACGGAACCTCTCCTCTATAATTCCCTTCAGCTCTTGGTCTTACATACTTCCCAGTGATTGGAATTATCAAATCTGGATCATACAATGCTAAGAATGATTCAAATCATTCTGACACAAAACCCGAGGAGGTTTGTTCGTAGTTCCCATTTCATTATCGTACTTGATCATATTCTGAAAATTTGCATAGGCCATATTCTCTAACTCTGGATTTGCGAAACTTAGATTCTGTTTTACTGTTTATGCGAAACTTACACTATGAATGCGAAAGTCAGAAGTTTCGCACAAGTCAACACTCGCACAAATTAACTTTCGCAAGTCAACACTCGCACACGATTCTCGCAGTAATACTTTCGCACTCAGTCAACTTTCGCAGTTGACTTTCGCAAGAACAATTTTCGCAGAGTTCGAAAACACTCGCGAATAAGTTTCGCAAGAAAAACGGTTATCAAGAGTTTCGCCTTCTTGGAGTTTCGCACACCAGCAGATGTACAAAGAATCCAAATCGTTCAAAACTCAATCTCATATTCAGATTTCAATCCCAAACTGCTCGTAATCAACTATGTGATTACAAGGCGGTCTAAATGAATTAAAATCACGAATAAACACTGATAACACAATCAATTTCAGTCCCTGTTTTTAAACCATAACAAACCCGAATCAAATCTCTATCAAATCACGATGTAAACGCAATCAACAAGCCACAACTGCTCTGATACCACTTGTTAATCCTGGACCTGTAGCTAATTGCACAAATTCAAAAGCGGAAATAATGAATTCGTATTTAACCGTGAGCGTATCAATCGAGAAACAAAACGGGAACAAATTGATTCAAACTTTCTGTATATTGAATTAGTGAACTGAGTACAACAGAATAGCGTTCAGAGAAGATACAAATTACTCGCACCAAAAACCTTCTTAAAAATGCGTGACCAAAACTGAACAACACTTGTGAATATATATACAGAATCTGCGAAACTCGACATGCAAAACTCAGGAGTTTCGCATCATGCGAAACTTTCTAAGTTTCGTAGTTTAGACAGGTCACACCTAGCGAAACTCTCTAAGTTTCGCACTATATAAGTTTCACATAATTACAAGTTTCGCAAAATCAGACATAGACAAAAACAGAAACTTTACAAAATTAAACCTAAGCTAACTGACACTAAATCGTACATCTTGTACTAACAGAAATGCATGTTTCCAAATACTTTAGTAGGGAGTGCTCATCGAAGTAGGTTCAAGTCGTTGAAATTATATTGCTTATTTGTTAAAGATGTATACCCAGTTAAGTTTGTATCGTATTTTTCAAGTGGTTTCGTAATTTTTCGACACCGTTTGATACCCGAAAATGATTTTAAAAAACATGTCGCCATTCTGTCTCGGATGGCAGATTTTTGTACTAACTTCTCGAGCCCATAACTCGAGCTACACAACTCCAAACGGACATGAGGTTTTCGCCTAAATCTCACAAATTTTGTTAGCTTTAAAAGTAGTATGATTAAACTCTCTGAAGTTTTGTAGATTTATCTCAGTAATTAAAACAATGTGCATGTGTCCAGATTGGTCACTGTTGGACCTCAGAGGACAAATGGATTTATTAAAAATACTTAGACTTACTCAAAAATTCTAGAAAAATTACTGTAAGTAGCCAAGACATAGGGGAACTACTGGTATTTTTCTTGGATTTTATTTCAGAATTATGAATTATAAAGTCGGGCCTACAAAAACGTGTATTTTCTGGAAAAACTAAACCGGGACTGATTTTGTATAATTTAAAAACCGGCATTTTTCAAACATGCTATAAGTGATGAAACTGACTTTTCATGACATTTAAACATATTTAAGGGTTTGGTAAAAGTTTCGGGTCAAACCGAGTAGGTTTGACCAAGTCAACAAAAACGGGGCTCGGTATTAAAAAAATATGATTTACACTAAGTATGGCATTCGCGTAACAACAACTAAACTATATACAACTCTACTCTTACATGCAATACACATACTTTTATAAACATACAACGAAACAAACATAATAATAATATCTTTGAGAATTATTGTTACAAACTTTCACCAACGGGCCGTACACGTTTTCGAAAACAAAACACATTTGGACATACTAGTTGAGTGAACAACTAGCGTAAGTGGACATTAACCCTCCACTTACACAACTAGCTTAAGTGGACAGAAACCCTCCACTTACATACAACCTTATACGTTTAGGACGTTAGAATGTTGCACTTGAAACACACTTTACCTGCTACTTGCTATATTTGCTTGCTCTCAGGTGAGTCTCATAGCCCCACTTTTACTGCTTTTTACTATTGAGGTGAGAATACATACACTCTTTTTATGAACACAAGTACAGAAAACAACTTATACGGATTGCATGAGTAGCACACTAATCCATTATAATCCTCTCATATCATGGTTCGCTAATCACCGAGTGAGCGCGAACATTGTGAAATAGATCTATTTGGGTTTGACAACCCACGTCCGGGCTAGTCGCGCTAGCCAAACGTTAAACGGGTGCATAATAATTCGTTCATAACAAGTGTTCTGGATTAGGCACTTGCAGAGGTAACAACAAACAGGGCAAGTTTCGAACGCATGAGCTCATGGCAATAGTATACACTATTATTTTTGCCTTTGTGCAATTACATTTACTTATCATTGGCTAATGATACAAAAAAATCTTGTGTTTCATACCAATGCTTTTACAACTGTTTACAAACCTATGAACTCACCAACTTTACGTTGACCTTTTAGTATGTATTTCTCAAATATCCAGCCGCAGTAGGATGCTTTCGGAAGCATTAGCTCGAGTCGTATATTTTCATAAACAAATCAGAGATTAGATTGCATTACTATATTTTGTGTTATTAACTATGTAGTAGAAATCTCTACACATTTGATGCGAACTCCAAGTACTCTGTAAACATCTTATTTTGAAAATGTAATTATTTTAAAACGTCTCATTTAGAGGTCCTTTGTTGTAACTTTGTGTGATGATATTTAATTGGTCGCGCCCCAACCCCCCCCCCCCCCCCCCACCTGCTTCCGCTGCATCGTGATTTGGGGGTGCGACAACTGAACATGCTACTGGAGTTACTGTGGACATGCAAATTGTGCCTGTGAAGCCGAGACAACAAGTTTATATCATTCTTGCAAAGCGAGTCTATGGTCCCAAAAGCCATTTCGACAATGGTAGCATTCGTTCTGGTGAGCCCACAGATAATTCACCCAACTATGGTGATAAGGTATCCTGTCAATTCCATCGCCGACCCTAATTATGCTATATACTTAGTATGATTTGTGTCAAATGATTTATGTATTATGATATTAATGATTAACAACTATAGAGTAAGTAAAATAGAAAAGTGAATATAAGTTAGTATTATTTAGTAATTAAAAAGAGTTATATGTAAAAAAAAAAAGTGATTTGCTGAAAAGTCATTAACAATTGTATTAACATTTATAAATAACTGACACTTCATTCTACATTTTAGCATATAAACAGTATAGTATATGTAATGTGCTAATTAATTAGACAAAAAACTTTTTTCCAAAAAATTAATTATTAAATTAGCAACTCGTATTGGCAGGTTGGTTATCAAATTTGGTGGCAACATGAGTGTATCCTAAAAATGTGGAGGTCGTGTGTAACCGTTTTGTATACCAAGTTTATATAAATAAGACGTGATTCTGTATTGATATTCTATAAAGGGACTTTTATGTATAACTCTATTTGCTACGTAATATTTGTTACTTGTGTTTAAAATATATGTAACAATTTATAGTTATAGTCATGCCTACCACTATTATTTTATGTACGTTATGTACTTTATGCACTTGAACTTATGATGAAATAGGTAAACGTATTATTATTTATTGTACATTGATGTTTTTTATATTATAAAAACTATATTAGTGTGAATTACTGTTCTTTAATAAACTATAGTTATTCAAAGCTAATTAGACAACTTATTTAATGAAACACCTTGTCAGAATAATGGATTTAACAGGTTGTTTAAATTATGTTTTAAAGTTTATCTATGTTAACGTATCTAGGAATCGTATTTGTCTATTGATTTTAATGTTTTAGTTAATGAATTTCGGAAAGGGTTTGATGATATAGTTATATAACACTTATTTTACTAAATATGTAGTCGAAATGAAATTACAAATCACACGGATTTATATCAAGTTATCATCATTTTTAATTAAAATAATATATATCTATATAACACACGTGTCCTGTAAGTATTGATGATTACCGCAAGCTGTCATTTCGTTTTACGTGATTATATCGACTGTAAGACTGCAAAAAACGGCTCTACATCTCCTCCAACTGTTGGCTATCCTGTCAAACTGTCTAATCAAATCTAATTGAAATCCTTTTATGTATTTATAAATAGTTTCTCAAATAAAAACCAAATAACATTAACTTCTCTCTTTTTATTCCCCGATTCTGTACTCGCATCCTTATACAATGGGTGTTAAGAGGCTTTTTAAACATGGTGAAACATCATCCTCTTCTGAAACACACAAAAAACGATCTAACGATGAAGAACCTTCATCATTTTCCGATGTCTGTCCTGTTCTTAACCATGTTCCTATTCCGACTCCTTTTGTGGTTGTATCTCCGATTAACGTTGATGATTCTGAATCTCATGATGATGTTACATTTGAAGATCTTATTCGACATTTACTATGTATCAGTCAAGACAGTTCCAACCGTTACACCCCCTATGTTTTCAAGCCTGTGGTTGATACTTATGTCAACATCGGAGCATACCACCGTTTCGAACGCTTTTCTGGTAGAAGGGTTTACCCTAAACAAGACATTAATTTGATATGTTTTAAGCCTACTGGTTAAAGGGGTTAGCAGATCCATCTGTATGGATGAGGTAGTTTTGGAACTCACTGGAAGAACTCTTCAGGAATGGCCATTTGATGGACTTGCTGTCAGGTATGCTGCACTTCATCGTATAGTCTCTACAAATTTTATTGTCACAATGAAGTCATCCATTATCTCCAAATACCATGGATTGTTAATTTTCAAGATTAGGAAAGGTATAAGTTTTGATTTAGGCAAACTTATAATCGATCAGATAGTTGCGGCTGCAGAAACCGATGACGTTAGTGTTCCTTTTGTCTTTCCATGTATCATCTGTGGAGTCCTGTTTAACTAGTTTATCGCAACCAGGTCCGATGAACCTCTACTTCCGCCTAGATATCCACTTCAGGATCCCGACATGGCGGTTGCTTAGAATGGTGTTGCTACTTTTTATTATTCTATATATGTAGGATATGAATTATTATCTTTTGGTATGTACGGATATTTAATCTTTAATCTATATGTTTTGTGTTTCTTTAGTATTTCATACTAAGAGATGCCTTTGTTTAATTATAATAGTTATAAGGTAATTTCCATCACGTCGAAGTGAGTTATATAGTCCAGAAAGAAGTTTTTTGTTGAATGTTGATTAGGTTAAATTTGTTTGAGAAACCCTATATCGTAGGATAAACACGCAAAAACATTTGAAGTTTGTTACATTATTATTAGACGAAATAAAAACTTTATAATGCTTTAAATATTCTAAAATGATAAAATAACAAAATTATTATGTTTATGAATAAAAGCCATACTAGGTCGCAACATTTAGTTGTAGACTTTTAAATTATCTCATACTGATTATCTAAAACAATTGTGCAATTGGGCGACGCAAAAACATTTTCTCGCACCCTCAAATTTACTGTTTAGCGGAAGTCGGGTCGGGGCGCGACTAATCAAGTAATCATTGCACAAAGGTAAAGCAAACGACTCTATATGAGACGTTTTGAAAATAGTACAAAATTAGCTACATTGATATAATTAAAGGTTTACATTAGTCTCGAGTTTCGTGGGATGAAATCCTGAAGATTCTAATACATAACGATTATTACAAAAATAATGTAAAAAATCTTCATATAAGTATAATGCATGCGACTCGAGCTAGCAAGCAATCTTGTGGGCAACCCTACTGTTGCTGAGTACCTGAGAATACAACGCTAAAAGGTCAACCAAAAGGTTGGTGAATCTCACAGGTTTAGTAGTAAATACATAGTTATGATACACAAGATTTATTAGTGATTTGCAACCAAGCAAATGAAATAAACAAATTAATGTTTTCGATTGTCATGAGCCCACGGTTCGAAGTCTAACCCGTTTTGTACCTTCCGGAGGTGTCTAATCCGAAATACCTTTATGACAAATACTAAAACGCCCGTTTGATGTGGTTATAGCTAGTAATCCGGACGGGGGTGTCAGTCCCAAAATAGATCTATTCTTTAGTACTCGCGCTATCGCAATTAACGAACCATGTATGATGAGGACTTTTAGTGGATTAAAAACAACTCATGAAATTGCGTAAAAATAACCGAATACTTGTGCTCACGAAAAACAGTTAAGCATTTGTATCTCATCCCAAAGTATAAAAACAGTAAAACAGTAAAAGTGAGGCTGTAAGACTCACCTGAGTCTTGAAAGCGAGCATTTAAATTAATAAACGTATATCCAAAATGTAACCTTCTAGCGCCCTAAACGCATAAGGTCATGTATGAGTGAATGTCTTAAAAGATCATTAATGCTAGTTGTCCACTCAACTAGTTATGTCCAAGTAGTTTATCGTTTGTTTAATTAAAAACGTATGCGGCCCGTTGGTGACGTTTTGTAATAATAATTCCCGAAGACATTATTATTATGTTTTGTTTCGAACTAAAATATTTGGGGTTCGTTCTCGGTTTTAAAACTAAATTTTGAATATGTCGGTTTACGTTTAACGTACGAACCGTATTCGTTGACTTTGGTCAAACCAACTCGGTTTGACCCGAAACTTTTATACAACTCTTAAATATGTTTAAATGTGTCACAAAAACTCATTTTTTCCATTTTTTGTAAGTCCACATGTATTGGTTTTTATTTTTATACCAAAACAGTCCACATTATATATTTCCAGAAAATGTAAATTTTTGTTGGCTTGATTTCAAAAATCATAAATCCGAAAATCATAGATGTTATTCTATGTCTTGACTACTTCCAGTAATTTTTTTAGAATTTTTAGGCAAGTCTAAGTATTTTTAAATATTACGTTTGTCCTCTAAGGTTCAAAATTGACCAATCTGGACACATGCAATAAGGTCTAATTTCTGGACAAAATCTATACATTTTGTGAGATTTTGGCGGTGGTTTCAAGTTATTTGGAGATGTATATCTCGAGTTATGGTTAAAACCCTAAGAGTCATTTTCTGACTTTTCTGGGCGGATTATACTTGTTTTCTTACAAATATTATTTAAAATAGTAAACGAGCTCCAAAAATTATGAAACCAGTTGGATTTGAAAGCCAACTTTCTTGAGCTTGAGTTTTCTCTTTTGAACCATCCCCATATGGTGTGTTAAATTAATTCCTCAATTTGCGTTACGCGCGGTGTTCGTTTACCAGTTTGTTTCGTCGTTCGTTTAAACGTTAAATGTTTATTAATTATGTTTTTCGTTACGATTTTATCGCGTAAATTTTTTATTTAAGTTTTATTTAAAATACTTCATTTTAAGTTATTGAAATATAAATCGAGTTCTGTTCAGTCGTCGGGCGCGATTCGCGCGTTTTTGTCGCGTTCGGTCACGTTTTAATCAAACGAGGTACGTGTGTTATATTATAATAATAATATAGGGTAAATAATAATGTTTATTAGATAATTTTATATTATCTAATAACTTGTTCACCAACGTCCGTATTTGCGTTGTCGGTTATTTATCCGACCCGAATTTGTACGATTTGAACGAATCGTATATGCGTGTATATATAAATATATAAATTTCCGCACATATTTAAGCCTAATTTAAACTTAATGCGTGTAAATACTGATGTGTTAAGTGCAAGTAATTGTCCTAATTTGACGGGTGTCACACGTTTAAAGTTTATCTATGTTAACGTATCTATGAATCGTATTTGTCTATTGATTTTAATGTTTTAGTTAATGAATTTCGGAAAGGGTTTTTGATGATATAGTTATATAACACTTATTTTACGTCTGAAAATGTATTCACTAAATATGTAGTCGAAATGAAATTACAAATCACACGGATTTATATTAAGTTAACATCATTTTTAATTAAAATAATATATATCTATATAACAAACGTGTCCTGATGACTACTGCAAGTTGTCATTTCGTTCTACGTGATTATAGCGACTATAAGACTGCAAAAAACGGCTCTACGTCTTCTCCAATTGTTGGCTATCTTGTCAAACTGTCTAATAAAATCTAATTGAAATCCATTTATGTAGACTTATAAATTATTAGACGAAATAAAAACATTATAATGCTTTAAATATTCTAAAATAATAAAATAACAAAATTATTATGTTTATGAATAAAAGCCATACTAGGTCCCAGCATTTAGTTGCAGGCTTATAAATTATCTCATACTGATCATCTAAAAGCCATACCTGGTGTTCTTTAGGTGTTGTGTTTTCTCCGTTCTCTATTTGTTTTCCTTGATTCTTGATTCTTCAATCTCGTGATTATCTATGAATCATAAAATAGTAGTTAGGGGATGTATATCATAAGGTAAATAAAAGTGGAGGAATCCGGTGAAGTTTATTTGCTTTATTTTGCATGCTATTTTGATGGTTTTAGTGATTTTTGCTGCAACGTCTGTTTTAGAACTACATTAGTGATTTTTAGTAAATAAACATTGATTTAAGATGTTTTCACTAATTAATAGCTCAATTAGTGAGGAATAATGTACGTAAAAACATGACTTTTTACGTTATATCAAATATCACACACTTAGACGTTGTTTGTCCTCAAACCACAACTCGGTAGTATCTGGTGAAAACATTTCAGGACCGTTTTGGGTGAGTTAAAATATTTTCAAAAAGGCACCGATTTCTCATACAAGCAAGTTATTTCAAGAATATGAGGAAAGCTAAAGTTTTATTTTCATAAATAAGAAATGACAATCTTAGGCATACTTTCAACTCTCGTGATCTTGGGGTACACATGACCAGGCGATCTCACAAAAGGTGGTCACTCAATTACTCGAAGTGTATCGGGTTACCTATCGTTCTAGAACAACTAAAATCGCTCAATAAGCCAGTCATGTAGCACTCATCGTTATAGGCTTGATCGAGAATCGGATCTCCATCACTTAGGTGAGGACGGTGCTAATTATCTAAATACATTCAAGAAGGTTATAGTGATAAGTGAGGGTTAAGGGGTATGGATAGTGGTGAGTTTTGGTTGCAAGGGTTTTGCTTATCTTAAAAACTTCTAAGATCATGAAAAACTTATTTCAGAATGGAACGGAGAATTGATGGCTATTTGTCTTCTATCGGATTTTTCTTGAGGGGATGATATTTTTGAAGCACTTAGCTTTATTTGTTGGGATTTTTATTTTATTTTCTTCTTTTTATTTTTCTTTTCTTTTCTTTTTCTTTTTCGGAATTTCTTTACCAGAGAATTTTCAAGGATATTTTTATTTCCTTTAGACAATCCTTTTAGAACTATGTTCATTTTATCTCTGACTATTCCGAGTCTTTTCACGGTGCCAATTTTACGCACCATTGCTCTCTTGCCTTTGTTAGGGTGCCAATTTTACGCACCCAGGTTTTTTAAGAGAGATAACTTTTGGGGATCACGAAAAAGTAGGATAAATGAAGAGGATATTCTAAAAGATGTTTTTCACAACCTTAGAAACTTTAAGATAAGTTTTGGGGGTATTTTTGTGGAATTGGGTTAATAGATGGGGGTTTTGAAAGATAAATCGGTTTAGACTTAAAGGTTTTACTAATTGTATCTTCGATATTAAAAATGAGTATTGGTCAATTTTTAGGCTTGAAGAGTAGGCTAAAATGGGGTTTAAATCCTAGGAAATGTCAAGGTCCTCTAATTGCACCTGTACCGCGTATGGTACTCACCAATGTGATCTCGAAACGTATGTCAGGAGCAAGTTCTAGTTCATAAGCACATGCATCGGCACACACAACAAATGAAATACTAAAGCATTTAAAGTGAATGTTTTTCAATTAGGCTCAAAATACCTCACTGCAAATAAGATTGGGTTGTGTGTACCTAGTTTTGCGATGCCCCTCTTAAATTATCATTTATTGCTTAAGAAATTTTTACTTTACTGTCCCTAAATTCCAAAATAATTCACTCATATTTGAAAATTAGTTTCTCTTAAAAACATTAAAATTCAAAAAGATTTCAATTTCTTGAAAATTTTAAAAAATTTGGGAAACATTTTATGAGCTTGTTATTTAGACATAAAAATCTATTTAAGGTATTCTATACCTGCTATCCCACACTTAGAGGAACATTGTCCCTAATGTTCTCTTCAGTAAAGATTTTACTAGAAGTAAAATCCCACACTTAGAGTTTGAACATGGGAGAAAATGTTTCTTAAGTGTTGTGTTTGGGCTGGAATCCCACACTTAGTGATAAGCTTAGGATAGAGTATAGATTACTTTTATTATTTAACAAACTAACAAAACAAATAAGAATCTTAAAAAGCGGATAAAGGTAAGGAGACTCCCCAGATAGCGAGCTGTATTGGAGCTGAGAGTCTGAAATAATGCAGATAAGAGGTGTTGCCAAAATCTCTTTATGCATTCTTCATGAAGATCGGCTCGGCTTCAAGTGACTTTCTACTGTCTCATTCATCTCATTTTCGACAAAACTCTCTTATGAATTAATCTCGTAGGTGTGAACACATTGGATGTCCAAGTGTTGGGAAAAACAATGATCAAACCCAAGTTATAAATCTGAGGAGTCAAAATCTAACTCAGTTGTATTCGGGAAAAACTTAGTGAATTCCTGAGTCTGTGCTTCTGAGTCTGTGCTTCATAGACTGAAGAAGTGTTTCTGAGTCTGTGCTTCACAGACTGAAGAAATCTCACAGATTGAAAGCCATGCTCTATTTGAAGACTTATGAATTCATCATCTGAAGAATGAAGATTGAAGACAGAAGACTTCACAGACTGAAGATCACAGACTGATTAACACAGACTGAAGAGCACATATTGAAGAACAAAAGTACAATCGTACAAAAGAAGTTCTTCTTTCCCTAGGCTACGGTACAACTGAAAAGATGTTTGAGTAAAGTCAAACATTGAAGAAAGGTTTCTTCTTAGCAAAGAAACCTTTTACCTTTTGCTTTTTCTATTTCCAAGAAAAGCAAAAAGGAAAGAGTGCAAAGTTGCCCAAGATGTACTTGTTATCCCTTGGACAACTAACTGAGCTGGATAATATAGAGTTGATACTCAACTCTATAAATAGCAGCTCAAAATCACCACAAATAAGTATCCAAGAAAAATAGTATACAAGACCTTTAAACTTAGGTTAAAAGCATTACCACACTTACTGTTAAGTTTGTAGTGATAATTGTATCATAGTATACTACTTAGATCGTATTCAAACAATCTGTGTGTGTTTGAATACTCTGTCTTGTTTGTAAGACAAACCATTTATTGTGAATAAAACTTTAATTCATAATATTTTCTGTGCTTTAATTAATCTTGTTTTCCGTCTTGATTAATTAACCTGTTTGATATAACTTAGATATAAACTAATATATTAAATGCTTGTTATTTAATCTGTATCTAAGTTTTGGGACCTTCAAGACCTAACACCAAGTGTGAATGATAGTCGGAGATTTTCTTCACTTATTAACACACTTATTCTCTCTACATCTTATTTCACGGGTTGCCTCCCGAGAAGCGGTTGCCTCCCGAGAAGCGCTGCTGTTAGAGTCGAGAGCTCGACTTAACTGAGACGAAAATGATAGATTGTAAAAGATGAAGCGAAGTGATGTCGTGCTCCGGATATAGGCAGAGTCAATCAAGATACACCAAATGTTGGATTTCAGATAATGGACGAGGATCATAATCATCAAGAGCTGCTGATGTATCTTAACGGCTCCTAATGATCTGAGTGCTGAATCCAATGACCATAAATCTTCATTTTTCGAGATCCTGGCCGAGAAATTGATGTAATGTATCTAATTGTTGTTTTTATCAGCAGAGATCTCTAATTTACATATCAGTCCCGTATCTAATCCTTTAACAACCAAGGATATGGTATATTGTAGTTTTAGGATTTGGGGTTGACGTTGGAATATCTGGGAACATGCGGTAAATGTTGAGTTGATCTTCTCGATGAACTAGTCATAGACAACTAGAATGTGATTATCTATATGTTCGGAAGAACCATCTCTTCCCCTGTGAAGCAGTGCTCAAGTTGTTCCTGAGTATCATGAACCAGAATGCTCCTCTTGTTGTCTCTTCACTATATCAAAAATTATCCATCTATAGGCGTCGATCCCTGTTTACTAGGGATTTGTACAAACAATAGACAGACAAACGTAATTTAACAAGCAAGTGATTATTTTCAGAGCCATAGATTCACTGTTGTTTTTCAAATGAAACAAACCATTGTATGACTTGGAGTTAGATCACATAGTAAAATGGTTCGAATGCCGATAATTTCACCAAAGCACAAGAAACAGATATAGAGGCACTACTGTAAGCATATTAGCAGTTAAATCAGGTAGCCTAGTATAAAGGTTTCCAAAGCACACATTTTTGAACGAGTTTGAGCATAGTACACATATTGTCATACAAATCGTGTTATCACATCAAATGATCTTATGTATGTTCATAGAAATATATGTAAGTACCTCAAATGCTCGAAATGTGTGAGTAAGGGTGTAAGATGACTAAAGCTCCAATATCTTTTAGTGGGTTTCCATGTTTGAGAGTGAAAAAGATGTTGAGAACTTGAAACGGTGGATGTTGCAGTAAAATCAAACAAGTGGGAGAAGGAAGATTTTAAGGTTTGAGAAAAGATTGACTTTAATTTTCAAAAACCATGACTTCAATTAATATAAAATTTTAAATTCCAAGTCATTTTTTAAAATCATTCATCTTTGTTCACCTAAACTGAAGAAACTTTGATAATGCCTTTTAGGGTTTCATTTTCTGCTTATCGAAGTTAGTTTACTACTAATCCTAATTTAACTACTACTACTACGTCAGACACGGGTTGCCTCCCGAGAACCGCTTGTTTTTGTTCGAGTCACTAGCTTGACTCTAACTCTATTTATCAAGAGATCCTAGCAGCTTGCTTGCATCCATCAGTAGACACAAGTAGTAATATTGGCACACACCTAGAGAGTTAAGGCAAGTTATGGCTAGGGTATGTCCAATATAAGGAGATGGTTCAAAGTAAGGGACTTGTTTTAGCGGAGGTATAACAATTCTCTCAACTTTTATTACCTCCTTGGTCTGGATTTGTAATATGGGTTGGTCAAAGTGGCCCTCATTCTTCCATGATGCATAAGGCATTCTGAGAAATGGTTTATAGTTAAATTTTGACACAACACCTACCTTGCTTCCTATGGTCTTTTGTTCGATGAAAATGTTGTACTTTGGGCATGGAGGTGGGACAAAGTCCATTAATGTCTCCAATCTTGTAACAACATTCTCGACGACTACTTGGGGGCTTGGTTCTTCTAAGGTCACGGAGAAGTCGATTAGATCAGGTAGTGCTTCATCCGAAGGGATCTGTGGCATAGTATCAACCACTTCGTTCTGAATGGGGATGAGATCACTACTTAAAGTCGGTGTGCATTCCTTCAATCCTTTCGAAGCTAATTCTTCTATGAAAATCTCTTGATCCGGGCTCTCCATTTCTATCTCCTTGTCTACCTTGTCGTACTCGTCACTCTGGCCGGGGTGAATGAGTTGCAGTAGTTCGGAAAGTTCTTCTGGAACGAACTCTTCGTTGGTCTGGGACGTGGATAAGTTAGGAGTGGTTGGATGTGAAGGTTTAGAAGGTTTGATAGGTTTTGGAAGGCTGCAACCAGGCTCATTAGAATGCAAGTCTGTGTTGAGTGGGGTAGATGTGGTTTGTGTATGCACCTCATCTTCCTGTAGCCTAAAGGTGGTTCTAACTTGGTCCCTACTTACTTGGATATGTGCTTGCATTTTAGACATCTTTTTAGTAGTTCTTCTAAGTATGTCTTTTTGTTCTTTTAATAATTGCTCAAGTAAGTCGGGAGATGGTGAGAGAGAAGCTATAGACATACTTCTCGAGATAGCACTCTCGTACAGTTGTGGTTCGAATACAGGGTAAGATGATTGTGGGTAGATTTTGAGTGGTTTGGGATAGTAAGATTGGTATTGGTGTTGTTGGAAAGCATAAGGGTCATATTGTAATTGAGGATTTAAGCACACTATGTTATCCGAATAAATCATACTATACCTTTGACATTCTCCATCTAAGTGGGCATCACTCCTACATCTATCTTGGATTGAATTAACAAGACTATCTAATCGATCTATACATTGTTGTTGAGTTTCCATTTCCCAAGTATTCAAAGAAGACATCATACGAAGAAGGTTTAAGAATTAAAGTGTAGGTGAGAAGGGAGTTTAATCTAAGCTATTTTAATCTAACTATGTTGATCTATGGGCAGAAAGTAACTTCTAACAAGGATAGTGAGTCCTAGTCAAAAGGATCGCTTAACAACTATTTTATCTAAACAGGCTCCAAATCGTACTACCGTCCCCGACAGCGGCGCAAAAAACTTGATGCGCCCCGATCGGTCGTCGTGTTTCCAACCGGAACGCACCCGTGTGGGGTAAGTTTTAAAGTTATATTTTGTCGGGGGCCTAAACCTCCGTACTACCTATTGGTACTAGGTACGAATACCTTATACTAGTATGTGGTAAGGAAGATCCAGGGTCGTTCCTAACGACGGGCGAATTGAAACAGAACTCGTTCAGATAACTTAGTAATCAAGCTAGGTTTTGATAGTTGGATAGATATGTGTTTTGATTTTTATCTATTAAAAATTACTAAAGCATAAAAGTAAAGGGAAGCAATCATAAATATAACACTTAAGGATAACGAAGACGTGGTTCACCATGATATCGGATAGTGTATTGTTGGGATGATGTTTATTGGGGACACCTTTAGCTAACAGACAGATAAACTATAGGTGTAAACACTAGGACCCTACTTCTTTAGTCCGGTTCTAAATTAGTATGTCACCGAGTCCTAGGTTATCTTGATTCTGATCAGACCAGACTGTTTTAAACTCCCCTCACCGTATTTAGAGACCAAGTGACCCTTTTTGGATAGATACATCATGGGTGCAGGAATGAGGCAACAGACCGCAATTATATCTAACCTTTCTTAACTCCTAAGTCCAAATGTTATTATCTATTTGTGTATTAATTTTGTATTCTAAACTATCGGTTAAGTGGAGTTAAGGGGTTTAAGCATCTTAGATTACAGCCGAGTCTTTGCTTTCTTTTCAGAACTCCATATTCAATTATTGTAAGCACAAATACTTCCGTCATGAATTAGACCCTCCTTTACAATCAGTCATTCATCCCTAGGTGTACTCGCGGTGTACAAGACATTTAAATATTTCCACAGCTGTACAACACTAGGTATATTCGCGGTGTACAATACTTTAAGTAATTTTACAGCTTTATAAACCTAGGTATACTCACGGTATACAATACTATAGTATTTCCACAACTTTAGGGTTCCTAGACCATGTTCTAGAAGGGTGACTTCTATGTATTTCACGATGAGATAGACCTTCGACATTTCCTTAGCTTCCACGTATTTGTACTCCACCGGAGGTGTTTCCAACGCTATACTAAGTACATGGCCGTTTTACAGATATCTCATAGCTTTATACATAAACATAGATAACTATCTACCGTAACTAGGGTTTCGTCAAATCCTACAACTAAGGTGATAGCCCCGTGAAGGACTGGAAAGGGTGACACGTAAATTAAGTCTAGATTCAGGATAAGTTTAGATAGATAACAAAGCATAACATCATTCTTAATTATAACTATCTATATCATGGCAAACATACAAGCAACTACTCACAAAGCATGATAATAAACATTTCTAACATTAATAAATCACAAACATCAACCAAGAACATTATGACAAATTAATAATAGAAAGGATAGATAGTACCCATACAAATTGCGAGCAGAATAACACTTTTATTTCTTCTAATAATATCCCAAAAATTACAAATGCTAGCTTCTACTAATTAAACTACATAACTAATCTAATAGAAAAGAGAAGGATTCTACCCTAATCTTTCCACTAGTTTCAAGGATTAAAATCCTAGAGAGAGAAACTAGAGAGAGAGACTAGAGAGAGAACCTAGAGAGAGAAAGAGTGTGTGAGAGAGATTAGAGAGATGTGTGAATGAAGGGATGGTTGAAATGAGGAGGGTAAGCCTCCTATTTATAGGCAAAAGACCAAAGAACTCCGTATAAGCTCCAAAACACGAAATACAAGCCCGGAACAGCACAGATTCTTAAAATAACTGAAAAACAGCATCACCGGAGGGCCAAGGGGGCCGTAAACGGCACCCTAGTGGCTGTATACGGCATGCTAGGGGCCTTATACGGTATGCTAAGGCCGGATACGGCATCCTTGATGCCGTTTGGCCTGTTGCCCGTTGTTCGGTGCTTCGTTCGTTGCTTGTTTCGCGCGTATCTTCTTCTTTTCTTGTCCGTTTAGCTTCTTTCGCCTACGATCTCGAAATTCTGTTACGCTTCTAATGACACCAAAATCATAGATTTTGGATATGTGTAGCTCATACATGCTCGGAATGCGTTCGGTTGATCTCTAGGTGCTGTGTCTTCTCCGTTCTCTATCTGTTTTCCTTGATTCTTGATTCTTCAATATCGTGATTACCTATAAATCATAAAATAGTAGTTAGGGGATGTATATCATAAGGTAAATAAAAGTGGAGGAATCCGGTGAAGTTTATTTGCTTTGTTTTGCATGCTATTTTGACGGTTTTAGTGATTTTTGCTGCAAAATCTGCTTTAGAACTACATTAGTGATTTTTAGTAAATAAACATTGATTTAAGATGTTTTCACTAATTAATAGCTCAATTAGCGAGGAATAATGTACGTAAAAACATGACTTTTTACGTTACATCATCCGGCCTTTTTGCACGTTCCTCCTGTTCTAAGTTTTCACTTTTTGATTTCTCATCATTGTTTGCATTATTAAGGTCATTCACTTTGTTTATTTGGTTAAATTTGATCCTTGGTGGAGACCGATTATTACTGTTACCGTAAGTGGGCATGGTTAATTGCCAGGGAATTAAGGTTTTAAGAAACTTGATAATTGAAGAGTTATGGTTAAAATATATATGTATTTGCTTTGTTATATATAAAAAGCCTGCGGTTAGCTTTTGAAAATGTGCTATCCATGCTTGCATAAAACTCGTGCCCCATGTTTGTAGGCAATTTTTTTTTTTTTTTACTTATATGCAACATGCTTTTGTTATCCCATCCCCATGTAAGTAGTATGCATATGATAGGGTAGGCCCATTTACACAACCGCAACCCACGTTTGAAAGGAAGGTTAACAATATATATTAAAAATTATTATAAGTTACATTTTCATATTGATATAACCTTTTTCAAGTCAAAACGACAACTTTATTATCTGAATCAACAAAACGACAACTTTATTATCTGAATCAACATTTGGCAGACGAACGGTAGCTTCGTGGACTTCAACATCCGAAACACGAATGGCAGGGGTGTGGAGTTCATTAGGATTACGTTTTGGATACGAAACGGATCACCCATGGTAGGCAACTCGACTTCGATGTCCAAAACAGGCGCCTAAAATAATTTAAAACATGATCACGGTTAAATGAATGCAAGAATTAGAAGTAAACATGAAACTTATTCCAATCGAGTTAACCTTATCATCGTTCGTGAGATCAACAACCTCGTCCCATTTCCATTTGGATAAGTTATGAAACTGTTTATTCTTTTGCATTAACTTATGCTTAATGAAGTCATCAATCTGCAAGTCGACTGAAGTGTTACCATTTGCGTTTAGGTATAACAAGTTATATAATGAAACGTATTTGTATGTGAAAGCAATACCGCCGCATGTACCATTTTCAAGTCCTGATCATACTCGCCAACCTACAAATTTTTACGTGTAACATGTTAACTACAATGAACCAATGTAACAACAAAAAAGACAATGATAATTACAATGTATAATCGCATAAAATGGATACCTTATGGTTATGGTTTGGCAACAATGACTCGTATTCTATGTTTGGTAGTTCGACGATGTCTTCCAAATGTACATATAATGGCGAGGTGTCCTCGACGTTATCGTTGTTTGCGTTGTTAAATTTTTCGTTGTTATTCCTCGACATGTTGATTAGTGAAAGATATATTGTTATAAAGGTGTGATGAAAAAAAATAGTAGATATTTATTGTAATGAATCTTAAGACCACATATATATTGTTTATATGACACACATGCAGTTAACTTCGATGTACGTGATTAGTTTTCACGTGTCAGTAACTGCCTAAACATTATTATAAATGCATTGCCTACACATTATTATAAATGCATTTTTTATCGTAAACAATTAACCACAATTCAATTAAAACACGTTGGATTATAAGTATACACGATACACCATGTTAGCGTTGATAAAAAAATGTTTTCCTTAACCGGCATACATCCTGATGATTTATTATTATAATAAATATATTTCTCTGTAAAATGCTTGTGTTGACATTAGTATGTTGTACATTACTTTAAATTAAATCTTACAGAATTTGTAAAATAAAAGTGGAATGGAGAACTAAATACATTATTACCCATGTGTCGTATATATTTATAGTAACAATATCATAATTTTTGTTTTATATTATTTCAAATGCATGGCAGCATGAGATTTGTAATTTAAATAATACCCAAGTTTTATTGTGTGATGATATACCTAAATATTCGTTCCTAATAAAAAAGTCTTTTTGTGTAATGACATACGTAAATATTCGTAAATGACTGTGACTATTTCGAGTAGTGTCTTGCTCTTATGATTCTTATGCGAATTTTACGAGTCATAACATCCGATAAACTTTAACTATATTGTAATAAAGATATAAAAGGACAAGATATAAAAAGAAATTAATATGATCTATGTTAAATTAATGATTTTAGTTGATTTCCGTTAAACACCTTAATTGTCGACTTTCATTTTGAATTAGTTCATTTACTAAAAAAAAAAGTAAATAATAATATACATATACAAAAAAATATACGTTTTTATTGTCAAAGAGTGAGTCTTATGATTTGAGGCGATTCACGAACATTGACTTAAAAGTTGAGATTTCGATTAATGAGTGTACTCATGTTATCAACTATCTTTTAAGTTTAGAGAAGACTCGCACTTTAAAGTTAGTATTTATGCACTCTTCATTTGTACAACACCATTCGATCTCTATTAACTTCTTATTGTAATAAACAAGTAGAGAAAAGCCGAAAGAAAAAAAAAATACGAACCGTTCTTACAACCTCATCATATTAAAAAATGCACCTATTTAACCCATATCAATTAAAAATTTAAAATTCACGATCCAACTTTTACGAGTATAGTCAAAACCAAAAAATGATCTCACTGTCACCCCGAATCGTAAATGAATGTGACTATTTCGAGTAGTGTCTTGCTCTTATGATTCTTATGCGAATTTTACGAGTCATAACATCCGATAAAGTTTAATTATAATGTAATAAACATATAAAAGGACAAGTTATAAAAAGAAATTACTATAATTTATGTTAAATTAATGATTTTAGTTGATTTCCGTTAAACACCTTAATTGTCGACTTTCATTTTGAATTAGTTCATTTACTAAAAAAAAAAGTAAATAATAATATACATATACAAAAAAATATACGTTTTTATTGTCAAAGAGTGAGTCTTATGATTTGAGGCGATTCACGAACATTGACTTAAAAGTTGAGATTTCGATTAATGAGTGTACTCATGTTATCAACTATCTTTTAAGTTTAGAGAAGACTCGCACTTTAAAGTTAGTATTTATGCACTCTTCATTTGTACAACACCATTCGATCTCTATTAACTTCTTATTGTAATAAACAAGTAGAGAAAAGCCGAAAGAAAAAAAAATATGAACCGTTCTTACAACCTCATCATATTAAAAAATGCACCTATTTAACCCATATCAATTAAAAATTTAAAATTCACGATCCAACTTTTACGAGTATAGTCAAAACCAAAAAATGATCTCACTGTCACCCCGAATCGTAAATGAATGTGACTATTTCGAGTAGTGTCTTGCTCTTATGATTCTTATGCGAATTTTACGAGTCATAACATCCGATAAAGTTTAATTATAATGTAATAAACATATAAAAGGACAAGTTATAAAAAGAAATTACTATAATTTATGTTAAATTAATGAATTTTGTAGATTTCCGTTAAACATCTTAATTGTCGACTTTCATTGTGAATTACTTCATTTACTAAAAAAAAGTAAATAATAATATACATATACAAAAAAATAAACGTTTTTATTTTCAAATAGTCAGTCTTATGTTTTGAGGCGATTCACGAACATTGACTTAAAAGTTGAGATTTCGATTAATGAGTGTGCTCATGAGTTATCAAATATCTTTTAAGTTTAGAGAAAACTCGCACTTTAAAGTTAGTATTCCTTCACTCTTCATTTGTACCACACCATACGATCTCTATTAACTTCTTCTTATTGTACTAAAGAAGTAGAGAAAAGGCAAAAGAAAAAATTAAATAAACCATTCTTACAACCTCGTCATATAAAAAAAAATGCACCTATTTAACCCATATTAGTTAAAATTTTAAAATTCACAAGTCGACTTGTACGAGTATAGTCAAAACCAAATAACGATCTCACTAGTACCCCGAATGTTAAATGACTGCGACAAATTCACGTAGTGTCTTGCTCTTATGATTCTTATGCGAATTTTACGAGTCATAACATCCGATAAACTTTAACTATAATGTAATAAATATATAAAAGGACAAGATATAAAAAGAAATTACTATAATCTATGTTAAATTAATGATTTTTGTTGATTTCCGTTAAACATGTTAATTGTCGACTTTCATTGCGAGTTAGCTCATTTACTAAAAAAAAGTAAATAATAATATACGTAAACAAAAAAATATATGTTTTTATTGTCAAATAGTGAGTCTTACGATTTGAGGCGATTCACGAACATTGACTTAAAAGTTGAGATTCCGATTAATGAGTGTACTCATGAGTTATCAAGTATCTTTTAAGTTTAGAGAAGACTCGCACTTTAAAATTACTATTCCTGCACTCTTCATTTGTACAACACCATACGATCTCTATTAATTTCTTCTTATTGTACTCAACAAGTAGAAAAAAGGCAAAAGAAAAAAAATAAATGAACCATTCTTACAACCTCATCATATAAAAAAATGCACCTATTTAACTTATATTACTTAAAATTTTAAAATTCACATGTTGACTTGTATGAATATTTTCAAAACCAAATAACGATCTCACTGGTACCCCGAATCTTAAATGACTGTGACTATTTAGCGTAGTGTCTTGCTCTTATGATTCTTGTGTTAATTTTACGAGTCATAACATCCGATAAACTTTAACTATATTGTACTAAAGATATAAAAGGACAAGATATAAAAAGAAATTAATATGATCTATGTTAAATTAATGATTTTAGTTGATTTCCGTTAAACACCTTAATTGTCGACTTTCATTGTGAATTAGTTCGTTTACTAAAAAAAGTAAATAATAATATACGTATACAAAAAAATATACGTTTTTATTGTCAAATAGTGAGTCTTACGATTTGAGGCGATTCACAAACATTGACTAAAAAGTTGAGATTTCTATTAATGAGTGTACTCATGAGTTATAAATTATCTTTAATCCATATGAATTTCCCTGAAAGGTACTACCTCTGTCCCATTATAAGTGTCATGTTTTGACTTTGTCAAGTCAATCCTTTTTAACTTTGACCTTAAATATTTTTGTTTATGTTATATAATATCTGATGAAAATTATACCAATGAACATACATTTAAAATCCAATACATTCATATATTTTATATTAAGTATTATATAACACAAACAAAAATATTTAAGGTCAAAGTTGAAAAAGAAAGACTTTAAAAAGTCAAAACAGGACACTTATAATAGGACGGAGGGAGTAATAATTTACGTCAATAATGGGCTTCATGGTCTATATGACTCAAAATTGGGCTTGGAGTTATAACATAATTTGGGCTTATATTTCTTAGTAATTGGGCTTCGAGATTTAAAATAAGTTGTATAACTAAT
Source organism: Gnaphalium uliginosum (assembly GCA_963930675.1). Lineage (NCBI taxonomy): Eukaryota > Viridiplantae > Streptophyta > Magnoliopsida > Asterales > Asteraceae > Gnaphalium > Gnaphalium uliginosum. Next base: position 33,728,965 of record OZ005681.1, read on the forward strand.
TATTGGAATTCTAGATATAAGTTTCCGTGCGTCTAAATGTCAACTTACTTATTTCCATCATGGATGCAACGGTTATGCAGTATGCATTATAAAACGCCTAAATTGGTTAATCGCATACTTCATTTGGTAATTACAATTGAAAACTTCATTTTTCATTATTTAAATTATTTTCATATTAATTCATGGATGCTTTTAACAATATGCCAAATGGCTGTTTTGCCGGATCATTTTCATTTCTTATGAATCACTCGCCGGGTTTGATGAAACAAGTTATTGCTAATCGTGATTTAAAGCGGTGTTGCGATATAAGCTATCACTTAGCATGGTTGAGGTCTTCCATGAATACCAAGATCCATTCAATCAGTCTGCTTCAATTAATGGATCACTCGGTGTTTAGGGATTGTTCTTTGCTCTTAATGTCCGAGGAGGTTGATAGGGATGTGAAGCAGGCTAATATGTTGTTTTGTTTAATGAAGGATTACGAAGATGCGGTTGATTCGAAGGCCAAGTTTTATCAACTAATAAGCCATATGTGAAAGTATATGGAAGTTGTCTTTAGGTTTATTAGATTATGATTTTAGTTTTAATGTTTATGTATTCAATCGTATATGGATTAGCGCTTTTAATTGTTAAATTTTGATATATGGAATTTTCTTTTCAGTGTTACTTATATTATATGTATGTTCCTTAAAAATTAATCGTATATGTTTATGTTTCTTTTATTGTTTCTGTTTATGTTTCAGTATTTATTAAATTTACCTACAATTTATATGATGCCCATTATGAATAAATTTATATTATCAACCGTTACATTACAATAATCGTAATATGTCAAACTATTTAAATTTCTTATTCAGGTTAAATAAATCTGCATGTTCCAAAGAAAGGCCATGCGGGTGTATCGCAGAGAGTAGTTAACATGGTATCAATTATTTTTTGCTTTATTTTGTAAACGGTTATATGAAGTCATATCTTCGTGGATGGTCATGTTTATGCGTTGCCATTTTATCGGAAACGTGGGTGGTTACAAAAATTTTAAATTCTATTCTGCCATCTTATATTGGCGTATATAAATATATATATTAGTAAAAATTATGATTTATTTCTAACATCAACATTTCTTTTAAATGAACGTGAAGGTATATTTTGTTTATGTGATGTTATAATGTATACTAAGGTGTATTATATCACCTAATATGTTTATTTTGTTTGCATATTTAATTTAAGTCTACTGTTTCACTTCGGTCATCCTGGTGAGTTACCTATTTATGTACGTTGATAACTTATTTGGTAAAATGGAAAACTGTGTATTTTAATCTTTACTTTTTCTTTTTTATTAAAGTGACACAAATATGAAACGTCTTGCAGAATAACTAAGAAAGATTGCGTAGTTTAAAATGTTTTTGTAAGTGTTTCATCTATTGTGATGTGACATTATGCATGTATTTGTGTTATGATATTTTCTATGTTGGCTACATTTGAATGTTGTAATGTATGCAATTGTTTAATTTGTTGTGAATGCAAACATGATTATGCTATTTATTTGTACACCCGTCATTTATATGAATATGACATGTGTAGCATCTTTTCATGTTTTTGGTTTATATGTTTCAGTAATATTCTTGGTTAATTTTACATTGTGTTTACTAATAATGTACTTGTAGTTATGTTAAATTTCGTTATGCATTTATTTGCTTTTGTCGAGCGAACTAAATTAAGGTATGAATAATCATACTATTTCTAGGGATATATGTTATTAAGTTGTTGGTTTTTAATATGTCTCGTAATGGAGTTAATGGTCAATCGATCCGAAAGAGGAGACATCCCGATGGTTCCAATACGTATGCAACTCCTCCATTGTTGCATACAAGCTCTCCAGTTCTGTCAGATATCAGTAACATACTTGCAAGTGGGTCACCTCTGGGTTCTACCTTGTCAAGTTATTCAGGTCATGGTTCTGAAAATTCCAATCCTGTTACCCCACGGAGAGGACGTGGCGGCCGTCGACCTAACATATATCGTCCGTTAATTGGTTAGTTAACTTATATCCATATTACAAATGTTTATTGTATGTCTGGCTCGTATTTTCATATTTATACTTTTAATTTTAATAGGTTCTTTGCATAATGCGTCGCTTTCCATTGGTGCATCACGTCAATCGTCATATCCATCAATTTCATCGAGAACAATAATAAATACTGAAGGCAATCCTATCCATTTGACCCCATCTGTTGTCTCAACCACTGGTCTCTTATCTGATGATATAGATATTGGACAACAGAATTCCAGCACGATGCCAGCAATCAATGAATCGAATTCTAATTTAGCGGAATCTGTTAACCGTTCAAGTAAGTAAACTTTTACTTATTTTTCTTCATTCAACTCATTTGTAAACATTAAAATTCTACTTATATATATATATATATATATATATATATATATATATATATATATATATATATATATATATATGCTAAGTGATGCATTTTGTTGTTTTGTACTTCTCAGATCTCATTTCTCAGTATTGGGATTGTAGTAATGCAGAGTACACTTGTAAGCATTGTGGGGCTATTTTGTGGTATGAGGAGAGGACTGTTAAAGCGAAAAATCCAAGGAATCCAAAATTTTCGATTTGCTGTTCTGAAGGAAAGGTTAAGATACCTTTACTTGCCGAAGTTCCACCGTTATTGCGCTGTTTAATGGACTACAATGGTGATAATCAATCAAAGGTTTTTAGGAAATACATGAAGCTGTTAAACACGATGTTTGCATTCACGTCAACTGGGGGAAGAGTTAACAGCGATTTAATTGATGGTTCTGCTCCATACACCTTTTGTTTGAATGGACAAAACCATCATAGGATGGGAACATTGCTGCCTACACACACTGATGGTCGCCCGAGGTTTGCTCAGCTGTATATGTACGACACTGAGAATGAAGCTGAGAATTGTTTCTATGCATTGAACAGAACAATGTCTGACACACCAGAGGGTCGAATTTTAACTATGTTGGTACGAAAACTGATTGACATGTTGAACACACATAATGTGTTGGTTGGTATTTTCAAAATGGCCAGAGAGAGATTCAGTCAGTCGTCAATGCAGCCGGTGAGGATAAGATTGATCGGGACACGAACGTATGATGGACGTGAGTATAACCTTCCTGTTGCATCTAAGGTTGCAGCGTTGCTTCCAGGTGATGGTAATCCGACTGATTGTCGTGATATTATTGTTGAAGAACGTAATAACGCTAATGTTAGTGCCAAACGTATATCAGAACTTCATCCTAGCTTCATGTCACTTCAGTATCCTCTATTGTTCCCTTTGGGTGAAGATGGATTCCATGTCAAGATACCGTTCAATGTCGGTGGAACATAGATAACCTCGTTATCGATCCTATACATACGGACTTACAACAAGATCCTTTCTTAGTAAAGCAATCATTTTTATATAACTGTCAATTTCATGTTGTTGACTGAAAATCTTAGCTTTTAATTCTTTCCGGTCAGAAACGCAGCATCTAGTTTCTTATCAAAAGCCTTTTCATTATCTTTCAAAATTTTATTTGCCTGACTAAGTTTTTCTAAATCAGAATTCAGGCGTTCGGTATCCTCACTGTATCTGTTAACTTTATTGGTTAATTTGATACATGACACACAAGATGATGGCTCTTCAATGGGTACCTCAGATTTACTCGTTATGTGAGCCATGAGAACTTGATTATCGCCCAACTCATACTGTTTCTTCAATAGCTGCGATTTATTCTTCTCATATTTCTCACTTCCACCGCAACACCTTTCAATGGCTTGCCATAAATCATATGCAAGCTCATGATGTCTAAATTGCTTCAAGAGTGGTTGTGATAGTGCCATGGTGATCGCAGCATGTGTTTTCCTTTCAGTATCATAAGCCTTGCGTTCTTCAGGATTCATGGATTTGATAGGCTTAAATGGAGCTTCTCCGGGAAAAACACCAGTTCTAAGAGGACGTTCATATCTTTTCTCTAAATATATTTGCATATCAGGATCATTGACAGCGATGAATGCCTCAAATTGTATTCTCCATTCAACATAAGCAGTATTGGCAGTGCATAATGGAGGTTTATTAGTGCTACCGATCTCATTGTTATGTTTTAGTAATTGGGAAAAGCTTTTAAGCGACATTTTAATCCAGAAATGTACCAAAATTTCGTCCTTTTGACTTTTCCCTCCAAAATTTGATTCGAAAATATCGAAAACTGTCCGAGTAAAACGAAAATTTTTCAAAATCAAAATTAAGACCTTTTAAGCTTAAGAACAAAATTTGGTCATGCGAAAAATTTCCCGCCAAAAGACTTTTTTTTTTTTTTTTTTTTTGTCTTTAGCGACACTAAGTTAGTGTCGCACCTTAGTGTCGCACATTAGTGTCGCAAGATAGTGTCGCAAAATCCGATCTGGTGTCGCAATCTTATGTCGCGAAAACCCTAAATACGACACAAAAATTATGTCGCTGCTTGTGTCGCTAAGGCTGATTGTGTCGCTAAAGCTTGTGTCGCACAAATACAAAACTGGAACCCTAGTAGCGACACAAAAGTTAGTGTCGCAGCTAGTGTCGCAATGTCGCGGCCAGCAGCTCCAAAAAACCCTAAAAATCGAAAATTTTCGAAACCCTAAAGAATTTCGAACGATAATTGATGAACAAACCCAGAGATACACTTCCAGAAGCTAAATATTCAACTGAATGGACCCAAAACGTTGATCAAACCACCAAAAACACCACGAATCAAACCGAAAACATTTCAATTAACGATCAAATCTTTAAACAAACGCCCAAAGGCTCTGATACCACTTGTTGGTTCCCTTAATCACGGATCTAGACTTGTCGTTTGACTTAATTGAAAGGCGGAAACAATCAATCAAGCAATTGAAACGTAAATACAAACACAACGATTTATAATCTTTTCGTATATATTAACAATTGAAGAATAAAGATTACAAACTCACTAACTCTCTCTTCCCACTCTCTTTGCCGTATCTCTTCCTCTCTAGGGTTTGATCAACACAAAACATAAACTCTAACTCTCTATTTATACAAACCCTACTGGACCCTGCGACACAAGCCCTATGTCGCAGGCCCAGCCCATTGCGACACAACCTTTGTGTCGCTATAGCGACACAGGCTCTGTGTCGCACGAACAGTACATTTGTGTATATTTTCTATTACTCTATTCATTTACATACTCGCATATACACACTAAACACGATACAAACGCGGACTAATTGACTTTGACAATTACAATTGTTTGACCAAATGACTGACACACATTATGCACCAACAAACGCAAAGCCTTTGAAAATGATAAAAAGGCTCATTCTGCAATTACCATGGCATTACCACCGTCAATCCTCAAGCAATTTCGACATCTGGAAATTGCGTATGATTTATGGAAGGCATTTGAGAAAAGATGTGGCGGTAGTGAACAATATAAACAGAATAAGTTACGTTTAGTAAAGAAGCAGTATGACGTATTCGATATTCTTCCAAACGAGTCTCTTTCTGACTTGTTTTCTAGATACTCACAGTTGGTTAGTGAGTTAATAGAAGGGGGAATAACTCTGGACAAAACTGAAATAAATAAAAAACTTCTTGAATCTCTACCTGATAAATGGGATACAAGAGTTTTAATGATGGAAAAGGATCCAGACATTTTGAATATGTCTCTTGATGATCTTATTGGTCAGCTAGAAGCTGATCTTTTGGACATGCAAAGGAAGGAAACAAAAGCTACTGCAAATGTCCAAAACCCTAAGATCTACGGAGTGGATGTTTCATCAACCGGAACATCTGGCTCAGCATTCTTGGCTGGTGGAACTGGTGGCTCTTCAAGTCAGCAACCAAGTGCTTCTTCTGGTGGTTCTTACTTTCAACCACCAACTCATCAAGGGCCTATTCCTGCAGCTACACAAGATCATGCTGCACTTTTTTCGGCGTTGCTATCCGCCTATGATGACTTTCTCTGCAAGAAAGCTGGTTCCATGGATCTGACAGAGGAAGATTTTCGTCAAATAGATGATGACGAACTGGAACGAATGGACTTAAGGTGGAACTTGGCTATGCTTACTCGTAGAGCCAAGACCTATTTTAAGAAAACAGGAAAGAGATCGCTGGAGGACCCGAATGATAAGGGTCCGGGATTCAACAAGAGCAAGGTTAAATGCTATAAGTGTCACAACTATGGACACTTTGCTCGTGAATGTGAAACACGACAGCCCTCCTCTGGTTTCACAAGGCCTTCTCAGAACAACCCTACAGAGAAGGCTAAAGCTGAAGAAAAGACAATGGTATCGGCTGCCTTAATGTTGTCAGATGAAGCGTTTGACTGGTCAGAACAAGCTGATGATGACCAACAGAACAAAGCTTTCATGGCCAACATTCATGAGGTTGATAATGAACCTTTGTCTTGTATTTCATGCATTCATTTGACAGGACAAGTGAACAGGTTAAGAGAGGAAAATGAACGTCTTATCGCTAACATTGAACAATTAACTGCATCAAATAATATGTTAAAAGATAATGATAAGGTTTGTGATAAAAAGCTAAAAGCTATTTTTGAAGAAAAGAAAGAGCTGAAAGCCAAAAATTTTGAACAGCAAGATGAAATAGGAAGTTATGTTAATATGCTTTCCTTCGTAAAGAAACAACTTGCTGATTCTCAGGCTGAAGTTCTTGAGTTGAACAGAAAATTATCTAACTTTTCAACTTCCTCTCTAGTCTTTGATGAGATCCTTCAGGCACAAAGAAGTGATACGAAAAGCAAGGCTGGACTTGGCTTTCATCAAGTTCCGCCTCCTAAAAATTATTTTCCCATGCCTGTTAAGGATGACATCACTGAATTTATGCCTAATTTTTCAAAGACGGCAATAAATCCTGTGAAATTTGCTCCTGTCAAAATAAGTAAGCCTGTGAAAATTCAGGCTGAAAAAGTTAAAGTAACTGACGATCAACCCAGCACTAGTGAGCCTGAACCTGTTAAGGCAAAACCTAGTGAACCTGAGATTGTTAAGGCTCAAGAGGTTAAATCTGTTGAATCAGTTACTGTTTGTGTCAAGGCTGAGTCAGTTAAGCCTTCTGATGTTTGTGAGCCTGTTGTAAACAAGGCTTCGAGTGATTCTCCTGTTATTTTAAAGGAGATTGTTAAAATTAAGGGTATAACCGAAGAGGAGTACTCAAAGGTTGAAAAGAAAAATGTAAAGCCAAACAATGTAATTATAACTAATGAATCTTCAATCATGGCTTTAAATGGAAAAGGCAAAGCTAAGGCTGAGCCTGAAAAGAAGATTTTGAAAATCAAAGAAAATATTAAAAAACATCAAACTTCTTCTAAATCCACTGTTTTCTCTAAACAAGTGTCAAATTCAACATGCTCACATAAGTGTGCATGAGCCTTTGATATTTCTTTCAACCATCCTCATAGGTTTGTTCCAAAATTTCAACTACCTGTTGAGAAAAGATCTTGTTTCTACTGCAAGAAACAAGGTCATTTAATAAATGATTGTCCGTTGCTTGCTAAAAAGCGGTCTGGGAAAGGTGTACCTAAAAGTTCTAAAATTAAAAATTCTTCAGTTAAAGGTTCACGTTCTCCCTCACCCGCTAAGAAAATCAGCAAGGTTGAGCCAACCAAATCATTAATTACTAAGCTCAATGTTGTTGACAAGCAACCTTCCAAACCTAAAAAGGTTTGGAAAGTGAAAGAATCATCACATGATTCTACATCCAACAGTGTCACATCAATCAATACTTCTGATATGTTTAAAAATAAAATTTTGACTGATGTGATCATTCTGGATGATGCGTCTGGAGTCCCCAAGTCTGTAAAGGCTTGGGTCTTCGTTACTAATTAACTTCTTTGTTTTTGGTGCTGCAGCAACCTGAAGCCGTCCTAAATAGCAAATGGTATATCGATAGTGGTTGCTCGCGGCACATGACCGTCAATATATCCCTGCTTTCCGATGTTCATGCGTATAATGGGGGATATGTTGCTTTTGCTGGTGACAAAGGAGGTGTAATTTCTGGCCAAGGCACACTCTCAAACGGCAGAGTGAGCTTTGAAAAAGTTAATTTTGTAGAACTGCTGCAACACAACCTTCTTAGTGTATCGCAAGTTTGTGATAAATCATACACTATTGTTTTCACGAAAAGTGAGTGTTGCATTCTAAAGCCGGGGTTTGTTATTCCCGAGGAGTGGGTGCTACTGAGGGCACCTCGAGACAGAGACACGTACATTCTGGATATGCGTACTGTTGAAACAAAGCAGCAAACGTGTTTTCTGTCTAAGGCTAATGAAAAAGAATCCTTGTTGTGGCACAGACGAATGAGTCATCTGCATTTTCGTAAGATGAATTATCTGGTTAAAAATGATCTTGTGCGTGGTGTACCGAAGCAATCATTCGGGCTTAATGACCATTGTGTTCCCTGCCAAAAAGGGAAACAGCACAAGAAGACCCATAAGTCAAAACTGGTCAACTCTGTTGAAAAACCATTGGAATTACTGCACATGGACTTATTTAGACCAGTGAGCAAGAAAAGTATAGGTGGAGCATGGTACTGTTTGGTGGTCACTTATGATTACTCGAGGTTCTCTTGGGTTTATTTTTTGGCCTCCAAGGATGAGACTGCTGAAATCCTTATCTACTTGTTCGACAAGCTGGAAAATTTGTGCAATCTAAAGATTAAGAAACTGAGAAGTGATAACGGTACGAAATTTAAGAACTCTACACTAGGTCTTTTCTGTTTAAAGAAAGGCATTGATCATCAATTCAGTGCTGCCAGAACTCCTCAACAAAATGGAGTTGCTGAACGTAAGAACAAGACGCTCATTGAAGCTGCTCGGACTATGTTAGCTGATTCAAAACTGCCTATCACATTCTGGGCAGAAGCGGTCAACACCGCTTGCTACATACTAAATCGAGTGTCTATGGTTAAGAAACGTAATAAGACCTGTTATGAGCTCTTCAACAATCGTAAACCAAATTTACAGTTTCTTGAGCCGTTCGGGTGTCCTTGTATGATTATGCACACAAAAGAACGAGTGGCTAAATTCGGTAGCAAATCGAGTGAAGGCTATTTCTTGGGTTTTTCAAATAATTCACCAAATAAGCGTGTGTATAACAAAGTCACAAAGAGAGTGGAGGAACATTTTGAGGTAACATGTCTTCGTTATACTCAACCTTCACAAGGTTCAGGGCCCGAATTTTTGTTCGACTATGACAGTATGTTCGACTCTTTCAAACTTCCTGCTGAAGATGAAGTTGAACAGGTGGTGACAATGCTTCATGGACTTGATATATATTCTGATGTATCCAAGTCTCCTACAAAAACACCACCACCTCCTCCTCAAACTACTGAACCAGTTCAAGATCCTGATACAGATCCAGATATGCCAGCTTTATCAGATGGTGAAGTAGAACCTATCACCGAGGTACTTGAAGAGACTTTAGTCTCTGGGGGGAGACGATACAAATTTGGAAACTGTCATTGAACCTGAAGAGATTCAGTGTAGCCGTGTAAATGTGAATCACCCGGTCAATAATATTATTGGTGATTTACATGATGGAGTTAGAACCAGAGGACAAACAGAGTGTCAGTTAGCTCAAATGGAGTCATGCTTTCTTTCTCAAATTGAACCGAAAAACATTAAGGAAGCATTGACTGACTCTCACTGGGTAGAAGCCATGCAAGAGGAGCTCCACCAGTTCAAAAAGTTAGAAGTTTGGGAGCTGGTTAAACTACCTCGGGGATTCTGTTGATACATTTAGAGTGTCTGTCACTTGGTCTAAGTTTCGAGTTGTAATTAATTAGATTAATTTTGTCTTAGGCGATATCACTAATATCGCTTGGGCGATATCACTAATATTGCACAGGCGATATCACCAATATCGCCCTTTAGTCCAGATTAGTTACATATAAATACTCGTTTAGGGTTTCAGTTTGCTAAGCTTGACACTTTGCATTTTGGCATATACGAATTTTCTTTGGCAGCTTCTGTCATTCTCAGTGGTCCAGTCATTGTAATTCACATTGCTTTATATGATTAATTCAATATATGTGTTTGTGATTTTGTTGTTAAACGTACAATCGATAGCTATTGAATTCCGCGCATTAGTTATTGTTTATTGATTCATTGTTTAAGATCAGTCTTTGTTGCGATCCTACAATTGGTATCAGAGCCATTTAATCATTGGATTAGTGGTTATTGAATCATTATTCGTACGTTTAAACGTCGTATTAACTAGTTTTTTCGTATAAACAAAATTTTTTTATTCTTAAAAGGCTATTTAATCAGTATTTTTAGTGTTTTCTGGATTCGTGTTCGTTGTTTGCTACTCTAAACTTGGAAAATTTCGTTGTCTTTGAAATTTTAGGGTTTACAGCCGTTTTAGCGATATTAAAAGCGATATTATCATAATATCGCCTTTAGGGTTACAGCGATATTACGTGTTCTGTGCTCATTAATTTGAGCGATATCTCTAGCGATATTACTAGAGATATAACCTGGTATCGCCTAGTTAATTTTTGCGATATTGATTCAATATCGCCTGATTAAGTTTAGCGATATTACTCGAAATATCGTCTGTGATATCACCTGTTTTGTCTGATTTTGATTTGCGCTTTAATTAGCGATATTGATAGTGATATCACCAATATCGCTCAATCATCAGATTGTTAGCGATATTAGCAATATCGCTATAGGGTGTTAGACAGATTTTAAACCTTTTTCAAAAGTTAATTTTAATTAATATAAATTAAAATGTCTACTTTACAAGCTGTTAATGCAATGTTAAAACACAATGCTGAAGTGGGTAGTGCAAACAAACCTCCATTCTTTGCTCCAGGAATGGAGTATTCTGAATGGAGAGGTAGATTTTTATCGTTTGTCGCGTTTACCGACCCTGAAATGGAGATACCTTTACTGGAACGATACGTTAGACCTGTTTCAAGTGGAGAGCATGTTGGTATTCCTCCACCAAAGCCTATTCGTTCCATGTCTATTGAAGAACGCAAAGCATGGGAATGTGAGAGGAAAGCTCACTCTGCTATAACCATGTCTTTACCTGCAGATGCCATGAAAATGTTTAAACAACACGACATCGCTTATGATCTGTGGAATGGCATAGCTGAACGATGTGGAGGTACTACTGAGTACAAGCAAAGTAAACTAGAGTTAGTGAAGAAACAGTATGATCTGTTTGACATCCAGAAGAACGAGACGGTGAAAGATTTATTCTGCAGATATTCGCGTCTTGTAAATGAGCTGACTAAAGGAGGCTACAAATTTAGCTCTATTGAAGTCAACAAGAAGCTACTGAATGCTCTGCCTCCTCACTGGGAAACTAGAGTGCTGATGATGGAGAATGATCCAGACATATTAGCTATGTCTCTGGATCAACTTATTGGGAAGCTTGAAACATGTGCCTTGGACATTCAGAAGAAAAGCACAAGATCTAGATCTTTGCTTCCTGATAATAGCAATTTTGGATATGGAAGTACAGCACTTCTATCTGGGCCGTCTACATCTTCCTCTAAACCAAATTACTCTTCGGGAAATAACTCAGTTGGGACATTCTCTTCTTTTCCATCTCAATCATCCTCTTCTGCTACTGCATCTCACAATGAGCATGCAGTAATCTTTAATGCCTTTTTATCATCATACGATGATTTTCTTTCAAAGAGGATTAACTCGGTAGATCTTACCGACGAAGATTTTGCGCAAGTTGATCCTGATGAGTTAGAGAGAGTGGATCTTCGTTGGAACATGGCCATGCTGACAAGAAGGACTAAGACGTATTTAAGGAGAACTGAAAAGAGATCTCTTGAAGACGTCACTGATAAAACCAACACGGGATTTGACAAATCCAAGATCAGATGCTACAAATGTCAAAATTTGGGTCACTTTGCACGAGAATGTGAGAAGGGTAGACAACCATCTACGGGTTTTACAAAACCTTCTATCTACAAAAAGGATAATGAAGTAGCCAAGGCAGCCATTCTGTTAGTAGAAGAAGAAGCATATGATTTTTCGGCTATGGATGATCAAGAAAATGTTGCCCTTATGGCAGATGTTCAAAATGAGGTAGAATGTGATTCTTTTAATTGCCAAACCTGTATCACACTAACTGGTAAAATCAACAGGTACATGATAGATAATGATCGCTTAAATACAGATCTGACCAATCTTATTGAAGCAAACAAAGTTTTAAAAGAAAATGAAAAAGTCTATGTTATAAATCAGAAAACTATTATGGAAGAAAAGAAAGAGTTAAAAGCAATGATTTTTAACAAACAAGATGCGATTGACAGTTATTTAAAACTCATCTCTCATCTTAAAAGGGAACTTGCTTAAACTCAATCGGATAATGTTGATTTAAAACGAAGACTTGCAAATATTTCCACATCTACTATGGTCTTTTCTGATATTCTGCAAAATCAACGGACTGATACAAAGAGTAAGGCAGGAATTGGTTATCACAACCAACCTCCTCCCTCAAACTTGAATCAGCCTATTCTTTCGCAGGAAGAAATTAAAGATTTTGTACCTTCTGTTCTTAAGAAGGATACAAATCCTGTGGCAGAACCAGTTAGTGTTGAAATTCCCAATCAGCCTGAAACTGTCAAGGGTGATGATGTTAAATAGCCTAAGCTTGTTAAGGCTGCTGATAACAAGCAACCTGAGTTGCTTAAAGTTTTGAGTTCAAATAAAAAGAAGGCTGAGCTTATTAAGTCTAAAATTGAACCAATCAAGTTTGTCCTTTCAACAAATGTTGAAGAAGTGGTAGAAGTGGAGGATGTAACTCACGAGGTTACACAGAACGTTAAAAAGAATAACCTCAAACCTGAAAAGAAACAAGTCATCCAGGAGAAGTTTAAAAGTAATAAAGTTTCAATTAAAAATCCTTCTCCAAAGATTACTTCAACTGTGAATACGTTTACTCCATCATGTTCACATAAGTGTTCATGTGCAGTAAACGTACCTGAAATTAAACCTCGTAGGGTTCCTCTTTCACCTAAACCACTATCAAGTTCTGATCAAACTTTCCGAGAAAGACGATCATACTTCTACTGTCAGAAGCAGGGTCATCTCATTAATCAGTGTCCTGTGCTTGCTAGAAAATGGGCATCACGATATAGTACAGGTTATAATAAAAGAAGAAATTTTCAAAAGTCAAAACAACCTGGATTATCTCGACATGTTCCAATTTCTAAAGTTAACAACATTACACCTACTAAATCAATTGATCGAAAGGTTAATGTTTCTAATAAGCAACCGACTTTATCTCAGAAAGTTTGGATAAAGAAAAGTACAAAAAATGTTATGTCATCTGAAGTTATCACATCAATAAAAGATAATGATGTACTAAAAAACAAGGTTTTAACTGATGTGATAATAATAGATGAAGTCTCAGGAGTACCCAAGTCTGTCAAGGCTTGGGTCTCCATTTCAAACTAACATTCTTTTTCTTTGTGTTGTGACAGTCAAAGGTGCAGAATAGCAAGTGGTATGTTGACAGTGGCTGTTCGCGACACATGACAGGCAATATCTCCCTGCTCTCAGATGTTAAACCATATAATGGGGGACATGTTGCCTTTGCTGGTGATACTGGAGGTACAATAACTGGACTTGGAACACTCACAAATGGTCAAGTGAGCTTTGAAAACGTCAACTTTGTCGAGGAGCTGAAACACAACTTGATAAGCGTCTCTCAAGTTTGCGACAAGGTAGGTTTGGTAGAGGGATGCCAAGAACTTTATTGTTTAGAAATTCTTTTCAAAAATCTTTTTCAAGGCGTGGTTCATTTTCGCCTATATCTAGTTGTGCATCCAACTCTCCAAAACCTATGGCTAGAGTAAACAAAGTTGGGCCTAGTAGACCTGCTGTTCAAAAGCCCAACATTGTTGAAAACAAATCATCTGAACCTAAACGGGTTTGGAAACCTAAATCCACAAAACAACACATCAATGAAATCAACTGAGTTTTTAAAATATCATAAACTCATTGATGTGATGGTTATGGACGATAGTGGACAACCCAAGTCTATCAAGGCTTGGGTGTCTCATAAGTACTAATGTTTGTTTGTGGTGATGCAGTCCGGTTTTTTTATAGCTAATACCTTTAGTGACTGCAAGGATGTGATCATGTGTGGTGAGGATGTTTGAGCGAATGGATGATATTTTTGAAGTGAAACAAGGTGGTTAAAAAGTGCTAAAAGAATTTGAATTTGACTTGATATGTGACTTGAAACCCTTCTGTTTTGTTTAAATGATTATTTAATTGTTGTTTTTGTGTAAAGAATTTGCTGTTCAGGGGGAGAAATTTTAAAATTTCTAATTTAAAAAGTCAGAAAAATATGAACAGGCAAATTCTTGATAAATGCAACTGCCATTCTTTATACTCGTTAGTATTAAAGAAATGCAAAAGTTGCTACACTTCTAAAAATAGACGTTGAATTGTGTCTGTAAACAATTGGGGATATGATAGTACATCAGGAAACATGCATAAAATGGAATTTTAAGATTTATGTTTGATGTGTCAGTAGATTTATCTAGCATAATTGAAATACCTTTTATAAATATTAGCTTCATCAAATGATGTATTGGTAGGCATTTGTTCTAAAGTTACTAAGAAGCTTAACTTTCAAATATGCATATTATTTAATATAAAGACATATTAATATGTATGACATTAAGTGAAAATAAGGGAATAATTGTCCAAAATATTTTGACACCTAGTCTTAATATTTGGATGATAAACATGTTATGATCTAAAATATAGGGTCTCTGTATGGAGTTATCTGGGAGAATATATTAGTTGTCTCCTCTGTTGTATGAAAATACAGACCTGGTTTCTTCAAATATATTCTTGAAAAGCACTTAGGTACGTAGTCTATGTTAAGCAATAGACAACTATTACGTACCCGTGGCATTCTTACAATTCCCAAATAAAATGTACAAATGTACAGAAATGTCAAAAAAAGATTGCCTCGTACTGGTTTGTGTTAAACTATGGTACTCTGTTGTACGAAAGTACAGACCTGTACCCTCTAGTTTAAAGTGTTCAGACTGGTGTTGGTTCAACCAGAACTACTGTTTATGTGACTCTGTTGTACGAAAGTACAGACCTGTCACCGCTAGCTTGGTTCTAAAGATAAGTCCATACCTTCACCCTCTATATATAGAAAATACTAACATGTTTTGAGTTCAAATGTATATTTTAATGTGTTTTATATACTCTAATATGCATGCTTATAATAACACAAGTGATTCATCTTATTATGAGTTGACATCATACACTTAAGTACAAATGTTTAGATGGATAAAAATATCAATAATCGTCTTGAAATAATCTTTATAACAGGTGATTTAAATATGCTAAGTAAATTTAAAGTGGACAAATATACTGATAATCGAAATAACACTTACTATTTCCTAATAATTGCATGTTATCCTGATATGATCCCTAACCAGACCAAAACAATTCCGTCCCTAAAAAGATTGTTTATTTATTGCTTTCAGTATTTTAATTCTGTCTTATAAAGAAAATTACAAAAATATTTTATTTCTGAGTTATTTTATTCAAGTTACATATCATGCTCATATTCAAAAAACAAGAATTGATGAGAGTTCTCCAAAGACTTTGAAGATAAATACTATTGGGGAAGCTATTGATGAAAGATATGATGGTCACTGAAGTTGAAGATCTAATTGGATATCAGTCATATGAGACTGAACATCAAGACTTTTTGAAGACCAAGCTGAAGACACGGGGGAGTTTGTTGATATATTTAGAGTGTCTGTCACTTGGTCTAAGTTTCGAGTTGTAATTAATTAGATTAATTTTGTCTTAGGCGATATCACTAATATCGCACAGGCGATATCACTAATATCGCACAGGCGATATCACCAATATCGCCCTTTAGTCCAGATTAGTTACATATAAATACTCGTTTAGGGTTTCAGTTTGCTAAGCTTGACACTTTGCATTTTGGCATATACGAATTTTCTTTGGCAGCTTCTGTCATTCTCAGTGGTCCAGTCATTGTAATTCACATTGCTTTATATGATTAATTCAATATATGTGTTTGTGATTTTGTTGTTAAACGTACAATCGATAGCTATTGAATTCCGCGCATTAGTTATTGTTTATTGATTCATTGTTTAAGATCAGTCTTTGTTGCGATCCTACAGATTCTATCCGATTGGTACTCGTTGGGTTTATCGAGTCAAGAAAGATGACCGTGGTGTAGTTGTGAAGAATAAAGCTCGTCTGGTGGTTCAAGGTTTTACATAGATCGAAGGATTGGATTATGACGAGGTTTTTGCTCCAGTTGCGCGTTTAGAGTCAATACGGATATTTCTTGCTTATGCTTCATTCAAGAAATTTCGTGTCTATCAACTGGATGTAAAGAGTGTGTTCTTATATGGAAAGGTCAACGAAGAGGTTTATGTGAAACAGCCTCCTGGTTTCGAAGACTCAGTGCATCCTGATTACGTCTACAAACTAGATAAAGCATTGTATGGTCTTCATCAAGCTCCAAGGGCTTGGTATGAAACGTTGTCTCAACACCTGCTCACCAATGGTTACACTCGTGGGCAGATTGATTCAACTCTTTTTATCAAAAAGAAAGGAAACGATTTGTTGCTTGTGCAGGTATACGTGGATGATATTATTTTTGGATCGACCAATGAGGTGATGTGCAGAGATTTCGAAAAAGTCATGAAGTCTAAGTTTGAGATGAGTGCAATGGGAGAACTCAAATTGTTCCTTGGTGTTCAAGTCGAGTCTGATAAGGGAATTTATATTCATCAGACAAAATATGTCAAGGACATCTTGACAAAATATCAGATGCTCGATGCTAGACACTATGGAACTCCCATTGACATCAGTCACAAACATGGACCTGCTGATGATGAAGACGATGTTAATCAGCGTGACTATCGTTCAATGATAGGATCGCTTATGTACCTCACAGCATCTAGGCCGGACATATTATTCGCTGTGTCCATCTATTCTAGATATCAAGCAAAGCCCAAAGCTTCTCATGAAAAGGCTGTCAGACGCATATTAGGTTACCTTAAGTGGAGACCCTCCTTGGGTCTCTGGTATTCTAACGAAAACGATTTTGCTCTAACTGCTTTTTCAGATTCGGATTATGGTGGCTGCTCAGTGGACGCGAAGTCCACAACTGGAGGATGTCAGTTTCTAGGAAGCCGATTAGTCTCGTGGCAGTGCAAGAAGCAGACAACTGTCTCTACATCAACTGCTGAAGCAGAATACATTGCTGCTGCCAGTTGCTGTTCCCAGGTTCTCTGGATTCAACATCAAATGCGTGACTATGGGTTACTTCTAACTCTTACTCCCATTCATATTGATAATTCAGCTGCTGTATCAATCATACGCAATCCCATACAGCATTCAAAAACAAAGCATATTGAAATTCGTTATCATTTTATACGGGATTGCTATGAGAAGCACCTAATTGACCTTGTCCAAATCCCTACTCTTAAGCAAAACGCAGATCTTTTCACAAAAGCTTTCTCTCGTAGTCGATTTGATGAGCTAGTCTCTATGATTGGAATGGTGAGTCTGGGAAACGCTTAACTCTCCATTTCTGGTCAGAATTATCCTTAGACTTGGAAATTAAAAAAAAAAAAAAAAAAAAGCGCAACTGTCACTCTTTTTACTTGTTAGTATTAAAGAAATGCAATAGTTGCAACATTGTTAAAATAGACGTTGAATTGTGTCTGTAAACAATTGGGGAAATGATAGTACATCAGAAAACATGCATAAAATGGAATGTTAAGATTTATGTTTGATGTGTCAGTAGATTTATCTAGCATACTTGAAATACCTTTTATAAAGATTAGCTTCATCAAATGATGTATTGGTAGGCATTTGTTCTAAAGTTACTAAGAAGCCTAACTTTCAAAAATGCATATTATTTTATATAAAGACATATTAATATGTATGACATTAAGTTAAAATAAGGGCAAAAATGTCCAAAATATTTTAACGCTTCGTCTTAATATTTGGATAATAAACATGTTATGATCTAAAATATAGAGTCTTTGTATGGTGTTATCTAGGGGAATATGTTAGTTGTCTCCTCTGTTGTATGAAAATACAGACCTGGTTTCATCTAATATATTCTTGAAAAGAACTTAGGTACGTAGTCTATGTTAAGTTATAGACAATTATTGAGTACCCGTGGCATATCTAAATTCTAAAATATAATGTACAAATGTACAAGAAAAATTATAAAAAGATTGCCTAGTACTGGTTTGTGTTAAACTATGGTACTCTGTTGTACGAAAGTACAGATCTGTACCCTCTAGTTTAAATTGTTCAGACTGGTGTTTGTTCAACCCGAACTATTGCTTATGTGACTCTGTTGTACGAAAGTACAGACCTGTCACCGCTATCTTAGTTCTAAAGATACGTTCATACCCTCACCTTCTATATAGAAACTACTAACATATTTTGATTTCAAATGTATATTTTAATGTGAGTTATATAATATAATATGCATGCTAATAATAACACAAGTGGTTCATCTCATTATGAGTTGAAATCATCTATACTTAAGTTCAAATGTTTAGATGGATAAAATATCAATAATCGTCCTGAACTAATCTTTATAACAAGTGATTTAAATATGCTAAGCAAATTTAAAGTGGACAAACATACTGATAATCGAAATAACACTTACTATTCCTAATAATTGCATGTTATCCTGATATGATTCCTAAAGCAGACCTAAACAATTTCGTCACCAAAAAGATTTTACGTTTTGTTTTCGTTGATTGCAAAATCGAATCAACGGTTTGTATTTTATTTCCTATATAATTTTAGTCTATTGTTTTACCTTTAGTTTATCCAAGTCTCTGAGATAATATCAAATTGACTCTCGAGTGTAAACTTTAAAATAAAATCAAACTACAAAAACTGTCCATGGTGCGACACAACTCTTGTGTCGCCATGCGACACAAACCTTGTGTCGCAAGCCATGTCGCATCTTGTGTCGCTATACAGGGTTGAGGTATAAAAGCCGGACCCTACCTCTCAGTCGCTACACGATTTTGCGACACAAAGAGCGACATAAGACAAGTTGTGCGACACAACCACTGCGACATTATTTTGATTTGATTTTCAACATTCTGCCTTTTTTCTTCGCAATCCATTCCGTGCTTCTTGTTCTCCTCATCTTTCTCGACTTATAGGTACCATTTTTACCCAATTCCACCGTCTAATTTTGTTTAATCGTTGAAAGCAACATACGGTATGTTAGGGTTTTTGGTTTGGGGTAAAATTGGACACGGGATATGTTGCTAACATGTTAACACTCATGGTTTTATGCTCTTCATACATTGGCGCATCATTTGGTGTTCTCAATTTCAAAAACCCCCAAATTTTATCATCGGGTTTTTCTGGGTTGCATCTGTTCGTCATTGCGACACAATATGCGACACAAGCCCTTGTGTCGCACTTGTGTCTGTTGCATTGCTGTCTTGCGACACAAGCTTTTGTGTCGCTTATTTAGTGACACAAGTTGTGCGACATAAGCTTTCTGTCGCAGTGATTGAATTAAATTAATTTTTTGCAAAATGCGACACAACCCTTGATGTCGCACAGCTTGTTAGCGACACAATCCTTGTGTCGCATAGTGTCGTTAGCGACACAACCCTTGTGTCGCAGATGGCATTTTTGTGAAAAATAATTGTCTACGTGCATTGATGCTAACGCTTTTCAAGCTATATTTTTGTGTATGTAGCTATGGCAGGTATCAACGTTAATGTAAATGATTGGGAGCCGAGGCACAACATAGTAGCTTTTCTCGAGGATGATCGGGATTCAGCCGCGCCTTTTAGGCCGATGATTGCGTTCTGGCGCCGTTCCCGCATTTATACCGCCATCTCCTCCAATGCCCCTATTTACAAGGATCAAGTTGGTTCCTTCTGGGACTCATCTGTGATCAACTCTGATCTGCCAGTCACGCGTATTATTTCCAGGGTAGATGACAGAGAAATGGTTATTACGGAGCAACTGCTACGTGAATTTTTTGGTTTTGCTGATCACCCGGATTTGCCAATTCGGTTCTCCAACACGTTTATCAACGGCGGCATGCTCCGTCTAGGTTATCCGGGTATCCCTCGAGATCAATACCGGAAGGCCAACCTCACAAAGGTCTGGAGGTACCTCATGCATATCAGGATCGTATGCCTCTCCAGCAGGAAGGCAGGATTTGACGGCATGAGCCATTCTACGGCTTCTGCCATGCTGGCTCTGGTATACAACAAGCCCTTCAACTTCTCGGGCTATCTTTTTAAAGCAATGGTTGAAAATGTCCATGCGGGGGACAAACGATGGAACTTATACCCCCGTTTCATCCAGCTGCTTATCAATCATCTTCTTCCAGGGGTGCCGGTGATTGCTGCTCATCGTTTCCGTCAGACTCCGATGAACACACGGATTTTTGCCATTTGTGCTCAAAACGCCAAAGGTGTCCCTGTACCAGAAGATGTTCCTTTATTTGGACATATCATCAATGAAGGATATCTCCCTCCAGCTGACGACAATTTTTTGGATACTCCTGCTGCTCCTCCACAACATGAGGATGTTTTTGTAAATATCCCGGTTCAAACCGAGTATACACATATAGATGACACATTACATAGTGTTTTGCAGGATATTGATAATTTCCAAACAGTTGACGAGACTGCTGCTGATGCGGCATCGGATGATACTGTATCCGGGGATCCCAATGACACCCCAACGGATTCGGATGGTGATGTTCCTTCACCGAAAACCATTGAACGCCTCCGAGTCCACAATTCTCTACGATTCGAGCGTGTTCTTCGCCGAATTAGGGCAGGACGGGTGCATGTGCCGCCTAACCGGGGAAAACGGTCTCGGAATATACAGGACTCTGATGATGATATCTTTGAGCCCCGTCCTCGTCCACGAACTCAAGATAAGTTGGTTCGTTCTACTGCTATATCAACTTCTCAGCCACAACCACAAATGCTGGATCATATCATGGCTCTTCTAGACAGAATGAACAAGCAGTTGGCTGATCAAGCTGCTGTTATTGAAGTTCAAGCTGCTAGAATTTCTGAATTGGAGACTTCAGCTGCTAGGGTTCCGGAATTAGAAAGTAGACTTTTAGAATTAGAAGCCCTTGCAGTTGTTTCGGGGGAGTCAGGCCTGCGTGCCATAGAAACAAAAGAAAGGACTTCCGCCGGAACACAAACAGATGATGTAAATGATGAAGCTATGAATGAAAATATCTGTTTAGATAATTTTGCGTATTCTGCACCAATTCCTGGTCAACCAATTGCACTTAATATTGATTACTCGGAGGCCAATCTTGAATATTTGCAAAGCATATTAAATGAAGATGAACATCCAAGGTATGATTCGGATCTTGGTGATGATGATGTTGAAGTTGAAGAAGAGGTGCTGAGTGAAAATGAAGTCTATGATGATGCACCTGTTGTTGAAGACTGGGAAGAGTCTGAGAGTGATGAGGAGCCAAACAATGAGTCAAATCAGTCTGTTCCTAAAATGTTTAGGGAACATCCAGACTGGATAAGGGCCGTGGCAGCAGCTCCACCAACCTGTAAATTCTACAAAGTTAAAGGTGATTTTACGAGATTGATAAGAAGTTGGAAGTTTGATTGTGATCACAATGTTTTTATGATAAAGAGATCAGATGGCATTCAATACTTCCAGCTGAAATTTAAGAAGTTGAGTTCTCTCCCAAAATGTGAAATAAACAGATTAGTTAAACTGGAGCTCATTAATCCAAGAAGAGAAGGAAAGGCCGACTACATTCAGAAAATTATCAGGCGTGAAGTATACTCAAAGAGATATAACATGATAAAGCCTATTTTGGGAAAACGACAAAAATCAAAGAAAAGGCTTGACTCTGTTACAGGACAGCCGGTCGTCAAGATGATTTATCCACCGGCAAATTGTTTGAAAAAGATCCCTCTGGAGATATTACCACTGAATGTGCTGAGTAGATTATGTTATTGGTATATCGATAGTATCACTGGTGAAGCTGAAATCGTCTTTATTCCAGATTCAGAGCCAGAAGAGAATTGGGGATTATCTAAGATGACAATTCGAATTTTGATCCGATTAGATTGAATACACAATAGAAGATCGAGCTGAAGCTTTAAAGTTTCAAAAGATAGTTAATATATGTGTGTCAAAGGGAATCCACGCGGGTGGACGTTTCCCGGAAGACTGGAGCTGTTAGAAATTTTTTTGAAGACCAAGCTGAAGACACGGGGGAGTTTGTTGGTGCATATTTGTATGTCTGTCAGTTGGTCTTAACTTGTAATAGTTTGTTAAGTAATTACGACGTTTTGTCTATTATTAGTATATTACAAGTTCTGTTTTAGGCGACCCAGAGCCTGTGTCGCTTATGCGACACAAGGCTTGTGTCGCATGAACTGGTTGTGCGACACAAAGCTTGTGTCGCAGGTCAGTTTCGGTTTCTCTATAAATAGAGCATTTCGGCCTCATTGTTGGGGTTGACGAATCCAGGGCTCCAGAGAGTATATTGTAAGGCATTTCAGTGTATCAAGCTAATTGATTATTATATCAATATACATTCGATTTGTGTTTGATTCGTTTGTGTTTTACGTACTTTATACAATCGTTTGAATTCCGCCTCTCGATTGTTTGTGTTGATCCGGTTAGGTCCAAGACAAGGGAACCTACAGTCACGTTAGTGACACAAGCCTTTTTGTCGCGATAACACCCGAATCAAAGGCTTGTGTTGCCATAACACCCGAATCGTCACATTAGCGACACAAGCCTTAGTGTCGCATAATACTTTAGTGTCGCATATAGCTCGACCCCAGCCAGCGGCTCTGCCACTTGGACCCCGCCAACGGTTGCCACCCCTTGGACCCCACTACCAGGGGCTCTTCCCCCGGACCCCCGTCATTCATGGGCTTCGCCCCCTTGTCGCACTGATCAATTACCCATAACTGGAAAGTAGAAAAATGCGTAACATAATTAATCAACTCTGTGTTTTCACAAAATATCACCAACGACCCGTACATGTTTTTTAAGCACAAACGATAACTGAATAATTGGACATTTCTAATTGTGGGAACTAGCTTAGGTGGACATTAACCCTCCACCTACACGATTTAGTTAGGTGGACATTAACCCTCCACCTACACGATTTATTTAGGTGGACATTAACCCTCCACCTACACGATTTATTTAGGTGGACATTAACCCTCCACCTACACGATTAATTTAGGTGGACATTAACCCTCCACCTACACGATTAATTTAGGTGGACATTAACCCACCACCTACACGATTTACTTAAGTGGACATTAACCCTTCACTTACATAGGTGATCTTTTGAGACATCTACTTACACAACTTTATACGTCTAGGGCGTTAGAAGGTTGCATTTGGAATCACACATTGCTTGCTATTTGCTATTTGCTATTTGCTATTTGCCTACTAATCTCAGGTGAGTGTCATAGCCCCTTTTTACTGTTTTCTAACCGGGGTGAGAATACATACAACTGCTTTTATACCGCTATTTTCATGTGAACACAAGTACTAAACTCGATATATTGGTTGCATGAGTTATTTTACTAATCCTGAAAGTCCCCCACATCATAGTTTGTTAGTATCGTTAAAGCGTGAATGTTAATGAATAGTACTATTTGGGATTGACTCCCCCCGTCCGGGTTAGTCGCGCTAACCGGTCAAACGGACGCATTATCATTTGTTCTAACGAGTGTTGGATTAGGCACTTACTGGAAGGCACCCCGATCGTGGCACTTGATTGTGACCCGACACCACAGTGAAGCTCGAACTATGAGCTCATAGCAACAATATACCCTATTTTTGCTTTTTGCAATACATTACTTATCATTGTTGAATGATACAAACGGAAATCTTGTGTTCCATACGATGTTATATCAACTTTATACAAA
Organism: Gnaphalium uliginosum; assembly: GCA_963930675.1. Taxonomy (NCBI): domain Eukaryota; kingdom Viridiplantae; phylum Streptophyta; class Magnoliopsida; order Asterales; family Asteraceae; genus Gnaphalium; species Gnaphalium uliginosum. The sequence goes on from OZ005681.1 coordinate 33,752,973, forward strand.
CCTATGAACTCACCAACTTTATGTTGACCTTTTAGTATGTATTTCTCAGGGGACCAACCGCAGTAGGGTTGCTTTTGGAAGGAGATAGCTCGAGTCGCATATTTTTCACAAACAACAGAGATTAGCTTGCATTATGATATGTTGTAATCTTGTAATAAATGCGTACTCTACTTTTGGCAAAACATATGTAAACATTGTAACTACGAAATGTAATGATTTTTGAAACGTCTCATATAGAGGTCGTTTGTTGTAATTCTTGTGTTGTGATATTTGATTTGGTCGGTGCCCCCAACGCAACACCATACCTTCCGCTGCCACGTGTCTTGGGGGTGCGACATCATCACCGGTGGAACCTTAATCATACAAAGGGAGACCGGGGGATCGAGATTTACCATCTCATGCATGAAAACTCGAAAATACCTGAGAAAAGGATATCAGGCAATCCTGGCACACGTAACTGAGAAGAAGTCGGAGAAGAAGCGACTTGAAGACGTGCCCATCGTACGGGATTTTCCTGAAGTCTTTCCTGAAGAATTGCCTGGCCTTCCCCCGCCTCGACAAGTCGAATTTCAAATCGATCTAGTGCCCGGCGCAGCACCCATGGCACGAGCTCCTTACCGTTTAGCCCCTTCCGAGTTGCAGGAGTTGTCTATCCAATTACAAGAACTCCTCGAGAAGGGATTCATTCGACCAAGTTCCTCATCATGGGGAGCTCCGGTCTTTTTCGTGAAAAAGAAAGACGGATCTTTTCGAATGTGTATCGACTACCGTGAACTAAACAAGCTAACTATAAAGAATCGGTACCCACTCCCTCGAATCGATGACCTATTTGACCAACTTCAGGGATCGAGTGTTTACTCGAAAATAGACTACGGTCGGGGATCACCAATTGCGTGTTCAAAATGACGATATCCCGAAAACCGCATTCCGAACTCGATACGGTCACTACGAATTCCAGGTCATGCCATTCGGCTTAACCAACGCACCGGCTGTATTCATGGACCTTATGAATCGGTTGTGCAAACCATATCTAGACAAGTTCGTTATCGTATTCATCGACGACATCTTGATTTACTCTTGCAACGAACAAGAACATGACCAACACCTGAAAACCATACTAGAATTACTCAAGCACGAAGAGTTATACGCCAAATTCTCTAAGTGCGAAATCTGGATTCGAACCGTACAATTCCTGGGGCATGTTATTGACAGTCAAGGAATACATGTCGATCCTTCAAAAATCGATGCTATCAAGTGCTGGCAAGCACCTGCAACCCCAACCGAAGTGCGTCAAATCTTAGGACTCGCTGGATATTATCGACGATTCATCGAGAATTTCTCAAAAATAGCCCAACCATTAACCACGCTGACTCAAAAGGAAAAGAAGTACGATTGGACTGACAAACAAGAGTCAGCATTTCAGCTATTAAAACATAAACTTTGCAGTGCATCAATCTTGTCCTTACCTGAAGGCAACGATAACTTCGTGATTTACTGCGACGCCTCACACCAAGGACTTGGTTGTGTGTTAATGCAACGAGAAAAAGTCATAGCCTACGCCTCCCGACAATTGAAAGTCCATGAGAAAAACTATACGACTCACGACCTGGAGTTAGGAGCCCTAGTTTTCGCGCTTAAAATTTGGAGACACTACTTGTATGGTACCAAGTGTACTATCTTCACCGACCACAAAAGTCTCCAACACATCTTTGATCAGAAGGATCTTACCATTAGGCAACGCCGATGGGTCGAACTACTTACTGATCACGACTGCGAAATTCACTACCACCTAGGCAAGGCTAACGTTGTTGCCGACGCCTTGAGTCGAAAAGAACGAGCGAAACCACTTCGAATTCGAGCCCTTGGTATGACTATACACAATAACCTCACCACTCAAACCCATGCCGCACAACTCGAGGCACTCAAAGAAGAGAATGTGAAAAACGAAGCATTACGAGGCATGGATAAACAATTCGAAACCAAACCCGATGGAGCCCGATACTTCTCTAACAGAATATGGCTGCCAAGTTTCGGAAACTTAAGAGATTTGGTGATGGATGAAGCTCACAAATCTCGATATTCTATACATCATGGAGCTGACAAGATGTATCACGACATCAAGGAGTTGTATTGGTGGCCCAACATGAAATATGCAGACATCTTTACGTATGTTAGCAAGTGCCTTACCTGTTCCATAGTTAAGGCTGAATACCATAAACCTTCCAGCTTGCTACAACAACCGGAGCAAATTTCCATGGATTTTATCACTAAACTACCAAAAACACCGGGCGGTTGCGATACCATTTGGGTGATCGTAGACCGACTTACCAAATCCGCTCACTTTCTGGCGATCAAAGAAACTGACAAGATGGAACGTTTGACGTGACTCTACCTAAAAGAGATCGTGTCAAGAAATGGCGTGCCCATCTCAATTATCTCTGACAGAGATAGTCGATTTACCTCCCGCTTTTGGCAATCATTACAAAAATCTTTAGGCACTCGTTTGGATATGAGTACTGCCTATCACCTACAAACTGATGGCCAAAGCGAAAAAACCATCCAAACCTTGGAAGACATGCTACGAGCTTGCGTAGTTGATTTCGGCACAAACTGGGAAAAACATTTACCTTTGTGCGAGTTTTCATACAACAACAGTTATCACACCAGCATTAAGGCTACACCATTTGAGGCGCTTTATGGACGAAAGTGCCAATCACCTATTTGTTGGATTGAGGTGGGAGATAGCCAACTCACCGGTCCTGAAATTATTCATGAAACAACCGAGAAAATCGTAGGAATTCAAACCCGGCTAAAAGCCGCACGTGATCGTCAGAAAAGTTATGCTGACGTGAGGCGCAAATACCTCGAATTTCAAATCGGGGACAAAGTACTTTTGAAAGTGTCACCTTGGAAAGGTGTCATTCGTTTCGGTAAACGCTGAAAACTGAACCCTAGGCACATCGGACCGTTTGAAATTCTCGAAAGAATTGGTCCGGTGGCATATCGACTGCAGCTACCTCAAGAACTCAGTAACGTGCACAACACTTTCCACATTTCTAACCTCAAGAAATGCTTGTCTGATGAGACACTTATCATACCGCTCGACGAAATTCAAATTGATGACAAACTTCATTTCGTCGAGGAACCCGTGGAAATCATGGACCGTGAGGTCAAACGTTTGAAACAGAGTCGCATTCCCATCATTAAGGTCAGGTGGAACTCGAGGGGAGGTCCTGAGTTCACCTGGGAACGAGAAGACCAGATACGCGAGAAGTACCCACATCTCTTCTCGAACCCTGAACCAACCGTGACCACGAACTAATTTCGGGACGAAATTTCTTTAACAAGGGGAGAATGTTACAACCCGTACTTAAGCGTATTAATTTACCCTAAGCTTGTTTGCTATTACTTGTATTTAGTGTGAAATAGGACCAAGTACAGTAACATTATGTATATTGTTATATACACACGTACGTAATTAATTTTATTTACGCGATTTCAATCGGATGGAATCCGACTCGATAAATACGGACGATGGTGAAAACTTTCATAAATAACATGAATCTATTTTTAATTAAATAGTAGTTATTTACATTATATTATTATTGTACGATAATATACGAACACATTACGTTTTGCATAAAACGTACCATACGCGACGAAAACGCGCGAATCGAACCCGACTCCGAAAGAAACCCGTCAAATATTTTGAAAAGGTGCAATTAAGTATTTAAAAATATTTAGTCACTTTAAAATAACAATTACGTATTCAAATTAAAACACGAAAACTAAACGTAAACGATTAAATTATAACGCGCGCGATTAACGTTTTACCGACCAAATAACGTGACACGAAATCGAGGAGCGAGTCACGAGCCCAAGACCACGATGGGCCAGACCCAATTCAGCCCACCCTTAAAACCTTTCATTTCTTTAACCTCTCACTTTTACCACCTAAATTCACACACTCCTCTCTTATTTCTTTATCAAATTCTCTGCACTCTCTCATTTCCATTACCAAGAACAACCCTTAACCACCATTCTCAGCCCTCTCCAAGATCTCTAGTCACCACCATCATCATCTACATCATAAGAAGAAGAAGAACAAGCAAAAGAACACGAACCGAGTTACAACAACACCTTTCATGCATTTTCGACTCTAGATCACGTTCTTGTTGTAAGAATCCCTTCAAATCTCGTTTATTTTCCTTGGATAATGTTCATATACATGTTAGATGTTCGTTTTTGCTAATTATGTCCAAAATCTAAACCGAAAACCATTGGATAATAAGAAAAACCGTTGGATAAAACCATTAACTGCTGGACAAAAACTTAACTCGACTTGGATCTACAATATCTAACTCATTTCTTAACTAAATCGAACGTTTCTTGAGCCTAAAATTAAGTTTAAGATGTCTACTTTCGAAATCCATAAGCCTCATATTTTTCTGAAGTCAATTTCTATGTCAAAAGTATTTTAGAAAAGTACATCTCTAGTCTGTCATTTTGGGCAGAAAAGTTAGTCAATTTTGTAAAAGCATATCTCGAGATCTACAAACCCAAATCGACTGAAACCACTTGGAAAAGCTCACATTTTCTGTTACCTTTAAAAGTTGTACACGTTTCCTGAAGATTTGTAGAACTTGAGATATAGCCCAAAAAGTGAGTATAGGTCAGGAAGCCGAGTTACTGGACACCTGTTCGATTTTTCAAATAAATGTATGACCTACACTTGATCAAAAATTATGTAAAAATATGTTTTATAAAGGTAAGACATAGGGGAATACTGTGAAATTTTCTTGGATTTTAATTCGGACTTTTACCTAGTTAACTCGAGCCACGAAAAACGTATAAATATCGAAGAAACTACTCTAGGGACTGATTTTGCAACGAGTATAAAACAACACCTTCGGGTTAACCATAAAATGTAACTCTAATTTTTATAAGTTCTAAAAACATATTTAAGAGTCGTGTAAAAGTTTCGGGTCAAACCGAGCACATTTGACCAAGTTCTCGAACACGAAAACACATCAGGTCGGCTGTGTCGCAGTTGTTCCGAAACCATTGCGACACAAGCCCTGTGTCGCAAAACTCAATCTCAGTCTGTTAACATAGCGACACAAGTTTTGTGTCGCAATAAACATAACTAGCAGTACTAACTTGCGACACTACCCGTGTGTCGCAACACTTATAACTAACAGTATTAACTTGCGACACTAACCTCTGTGTCGCGCATCGATTTAAATTCACGACCTCGACACCAATTCTTATGTCGCATAATTATCTGAAATCTACACTCTGTGACACTACATCTGTGTCGCAACACTTCTCAGCGACACAACCCTTGTGTCGCATAACACGGTTTGATTAAAAATATGTTTTCACAAGGTATTGTTTCACGAGACAACAACTATACTATATACAACACTACCTGTAACACGCAACACATATACTCCTATAAGTATACTACGAAACACAACATAATAATAATATCTTCGGGAAATATTATTACAAAATGTCATCAACGGGCCGTACATGTCTTTGCTTATCACAAACGATAAACAAACACTTGGACATAACTAGTTGAGTGGACAACTAGCATGAATGATCTTTTGAGACATTCACTCATACATAACCTTATGCGTTTAGGGCGCTAGGAGGTTACACTTTGGATATACGTTTATTGATTTAAATGCTCGCTTTCAAGACTCAAGTGAGTCTCATAGCCCCGCTTTTACTGTTTTTAAATATTGGGGTGAGAATACATACACTATTTTTCATGAACACGAGTACAGAAACACACATATACGGATTGCATGAGTGGTTTTACTTTCTAATCCACACAAAAGTCCTGTACACATCATAGTTTCGTTAGTATGGATCTTAGCGTGAGTTTTGAAGAATAGATCTATTTGGGATTGACCATCCCCGTCCGGGTTAGTAGCTCTAACTGGTCAAATGGGCACTTTATTATTCGTTCATACGGGTGTTCTGGATTAAACACTTGTAGGAGGCAAACTCATATCGGTTAAGCTTCGAACAATGAGCTCATGGGAGTAGTATACATTTATTTATCGTAGTTTTGCGATACAAACAACATGGAAATCTCGTGGTTCACATTGATACTTTGATAACTAAACCTATGAACTCACCAACATTATTGTTGACATTTTAGTATGTATTTCTTAGGTTCACAGCAACAGTAGGATTCCTTCAGGGAGACCGCAAACTAGAGTCCCATGATTTCACAATTGCATAATTGGAGATTCCTTCGCATTACTTTTTGTAAACTGTTATGTAATAGAATCTCCCGTCTTGGACTCTAGGGAAACAATATTTTTGGTGACATGTAAACAATACATTCCAACATTTTATATATATGGAATGTACTATTTTTCAAACGACTCATTTAGAGGTCGTTCGTTATATCCTTATGTGATGATTCCTGATTTCGTCGCGCCCCACGTTAACTTCTACTGCATCATAATTTGGGGGTGCGACAAATTGAAATCGCTCAATAAGCCAGTCATGTAGTACTCATCGTCATAGGCTTGATCGAGAATCGGATCTCCATCATTTAGGGGAGGAGGGTGCTAATCATCCCAAGACATTCAAGAGGGTTGTAGTGATAAGTGAGGGTTAAGGGGTATGGATAGTGGTGAGTTTTTGGTTGCGAGGGTTTTGCTTATCTAAAAAACTTCTAAGATCATGAAAAACTTATTTAGAATGGAACGGAGATTTGATAGTTATTTGTCTTCTATCGGATTTTTGTTGAGGGGATGATATTTTTGAAGCACTTAGCTATATTTGTTGTGATTTTTATTTTTCTTTTCTTCTTCAGAATTTCTTTGCCAGAGATTTTCCAAGGATATTTTTATTTCCTTTAGAAAATCCTTCCAAAACTATGTTCTTTTTATCTATGATTATTTCGAGTCTTTTCGGAGTGCCAATTTTACGCACCATTGCTCTCTTCCCTTTGTTAGGGTGCCAAAGTTACGCACCAAGGCTTGTGAGAGAGAACTTTTTGGGGATCACGTAAAAGCAGGATAAATGAGGAGGATATTCTAAAAGATGTTTTTCACAACCTTAGAAATTCTAAGATAAGTTTTGGGGGTATTTTTGTGGAAGTAGGTTAATAGATGGGGGTTTTGAAAGATAAATCGGTTTATGCTCAAAGGTTTTACTAATCGTATCATCGATACTAAAAATGAGTATCGGTCGGTTTTTAGGCTTGAAGAGTAGGCTAAAATGGGGTTTAAATCCTAGGGAATGTCAAGGTCCTCTAATTGCACATGTACCGCGTACAATACTCACAAATGTGATCTCGAAACGTATGTCAGGAGCACGTTTTAACTCAGAAGCACATGCATTGGCACACACAACAAATGAAATATTGAAGCATTTAAAGTGAATGCTTTTCAATTAGGCTCAAAATATCCTCACTACAAATAAGATTGGGTTGTATATACCTAGTCATGCGATGCCCCTCTTAGATTATCATTTGTTGCTTAAGAACTTTTTACTTTATTTTTCCTAGGTTCCAAAATAACTTACTCATATTTGAAAATGACTTCTCTTAAAAGTATTAAAACTAAAAAAGGTTAGAGATAATCAAGTGATTAGGCTCATACTTTTTCAATTTTCTTAAAAATTTGAAAATTTTGGAGAAACATTTTATGAGTTTGCTATTTGGACATAAAAACTATCTAAGATATTCTATACCTGATATCCCACACTTAGAAGAACATTGTCCATTATGTTCTCTTTAGTAGAGATTTTTACTTGAAGTAAAATCCTACACTTAGAGTTTGAACATGTAAGAAAATGCTTCTCAAGTGTTGTGTTTGGGCTGAAATCCCACACTTAGTGATAAGCTTAGGATAGAGTATATGTCACTTTTATTATTTAACAAACTAACAAAACAAATAAGAATCTTAATAAACGGATAATGGGTAAAGAGACTCCCCAGATAGCGAGTTATTGTTGGAGCCGAGATTCTGAAATTTTGCTGAAAAGATCTGTTGCCAAAATCTCTTTCTGCACTCTTTATGAGGATTGACTCGGCTTCAATTGACCTGCTACTATTATATTCATTTCAATGCTCGTTACAACTCTCCTTGTGAATTAATCTCGTAGGTGTGAAAGACAGCAAAATGATCACGATAACATCTAGAGAAAGGAGAGTTACACATTGGATGTACCCTATTTTACCAACTCAGTGTTTTTGCAAGTAAAAGGAGAAATCACTATCTCAGAATATGAAAGCATATTTTCTACTACAAAACAATATTATAAAACATGCGCTTTAAACGAGTTCGAGCATAATGCATAGGAATAGCATGCAAGTACCTCCAATGCTCGAATCACATTAGTTTTCAAAGTGATTTTCTAATTTATGAGACTAGTGGTTTATTTGCAAAAAATGAGTTGTGATTTGAAGAAAAGTACTTCGGCACATCCAGGTGTGAAGGATAGTTGGAGATTTTCTTCACTTATTAACACACTTTCTCTTCATGTCTTATTCCACGGGTTGCCTTCCGAGAAGCGTTGTAGTTAGAGTCGAGAGCTCGACTTTGCCTTCCTGTAGATCAGATTGAAGTGGGGCTCCTAGGGCTGGAAGTGCTGGGTAGTGGAGCCCTGGGGTTTGGTGGGTACATCCTTATGAAGTAGCGGAACATATTTGGTGTAATGTATGGGATCCTTTCTGCAAAATTTGGGAAACTAAGGATATGTTTCTCCGTGACTCGCTGCAAATGTAGAAGGTCCTAGGTGATGTTTTCTACTGCATTGGCAATGGTTCCGTAGGGGTTGATGACAAAAATTTTATTGATCTCGGTTCTGTCACGCTCTGGATGTTCCTGTCTCAATGAATCCATGAATCTAAGGAAGCGCAGATGGAGTTTATCATGATCTGCAAAGATATGATTTATTCCGAATTCACTGATGAATTCATACATGTTGCGGATGAGATGTTTTTGATTATTGGAGAACGTGAGGTTGGAGTTATGGAATATATCAATCAACATGTTGTAGACCTCACGTAACCCGTCATGGAATAGTTGCCTATGCTCCACTAACTGGACAGTACCGAAGATTTCGCCGAGTCGGTCTGTGATAAAGTTCGCGGTGTTAACCATTGAACCTTCAGATATTGAGGAGGGAACGTCACACGTTCTTTCGTCAAAACTCACGTACTCGAGTTCTTCGATAATCTTGTTAGCGTGGTACTCGATAGTGTAGTCAATGTAGAGTCTATGTGGTGTAATTGCGTCAACATGATCATTGTCAACCATAGATATCATTAATCCTCGTAGATCATTCATCATCCGAATATATACATCCGCATCCAGAATTTCAGTAGCATTATCCAAATGACCCCGATATGAGTGTAAGAAATTGATTTGTTGGGCTGAGTATGGAAATGCTGACTGAATCAGTGTTTCATAGACCTTTCAGTAAATGGTCTTCTGTTCCTTGAAAAATTCCAACTCATTTGAAGTGGGTCCATCATTTTCATGACTTTCCTATAGTAATTGAGTAGCAAGGTTCTCGGCAAAAGCATGAATGCGGTTACACAGGAAGTGGGAACCTACGGTACTACTACTGGCTTGATAGACAGTGTATTCTGCTTCGATTTCCTCCATCATCTCTCTTTGGCGTGGTGTGTACTCATTGGTTAATTCTCGGATGACTGTCATTGTGATATGGAGGTCATCCTCAAATGTATCAATAGCACTGATCATCTCTTCATGATTGGAGATGATAGGGATCCTAATAAGTGCGAAAGTATAATCTGGACTAGGTGGTGTAGACATGGGGATTGAGCGGATATCAATTGGGATGTCAGTATAGATGATGTCCTCTTCGTCAATCTATGTCGTTGTGGTGTCTGAATCCTGAGAATCAGGGAGATCTACAACGTCAGATGATAGCTGAGTCTTGTTAGTAATTTGTGATATCGGCTGAGAAGAATGCATCTCTATGTCTCTCTTTTCCTGAGAATCAGAGTCATGGCTGGATCTAGAAGTACCTCCTATCTCAAACTGTGTTTGAGGTGCGGATGCATCAGAGGTTTGAATCCTCTGGGAAGGTATCATTCTAGATTTCTTAAAAGCCGAGATCTTTCTCAGGAGTTTGTCTCGTATTTCTAGGTGTTGATTAGATAGAATAATAGTTCTTTCGATGCTTAGCAGAGTATCGAGGTGAGGGGAAACTAGAGGTTTGGTAGGATCAATAGCGGATTCTATGAGTTTTTCCATAACAAGGGCATAATCACTACCGTGAGAACTTTCAGTAGGTGGCTCTTCGTCTGAATCACTATCGGGCAGAGAGATAGTTTCTTCAGTGTTTTCAATTTGCATAATCTCTACCGTCGGAGTGTGGTTATAAGGAAAGTAGCGATATGCTTGGGTGGATTCGTACTCATCATCCTCCATTTCTTCAAGTTCTTCTGATTCCTCATCTTCTTCTATCTCTTCTTCAGATTTTTCCATTTCCTCTTCCGTCTCTGATTCTGCTTCTTCTGTTGATGAGATGAGGCAAGTATGGTTATCTGGAATATATGGATTTGTCTTTGATGTGTATGATGTGTCGGATGTGTCATCGTCTGATGTGACTCTGTCCATGGATATTGTGTATATCTCCGCGTTTTCAGCTACCGAACATTCAGCTTGATCAATCTTGAATGGTATAGTTTTTCCATATGCTTTAAGGCTGATAGTCTGCGAATAAACATCAATAATAGCACTAGCAGTATTCATAAAGGCCTGCCTAGGATAATCGGTATGTTAATGTCTTCCTGAATATCCATTACTACAAAATCAGTAGGGAACAAGAATTTATCACCCTTGACCATTATGTTCTCAGCTATCCCTTTAGGGTATCGGATGGATTGATCTGATAGCTGTACGCTCATTTTCGTTGGTTTTAAGGCTTCTAATTCTAATCTTGTCTAGTGTGAGAAAGGCATAAGATTTATACAAGCTCCAAGATCGGCCACGGAGCGTATCACACCTGAATGATAAATAGAGCAGGGTAATGTGAATTGACTGGTGTCTCCTAGTTTTTCCGACAGGGCATTTTGTACGAGTGCTGAACATTCCGCGTTCAGAGAGATCTTAGGTGCTTCAGGCACTTTTTCCTTAGTGTTGGGATAAACTGATTGAAGATTGGATTACCACGGTTTGATAAAGCTGAAGATTAAGACATTACCACTGATAGTGAAGATTACCACTGATAGTGAAAATAACCACTGATGGTGAAGATTACCACTGAAGACTAACACATGGTTATCACTGATCGTTGAAGATTGATACTGGTCGAAGATTACAACTGTTTGAAGAACTGAAGGATAACACTGCTACAAGAATTACAACTGTTAGTTGAATTTGTAAGTAGTTTCCACTGTTTATGTAATTAAGACTGTTAGTGTATATAAGTGGGTAACACTGTTAGTTGATTATACTTAGACTTACACAAATGAAGCAGTTACCATTGTTGAAAGTTTGTTTCCACTGAATGTTCAAATGTTGTAGTTAACACTGTTTATGATTTTGTGATAAGAATAAGTTGTTGATAAGAATAGGTTCGTGATAAGATTGAGTCTGTTATGGAAGTTATCTAACTCCATAATACTAGGAGCTTGAATGTACAGGACTCTATGTGTTATAAATAGAGATCCTTAGAACCTAGTTTGATATATATAAAATTTGCATATACATAGTATAGAATAGCTTCAAGGTGTAAACCCCAATACAACAAGTGTATTCGTCTTATTCATATTAATAAGATTGGAGCTTTTAATTTTGATATTTGTTCTTGTTTTTCTGTTTTCAATATTTGTGTTGATCTTTCTAATACTATTGAGTGTGATTCCGCAACTTCTCAATAATAGTTCAAAGCTTGTTCAAGTTATATTTGAGTTAAAAGTAAAACGGGACTGTCAAGTGGTATCAGAGCCTGGGAATTTAAGATTAAGCTGTAGTTTGTGATCAAGTATTCAATACAATGGCATCAGAAAGCAATGAAGGAATCCAAGTCACTAAAATCCCCATGCTCAGGCCTGATGAGTTTGATCTGTGGAAGATCAGAATCAAACAATATATGCTTCTCACTGATTATCAGATGTGGGAGGTTGTTGTTAATGGTCCTCCAGTAACAGTGGATGGTGATGGTGTCAGGCAAAAGAGACCACCACCAACTACTGATGCTAAAAGAAAAGTCAGATCTATAGAGTTCAGAGCTCTCACCACATTGTTGCTGTCAATTCCAAATGAGTACCAGACAAGGTTTGAAGCATGTGATGATGCCAAAGTACTCATGGAGGCTATTGAAAAGAGATTTGGTGGTAATGATAGCACCAAGAAGAACAAAAGATCTCTATTGAAGCAACAATATGAGAACTTCAATTCTGCAAAAACTGAAACTCTAACTCAAACCTTTGACAGGTTTTCAAAACTTGTTGGAGACCTGGAAAATCACAAGGTAAAAATTGATAAAGATGATCTGAACAGGAAGTTTCTGAGATCATTAGGTGAAGAATGGACAATCTACACGGTAGGTTTAAGACAGAGTGCAGATTTGGAGGTGAAGGAGCTTGAAGATATTTATAATGATCTAAGAAACTTTGAGCTAGAAGTTGAAAGCAAAAAGCAGGCTGTAGGAAACAATCATAATGCTGCTTTTATGTCAGTAAGTGGATCTCAAGTTGATTCAAATCAACAAGGATCTGCTTATATTGCTGCAGGAGTTGGATCATCACAAAACAACTCAAATGATCAGATATTGGAATCTTTCTTTGCTAGTAATGTGAACTCTTCACTTACTAATGAAGATTTGGAGCAGATAAATTCTGATGATCTGGAGGAGATGGATATCAAGTGACAAATTGCTTTGATTACTCAAAGAGCCAAAAGGTTTATGCAAAGGACAGGAAGGAATAACTTTGCAAACAAAAGGAATGATGCTGCTTGGTTTGACAAAAGCAAGGTAGAGTGCTTCAACTGTCATAAAATGGGGCACTTTGCTAGAGAATGTAGAAGTCAAAGACAAGAGCAGAATGGGCAGAGAGTTGGAAACAATGGGATTCAAAGAAGGAATGTACCAGTGAAGGAGAGTACATTAAATGCTTTAATTTCACAAGATGGGCTTGAATTTGATTGGAGTGATCAAGCAAAACATGAAGTGAAGAATCAGGCATTAATGGCTATTGCTGAAGAAAACAAGCCATCAGAGGTTCCTTATGAGGTACAAATTAAATTATGTTCTCCTGTGTGCAAACAAACTGTTAAACACTATAGAGATTATAATATGAAATTTTGTGAGGAACTTAAGCAATGTGAGATTAAAAGTAGACACACTACAGCTGCAATAGAAAACTTGGAAAATCAAATAAAGGCATATGAGAAGAATGTAACTCAATATGAATATGATCTTAAGTATGCCAGATGGGAGAGAGATGTGTTAAAAGATAAGGTAGAAGCAATAAATCAGAAATTAGTAGAGGTCACTTGTGAAAGAGATAATATAAAATTAACAGTAAGTGATCTTGAACATGCTTCTAAGAGTGTAAATCAAATTATCAAATCTCAAATTCATGACAAGATAAAAACTGGGTTAGGATATAATTCTGTTTCCCCACCTTATAATAACAACTATTTTCCTCTTAAAACTGATTTAAATTTAAATGAGTTAAAGGAAGGAATAGCAGTTGTTGTTACAAAGGTTGATCCAGTTATTAACTTGGATAATGAAATTGACTTTGATAAGGTTGAAGTTAGAGAATGGACTGAGGAAGATGAACTGAATTATTCATCTGAAAACAATAATAATTCTAATTCTGAAACAACTGATAGCTCAAATTCTGAAAAATCATGTGAGAATATCAAGAAATCAAATACTGGTCTAGTTTTAGAACTTAACAGTGATAAACTAGAAGAGGGTATGAAAATGTTTCAGGAAAAGAAAAAGAATAATTTGGAAAACATGAAAACCACTACTAATAAATCTAGAGCTGGTCTAGGTTACATTAATAATTCAGTTAAAACAATTAACAAACCTAATAATGTAAAATCTGTATATATTAACTGTGCTGACTGTAAATGTAAAACCAAAATTTCTCAATTACCACTTTCTCAAAAATTAAAACCTAGAGGAAATCAAAGAAATTGGAACCAAATGGTTTCACAAAAATTGGGAAAAAATTTTACAGTGGTAAAGGAGAAATCTTGCTTTACATGTGGCAGAAATAATCATCTTCAACATGATTGTTATTATAATCCTAAGAATCTTCAAAGGATTAGAAAACAACCATGGACAGGAACTGATATGATCAATAAACAAAATTTTAAATCAAAAATTGATCACATTACTACTGCCAAGAAGAAAATTGTCAAGGCTAATAAGTTAAAGACTGCTACAGCTATTTTTACTGCATCAGTATTTACTACAAAATTAGCCAACAGTAACAAGGCAAAAACAGTGGTAAAACCTAAAACTGTCAGTGTTAATAATATTAACACTGTTAGATTGATAAAACAGTTAACACTGCTAGATCAATTTCCACTGTTAAGCCTAAAATAAGTTGGATTTGGACACCAATTAAATCTGATAAATCAAAAGGTCCAAAGACCAACTGTGCATCACAATCAATAATCTTCAAGAAAGTTGACTTTGTGAAAGCACATGGGAAACCCAAAGCTAAATTGGTTTGGGTTCCCAAGAGAAATTAATTTTATAGTTTCAATTTGATGTGTAGGGCAAGCCAGCAAACTTATGGCACATGGATAGTGGCTGCTCTAGGCACATGACAGGGGATAGGAAAATGCTGCAGGACTTCAAATCATTTGATGGAGGATATGTAGCTTTTGGAAGCAATCCCAAAGGAGGAAAAATCACAGGCAAAGGAACTGTGCCGGCAATAAGATAAGTTTTGAGGATGTATATTTTGTTGAACAACTGAGGTACAATTTGCTAAGTGTGAGTCAAATCACAGGTTAAAAGAACCCAGTTCATTTTACCGACACTGAATGCCTTATACTTTCTAAGGAATTTAAAATACCTGAAAACATGATTTTAATGAGAATTCCTAGAAAGCATAATGTATATAAGTGTGACTTAGCAAATATGGAACCTCAACCTGAACTTAATTGTCTTATAAGCAAAGCAACTGTAAATGAATCTGCACTGTGGCATAGAAGGATGTGTCACATGAATTACAAGACCATTAATAAGCTTGTCAAAAGCAAAATTGTTAGAGGTTTACCTGAAAAGGTATATTCATGTGATGATCATTGTGTTGCCTGCCAAAAAGGCAAGCAACACAAGTCTTCTTTTAAGTCCAAAACTGTGAACACAAACTTTTCACCATTACACTTACTACATATGGACTTATTTGGACCAACACATTGAAAGCAGTATAGGGAAGAAATTATACTGTTTGGTAGTAATAGATGATTTTACTAGATTTAGCTGGGTATTCTTCCTTAGGACAAAAGATGAAACAGGTGAAACACTTAGATCATTTATAACTAAGATTGAAAACCAAATGAATCTTAAAGTAAAAATCATTAGGAGTGATAATGGCACAGAATTTAAAAATCATGAGATGGATAAATTCTGTAAAAACAAAGGTATTAAGAGAGAATTTAGTGCACCTAGGACTCCACAACAAAATGGGGTAGCTGAGACGAGAAATAGGACACTAATTGAGGCTGCAAGAACTATGTTAGCTGAGTCTAAATTACCTATGTCTTTTTGGGCAGAAGCAGTTAGCACTGCTTGTTATGTCCAAAGCAGGGTATTAGTTGTCAAGCCTCACAACAACACACCATATGAACTGTTTTTTAAGAGAAAACCATTGGTTAGTTTCTTAAAACCATTTGGGTGTCCTTGTACCATCTTAAATACCAAAAGTCATTTAGGAAAGTTTGAAAGTAAGGCTGATGAAGGTCTCTTTGTTGGTTACTCTATTCAAAGTAAGGCTTATAGAGTCTTCAACCAAAAGACCAGAATCATAGAGGAGTCAATGGATATCACCTTTAATGAATATACCGAAAATACTGTAGGAAAAGGACCAGAATCTTTGTTTGATATTGATACACTAACCCATGCTTTCAGATATACAAATGTGCAATCAAGTGCAGGTATAAATGCAGGTACAAGTACTTCATCAACAGATTTACCAACTGCACAGCAAAACAAACCACAGGAATATGTTGTATTTCCTGTTTGGTCACCTGATCCACCAGTAGTATTTGACTCCACTTCACAGCAGTCCACACAGAGTTCAGAAACATCAACAGACTTGCCTGATGATCCTAATATGCCAGCTTTAGAAGAAAATGGTGAAGAAAGTGAGAGTGACAATGTGGATAAGGCAGCTGCAGATTCAACTGATCTATCAGCTGTAGAACAGAGAATCATGGATGACATTTTCACTCCCTCAAGGCAGATTAGGGAAAGAATCACATCAGATACACAACAACAAGATCTGGATGTGAATATAACAAACTTGGAATCTGAGATGTCAGACTCAGCAACATCACACTATCATGTTCATAGAGATCATCCTCTAGAAAATGTGATTGGTGATCTTGGCACACCTGTACAAACAAGGAAGCAACTCAGAATATTAGAAGAAGGACCTCACACTTCTTTATATGTCTGTTTTATATCTCAGATGGAGCCAAAGAAGGTAACAGAGGCTCTAAAGGATCCAAGTTGGATTGAAGCTATGCAAGAGGAGCTGCTTCAATTCAAAGTACAGGAAGTATGGACCTTGATGGATCTACCCAAAGGCAAAAGAGCAATTGGCACAAAATGGGTGTTCAGGAACAAGAAAGATGAAAGGGGAAGTGATCAGGAACAAGGCTAGATTAGTAGCCCAGGGGTATTCACAGGAAGAAGGGATTGACTTTGATGAGGTGTTTGCTCCTGTGGCTAGGATTGAGGCTATCAGACTGTTCCTGGCATATGCCTCTTTCCTAGGATTCAAGGTCTAGCAAATGGACGTGAAGAGTGCCTTTCTGTATGGCACTATTCAAGAGGAAGTATATGTATGTCAGCCTCCAGGATTTGAAGATTCAAAGTACCCTGATAAAGTGTTCAGACTGGATAAAGCTCTTTATGGCTTACATCAAGCACCAAGAGCCTGGTATGACACTTTATCAGAGTATCTACTGAAGAATGGTTTCACAAGGGGTGCAATTGACAAGACCTTGTTCACCAAAAGAATTAAGAATGATATCCTACTAGTGCAAATCTATGTAGATGATATCATTTTTAGTTCTACAAGGGACAGTCTTTGCAAGGAATTTGAAGCTTTGATGCATGACAAATTCAAGATGAGTTCAATGGGAGAATTAACCTTCTTTCTGGGATTACAAGTGAAACAGCAGAAGGATGGGATTTTCATTCATCAAAGTAAGTATGTGAATGACATTCTGGAGAGATTTGGCTACAAGGATGCCAAGATGGCAAGCACACCAGTGAAGACACACAAAGCATTACATGCAGATCTTGAGGGGGAGGATGTTGATGTTCATCTTTATAGATCAATGATCGGCTCCCTCATGTATCAGACAACATCCAGACCAGACATCATGTTTGCTGTGTGTGTGTGTGCAAGATTTCAATCCAATCCGAAGATGTCACATATGCATGCAGTAAAAAGAATCTTTAGGTATTTAAAAGGCCAACCAAAACTAGGCCTTTGGTACCCAAAGCACAGTTCGTTTGATCTGCTTGCCTACACAGATAGTGACTATGGAGGTGCCAATTTGGATAGGAAATCTACATCAGGGGGTTGTCAGTTTTTAGGAGAAAGGTTAGTCTCCTGGCAATGCAAGAAGCAATCCACTGTGTCTACATCAACAGCAGAGGCTGAGTATGTTGCTGCTACTAGCTGCTGTGCTCAATTGCTATGGATTCAAAATCAGATGTTAGACTATGGTTTGACTTTTCTTAAAACTCCTATATTTATTGACAATAACTCCGCTATCAGTATCATAAACAATCCTGTTAAACATTCAAAAACTAAGCACATTGAAATAAGATATCATTTTATTAGAGATTGTAACGAGAAAAGACTTATCCAAATTTTTAAAGTCCATACCGATAATCAATATGCAGATCTGTTTACCAAAGCTTTTGATGTGGGCAGATTTACATTTTTGGTTACCAGCATTGGATTGATAAATCCGTCTTAACTTTTCTCACTATTTTTGACCTAATAAAATTTTTTTAATGCTTAAACTTGGGATTGATACTGATATCCTGATTACCACTGTTCGTGTTAACACTGCTGGCGTATTTTAACACTGCCAAGTCTGATTAGTACTGTTAGTTACTTTTAACACTGCCAGTGTTAATACTGCCGCAAGTTACCACTGCCTTTGGTAATTAGTACTGTTTGTATACTTGTATTTTTTTTGCTTGTTTTTAGTTAACACTGCGCAGGTCTAATTTCTACTATTTGGAGACTTAGTACTGCTTACAGGATGTTACCACTGCTTGCGTTGGAGTTAATACTGTAAGTTCAAAAAAAAAAAAAAAAAAAAAATTAGTACTGCTTTCTTTACTTAATACTGCTAGACTATTAGTACTGCTTGTATTAAGTTGTCTACCTTGGTCGGTTAGTACTGCTTATACAAGTTAGTACTGCTAGCTTAATTAAGTATAAGATAAGCAAGCGTATGAAACCTAAGTGTTTGGACAGTTTTCACTGTTAGTGCAATTCCCTCAATTACCACTGTTTTGAGATTTCACTCGTTAACACTGTTAGTGTTAAAAATTTGAGGTTTTTCCACTGACCTAAATTGAACAGTATAAAAACCCAAACACTGCCGCCTTTCAATACGCTTTCAACTTAAACTCAAACCCTTGCGCTTCAACAGTCAAACTCTTCAAACAACCTTCTAAGCTTTCAATCTATCTTCGATAATACAACAATGGCTTCCACTTCATCTTCCACCTCACTTGCAATAGGGCAAAATCATAACATGATTGCCTACCTGATGAAACCCAAAGAGGCACAGGACTTCATACAAATTATTGATTTCCTGCGTGCCTCTCACATCTACCATGCCCTCACAGTTGCACCCAGAGTCTCCAAAGACTACATCAATGACTTCTGGGTCAATGCAACTATCGAAGACGAACAGGGGACAAGGCGCATAGTCTCCAAGGTGGCCAACACAAGGGTGGTTATCACTGAAGCCACTGTTCGTGCTTCATTACAACTTGATGATGAGGCAGGTATAACTTCTGTACAAAATCAATTTTTATATGAAAATCTTCGATTGATAGGTTATGAGGGTCCACTGGATACCTTCACGTTTCAAAAGACCCTATTCTCTTATCAATGGAGGTTTTTAATTCACACTGGAGGTTTTTAATTCACACGCTTTTACACTGCCTCTCATCCAAGAGATCAGCTTTTGAACAGTTTGGCAGCAACATTGCATATGCAATTATTTGTCTTGCCACTGGTCAAAGATTTAATTTTTCAAATCTGATCTTTTCTGGTATGCTCCGAAATATTGAGCAACCAAAATTAAAATTTTTAATGTATCCTAGGTTTGTGCAATTACTCTTACATGCACAAATCCAAAACCTGCCTGACCAGGATACTGTCATTGGTATTCTCTCTCACAAACCTAAAGTGTTTTCAAATATGAAGAGAGACTCCAAATTTTCTGGGAGGGTTACAGCATTGTTTCCATCAATGCTTCCTGCACCCTCCACCACAGCTGCAGATACACCCACTGCAGCTGAACCATCTGCTGAGAGAGATGGCACACCCATCATCTCTCAACCCACAGTAGTTGGGTGTACCAAAAGCAAACAAGGAACCCACAAACCAACCACTGCTAAAGCCAAAAGGGCAAAAACACAGGCATCTGAGGCTCTTGCTGCTCAGGTGTCTCAGTCCACTGCATCAACACAGCATGTGGTCAATAAGGAGTGGGATGACCATTTTGGGAGGGCTGCTTCTACTGCCTTTGGCCCAATGGCAGAGCAGGACAGAAGTAACATCAGAGAAAAGAGGGTCATCTGATGCTCATGCTAGGCATGAATCAGATGGAAATTCTGTCACTGATTCACCAAGGGAGTCACATCCTAAAAGTGATGAGGCTAGTATGAACTATGAGAAATTGACGGCTATGTTGGATTACATGTGAGCTGAGGTGGTGAGACAAAAGCACATCATCAAGAAGCAGCAAGCTGAAATATATGATTTGAAGATGGTGGTGCTGAACTGCTTGAAGCAGGGTAAGAGATATTACATCATTGATGATCAATACAAACGCTCTGTACCTGTGCAACAAGCTAGGGTTGTTCTTTCTTCCCCTGAACCCTCAGAAGATGCATTCAAAAAGGGGGAGAATGAACAAGATGGAGAATCAAAAGGAGGTAGATGAGGAGATGGAGATGGAAAAAGAAGTGGGTATTGAGGGTGTAGAGGAGGCATACAAGACTGCCAGTGAAAATTTAAGTGAACAAACTGCTGAAGTGGTCTTGGATGCTGAAACAGAAGAGATAAGGGTGGCAGATGACAAAGGAGAAGAGTTGGAGAGCCCTGAAATTGAAAAGACTCAACAGGTTGCTGCAAATAGGTTTGCACATAAATTCAGCAGAAAGAAAAGTGGACCATCACTACCTGGTATCACAATTCGAGAACTTGCTGCAGCACCTACATTCCAAAGGGCAGACTTACCCAAGATTGACCCAAAGGATAAGGCCAAAGGGAAGTTGATTGAAGAGCCAAAACAAAAGAAATCAAAACAAATGCCTGCTGCTGCTACTGCAAATGATGAAGAGTATGCACAGAGGCTACAGGCTGAATTGGATGCAAAGATGGGTGACAATTTAATAAGAGTTGAGGTTGAACCTGGTAAATTCATGATATTAAACCAGATTCGTAGAAAAGAACAGTTGGGGAAGAAATCCAAGAATTAGTTTTGAAAGCATCTTCAAAATGGAGAATTTGAAGAAACTTAATGCTGTAGATGACAGATTAAGTTTAGGGGGAGATTGTTGGGATAAACTAATTGAAGATTGGATTACCACGGTTTGATAAAGCTGAAGATTAAGACATTACCACTGATAGTGAAGATTACCACTGATAGTGAAAATTACCACTGATGGTGAAGATTACCACTGAAGACTAACACATGGTTATCACTGATCGTTGAAGATTAATACTGGTCGAAGATTACAACTGTTTGAAGAACTAAAGGTTAACACTGCTACAAGGATTACAACTGTTAGTTGAATTTGTAAGTAGTTTCCACTGTTTATGTAATTAAGACTGTTAGTGTATATAAGTGGGTAACACTGTTAGTTGTTTATACTTAGACTTACACAAATGAAGCAGTTACCACTGTTGAAAGTTTGTTTCCACTGAATGTTCAAATGTGGTAGTTAACACTGTTTATGATTTTGTGATAAGAATAAGTTCTTGATAAGAATAGGTTCGTGATAAGATTGAGTCTGTTATGGAAGTTATCTAACTCCATAATACTAGGAGCTTGAATGTACAGGACTCTATGTGTTATAAATAGAGATCCTTAGAACCTAGTTTGATATATATAAAATTTGCATATACATAGTATAGAATAGCTTCAAGGTGTAAACCCCAATACAACAAGTGTATTCGTCTTATTCATATTAATAAGATTGGAGCTTTTAATTTTGATATTTGTTCTTGTTTTTCTGTTTTCATTATTTTTGTTGATCTTTCTAATATTATTGAGTGTGATTCTGCAACTTCTCAATAATAGTTCAAAGCTTGTTCAAGTTATATTTGAGTTAAAAGTAAAATGGGACTGTCACTTAGTGGCCAACATTCGTCGAATATACTTTTAGCCGGAAGGGATTCTAGACACGGTGTCTAAGAATTTTCCGTCTAGCTTGAATGATTTGGCGTTGTATCTTCGTCGAAGACGATTTGGGAATGGAATTTGAACTTCTTATGAAGGAGTAGGCACAGATTGAGTCTCAACTGTCGTCGGGACAGGAGAAGGTTCCTTCACTAGAGAAGAAACGTCTGAATGGCTCGGTGCCGTCTGAGAATCCGTGGAGTTCATAGTTATAGCTTCCTCAATGTGAGGGTTATGGATAGTATTGCTAGGAAGTGTTCCTTGTGGTCTAGTGTCAAGACGATAGGGTAATTGACCAATCTGGTTCTCAAGGTTTTTGAGAAGCGATAGTTGGTTTCTCAGGAAAAGGTCAATTTGGTCTTGCATAGCCGTGGTCTTAAGGTTAAATGTGTTTTGACCTTGGATGAACTTAGCGAGGTTATCATTTGTGCGAGTGATTGGCACAGTGGTGTTTGAAGGCTCAATAGGCTGAATATCATCGGGTGCGGTCAAAGATAAGGGTTGATTATAGCTTAGCTAAGGTTGTTGGGGGTAGGTCGGATACCGTGGTTCAAATCTAGGTAGGAAAGGTCGTTGGTTGTTCCGTGGAGGTTATTGATGTTGATACAAGATCATGTGTCAGGCATCTTGGATTGAAGATTGATTGTATAGATATGATTTTGTACTTAGCGTATTTGTAAAACTGTTATGCGAACTTATGATCATGTGAACTTGTGGATAAGTTCGTAGATCTTGTTAAGTTCGCAAAATTAGTTCGCATGAACAGTGCCTATATATATGTGAGTAAGTTTGAAGTATAAGTGCGCGTCTGAGAGTCTGTGATTGTGAGAGTGCGAACTTGTGTGAGTGTTGGTGAGTTTGTAATTGATTGTTGAAGTTAATAGAAAAGAAAAACGTTTATTAACTCCGTGTGATTCACTGTTACATCAATTATATTCCCGAATCAAAACATATATCTAGAGATTCCGCATTAAGGTTTGTGTGATTGTGTTCGAGATCAAGGTAGTGCGACCTACAATTGGTATTAGAGAAGAATTAGGCGAATTTAGTCTGATTCGTGTTTATAAGCTACGGAGTTGATATAAAATTGAGCGTGTTTCTGGTTAATTGAATGTGATAACTTCGATCGCAGTTCAGTTACGTGTGGAGTTGGAGTTCTGTTCATTAGTTTTATTAGTATTAGTTCGAGTTTTTCACAGGTTACGGTTTGTTACACGAGTGTACGGATTAGCTTAATCGTGCTTAATTTGTTGATTCTGTTATTTACGAAGGTTCGTTAGTAGTTGAATTACAGATTTTCACAGTTAGAATTCAGAGATTAGTGTTAATTTATGGATTTGAGTTTTGATTGATTGACGAAGGTACGGTTCTGCGAAGTTGTGAAAATAACCGTTTTTTCTGCGAACTTATCTTTTGGATTAAGTTCGCAAGTGCTAGTGTATTAGTTTACTGTTGACGTGTTGGTTTAATTCGAAGGAAATCGTGAATTTGTGTTGGACAAGTTTTCTGGACTGAAGTGCGTACTAATTCGTTCCTGCGAACTTATTAGTACGAACTTAATTGGCGTGTGTTGTATTGGTTTGACTGGTTTGACTTCTGCGAAGTTAACTAGTTGTGAACTTAGTGTTTTGGACTACTTTTACTGCGAACTTAGTGTTCCAAATGTGCAGCTAAATAAGAAGTTGCTGAAAGCCTTACCAAAGTAGGACTGGGAAGTTAGGGCAATTCTACTTGGAGAGAATCAATATTTAGGTGATTGGTCACTTGATCTACTATTGGTAAACTTCAAGCATATGAACTCGAGAGGAAAACTGAAGCATCAGAAACTTCAGGAATACAAGATCCCAGTTTGTACAGTGCTGTTTCTCCACAAGAAACAACCGGAGTAGCCTTATTCTCAGGACCAAATTCTTCAGGAGGAACAACAGAGAATGTGGTTGGTAGTGGCAATGGTTTTTCTACATATGCTCATGGTACTAGCTTCAATCAGTCTAGTTCTTCTCAAGTTGCATCTGCAATGCCTCCAAAGATTCCAGAAGATCATATTGCTTTGTTCAATGCTTTCTTAATTTCTTATGAAGGTTTTGTTTATGGAAAGCTTTGTTCTATTGATCTTACTAAAAAAGATTATGATCAAATCCATCCTGACGACCTGGAAGAAATGGATTTGTAATGGATCATGGCAATGCTTACAAGAAGATCTAAAAAGTTTTTACAGAGAATAGGAAGATCAAAAGTTGGGGGAAACACACGTCAAGGATTTGGTTTTGACAAAAGTAAAGTACGATGTTACAATTCTCAAAACTATGGTCACTTTGCACGTGACTGTGAAAAGCCTAAACAACCTGCTTATGGGTTTACAAAGCCAAGCTTTCCCAAGCCAACCTATAATAACAATGTTTCACAACCATCGAGGAATGTGCAACAGGGTTCAGGTTCATCTGCACTAGTGTCAACTTCAAGTGAACATTATGATTGGAGTGCACAAGTGGAAGTTGCTGCTTATGATCACTCACAGAATGCATTCATGGCTAAAGTATCTGAGGTTGATACCGATGCTTTTACTAAACCTTGTGATACCTGTGCTAAGATGCAAGAAATGCTTAAGCTGTATCAAGATCAAAACCTGAGTATGATAAATGATCTCGAACAAGTCAAGCTTGCTAATCGTGTTTTGAAATCTAACGAAAAACTTTATGAAGAAAAATCTAAGGTTTTAACTTCAACCAATCAAGAGTTGAAAATCATGATTTTGAACAAGCAGTATGCGATTGACAACTATCTTACTCAGCTTGATCTGTTAAAGAAACAACTGGCTGAAGCTGAAAGTGATATCTTGAATTATAAGAGAAAAGTTTCAAACCTTTAAGCTTTCTCAGTTCTTCTGGATATAATTATTCATTCCCAAAACACAGACACTAAGTCCAAATCTGGTATTGAATATCATGCGGTGCCTCCACCCATGACTTATATTCAAATTCTTGATTTGGATCCAATTAAGGATTATGTGTCTTCAAACATGGTGGAGGGTAAAAGAGAAGAAAGTGGAGGGTAAAGAAAAACAAGTTCAAAAAGAATTTGTGAAGGCTAAAAAGAAGCTTGATGAGAACGTCAACACCGAAACTTCTTTCGGTGGTGATAAAGTTAAATGTGATGATGAAAAAGCTGTAGACTCTAAAGAAGTTAAAGCCAAAGCTGCTAAAAAGGAAAAATCTTCTTTAAAAGATAAAACTAAAAAAGAAAAAAAAGGCTTCAACTCTAAAGAGTGAAAAAGCCTCAACTTTTTCGTCTTCTGAAAACAAGAGAAAGTGGTCAAATGTTACAACGAGAGAAATCTTGTGATAAATCAACTACTTCAAAATCTCATTCTTGTTGTTCTCATAAATCAAGTTTGCCTTCGCCAACTCCTAAATCAACTATTGGTGTTAAGATGAACATTTCTTCACCACGAGTTTTTGTTGAGAAAAGGACTTATTTTTTCTGTAGTCAACAAGGTCATATCACTCGTGACTGTTTGGCCTTTGAAAGACAACAACGGACAAGCTTTGATTGTTCTAGAACAAAACAAAATTCTGGTAGAAAACCATTTTCTAACTCGTGACTGTTTCTCCTACTGTTGTCAAATCAAAGGAAGTTTCAAAAGATAGGAAATTTTGGAAGGATGTGAAGAGTAAAGAGAAAGTGATTCCTAATGACACGGTTCCAATCAACAAAGATTTCGAGAAACATTCGAAGTTGATTGACGTGATCATTAGAGGTGATGATGGACAACCCAAAGCCGTCAAGGCTTAGGTGTCCAATGTTAACTAATCTTGTTTTTAATTCGTGCGTGAACAGGACCAGCGACCGTTGGACAACATTTGATATGTTGACAGCGGATGTTCACGGCACATGACTAAAAATATATCTCTATTGTCACACATTAAGCCTATCAATGGAGGACACGTTTACTTTGCTGGGGATAAAGGAGGAATGACAACAAGAGAGGGAACTGTTTCTAATGGAAAGATGAGTTTCGAGAAAGTGAACTTTTATGAACAGCTTTAGTACAATTTGTTAAGTGTGTCTCAAGTATGCGGCAAGAAGTACACAACTGCTTTTACAGACACAAAATGCTTGATTCTAAAACCAGGGTTTATTATTCCAGAGGAGTGGATTGTTATGCATGCTCCAAGAAGAAAGAACACTTACGTCTTGGATATGAGCATGATAAGAACTACGGATGAAAATCTGAATTGTTTCTTTTCAAAGGCTTCTGAGCAAGATTCAATGTGATGGCATAGGCGGTTGGTACATATTCATTTAAGAAAAATGAATGACTTAGTGAAGCATGATTTAGTTGTTGGAATCCCACATCAGACTTTTGGGTTAAATGATTTCTGTGTCGCCTGTAAAAAGGGGAAACAACATAAAAAGTCTCATATGTCAAAATTGGTAAATGTTGGGAAAAACAATGATCAAACTTATGTTATAAATCTGAAGAGTCAAAATCTAACTTAGTTGTATTCAGGAAAAACTTAGTGATTTCCTGAGTCTGTGTTTCTGAGTCTGTGATTCACAGACTGAAGAAATGTTTCTGAGTCTGTGCTTCACAGACTGAAGAAATCTCACAGACCGAAAGCCGTGCTCTACTTGAAGACTTATGAATTCATCATCTGAAGAATGAAGATTGAAGACAGAAGACTTCACAGACTGAAGATCACAGACTGATGATCACAGATTGAAGATCACAGACTGATGAGTACAGACTGAAGAGCACAGATTGAAGAACAAAAGTACATCGTACAAACGAAGTTCTTCGTTCCTTTAGGCTACGATACAACTGAAGAGATGTTTGAGCAAAGTCAAACATCGAAGAAAGGTTTTCTTCTCAGCAAAGAAACCTTTTACCTTTTGCTTTTTCTATTTTCAAGAAAAGCAAAAAGGGAAGAGTGCAAAGTTGCCCAAGATGAATCTGTTATTCCTTGGACAACTAACTGAGCTGGATAAAAGAGTTGATGCTCAACTCTGTAAATAGCAGCTCAAAAGCACTTCAAAATAATCCAAGACAATTAGTATACAAGACCTTTAAGCTTAGGCTAAAAGCATTACCACACTTACTATTAAGTTTGTAGTGATAATTGTATCATAGTATACTACTTGGATCATATTCAAACAATCTGTGTGTGTTTGAATACTCTGTCTTATTTGTAAGACAAACCATTTATTGTGAATAAAACTTTAATTCATAATATATTTTGTGCCTTAATTAATCTTGTATTCCGCCTTGATTAATTAACCTGTTTTATATAACTTAGATATAAACTAATATATTAAATACTTGTTATTTAATCTGTATCTAAGTTTTGGGACCTTCAAGACCTAACAGTAAACATAATTCAGTCACCGCTAGAACTTTTACACATGGACATGTTTGGTCATGTTAATATACGAAGTATTGGCGGGAGATCGTATTGTCTTTTGTTAATATACGAAGTATTCAGTCACCGCTATCTTCAAATCCCATTTTTTCTGCATTTTCTTCTTTGAAAAATGACTTCTTCTATTGCTATGGCTGGGAAGGGAATTCCAATCTTCAATGGTATAAATTTTACCCACTGGAAATTGAAAGCTGAATGGTTTCTTGCTAGCATTCATGATTAAATGCTTAGAGTCATTCAGGAAGGACCCATTATTCCTGGCAAAATAGTTCCTGCAATTTTAGATGCAAATGGTATTATTGTGACACCTCAAAAATTTGTTGAGGCTGCCAAAAATACCTGGACTGTTGATACATTTAGAGTGTCTGTCACTTGGTCTAAGTTTCGAGTTGTAATTAATTAGATTAATTTTTGTATTAGGCGATATTGTTAATATCGCTTAGGCGATATCACTAATATCGGACAGGCGATATCACCAATATCGCCCTTTAGTTCAGATTAGTTACATATAAATACTCGTTTAGGGTTTCAGTTTGGATAGTTTTTGACACTTTGCATTTTGGCATATACGAATTCTCTCTGTCATTCTCAGTGGTCCAGTCATTGTAATTCACATTGCTTTATATGATTAATTCAATATATGTGTTTGTGATTTTTGTTGTTAAACGTACAATCGATAGCTATTGAATTCCGCGCATTAGTTATTGTTTATTGATTCATTGTTTAAGATCAGTCTTTGTTGCGATCCTACAATTGGTATCAGAGCCATTTAATCATTGGATTAGTGGTTATTGAATCATTATTCGTACGTTTAAACGTCGTATTAACTAGTCTTTTCGTATAAACAAATTGTTTTTATTCTTAAAAGGCTATTTAATCAGTATTTTTAGTGTTTTCTGGAGTTGTGTTCGTTGTTTGCTACTCTAAACTTGGAAAATTTCGTTGTCTTTGAAATTTTAGGGTTTACAGCCGTTTTAGCGATATTAAAAGCGATATTATCATAATATCGCCTTTAGGGTTACAGCGATATTACGTGTTCTGTGCTCATTAATTTGAGCGATATCTCTAGCGATATTACTAGAGATATAACCTGGTATCGCCTAGTTAATTTTTGCGATATTGATTCAATATCGCCTGATTAAGTTTAGCGATATTACTCGAAATATCGTCTGTGATATCGCCTGTTTTGTCTGATTTTGATTTGCGCTTTAATTAGCGATATTGATAGTGATATCACCAATATCGCTCAATCATCAGATTGTTAGCGATATTAGCAATATCGCTATAGGGTGTTAGACAGATTTTAAACCTTTTTCAAAAGTTAATTTTAATTAATATAAATTAAAATGTCTACTTTACAAGCTGTTAATGCAATGTTAAAACACAATGCTGAAGTGGGTAGTGCCAACAAACCTCCTTTCTTTGCTCCGGGAATGGAGTATTCTGAATGGAGAGGTAGATTTTTATCGTTTGTCGCGTTTACCGACCCTGAAATGGAGATACCTTTACTGGAACGATACGTTAGACCTGTTTCAAGTGGAGAACATGTTGGTATTCCTCCACCAAAGCCTATTCGTTCCATGTCTGTTGAAGAACGCAAAGCATGGGAATGTGAGAGGAAAGCTCACTCTGCTATAACCATGTCTTTACCTGCAGATGCCATGAAAATGTTTAAACAACACGACATCGCTTATGATCTGTGGAATGGCATAGCTGAACGATGTGGAGGTACTACTGAGTACAAGCAAAGTAAACTAGAGTTAGTGAAGAAACAGTATGATCTGTTTGACATCCAGAAGAACGAGACGGTGAAAGATTTATTCTGCAGATATTCGCGTCTTGTAAATGAGCTGACTGAAGGAGGCTACAAATTTAGCTCTATTGAAGTCAACAAGAAGCTACTGAATGCTCTGCCTCCTCACTGGGAAACTAGAGTGCCGATGATGGAGAATGATCCAGACATACTAGCTATGTCTCTGGATCAACTTATTGGGAAGCTTGAAACATGTGCCTTGGACATTCAGAAGAAAAGCACAAGATCTAGCTCTTTGCTTGTTGATAATAGCAATTTTGGATATGGAAGTACAGCACTTCTATCTGGGCCGTCTACATCTTCCTCTAAACCAAATTACTCTTCGGGAAATAACTCAGTTGGGACATTCTCTTCTTTTCCATCTCAATCATCCTCTTCTGCTACTGCATCTCACAATGAGCATGCAGTAATCTTTAATGCCTTTCTATCATCATACGATGATTTTCTTTCAAAGAGGATTAACTCGGTAGATCTTTCCGATGAAGATTTTGCGCAAGTTGATCCTGATGAGTTAGAGAGAGTGGATCTTCGTTGGAACATGGCCATGCTGACAAGAAGGACTAAGACGTATTTAAGGAGAACTGGAAAGAGATCTCTTGAAGACGTCACTGATAAAACCAACTTGGGATTTGACAAATCCAAGATCAGATGCTACAAATGTCAAAATCTGGGTCACTTTGCACGAGAATGTGAGAAGGGTAGACAACCATCTACGGGTTTTACAAAACCTTCTATCTACAAAAAGGATAATGAAGTAGCCAAGGCAGCCATTCTGTTAGAAGAAGAAGAAGCATATGATTTTTCGGCTATGGATGATCAAGAAAATGTTGCCCTTATGGCAGATGTTCAAAATGAGGTAGAATGTGATTCTTTTAATTGCCAAACCTGTATCACACTAACTGGTAAAATCAACAGGTACATGGTAGATAATGATCGCTTAAATACAGATCTGACCAATCTTATTGAAGCAAACAAAGTTTTAAAAGAAAATGAAAAAGTCTATGTTATAAATCAGAAAACTATTATGG
This sequence comes from Gnaphalium uliginosum, assembly GCA_963930675.1. Lineage (NCBI taxonomy): Eukaryota > Viridiplantae > Streptophyta > Magnoliopsida > Asterales > Asteraceae > Gnaphalium > Gnaphalium uliginosum. Next base: position 33,783,115 of record OZ005681.1, read on the forward strand.
AAGAAAAGAAAGAGTTAAAAGCAATGATTTTTAACAAACAAGATGCGATTGACAGTTATTTAAAACTCATCTCTCATCTTAAAAGGGAACTTGCTGAAACTCAATCGGATAATGTTGATTTAAAACGAAGACTTGCAAATATTTCCACATCTACTATGGTCTTTTCTGATATTCTGCAAAATCAACGGACTGATACAAAGAGTAAGGCAGGAATTGGTTATCACAACCAACCTCCTCCCTCAAACTTGAATCAGCCTATTCTTTCGCAGGAAGAAATTAAAGATTTTGTACCTTCTGTTCTTAAGAAGGATACAAATCCTGTGGCAGAACCAGTTAGTGTTGAAATTCCCAATCAGCCTGAAACTGTCAAGGGTGATGATGTTGAACAGCCTAAGCTTGTTAAGGCTGCTGATAACAAGCAACCTGAGTTGCTTAAAGTTTTGAGTTCAAATAAAAAGAAGGCTGAGCTTATTAAGCCTAAACTTGAACCAATCAAGTTTGTCCTTTCAACAAATGTTGAAGAAGTGGTAGAAGTGGAGGATGTAACTCACGAGGTTACACAGAATGTTAAAAAGAATAACCTCAAACCTGAAAAGAAACAAGTCATCCAGGAGAAGTTTAAAAATAATAAAGTTTCAATTAAAAATCCTTCTCCAAAGATTACTTCAACTGTGAATACGTTTACTCCATCATGTTCACATAAGTGTTCATGTGCAGTAAACGTACCTGAAATTAAACCTTGTAGGGTTCCTATTTCACCTAAACCACTATCAAGTTCTGATCAAACTTTCCAAGAAAGACGATCATGCTTCTACTGTCAGAAGCAGGGTCATCTCATTAATCAGTGTCCTGTGCTTGCTAGAAAATGGGCATCACGATATAGTACAGGTTATAATAAAAGAAGAAATTTTCAAAAGTCAAAACAACCTGGATTATCTCGACATGTTCCAATTTCTAAAGTTAACAACATTACACCTACTAAATCAATTGATCGAAAGGTTAATGTTATTAATAAGCAACCGACTTTATCTCAGAAAGTTTGGATAAAGAAAAGTACAAAAAATGTTATGTCATCTGAAGTTATCACATCAATAAAAGATACTGATGTACTAAAAAACAAGGTTTTAACTGATGTGATAATAATAGATGAAGTCTCAGGAGTACCCAAGTCTGTCAAGGCTTGGGTCTCCATTTCAAACTAACATTCTTTTTCTTTGTGTTGTGACAGTCAAAGGTGCAGAACAACAAGTGGTAAAATGATATTTTTGAAGTGAAACGAGGTGGTTAAAAAGTGCTAAAAGAATTTGAATTTGACTTGATATGTGACTTGAAATTTTTTCTGTTTTGTTTAATGATTATTTACCTGTTTGTTTTTGTGTAAAGAATTTGCTGTTCAGGGGGAGAAATTTTAAAAATTCTAATTTAAAAAGTCAGAAAAATATGAACAGGCAAATTCTTGAAAAATGCAACTGTCATTCTTTATACTTGTTAGTATTAAAGAAATGCAAAAGTTGCTACATTTCTAAAAATAGACGTTGAATTGTGTCTGTAAACAATTGGGGAAATGATAGTACATCAGGAGACATGCATAAAATGGAATTTTAAGGTTTATGTTTGATGTGTCAGTGGATTTATCTAGCATACTTGAAATACCTTTTATAAATATTAGCTTCATCAAATGATATATTGGTAGGCGTTTGTTCTAAAGTTACTAAGAAGCTTAACTTTCAAATATGCATATTATTTTATATAAAGACATATTAATATGTATGACATTAAGTTAAAATAAGGGCAACAATGTTCGAAATATTTTAACGCTTCGTCTTAATATTTGGATGATAAACATGTTATGATCTAAAATTTAGATTCTTCGTATGGAGTTATCTGGGGTAATATATTAGTTGTCTCCTCTGTTGTATGAAAATACAGACCTGGTTTCATCTAATATATTTTTGAAAAGAACTTAGGTACGTAGTCTATGTTAAGTTATAGACAATTATTGCGTACCCGTGGCATATCAAAATTCTAAAAAATATAATGTACAAATGTACAAGAAAAGTTATAAAAAGATTGCCTCGTACTGGTTTGTGTTAAACTATGGTACTCTGTTGTACGAGAGTACAGACCTGTACCCTCTAGTTTAATTGTTCAGACTGGTGTTTGTTCAACTCGAACTATTGTTTATGTGACTCTGTTGTACGAAAGTACAGATCTGTCACCGCTAACTTGGTTCTAAAGTTACGTCCATACCTTCATCTTCTATATAGAAAATACTAACATGTTTCAATCTCAAATGTATATTTTAATGTGAGTTATATAATATAATATGCATGCTAATAATAACACAAGTGGTTCATCTCATTATGAGTTGAAATCATATACTTAACAACAAATGTTTAGATGGATAAAATATCAATAGTCGTCTTGAACTAATCTTTATAACAGGTGATTTAAATATGCTAAGTAAATTTAAAGTGGACAAACATACTGATAATCGAAATAACACTTACTATTCCTAATAATTGCATGTTATCCTGATATGATTCCCAAAGCAGACTAAAACAATTCTGTCCCCAAAAAGATTGTTTATTTATTTATTGCTTTGAGTATTTTAATTCTGTCTTATAAAGAAAATTACAAAAATATTTTATTTCTGAGTTATTTTATTCAAGTTACATATCATGCTCATATTCAAAAGATAAGAATTGATGAGAGTTTTCCAAGGACTTTGAAGATAAATACTATTGGAGAAGCTATTGATGAAAGAGATGATGGTCACTGAAGTTGAAGATCTAATTGTAGAAAATTATAGATATTTGTGTAACCCATGGAATCCATGCGGGTGGCAAATTTCCTACTGGATGGGTTTAGACTAAAGACGTTTTGAAGACCAAGCTGAAGACACGGGGGAGTTTGTTGATACATTTAGAGTGTCTGTCACTTGGTCTAAGTTTCGAGTTGTAATAAATTAGATTAATTTTTGTATTAGGCGATATTGTTAATATCGCTTAGGCGATATCACTAATATCGGACAGGCGATATCACCAATATCGCCCTTTAGTCCAGATTAGTTACATATAAATACTCGTTTAGGGTTTCAGTTTGGATAGTTTTTGACACTTTGCATTTTTGCATACACGAATTCTCTCTGTCATTCTCAGTGGTCCAGTCATTGTAATTCACATTGCTTTATATGATTAATTCAATATATGTGTTTGTGATTTTTGTTGTTAAACGTACAATCGATAGCTATTGAATTCCGCGCATTAATTATTGTTTATTGATTCATTGTTTAAGATCTGTCTTTGTTGCGATCCTACATGGACTGATCTAGACAGGCAACTATATGCATTAGATTTTAAGGCCAAATCCATTCTGGGCAATACAGTTACTGAGCCTATCTTTGCTAAGATATCTGGCTGTAAAACTGCTAAAGCCATATGGGATATGCTAACTGACCAATATGATGGTGTAAGTTTAGTACAATCCCAAAAGAAGAAGAATCTCATAAGAAATTATGAGAACTTCTCTGCTGGTCAAGATGAGTCATTAACTGATATTCATACCAGATTTCAGATCTTAATCAATGATCTTGAAAGGTATGATATCATCAAAAGACAGTTTGAAATCTGTAGAAAATTTGTTGATGTCATTCCAAACACTTTTTCTGAAGTCATTACTTCATTAGTTGTAAGTGAAAAATTGGAGACATATGATCTATCTGGCATGTTTGGACTTTTGTTAAATTTTGAAGAAACCAAAGCTAGAAAAGATCTAAATGCCAAAAGGATTGCAAAAGATCCATCTGCTGCCCTTGTTGCAACAACAAGGAAAAATAGAGAACTATTCTCTAGAGCAGATTACCATCTAACTCTTACAGACTCAGAATCAGGTGATGATACTATCTTCACAAACCATGACAAACTCCATCTGCAATTTCTCAGATTTATGGATTCGTTAAGACAGGAACACCCAGAGCGTGAAAGAATAGAAGCCAATGGAGTTTCTGCAATCAACCCTCACGGAACCATTGCCAAAGCAGCAGAGAGCATCACCTGGACCTTCTACACTTACAGCGAGTCACGGAGAAACACATCCTTAGTTTCCCAACTTTTGCAGCTAAGATCCCAGATATCACACCAAGCAGGTTCCGCCACTTCATAAGGATTTACCCACCAAACCCTAGGGCTCCACTACCCAGCACTTTCGACCCTTGGAGCCCCACTCCATTCTAATCCACAGGAAGGCAAAGTCGAGCTCTCGACTCTAACAGCAGCGCTTCTCGGGAGGCAACCCGTGGAATAAGACGTGTCGAGAGGTGTGATAATAAGTGAAGAAAATCTCTGAATATCCTTCACACCTATAGGTGCCCAAGTACTTTTCTCCAAATCACAACTCAATTTTTGCAAACACATCACTAGTCTCGGAATTTAGGAAATCACTTTAAAAACTAAATAACTCATGCGATTCGAGCATTGAGGTACCTGCATACTACTTTTATGCATTATGCTCAAACTAGTTTAAAATACATGTTTTATAATACTTTTTTGTAGTTGAAAATATCTTTTCAAAAAATTCTGAGATAGTGATTTCACCTTTTTCTTGCAAAAATATTGAGTTGGTAAAATGAGCGCATCGAGTGTGTTCACACCTACGAGATTAGTTCACAAAGAAAGTGGAAATGAAAAATGAAATGAAGAAAATAGTAGCAAGTAAATTGAAGTAGAGCCTATATTCAGAATGCAGAGAGAGATTTTGGCAACACCTTTTTTCAGCAAAAATCGGAATCTCGGCTTCAATATCAAAACTCGCTATCTGGGTGTCACACCCCCAAATTTGTACAGTGGAAGCGGTTCAGGTCGGGGCGTGACTAATCAAGTAATCACAACACAAAGGTAAAAGCGAACGACTCTATATGAGACGTTTATAAAATAGTACAAAAGTAGTTACATTGAAATACTTTAAAAGTTTACATTAGCCTCGAGTTCGTGAAATAATATCCTGAAGATTTTAGTACATAACGAAATATTTCAAAAATAATATATGAACATCTTCATATACGTATAATGCATGCGATTCGATGTAGCTAGCAATTCTGTGGGCAATCCTACTGTTGCTGAGTACCTGAGAATACAAAGCTAAAAGGGTCAACCAAAGGTTGGTGAATCTCACAGGTTTAACAGTAAAAACATAGTTATCAAACACAAGATTTATCCGTGATTTGCAATCAAGCAAATAAAGTAAACAAAATTAATGTTTCCGAAATTGCCATGAGCCCACGGTTCGAAGCCTAACCCGTTTTGTGCCTCCCGGAGGTGTCTAATCCGAAACACCTTTATGACAAATACTAGAGTGCCCGTTTTTAACTTGGTTATAGCTAGTAACCCGGACGGGGGTGTCATTCCCATAATAGATCTATTCTCTAGCACTCGGGCCTTCACAGTTAACGAACCATGTGTGTTGAGGACTTTTAATGGATTAAAAACAACTCATACAATCTTGTAAAAATAATCGAGTACTTGTGTTCATTAAAAACAGTTAAGCATTTGTATCTCACCCCAAAGTATATAAAACAGTAAAAGTAAAAGTGGGGCTGTAAGACTCACCTGGGGTTTATCAAGCAAATATAGCAATTAGCAAGTAGATAACAAATAGCGGGTGTCTGTGTCCCGTGAGGAAACCTTCTAGCGCCCTAAACGCGTAAAGTGGTGTAAGTAGATGTCTTAAAAGACCATATATAGTGATTGTATAAGTGGGGTTTAATGTCCACTTAAGCCAATCATGTAGGTGGAGGGTTAATGTCCACCTAAGTTAGTTCACACGATTAGAAATGTCCAATTGTTCAGTTATCGGTTGTGCTTAGAAAACATGTACGGGTCATTGGTGATATTTTTGTGAAAACACAGGTTTGATTAATTTTGTTATGCATATTTCGACTTTTCAGTTATAGGAAATTGATCAGTGTGGCAAGGGGCGAAGCCCATTAATGACGGGGGTCCGGGGGCAGCGCCCCTGGTAGCGGGGTCCAAGGGGTGGCAACCCCTGGCGGGGTCCAAGGGGCAGAGCCCCTGGCTGGGGTCGAGCTGGGTTATATTGGGCGTAGTAGACACCCCCAAACTCGCTATCTGGGTGTCACACCCCCAAATTTTTATTTATGCTTATATTGCTTTAACCAAAAACGCATAGATTTTGTGTTTTTAGCGACACTAAGGTATTATGCGACACTAAGGCTTGTGTCGCTAATGTGTCGATTCGGGTGTTATGGCGACACAAAGGGTTGTGTCGCTAATGTGACGATTCGGGTGCTATGGCGACACAAAGGCTTGTGTCGCTAATGTGACGATTCGGGTGCTATAGCGACACAAAGGCTTGTGTCACTAATGTGACGATTCGGGTGCTATAGCGACACAAAGGCTTGTGTCGCAGACTACTGGGCTTCTGCGACACAGAGGCCTATAACAGGTCAGTTTTTGTACATTTGATTTCGTGTTCCAAATGTTCAAATAAAAATTTAAGAAAAACATATGTTGTTCCTTAGTATGTTAGCTTTCTAAATTAATTTTTCCAGAATTTTTGGGTACTCCTAAGTATTTTTAAAATTTCCGTTTGTTCCCTAAGGTCAGAAAGTGACCAATCCGGACACATGCAACAAGATCGGATTTCTGGGCAAAATCTACACGTTTCCAGAAAAAGTTATCTAAACGACATTTTTACCTAACAAATTTTGTGAACTTTTGGCGGTAGTTTCCGGTCATTTGGAGGTGTATATCTCGAATTATGATTAAAATAAGAGAGGTGAAATTTCTGTCCTTTTTGACAGCCCGGACACATATTTTTGTAAAAATCATTTCGGGTATCAAACGAGCTCCAAAAATTATGAAACCACTTGGAAATGAAATCTAACTTCTTAAAATTAAATTTTGCCTTTTGAATCGCCCATTTTGGTCAAGTTTTGAGGGAGAAACAGCCTCCCAAAGTCGAGCTATTTTTTTTCTGCCCGAAAATGCATGTTTTGTTCTTGAACATTTTAAGCCACGAAAAACGTTTTTATGTTATATTTTGGACATTTCTTTGTTATATGAACCTTTTAACATGTTTTTAAGGATATTTGGATACAAAATAATTTTTCTTACAAATAGGTTGGTGATTTTTGAAGAGAAATTGTTGGAAGGCCTTGAATCTTGAGTCTTTAGCTTGATTTTCTTCTTGGAGATGTGATGAACACTATGGTGATGATGGTGGCCGACTTTTTGTGGTGGTGGTGGTGTTCTTGGGCAGGTTTTTTGGAGGGAGGAGGAGAGTAGAGAGAAGATGAGAGTGTTTGGAAGATTGTGTGTGTAAAAGTGTGAATGGAAATGAGAAAAAATAAAGGAAAGAAGGAATAAATAAGGTGGGCCTTGGGCTGGTTTTTGGGCCTCTTGGGCCGGCCTTGGGCTCAAGTTGGGGCGGTCCAATTCGAGTCTTGGGTTTGTATAATAGTTCCTCAAGCCCGTGTTACGTTATTTGATCGGTTAAACGTTATTCGCGCGCGTAAACATTAAATCTTTAACATTAAAATTTTGTGTTTTATTTTTGATACAAAATCACTATTTTTAACTTGACCAATATATTTAAAAATACTTTATTGATCCTTCTTAAAATATTTGTCGGTTTCGTTCGGGTGTCGGGCGCGATTCGCGCGTTTTCGTTGCGTTTGTTACGTTTTATTCATTACGTCTAGTTTTTCGCGTATTATTATTTAATAATAATAATATAGGATAAATAATTACTATTTAATTCATAAAATAGGTTTACATCATTTATGAAAATTTTCACCAACGCCGTATATTGTGTCGGACTCCGTCCGATCGTTTTGCGCAATTATAGATAAACACATAATCACGTAAGTGTATATTCAAATATACAGGTAATTACAGATATTTAGCCTAATACAAACTAAATACAAGTAATTAGGGTTTCTAGTTAGGTTTAACAATTAACCTAAAGTGTCGGGTGTCACACTGGGGAGTCTCCTTAACCTTTATCCGCTTTTTAAGATTCTTATTTGTTTTATTAGCATGTTAAATAAAAGTAATCTATACCCTATCCTAAATTTATCACTAAGTGTGGGATTCCAGCCCTAACACAACACTTGAGAAACATTTTCTTATATGTTCAAACTCTAAGTGTTGGATTTTACTTCTAGTAAAATCTCTACTGAAGAGAACATTAGGGACAATGTTCCTCTAAGTGTGGGATAGCAGGTATAGAATACCTTAGATAGATTTTTTATGTCCAAATCGCAAGCTCAGAAAATGTTTCTCAAATTTTTCAAAATTTTCAAGAAAAATCGAAAAGTATGAGTCTAATCATTTGATAAATCTAAGAGAAGCCATTTTCAAATATAAGTAAGTTATTTTGGAGCCTAGGAAAAATAAAGTAAAAACTTCTTAAGTAATAAATGATAAATCTAAGAGGAGCATCGCATGACTAGGTACATACAACCCAATTTTATTAGCAGTGAGGTATTTTGAGCCTAAATGAAAAGCATTCATTTTAAATGCTTCACTATTTTATTTGTTGTGTGTGCCGATGCATGTGTCTCTGAATTAGAACATGCTCCTAACATACGTTTCGAGACCACATTGGTGAGTACCGTACGCGGTACAGGTGGAATAGAGGACCTTGACATTCTCTAGGATTTAAACCCCCATTTAAGCCTACTCTTCAAGCGTAAAACCGACCGATACTTATTTCTAATATCGAAGATACGATTAGAAAAACCCTTTGAGCCTAAACCAAATTATCTTTCAAAACCCCCATCTATTAAACTACATCCACCAAATATCCATAAAAACTTATCTTTAAATTTCTAGGGTTATGAAAAACATCTTTTGGAAAAACCTCTTCATTTTTCTCACTCTTTCGAGATCCCAAAAAAAAATATCTCTCAAAAAGCCTTGGTGCGTAAAATTGGCACCCTAAAACAAAGGCGAGAGAGCAATGGTGCATAAAATTGGCACCCTTAAAAGACTCGAAATAGTAATCGATAAAAGAACATAGTTCTGGAAGGATTTTCGAAAAGAAAATATCCTTGGAAATTCTCTAGCAAAGAAATTCTTAAAAGAAAAGAAAAATAAAAATCTCATCCAATAAAGCTAAGTGCTTCAAAAAGTATCATCTCTCAAGAAATACCTGATACTCAGCCTCTGCTGTTGATGTAGACACAGTGGATTGCTTCTTGCATTGCCAGGAGACCAACCTTTCTCCTAAAAATTGACAACCCCCTGAAGTAGATTTCCTATCCAAATTAGCACATCCATAGTCACTATCTGTGTAGGCAAGCAGATCAAAAGAACTGTTCGTTGGGTACCAAAGGCCTAGTTTTGGTTGGCCTTTTAAATACCTAAAGATTCTTTTCACTACATGCAGATGTGACATCTTCAGATTGGATTGAAATCTTGCACACACACACACACAGTAAACATGATGTCTGGTCTGGATGATGTCAGATACATGAGGGAGCCAATCATTGATCTATAAAGATGAACATCAACATCCTCCCCCTCAAGATCTGCATGTAATGCTTTGTGTGTCTCCACTGGTGTGCTTGCCACCTTGGCATCCTTGTAGCCAAACCTCTCCAGAATGTCATTCACATACTTGCTTTGATGAATGAAAATCCCATTCTTCTGCTGTTTCACTTGTAATCCCAGAAAAAAGGTTAATTCACCCATTGAGCTCATCTTGAACTTGTCATGCATCAAAGTTTCAAATTTCTTGCAAAGACTGTCTCTTGTAGAACCAAAAATGATATCATCTACATAGATTTGCACTAGTAGGATATCATTCTTAATTCTTTTGGTGAACAAGGTCTTGTCTATTGCACCCCTTGTGAAGCCATTCTTCAGTGGATACTCTGATAAAGTGTCATACCAGGCTCTTGGTGCTTGATGTAAGCCATAAAGAGCTTTATCCAGTCTGAGCACTTTATCAGGGTACTTTGAATCTTCAAAGCCTGGAGGCTGGCATACATAAACTTCCTCTTGAATAGTGCCATACAGAAAGGCACTCTTCACATCCATTTGATAGACCTTGAATCCTTTGAAAGAGGCATATGCCAGGAACAGTCTGATAGCTTCAATCCTAGCCACAGGAGCAAACACCTCATCATAGTTAATCCTTTCTTCCTTTGAATACCCCTGGGCTACTAATCTAGCCTTCTTCCTGATCACTATTCCCCTTTCATCTTTCTTGTTCCTGAACACCCAATTTGTTCCAATTGCTCTTTTGCCTTTGGGTAGATCCATCAAGGTCCATACTTCATGTACTTTGAATTGAAGCAGCTCCTCTTGCATAGCTTCAATCCAACTTGGATCCTTTAGAGTCTCTGTTACCTTCTTTGGCTCCATCTGAGATATAAAACAGGCATATAAAGAAGTGTGGAGTCCTTCTTCTGATATTCTGAGTTGATGCCTTGTTTGTACAGGTGTGCCAATATCACCAATCACATTTTCTAGAGGATGGTCTCTATGATCATGATAGTGTGATGTTGGTGATACTGGCATCTCAGATTCCAAGTTTGTTATATTCACATCCAGATCTTGTTTTTGTGTATCTGATGTGATTCTTTCCCTAATCTGCCTTGAGGGAGTGAAAATGTCATCCATGATTCTCTGTTCTACAGCTGATAGATCAGTTGAATCTGCAGATGTCTTTTCCACATTTTCACTCTCACATTCTTCACCATCTTCTTCTAAAGCTAGCATATTAGGATCATCAGGCCAGTCTGTTGATGTTTCTGAACTCTGGGTGGACTGCTGTGATGTGGAGTCAAATACTGCTGGTGGATCTAGTGACCAAACAGGATATACTACATATTCCTGTGGTTTGCTTGGCTGTGCAGTTGGTATATCTGGTGATGAAGTACTTGTACCTGCATTTATACCTGCACTTGATTGCACATTTGTATATCTAAAAGCATGGGTTAGTGCATCAATATCAAACAAAGATACTGGTCCTTTTCCTACAGTATTTTCAGTATATTCATTAAAGGTGATATCCATTGACTCCTCTATGATTCTGGTCTTTTGGTTGAAAATTCTATAAGCCTTACTTTGAATAGAGTAACCAACAAAGAGACCTTCATCAGCCTTACTTTCAAACTTTTCTAAGTGACTTTTGGTATTTAAGATGGTACAAGGACACCCAAATGGTTTTAAGAAACTAACCAATGGTTTTCACTTAAAAAACAGTTCATATGGTGTCTTGTTGTGAGGCTTGACAACTAATACCTTGTTTTGGACATAACAAGCAGTGCTAACTGCTTCTGCCCAAAAAGACATAGGTAATTTAGACTCAGCTAACATTGTTCTTGCAGCCTCAATTAGTGTCCTATTTCTCCTCTCAGCTACCCCAATCTGTTGTGGAGTCCTAGGTGCACTAAATTCTCTCTTAATACCTTTGTTTTCAATAAATTTATACATCTCATGATTTTTAAATTCTGTGCCATTATCACTCCTAGTGATTTTTACTTTGAGATTCATTTGGTTTTAAATCTTAGTTATAAATGATCTAAGTGTTTTACCTGTTTCATCTTTTGTCCTAAGGAAGAATACCCAGCTAAATCTAGTAAAATCATCAATTACTACCAAACAGTATAATTTCTTCCCTATACTGCTTATGTGTGTTGGTCCAAATAAATCCATATGTAGTAAGTGTAATGGTGAAAAGTTTGTGTTCACAGTTTTGGACTTAAAAGATGACTTGTGTTGCTTGCCTTTTTGGCAGGCAACACAATGATCATCACATGAATATACCTTTTCAGGTAAACCTCTAACAATTTTGCTTTTGACAAGCTTATTAATGGTCTTGTAATTCATGTGACACATCCTTCTATGCCACAGTGCAGATTCATTTACAGTTGCTTTGCTTATAAGACAGTTTAGTTCAGGTTGAGGTTCCATATTTGCTAAGTCACACTTATATACATTATGCTTTCTAGGAATTCTCATTAAAATCATGTTTTCAGGTATTTTAAATTCCTTAGAAAGTATAAGGCATTCAGTGTCGGTAAAATGAACTGGGTTCTTTTTATCTGTGATTTGACTCACACTTAGCAAATTGTACCTCAGTTGTTCAACAAAATATACATCCTCAAAACTTATCTTATTGCCGGTACTGTTCCTTTGCCTGTGATTTTTCCTCCTTTGGGATTGCTTCCAAAAGCTACATATCCTCCATCAAATGATTTGAAGTCCTGCAGCATTTTCCTATCCCCTGTCATGTGCTTAGAACAGCCACTATCCATGTGCCATAAGTTTGCTGGCTTGCCCTGCACATCAAATTGAAACTATAAAATTAATTTCTTTTGGGAACCCAAACCAATTTGGCTTTGGGTTTCCCATGTGCTTTCACAAAGTCAACTTTTTGAAGATTATTGATTGTGATGCACAGTTGGTATTTGGACCTTTTGATTTATCAGATTTAATTGGTGTCCAAATCTAACTTATTTTAGGCTTAACAGTGGAAATTGATCTAGCAGTGTTAACTGTTTTATCAATCTAACAGTGTTAATATTATTAACACTGACAGTTTTAGGTTTTACCACTGTTTTCGCCTTGTTACTGTTGGCTAATTTTGTAGTTAATACTGATGCAGTAAAAATAGCTGTAGCAGTCTTTAACTTATTAGCCTTAACAATTTTCTTCTTGGCAGTAGTAATGTGATCAATTTTTGATTTCAAATTTTGCTTATTGATCATATCAGTTCCTGTCCATGGTTGTTTTCTAATCCTTTGAAGATTCTTAGGATTATAATAACAATCATGTTGAAGATGATTGTTTCTGTCACATGTAAAGCAAGATTTCTCCTTTACCACTGTAAAATTCTTTCCCAACTTTTGTGAAACCATTTGGTTCCAATTTCTCTGATTTCCTCTGGGTTTTAATTTTTGAGAAAGTAGTAATTGAGAGATTTTGGCTTTACATTTACAGTCAGCACAGTTAATGTTTACAGATTTTACATTATTAGGTTTGTTAACTGTTTTAACTGAATTACTAATGTACCCTAGACCAACTCTAGATTTATTAGCAGTGGTTTTCATGTTTTCCAAATTATTCTTTTTCTTTTCCTGAAACATTTTCTTACCCTCTTCTAGTTTATCACTGTTGAGTTCTAAAACTAGACCAGTATTTGATTTCTTGATATTCTCACATGATTTTTCAGAATTTGGGCTATCAGTTGTTTCAGAATTAGAATTGTTATTATTTTCAGATGAATAATCCAGTTCATCTTCCTCAGTCCATTCTCTAATTTCAACCTTATCAAAGTCAATTTTATTATCCAAGTTAATAACCGGATCAACCTTTGTAACATCAACTGTTATTCCTTCCTTTAACTTAGTTAAATTTAAATCAGTTTTAGGAGGAAAATAGTTGTTATTATAAGGTGGGGAAACAGAATTATATCCTAACCCAGTTTTTATCTTGTCATGAATTTGAGATTTGATAATTTGATTTACACTCTTAGAAGCATGTTCAAGATCACTTATCAACTCCCATGGGACGATCTCATGAAAATGATGCGGGACGAGTAGTGTCCCAGAGAAGTGTTACAACAGCTGGAGGTAGAGTTCTGGAACCTTACGGTCAAGGGTAATGACATTACTTGTTACACTACCCGTTTCCACCAACTTGCACTCCTCTGCCTGTCTATGGTAGATCCGGAGTATAAACGTATTGAAAGGTACATCTGGGGACTTCCATAGAAGATTCAGGGGATGGTAACCTTATCCAATCCGGGAACAATTCAGAGTGCAGTTCGTATGGCACACGAGTTAATGGCACAGGTGGTCCGACGCGGGACACCTGCAACGCAATCTGGAAATAATAAGAGAAAGTGGGAAGGAAACCCCAACAACAACCAAAACCAACAACAGCACAGAAGGCATGAGACTGTTAGGGCCTATACCTCAAGATCCGGAGAAAGGAAAGGGTATACCGGAAACAAACCTTTCTGCTCCAAATACAACCGCCACCATGAGGGTCCCTGTGGTACCCCTTGCAACAAATGCAAGCGCTATGGGCACCAAGCTAAGGATTGCAGGACTCCCAACCCAAACACCAACCCTAACACACCGAGAGCTTGTTTCGAGTGTGGCAATCTGGGACATTTCAGGAATGACTGTCCGAAGCTGAAAAACAACAACAACAACAACAACAACAACAACAACAACAACAACAACAGGAACAACAACAACGCTCGCGGTAGAGCTTTTGTGATGAACTCAGGGGAAGCCCGTCAGGACCCTAATGTGGTTACGGGTACGTTTCTCCTCAACAACTTAACTGCATCTGTCTTATTTGATACTGACGCCGATAAAAGTTTCATATCTGATGAGTTTAGTCCTTTACTCAATATCACGCCCACTGCCTTAGATGCTAAGTATATCGTAGAATAATCAACGGCAAATTGATCGAGGTCGACAGTGTAATCCAAAATTGCGCTTTAAATCTAGCAAACGAACTCTTTCCCATAGACTTAATTCCCATCGAAATCGGGAGCTTTGACATCATCGTAGGTATGGATTGGTTATTCAAAAATCGCGCCGAAATCGTTTCTACGAGAAACTCGTTCGTATCCCTCTCATCACCGGTGGAACCTTAATCATACAAAGGGAGACCGGGGGATCGAGGGTAAACATCATATCGTGTATGAAAGCTAGAAAATATCTGAGAAAAGGATATCAGGCAATCCTAGCACACGTAACTGAGAAAAAGTCGGAAGAGAAGCGACTTGAAGACGTGCCTATCGTGCGGGATTTTCCTGAATTCTTTCTAGAAGACTTGCCTGGCCTCCCACCGCCTCGACAAGTCGAATTTCAAATCGATCTAGTGCCCGACGCAGCACCCTTCTGAGTTGCAGGAGTTGTCTACCCAGTTACAGGAACTCCTCGACAAGGGATTCATTCGACCAAATTCCTCACCTTGGGGAGCTCCGGTCCTCTTCGTGAAAAAGAAAGATGGATCTTTTCAAATGTGTATCGATTACCATGAACTGAACAAACTAACCATAAAGAATCGGTACCCACTCCCTCGAATCGATGACCTATTTGACAAACTTTAGGGATCGAGTGTTTACTCAAAAATCGACCTACGGTCAGGCTATCACCAATTGCGAGTTCAAAACGACGATATCCCGAAAACCGCATTCCGAACTCGATATGGTCGCTACGAATTCCATGTCATGCCATTCGGCTTTGTAGGTTCCTTGATATTGGATCTAATCGAATCAACTCACACAATCGAGAGGCGGAATTCAAACGATTGTATATAGTACGTAAAAACACAAACGAATCAAACGCAAATCAACTTGTATATAGATATATTTGCAAATTAGCTTAATACACAGAAATGCTTTACAAAAGCTCTCTGAACTCCCTGATTCGTCAACCCCTACACTGAGGCCGAATGCATCTATTTATACCGAAAACAAAACTGACCCGCGACACAAGGGATGTGTCGCACAACCGACTCATGCGACACAAGCCTTGTGTCGCATAAGCGACACAGGCTCTGTGTCGCCTAAAACAAAACTTGTAATTTACTTATAATAGACAAGACGTCGTAATTACATAACAAACTATTACAAGCCGAGACCAACTGACAGACAAACAATATGCACCAACAGGCTTAACCAATGCACTGGCTGTATTCATGGACCTTATGAATCGGGTGTGCAAACCATATCTAAAGTTCGTTATCGTATTCATCGACGACATCTTGATTTACTCTCGCAACGAAGAAGAACAAGGCCAACACCTGAAAACCATAATAGAATTACTCAAGCGCGAGGAGTTATACGCCAAATTCTCTAAGTGCGAATTCTGGATTCGAACCGTACAATTCCTAGGGCACGTCATCGACAGTCAAGGGATACATGTCGATCCATCAAAAATCGAGGCTATCAAGTGCTGGCAAGCACCTACAACACCGTCTGAAGTACTCCAATTCTTAGGACTCGCTGGGTATTATCGGCGATTCATTGAGAATTTCTCAAAAATAGCCCAACCATTCACCACCCTGACTCAAAAGGAAAAGAAGTTTGATTGGACTGATAAACAAGAGTCCGCATTCCAACTGCTGAAACAGAAACTTTATAGTGCACCGATCTTGTCCTTACCTGAAGGCAACGATGACTTCGTGGTGTACTGTGACGCCTCACATCAAGGACTCAGTTGTGTGTTGATGCAAAGAGAAAAGGTCATAGCCTGCGCCTCTCGACAACTCAAGATTCACGAAAAGAACTATACGACTCACGACTTGGAGTTAGGAGCCGTAGTTTTCGCGATTAAAATTTGGAGACACTACTTATATGGTACCAAGTGTACTATCTTCACAGACCACAAAAGTCTTCAACACATCTTTGATCAAAAGGATCTAAACATGAGGCAACGCCGATGGGTCGAACTACTTACTAATTACGACTGCGAAATTCGTTACCACCCTGGCAAGGCTAACGTTGTTGCCGATGCCTTAAGTTGGAAAGAATAGGTGAAACCACTTCGAGTTTGAGCCCTAGGCATGACTATACATAATAACCTCACCGCTCTAATTCATGCCGCACAACTCGAGGCACTCAAGGAAGAGAATATGAAAAACGAAGCATTACGGGGCATGGGTAAACAATTCGAAACGAAACCCGATGGAGCCCGATATTTCTCTAACAGAATTTGGTTACCATGTTTCGGAAACCTAAGAGATTTGGTGATGGATGAAGCTCACAAATCTCGATACTCTATACATCCTGGAGCTGACAAGATGTATCATGGCATCAAAGAGTCGTATTGGTGGCCCAACATGAAAGCTGACATAGCTACTTATGTGAGTAAGTGCCTTACCTGCTCAAAGGTCAAGGCCGAATACTAGAAACCCTCCGGATTGCTACAACAACCAAAAATACCCCAATGGAAATGGGAGCTGATAACCATGGATTTCATTACCAAATTACCGAAAACACCGAGCGGTTGCGATACCATTTGGGTGATTGTCGATCATCTTACAAAATTTGCTCATTTCCTAGCAATCAAAGAAACCGACAAGATAGAGCGTTTGACTCGCATTTACATAAAATAGATTGTCGCTCGACACAGCGTACCCATCTCGATCATCTTGGATAGAGACAGCCGTTTCACCTCCCGCTTTTGGCAATCATTACAAAAAGCCTTGGGTACTCGTCTAGACATGAGTACGGCTTACCACCCACAAACGGATGGTCAAAGCGAAAGGACCATCCAAACCTTGGAAGACATGTTACGAGCTTGCGTAGTTGACTTCGGTACAAACAAGGAAAACCATCTACCCTTGTGCGAAATTTTGTACAATAACAGTTACCACACCAGCATTAAGGCTGCACCATTCGAGGCTCTTTATGGACGAAAGTGCCGATCACCCATTTGTTGGACCGAGGTGGGAGATAGCCAAATCACCAGTCCTGAAATCATTCATGAAATGACCGAGAAAATCGTAGGAATCCAAAACCGGCTGAAAGTCGCACGTGATCCTCAGAGAAGTTATGCTGGCGTGAGACGCAAACACCTCGAATTTCAAGTTGGGGACAAAGTACTGTTGAAAGTGTCACCTTGGAAAGGTGTCATTCGCTTTGGTAGACGTGGCAAACTTAACCCTAGGTACATCGGACCGTTTGAGATTCTGGAAAGAATTGGTCCGGTGGCATATCGACTGCAGCTACCTCAAGAACTCAATAGCTTGTACAACACTTTTCACATTTCTAAACTTAAGAAATGTCTGTCTGATGAGACACTTATCATACCACTCGACGAAATCCAAATCGATGACAAACTTCATTTCGTCGAGGAACCCGTAGAAGCATAGACTGAGAGGTCAAACGATTAAAATAGAGTCGCATTCCCATCATTAAGGTCCGGTGGAATTCTAGGCGAGGTCCTGAATTCACCTGGGAACGAGAAGACCAGATACGTAAGAATTACCCACACCTCTTCTCGGACCCTACACAGACCTCGACCACAAGCTAATTTCGGGACGAAATTCCTCTAACAAGGGGAGAATGTGACACCCGGCAAATTAGGCCGACATTTGTACCTTAGCTAAGTCATTATTACTTGTATTTAGTTTGTAGTAGGACTAAGTACAGTAACATTTTGTATAATTTTATATACACACGTACGTAATTAATTTTAATTACGCGATTTCAATTGAATGGAATCCGACACGATAAATACGGACGTTGGTGAAAAAAAAAACATTCTCTTAAATAACGTAATTATATTAAATTATCGTTATTTAACTTATATTACTAAAATAATATATTAAACGTTGTACGTTTTGTATAAAACGTATCGTACGCAAGACGAACGCGCGAATCAAAATCGACGCTCGAACGAAACCCGACAAATATTTTAAAGAGGTTCAATGAAGTATTTTAAAAATATTTGGTCAATTTAAAATAACGATTACGTATCGAAAACAATACGCGAAAACTAAACGTTAACGATTAAATTCTAACACGCGCAATTAACGTTTAACCGACCGAGGAACATAATGCGAAATTGAAAAGCGAGTTGCGAGCCAAGACCCACGTTGGGTCAGGCCCAATCTCGGCCAAGCCCAGGCCCAAGAACCGGCCCAATGGCACCCTCCTTTTAAGGCCCACAACCCCTTATACAATCCAACACACAAACACTTCCACACTTCACACTCAATCTCTCTATCTCTCTTCATCTCTCTCTCTCTCTCTCTCAGTTTCCTGCCCAAACAACATCACCACCACATCCCTCAGTCTCTTCCAAGAACTCTAGTCACCACTAACATCATCTACATCGTTACGAAGAAGAAGAACAAGCGAAGGAACAAGAACCGATTCACAACAGCCCCTCCTCCTCGTTTCGACCCTAGATCGCGTTTTCGTTGTAAGAATCTCTTCTAACCTCATTAGTTTTCCTTGGATAATGTTCATATACATGTTAGATGTTCGTTTTCACTAATTATGTCCAAGATCTAAACCGAAAACCAAAGTGTAATGCAAAAAAACATCAGACAAAACTATTAACCACTGGACAAAAACTAAACCCGACTTGGATCTACAATATCTAACTCATTTATCAACCAAATCGAGTGATTCTTGAGCCTAAAATCAAGTTCAAGATGTCTACTTTCGAACCCACTAGGCCTCATCATTTTCTGAGGTCAAATACTATTTTAAAAGTAATTTGTAAAAGTACATGTACAGACTGCAAATCTGTCCAGAAATTTTAGTCAACTTTGGGATAACATATCTCGATGTACACGCATTATTAGGACTTGAAACCAGTGGGAAAAGTTGGGTAATTGTGTTAGCTTAAAAAGTTGTACACGCACGTTTGCTGAAAATTCGTAGAACTTGAGATATAGATTAAACAATGAGCGTATGTCAGGAAATCGAGCTGTTGGACACATGTTTGGTTTTCAAATGGTTACATGATTTGCACTTGACCAAAAATTATGTAAAAATATGTTTTGTAAAGGTAAGACATAGGGGAACACCATGAAATTTTCTTGGATTTTAGCTCAGACTTTTACCTAATCAAAACGAGCCCCTAACATGACCGAAAATCTGAAAATCTAAGCACGGGGACTGATTTTGCAACGAGTTTGAAACGACACTTCCCGAACACGAAATCACATCAGACCCTTAGTGTCGCACCAGGCCCAAATCGGGTGCGACACTAACTCCTGTGTCGCAATGCTATTCGAATGTCGCAGACTGCAACACTAACCTTAATGTCGCACACTTATTGATTTTCTCGACTGCCACACAAACTCGAGTGTCACAATAAATTAAATTCTTGCCACCTGCGACACTAAGTCTAGTGTGGCAACATTCAAACCAGTAGTACTTTCACAACAATCTGCGACACTAATCCTAGTGTCGCAACAATTTCAAGTGTCGTAGTAACCTGCGACACTAACTCTCTGTGTCGCATGAAACAGTTTGCTCAAATCTATGTTTTCACAAAGTATTAAACACGCATAACCACAAATAACAACGAATATTTATATACGACGTTACACGTACACGCAATACATACACTCTTACAAGTATATAACGAAACAAAAATAATAATAATGTCTTCAAGAATTATTATTACAAAACATCACCAACGGGCCGTACATGTTTTCTAAATACTAACGATAAACAAACATTTGGACATAACTAGTTGAGTGGACAACTAGCATGAATGATCTTTTGAGACATTCACTTACACTTAACCTTGTGCGTTTAGGGTACTAGAAGGTTACATTTCAGATACACGTTTATTGATATAAACGCTTGCTTTTAAGACTAAGGTGAGTCTCATAGCCCCACTTTTACTGTTTTTAACTATTGCGGTGAGAATACATACACTGTTTTCATGAACACGAGTACAGAAACACACATATATGGATTGCACGAGTGGTTTTACTTTCTAATCCACACAAAAGTCCTCTACACATCATAGTTTCGTTAGTATGGATCTTAGCGCGAGTATTAATGAATAGATCTATTTGGGATTGACCATCCCTGGCCGGGTTAATAGCGCTAACTTGTCAAACGGGCGCATTATTATTTGTTCATACGGGTGTTCTAAATTAGGCACCTGCAGGAGGCAAACTCATAACGGTTAAGCTTCGGACTATGAGCTCATGGCAGTAGTATACATATTTTTGCATTTATGCAACGTTTATAAATCTCGCTTTCACACTTATACTTTGTTAACTAAATCTATGAACTCACCAACATTATTGTTGACCATTTTAGTATGTATTCTCAGGTTCACTCCAACAGTAGTATTCCTTCAGGGGGACCGGATACTCGAGTCGCATGATTTACAAACATCAGAGATTTCCTAGTGTTACTATTTTGTAACATTAGTTATGTATTAGAATCTCTAGGATTATTCGCGAACTCACGGATCTTGTAAACATTTGATTATCAATGTACTAGTTTTGTGCTGTTTTCAACGATGCATATAGTGGTCGTTCAATGTAATCTTATGTAATGATTTCTGATTAGTTGCGCCCCGCGACTTCCGTTGCATACGAAATTTGGGGGTGCGACAAAAACCAAGAACTTAAAATTAAAACAAGAAAATGCTCAAGTGGTAAATTGGTTTCAAGTTACAAGACATTGGGTATGGACTTGTTGGAGAGTGGAAAGCATGGAAGAAAGGTAAAATTAAACTGTTTCAATTTTATTTTATTTTTGAGTAAAGGAGATTGACCCCAGCAAATTTAATATATCAAGACATAAGCGTTACAAGTACAATGGATTGTGGCAAAACCACATAAGCCTTAATCTAACGCTAAGCATGAAAGATTAAGGACATATACACGACATGCCGTGTATATGACAACCAAGCCAAACAACCATAAACCTCTAAGATCAACAAACTAATCCGAAAACACCAAGCAACAATCATTGCAAACGCATGGTTAAGACAAAATATGCCCTTAATAATGAGCGACTTCGGCAGCTTCGATTTCACCATCATACGAACAACCCAATCAGTTGACTTGAATATGAAAGAAGATAGCCTTGATGTAACGTAAAAAGTCATCTTTTTACGTACATTATTACTCGCTATTTGAGCTATTATTTAGTGAAAACATCTTAAAACAATACTTATTTACAGAAATTCACTAAAGTGGTTCAAATAAAGACGTTGCAACAAAAATCAGTTAAAACGATCAAATAACAGGCAAAACAAAGCAAATAATCTGCACCTGATTCCTCCATCAATAATTATCCTATGATATACATATCCTAACTTATTTTATATAATTTATAGGTAGTTATGAGATCAGACAATCAAGAACCATGCGAAACGGATAGAAGACGGAGAAGATCCAGCACCCGAAAATCAACCGAACGCATTCCGAGCATCTACAAGCTACACACGTCCAAAATTCAAGATTTTGGTGTCATTAGAAGCGTAACGGAATTTCGAGAACATAGGCGAAAGAATCAAGCAAAACGGACAAGAAACAAAGAAGATACGCGCGAAACAAGCAACGAATGAAGCACCGAACAACGGGTAAAGGCCAAACAGCCTAAGAGATACCGTATACGGCCTCCCCTATACCGTATACGGCCCCTAGCATACCGTATACGGACTTTAGGGTGCCGTATACGGCCCCCTTGGCCCTCCGGTGATGCTGTTTTTTGGTTATTTCGCGATTTCGTGCTATTTCGGGCTTGTATCTTGTGCATAAAGACTTGTACGGGGTTCTAGGGACTTTTGCCTATAAATAGGGAGCCTAACCTCCCCATTTCTCATCATCAAATCATCCAACAATCAACCAATCCATCACATACCACAATTCACACACACTTGTTTCTCTCTCTGGTTTCTCTCTCTAGAAAACTAGAGAGATTTAGTTTAGCCGGTTAGGGTCTAGAGAAAAGTTTTAACTTGGTAATCTCGTTGTAACGGCTTGTCAAGTTCAGACTATTGTAATCCTCAGTATTACGCTGCTTAATTCCCGGTGATATCTATTTTTCTCTCTACTGTTATAAGGTCTGCTTTGCATGCTATTTCAGTATGTGTTTTGATTATTGCCATGGCAATTACTTAGCCTAGTAATGTGATTGTTGAAATGTAGATATTAGGAGTAAGGATGATGTTAAATTAATATCTTAATCATGTACGATTGGAAATTGCTATTCTATGTATCCGGTTAAATTTATCCTGAACTTAAACCTAATTTCCCATTCACCCTTTTCAGTTTTTCACGTGACTATTGCCTTAGTTAGAATCTGATCAATCCTAGCTACGAATATATAAGTTATCTCTGTTACAGTATGAAACTATGAGATCTCCGTAAAATGGCCCTTTACTTAGTATAGCGTTGGAAATACCTCTGGTAAAGTACGAATACGTGGAAGCTAAGGAAATGTCGTAGGTCCATCTCATCGTGAATTACCTAGAAGTCACCCTTCGAGAACATGGCCAAGGGAACATAAAGCTCTGGAAATGCTTATCGCATTGTACACCGTGAGTAGACCTAGTGATGAACGACTGATGGAAAAGGAGGGTTTAATTCATGACGGAAGTATTTGTGCTTACAATAATTGAATACGGAGTTCTGAAATGAAAGCAAAGACTCGGCTGTAGTCTAAGATGCTTAAACAGCTTAACTTCACATAACCGATAGTTTAACATACATAGAATACAATTAGTGTTAGCCTTGATAAAATTAATTAGACATAGGTGTTAAGAAAGGTCAGAAGATAAATTACAGTATGTTGTCTCATTCCTGCACCCCGGATATAATCATCCTCAAAGGGTCACTTGGTTTCTTAAAGACGGTGAGGGGGGTTACAAAACAGCCTGGTCTGATCAGAATCACGATAACCTAGGATTCAGTGACATATGCTTTTAGAACTAGACTATAAACGTAGGGTCTTAGTGTTTACACCAAATGCCAGTTGGTTTCTCATCAAAGAAAATCTCCAATCAACTTTATAATGAACATCATTCCGAAACCCTAATTATCGAATTTTCAGCAATCACTCTCTACCTGTCTGCTAAAACTCTATCTTTACTTTCCGTCATTTATTTTATGCAATTAGATAAATTAGAAAAACAAACCAAAAACAAACCTACCTATCTTTCAAACCCATCCTATCAAGCGAACTTGTCTTAGGTAGTCCAATTCAATTCAATTCGTTCCGATTTTAAGAACGACACTCGAGTTATACTTACTGCTTACTCAAAAGGTAGGTAGTACTTGTAGTTTGAGCCCCAGCTCATATAAATATTAAAACTTTCACACACGACGCGGTCGTCCGGCTATCGCGACTCCCCCACGACAAGGAGTCGATAAAACGACCGTTAAGGCGGCCCGACGTCAATCCTTCTTAAAAAGACAGGAATTACGCTCCTGCCAAATGAAATAAGTCGTGGCACCAAGGACTAGCTTAAACTCTACACTTGTCACTGTTCTTGTAGCAAAAATCGGATTAAGCCAAGTCACCATGTCATCCAACTTATTAGAAGAAAGATGACATCCAGAAAACTGCCAACATCCAAACCTGTGAAGAAAAAGAACATTAAAAAAAGAGGTGAGTATGTGAATCTAGTTGAATGCCACAAAGAGGAAACCGAAGCAACTTTAAGCCACTAGCTGGACTGACATCCCATTGCTTCAACCGGTCTTGGGTCTTCAACTTTCCTCCTAAAATCAGCCATAACGTAATAGAGTGTCGATGAATACAAAGAGAAAACCAAACAACATGAAACCATTTGACCAAATCAGCCTTAGGACGATGAGTGTCCTAAACACGGCTGACTTCAAAATCCTCCAAATTACTTGAATGATCCCTCCAAAATAGATTATCACTTTGACTAGATAAACCGGAGCAACAAGTTGTTGGAGAATCGGGTATCGCTGGAACCAAGGGGTCGGCCATATCCAAGCTCCATCAGAAATCACATCTGCAATAGTATCCGTGAGGTGAAAATCTCTAGAGATAGCTCGATTAGAAATAAAGCTTGATAAAGGACAAATAGGATCCCATTTATCAAACCGCACCGAAACCGATCTACCATTACCAACCCGGAATAAAAAATGATCGCGAAGAACATCACGAAAACGGAGCAACTTCCTCCACCCCTAGCTCATATCCCCACTTGGTCTTCCCATGCTTCATCTCCCCTTGGCACCACAAGAAACCTCTAATTAATTTTTTAACATCATTAACGATCTTTGTGGAAAAAATATAGACAACAGCCCAATACCCCTGAAGAGAGGTGAGAACCGAATTAACAAGTTACAACTAACCTACAAATGAGAGAGACTTGTTTTTCCAGTCCCCAATTATGTTACGCACCTTCTGTCCAGAAAGTACTACGATTTTCACCTAAGTGTTTCTCACTCAAAACTTAATGAAAATGAACGATTCAAAAGGGAAAACTTAAGTTTAAGAAGTTAGCTAACTTTTTCAAGTGGTCTTGTAATTTTTAGAGTCCATTTGACACTTGAAACTGAATTTATGAATACATGTGTATAATCTGCCCAGAAAAGTCAGAAATTGTCTCTTGGGGTCTTGGTCATAACTGGAGCTATACATCATTAAATGACTTGAAACCACTGCCAAAATCTCACAAAATGTGTTAGGTACAAAAGTCTTTTGAATGACTTCTTGCATGTGTCCAGATTGGGCTATTCCTTATCTCCGTACTACTACCACTGATAACGCAACTACCAGAGCCCGCCATCGAACAGACTCTCGCCGATGGAACTGGCTACTCACTACTTTAGATACTTGGAGATCTGAGGAAGGAATGCAAGTTACTACCGCACTGTTCCGGTGCTAGCAGAAGCCATGAATATTACCCAAGATCCCACACACCACACTGTTCCGGTGCTAGCAGATAGACAACACTGCTATGAGAAGAGACTTGATGGTATGGAACTAGAACAGCAGGAGACACGTTCATGCTGGATGCACCTGGCACAAGGCCGAATTGGACAAATTAACCAAGATCAGGAAGATCTTGCAGAAGCCATGAATATTACCCATGACCAAGTGGTCGAAACTAGGGACGAGGTCACCGCTTTACGATTAAGGCTAGAACAATGTGAACTACGCTCGTAGGAAGCTGAACAATACTCTCGTATACTAGAACAACGGTTAACCTTGGCTGAAGAAAATGCCAGGCAGGCTAGCAGACTTGTAGAAACTGTGGATCATCTTCTCACCCTGCTACCACAAGTAGATCTACACCAAGATTAGTGTAGTATCCGTCATGTAATCTATTTGCTAAACTTTTGTAATTCGTCCGGATGTAACAATTTCCGTCATCTTTTGCAAACATCAAATTCTGTAATCTTTTGAACTCGTATCTTAAATGATTACTAATCTTATTATCTTACATCGTTGATTGTCACTTTGTGCTGTTGTATATTACCTTTTATATATACATATGTGATAACCATAATCCTGTAATTAGGTACAAAATGTGTAGATTTGTCTCTGTAATTATAACTTCTTGCATGTGTCCAGATTGGTCAACTGTTGGACCTCAGAGGACAAATGGAATTATTAAAAATACTTAGACTTACTCAAAAATTCTAGAAAAATTACTGTAAGTAGTCAAGACATAGGGGAACAACAGGTATTTTTCTTGGATTTTATTTCGGAGTTATGAATTATAAAGTCGTGCCTACAAAAACGTGTATGTTCTGGAAAATTTTGGACATAGGAACTATTTTGGTTAAAATTTAAAAACGAGCACCTTCGTGTTTATTAAAAATTATAAAACTTACATTTTATAAGTTCTAAGACATGTTTAAGGGTTGGTAAAAAGTTTCGGGTCAAACCGAGTAGGTTTGACCAAGTCAACAAAAACGGGGATCAGTACTAAAAACATGATTTACACTAAGTATAGCATTCGCGTAACAACAACTAAACTATATACAACACTACTCGTACACGCAATACACATAGTTTTATAAGCATACAACGAAACAAAATAATAATGTCTTTGACAATTATTGTTACAAACTTTCACCAACGGGTCGTACACGTTTTCGAAAACAAAACACATTTGGACATACTAGTTGAGTGAACAACTAGCGTAAGTGGACATTAACCCTCCACTTACACAACCAGCTTAAGTGGACACTAACTCTCCACTTACATACAACCTTATACGTTTAGGGCGTTAGAAGGTTGCACTTGGAACACACTTTACTTGCTACTCGCTATATTTGCTTGCTAAACTCAGGTGAGTCTCATAGCCCCACTTTTACTGCTTTTTACTATTGGGGTGAGAATACATACACTCTTTTTATGAACACACGTACTGAAAACACTTATACGGATTGCATGAGTAACACACTAATCCATTAAAATCCTCTCATATCATGCTTCGTTAATCATGGAGTGAGCGCGAAAAATGTGAAATAGATCTATTTGGTTTTGACAACCCACATCCGGGCTAGTCGCGCTAGCCAAACATTAAACGGGAGCATAATAATTCGTTCATAACAAGTGTTCTAGATTAGGCACTTGCAGGGGTAACAACAAACAGGGCAAGTTTCGAACGCATGAGCTCATGGCAATAGTATACACTATTATTTTTGCATTTGTGCAATTACATTTACTTATCATTGGCAAACGATACAAACAAATCTTGTGTTTCATACCAATGCTTTTACAACTGCTTACAAACCTATGAACTCACAAACTTTATGTTGACCCTTTTAGTATGTATTTCTCAGGTAACAAGCAGTAGTAGGATGCTTTTAGAAGCATTAGCTCGAGTCGCATATTTTCATAAACAAATCAGAGATTAGATTGCATTACTATATTTTGTATTATCAGTTATATAGTAGAAATCTCTAGACATTTGATGCGAACTCCAAGTATTTTGTAAACTTCTTATTGAAAATGTAATTATTTTAAAACGTCTTATTTAGAGGTCGTTTGTTATAACTTTGTGTGATGATTTCTGATTAGTCGCGCCCCGACCCCTTACTTCCGCTGCATCGTGATTTGGGGGTGCGACAGATTGGTATCAGAGCCTAAGGTTATAGCGAATTAGGTTGCATTAGTGGGCCTAGACTATAACCGTTAAGTTAGTATTCCTTATTAGGTATAACTGGTTCAGGAATTTCACCATTCGACTTTAATTTAACATAGCCTGATCAACTATGTACAATTAAAGAAGAATCGATGCAAGGTCTGAAATGGTTATGGCAAACGGGAATACGTTAGTAGACTTTGATGACGATAGAAACAGGACCAAAATTATACGTGCTATACTTATTAGACTATTATATGCTATACGTATATATATAGACCTCACGTACCAAAACTCTTGCCACAGCAATGGCAGACCTTCCTATTGTAGCTTCAACCGACTTAGAAAGCGAAACTCATGCCTCGCCCATTCACACCTTTTCGGATTCACGCATTATACGCACCGCTAGGAGAACTGTTGACTCTCCTCGGGCTATTCCTTATCCCCGTACCACTGATAACGCAACTACCAGAGCCCGCCATCGAACAGACTCTCGCCGATGGAACTGGCTACTCACTACTTTAGATACTTGGAGATCTGAGGAAGGAATGCAAGTTACTACCGCACTGTTCCGGTGCTAGCAGAAGCCATGAATATTACCCAAGAGCCCACACACCACACTGTTCCAGTGCTAGCAGCTAGACTACACTGCCATGAGAAGAGACTTGATGGTATGGAACTAGAACAACAGGAGACACGTTCATGCTGGATGCACCTGGCACAAGGCCGAATTGGACAAATTAACCAAGATCAGGAAGATCTTGCAGAAGCCATGAATATTACCCATGACCAAGTGGTCGAAACTAGGGACGAGGTCACCGCTTTACGATTAAGGCTAGAACAATGTGAACTACGCTCGTAGGAAGTTGAACAATACTCTCGTATACTAGAACAACGGTTAACCTTGGCTGAAGAAAATGCCAGGCAGGCTAGCAGACTTGTAGAAACTGTGGATCATCTTCTCACCCTGCTACCACAAGTAGATCTACACCAAGATTAGTGTAGTATCCGTCATGTAATCTATTTGCTAAACTTTTGTAATTCGTCCGGATGTAACAATTTCCGTCATCTTTTGCAAACATCAAATTCTGTAATCTTTTGAACTCGTATCTTAAATGATTACTAATCTTATTATCTTACATCGTTGATTGTCACTTTGTGCTTTTGTATATTACCTTTTATATATACATATGTGATAACCATAATCCTCGTACAACTGTCTCACGTTCCTCTTAATTCCTTTCATTTAAGAATCATGCTGCCATGACGACAGACTTTCACCGCAGAAGATATAATTCAACTTGTTGCTCAAGGAGTAGCCGACGCCCTGGCTGCTCAAGAAGCAACCAGAAACAACGGTACCGGGGGTACAGCCAACACCCCACCAGTAACCAAACCTTGTACTTACAAGGATTTCATGAACTGCAAACCTCTCAGTTTCAAGGGCACCGAGGGAGCCATCGGTCTAATGCGATGGATCGAGAAGACGAAATCTGTATTTCGTATTTGCAACTGCATTGAGGAGTGCAAGGTTAAATTTTCCACCTGCACCCTTTCTGAAGGTGCACTTACCTGGTGGAACTCTTATGCCCAAACCGTGGATATTGATGCCGCCTATCAACTCCCTTGGGAAGAGTACTGTCCTAGAGAACAACTACAACAGCCCGAGGAGGAATTCTGGAACCTCACCGTTCAGGGAAATGACATCACCGGTTACACCACCAGGTTTCACCAATTGGCACTCTTATGTCCATCTATGGTGGACCCCGAATACAAATGAATAGAGAGGTACATCAGGGGACTCCCAGAAAAGATCCAGGGTACGGTGACTTCCTCCAAACCTGGAACCATTCAAAGTGACGTCCGTATGACACACGAACTCATGGCACAGGTTGTCTGCCGAGGGACACCTGCACAGAAGATCACGGGGGATAATAACAGAAAGTGGCATGAAAACAACCAAAATCAACAGCAGCAGAACAAAAAGCCTGAGACCGTTAAGGCTTATACATCAGGATCCGGGGAGAAGAAACGGTATGTCGGAAGCAAACCTTACTGCTCAAAATGCAACCGTCACCATGATGGTCCGTATGGTAACCCGTGTGGTAAGTGCAAGCGTTACGGACATCAAACTAAGGATTGTAAGACCCCAAATGCAAACGCAAACCCTAACGCACCAAAAGCCTGTTTCAAGTGTGGTAATACCGGGCATTTCCGAAACGACTGTCCGAAATTGAAAAACAACAACAGGAACAATAACAACAATGCTCGCGGCAGAGCTTTTGTACTCAACGCTGGAGAAGCCCGTCAGGACCCTAACGTTGTTACGGGTACGTTTCTCCTCAACAACTTAACTGCATCTGTCTTATTTTTTACTGGTGCTGATAAGAGTTTCATATCCGATGAGTTTAGTCCACTACTCAATATCACTCCCACTGCCTTAGATGCTAAGTACACCGTAGAATTAGCAAATGGCAAACTGATTGAGGCCGATAGTGTGATACCTAATTGCACTTTAAACCTCGCAAACGAACTTTTCCCCATAGACCTCATACCCGTCGAAATCGGGAGCTTTGATATCATTATAGGCATGGACTGGTTGTCTAAACATTGTGCCGAAATTGTTTGTTTCGATAAAATCATTTGCATACCTCTCGTTAACGGTGGAACTTTGATCATACAAGGGGAGACCAGTAAACCAAGCTTGAACATCATTTCGTGTATGAAAACTAGAAAGTACCTGAGAAAAGGGTACCAGGCAATCCTCGCACACATAATCGAGAAGAAGTCGGAGGAGAAGGACTTGAAGACGTACCTATTGTGCGGGATTTTCCGGAAGTCTTTCCCGAAGACTTGTCTGGCCTTCCTCCACCTAGAAAAGTCGAATTGCAAAATCGATCTTGTGCCCGGAGCTGCACCCGTGGCACGAGCCCCATACAGATTAGCCCCTTCCGAGTTGCAGGAGTTGTCCACTCAATTACAGGAACTCTTGGACAAGGGATTCATCCGACCAAGTTCCTCACCCTATGGAGCTCCGATCCTATTTGTGAAAAAGAAGGACGGATCTTTCCGAATGTGTAGCGATTACCGAGAACTGAACAAACTAACCGTTAAGAATCGATATCCACATCCAAGAATCGATGACCTGTTTGACCAACTTCAAGGGTCGAGCTTTTACTCAAAGATCGATCTACGGTCCGGTTATCACCAACTACGAGTTCTAGATGCCGACATTCCTAAAACAACCTTTAGAACTCGCTACGGGCATTACAAATTCCAAGTAATGCCATTCGGCTTAACCAACGCACCGACAGTATTAGTGGACCTTATGAATCGAGTGTGCAAACCATATCTAGACAAGTTCGTCATCGTGTTCATCGACGATATCTTAATCTACTCTCACGACGAAACCGAACATGGCCAACACCTAAAAACTATCTTGGAATTACTTAAACACGAGGAGTTATACGCAAAGTTCTCTAAGTGTGAGTTCTGGATGCGAACAGTACAGTTCCTAGGGCATGTCATCGACAGTCAAGGGATACATGTCGATCCAGCAAAGATTGAGGCTATCAAGTGCTGGAAAGCACCAACCACTCCAACCGAGATACGATAATTCTTAGGTCTCGCAGGATACTATCGGCGATTCATTGAGAACTTCTCTAAAATAGCCCAACCCTTAACCTCACTGACTCAGAAAGAGAAGAAATTCGATTGGACTGACAAACAAGAATCAGCTTTCCAACTGTTGAAACAAAAACTTTGCAATGCACCGATCTTGTCCGTACCCGAAGGCAACGATGATTTTGTAGTTTACTGCGACGCCTCACACCAAGGACTTGGTTGCGTGTTGATGCAACGGGAAAAAGTCATTGCCTACGCCTCTTGACAACTAAAAATCCACGAAAAGAACTATATGTTGGGTCACAAGGTTCCCAAAACTTAGATACATATTAAATAACAGTTATCTTAACGTGTTAGTTTATATCCAAGTTTTATATCAAACAAGTTTAAATTAATCTAGGCGGAAAACAAGATTAATTTTGATACAGAGTTTATTATGAATCAAAGTATTATTCACAATAAAGTGTTTGTCTCACACAGATGACAAAGTATTCAAACCCACACAGATGGTTTGAATACGATCCAAGTATTAGTATATTAAGATACAATTATCACTACAAACTTTAACAGTTAGTGTGGTAATGCTTTGAGCCTAAGCTTAAAGGTCTTGTATACTATTTTGCTTTGAGTGCTTGGTTTTCTTGGATACTTGGATACATAGCAGTGCTTTTTGAACTGCTATTTATAGAGTTGGGTGTAACTCTATATTATCCAGCTTACATAATTGTCCAAGGGATAACAGATGCATCTTGGGCAATTTTGCACGCCACCCTTTTTGCTTTTCTTCGAAACAGAAAAAGCAAAAGGTAAAAGGTTTCTTTGCTGAGAAGAAAACCTTTGTTCGATGTTTAACCTTTCTCAAACATCTTATCAGTTGTATCTAGCCTAAGGAAAGAAGAATATCTTCTGTACATTTGTACTTTCATTCTTCAATCTGTGCTCTTCAGTCTGTGTTCTGATGTCTGTGATCTTCAGTCTCTGAACTTCAGTCTGTGAAGTCTTCTGTATTCAATCTTCATTCTTCAGATGATGAATTCATAAGTCTTCAGGAGAACATGGCTTTCAGTCTGTGAGATTCTTCAGTCTGTGCAGCACAGACTCAGAAACCATTCTTCAGTCTGTGTAGCACAGACTCAGAAACACAGACTCAGGAATTTCACTAAGTTTCCTGAATACAACTAAGTTAGATTTTGACTCCTCAGATTTATAATGTAGGTTTGATCATTGTTTTTCCCAACAATGTCCCCCTATCTGATGATGTCAAAATCTATTTACAAAAGATAATAGAGAAATAATAAATACTAAAGTAAAGCATAACTTATGAATTTAGACTTATATACATAAAGTCAAAGTCATAGTCAGTTTACAAGAATATTACAATTATTACATGAAATTGTAAATCAAAAATTTAACAATCTTCACTTCTTTCTCTGAGCCTTGATCTCTTTCATCTTTTCCACTTTCCTCTTTAACAGTTCTTCCATTTCCTTATCAGATTTGTCTTCAAATTCTTGATACTCTAGGATGATCTTCTTGCAGATATCTTCAAGTCCAATCATCATCCTGATTTGGGAAAGGTTGTTGAATAACCAGCTAATTAGTCTTCTTCTGAATGGTCTGGCTTGAGAATGTTTGCATTCCTTCAGCAGGGCAATGCAGTGCAGCAGAGACTCTCCATATAACCTATTCTGATCCTGGAAGCACTCTATCCCATTGATATCTCTATAGCACAGACCTTCAATGCTGTCAGTCTGTACATATGATCTATCAATGAAAATGATACCTTTGGGTAGAGGATGCTCCCTTCTCTGCTCATTCTCTGTGGATAACCCAGCTGACTTCTTCTTGATTACAAAGTTGTTTGCTATGCAAAACAACTTGTATTCTTCTTCTGAGATGAGCCCCAGACTGAGAACTAGCTCAATCAGGTAAGATAGCTCATCCAGAACTTCTTTCTTCAATTCCTTGTCAGCTGCACTCTTCAAAAGATTGGCAATGGATTGCCATTCCTTAAGCCCTAGAGTGTACAGTTCATCCACCCATACCATCTTCTTGCTCTTGGTCAAAGTCAGCTCCAGCTTCAATTTCTGTCCAATCTTGTTCAAATGACATTCTTTAATCTTCTGCTTGAGCTTTGACTTTTGGAAAGTGGCTTGTAGCTTTGGTTTCAGGC
Organism: Gnaphalium uliginosum; assembly: GCA_963930675.1. NCBI lineage: Eukaryota > Viridiplantae > Streptophyta > Magnoliopsida > Asterales > Asteraceae > Gnaphalium > Gnaphalium uliginosum. The sequence goes on from OZ005681.1 coordinate 33,816,480, forward strand.
TCTCTATCTTCTGTAACCTTGTTGACAACTCTTCATCTTCCTTGATTTGTTGCTCAACTTGACTCCTTCTGGTTTGAGTCTGTGAACAACTTTCATCTTCTAATACTTTGGAGAGCATATCAACAAATCTTGCTTCCTTCAGCTTCTGCTCTTCTTCAGTTAGTACATTTAAGTACTCAGTTAAAGACATACCTTGAGCAGTAGCTTCTTGTTGCAAGAGTTCATCCTGTAGATTTGTCAGTTCAGGATTTCTTGTGCCAGCAGCATGATCATCCACCATCTTCTTGATCTTGCTTAACCTTTCCTGCTTGGATAAGGCAATCTCCTTGCCCTTACCCTTATCCATAACTTCTTCCATGGTAGAGCTTGACCCAGGATAAGTGCTAATCAGGTGAGCACTTCTCCATTGCATTCTATCTTCAAGTTCACTTCTACCTGGAGGCAGTATTCTGGTTGTTGTGGTTGATCTAGCAGGATTAGCTTCAGCTTGGATGGCTTCAGCACTGATGATTAGAGCATCAATGCTTGCTGCTTGTTGTTCAGAGCTCTGAGTCTGTGTCTGATGCTGTGTCTCAGTCTGTGCAGGTTCAGAGGGCACAGACTTAGACTCTCCAGTCTTGACTTTTGAGGCACCTTCATCTACACCTCCAAAAGTAGCATCATCTTCATCATCATCTGATCTTCTAAATATCTCAGTCTCAGAACTGCAATCAGGATTAATGGCATCATCATTTTCACCATCAGTGTCCAGTTCTTCAGCCAGCTTCACAAACTGATCCCAGGTCTTGATCCCCTTCATCTTTGGTTGGGAATCAAAGATATCCCTTTCAGGAATCCTCCTGGCCATTCTTTTTGTCTTTCTGGCTCTTTTGATCTGCAGTGGTTGAACATTTTCATCTTCTTCCCTTGGTCTCTTCAACTCCATCTGACCTTGGGCTGAGATAGTTGCAATTGGGTCTATGTGTAAGATAATGGATGACTCCCCCTGAGTCTGTGCAACCATCTCAGTATGTTCACCTGCCTGCAATCCTTCTTGCTTACCCTCAGTCTGTGCACTCATATTTTCAGTCTGTGGCAAAGACTGAGCTTCAGTCTGAGACTTCACCCTAGCACCTTCGGGTCCATCATCTCCATCATCTCCCCCACTGCTATCTCCCCCTAAATCTAAGGATTTATTATTTAAATCTTTATCTTTTGAGGTTTTAGCTTTTGCAGACCCATACTTCATCTTCTCCCCCTTTTTGACATCATCTACTAAGTTTGAGAGGGTGGTCTGCATTTCATCTAACCTATTGGATACCTTCTCCTCTAGCATATCCACTTTATCCACCATAGTAGAGACTAGATGTTTCATCTTCTCTAGCTCTTTCTTATTATTATTGAACTCAGTCTGTACACATTCAGACAACTTGTTGATGGCAGAAAGCACATCATTAAGTGTACTAGAAGGCACAGACTGAGTCTGGTTGGATGGGTTAGAATTGGGTGATGGTATGTGTTCTCACTAGACTCATGTTGTAACTGAGCAAGATCACTGGAATCTTTTGGGGTTGCACTCTTTGCCTCACTTTGTGTCCTGTGCATGGAAAAGCGATCATAGGCATTGAGTGGTGTAGTTGTTCCCTCAGATCTAGTCCGGTGATAGGATAAGATATCACTGGGAAATTATAGTGTTGCACCTGTTGCCTCAAACAGTCCCTGGTGTAATGGAATAGTATCACTGGCAACTGATGTGGAAGTTGGTATGCCTTCACTAACCATCTGGTGATAAGATGGTAGTTCATCAGGCAAAGAAGATGAGATCTGTACCTCAGTCTGTGACATGACTGGGGCATTGGCGATCTGTGCAGAGGGGTGTAAGAAAAGACTCACTGGAAACTCCTAAATACCCAATTGAGGATTTCCGGCAAGGTAGGGTGATTTCCGGCAAGGTCTCCGGGAAGGGTGGCTGTTCGGCTGTCTCATATGATTTATGCTCGTTTCCCGTTTCTCATGTCTTAGTGAAGCTGCTGGTTCGTGATTTGTGATCTGGTTTGTGGATTATCGGTCCCTGTGGCCGGTTTTTTCTGATCCCGTGAACTCGTGTATTCGGCCGACCAACATGAAAGCAAAAGGAAGTGCGAAAAAGAAAAAGAAAGAATCTAGTGCTTTGGAGTCAAGTAAGGCCGAGTTTGGGGGCTCTGGTGCGTCGGTTTTATTGTCGGAGTTGGGTTTTGCTGAATGCACAGCGGCGGCCCGGTTGGAGGTTGAAAATGAGCTGGTATGCGACACTAAGGGCGACACAAGCCGCTTCTCTAACCCTAACCCTAGCTGCGACACTAGTGGTTGCGACACAAGGGTCTGCGACACAACCGGTCAGGTTAGCTGCGACACAAGGTCCTGCGACACTAGGAACTGCGACACTACCGGGCTGTGTCGCACCCCTCCTGCCTCTGGTAGCGACACTGATGGCGACATTAAAGGCGACACTACTAGCGACACTCAGCAGTGTCGCATGGGTAAATCCCACGATTCTCAGGGTGCAAATCCTGAAAATTTTCTTACGGGGCGCGCTGCTCCCGCACCCCCAGCGAACTTACCGCGAAGTTCGATCCGCGCAACCCACTGTGATGATCTTGGAATTTGGGCTTAAAACTTAATTGCTTCTATGCGTGGGAATCAGGTTGGGGTGCAAGACCTTGGTAAACTCCCTGATCCTCGCTCTACTATGGGTGCTTATGCCAGCCAGTATGGAAATGCTGTAAGTCAGGTTGGGATCAAATATCCCTCTGAAATCCCTGATTTCTATGATGTTACTGCCCGAGATGTGAAGGAGATTCGTGATGCTGCTATGGCCGACAAGCAGGCTCCTGATGGTTCTGGTGGTAACTCTTTCGCTACCAGTGGTATTGATAGGCTGAAAGCGGCTACGGTTGTTGTTCAACAACCGGGTCCAAAACAACCCATTCTTGGAAATAAGTCGTATGCTCAAGCTGCGAATCGTGTTGTTATGCAAAAGGTCAATTTTCGTGCTTTGCATCTGGAGGCTCCTGATGGGAGTGATGTGGATGTGGAGATTCCTTTGGCCACGGTTGTTGAAGCAAGTAAAAAGTACTCGAACACTCTGTACGGGTACTTCATTGGCAAGAGATTAGCTTTTCCCGTAGTCCAAAACTACGTTATGAATGCTTGGAGGAAATTCGGTATCGAGAAGGTTATGATGCACTCCAATGGCTTCTTCTTTTTTAAATTCTCTTCGGAGCATGGTATGAATGAGGTTCTTGAAGGGGGCCCCTGGATGATTAGACTGGTCCCTATTATGTTAAGAAAATGGAATTCTGATGATGATTTAGCTAAGGAGGATCTTACAAGAGTGCCGGTGTGGATCAAACTCCATGATGTTCCGCTTTTGGCTTTTAACGAGGTGGGTTTAAGTGGTATTGCTACCAAGGTAGGGATGCCTCTCATGCTTGACTCCTACACTAGCACCATGTGCACTGAATCGTGGGGTCGTCCTAATTTCGCTCGTGCCATGGTTGAGGTTGTGTCTGGGACTGAGCTGAAGGAATCTGTTACGGTTGCTATTCCCAAGCTTGATGGTGGTGGTAAAACCCTTTATTCGGTTAGGGTGGAATACGAATGGAGACCGCCCAGGTGTAGTACATGCAAAATATTTGGACATAAAGATGCTGAATGTCCAAAGAATGCGGTTGTTGCTGAAGCCCCAAAGGCAAGCAATTCTGTTTTTGTTGCTCCTAAGAAGACTACTCGTGGCCCTACTAAGCAGATTGGGAAACCTGTTGATGGGTTCTCTGTGCAGATACAAAAACCAAAGGTGTTGTATAGGGTGAAAGACTCGGGAATTACTTCCAAACAGGCTCCTAATGGTCCTTATCCGAGACCGTCTTCCAAGAAGGCTTCGAGTATTCCTAAACCCTTATCCTTGGGCAACCGCTTCGGGGCTCTATGTAGTGATGAGAAAGAGGATGTTCAGAGGAATAGGAAGACGCCACCGAGGGATGATAATGGAGATGGCCCAAGTCAGCCTTGTAAGCTTAAAGGGGTGGTTAATGGTAGCGGCTCGGATGCTGATGATTCTGAATCCGACATTGAGGAAACTTATGATGAGACGGCATACTATATGAAACTTCCCATGGGGGGGTCCTTTTTGGAGGGGGCAAGCACTCCCAAGGCCTCCACTTTCCATGGTTAGTCTCGCATCATGGAATATTAGGGGTTTGAACCGTACCCCCAAGCAAAAGGAGGTTCAGCAGGTGGTTAGTGAAATCAAGTTGTGCCTCTGTGCCATCTTGGAGTCCCATGTTCATGTTTCTAATCTCACGCGTATCTGTTCTAAGGTTTTTAGGAGGTGGAGTTGGACGTCTAACTCCTCTAGGAGTGTTAGTGGAGCTCGTATTATTATTGGTTGGGATCCTGACCAAGTCGACCTTATGATCATTTCCATCACGGATCAGGTTATGCACTGTCAGGTTCGGGTGCGTGATAGGGATCAGTCTTTTTACTGCTCCATCATTTATGCGGGTAATGCTTATTCCCATAGAAGGGAGCTGTGGTGTGACACCCGACACTTTAGGTTAATTGTTAAACCTAGCTGGAAACTCTAATTACTTGTATTCAGTTGGTGTTAGGCTAAATATGTGTAATTACCTGTATATTTGAATATACACTTACGTGATTATGTGTTTATCTGTAATTACGCGAAACAACCGGACGAGGTCCGACAATCTATACGGCGTTGGTGATACACTTTCATAAATAATGTAAACCTATTTTATAAATTAAATAGTAATTATTTACCCTATATTATGGTGATTAAATAATAATATACGAAAAACCTAAACGTTTTGCTTAAAACGTAACAAATGCAACAAAAACGCGCGAATCGCGCCCGACACCCGAACGAAACCGACAAATATTTTAAGGATGCCAATAATATATTTTTAAATATATTGATCAAATTAAAATAGTGAATAGGTAAAAAAAATAAAACACAAAAGTTAAACGTTAACGATTTAAATTTTACACACGCGATTAACGTCTAACCGAACAAGTAAAATAACACGAAGTCGAGGAGCAAGTCGCGGGCCCGAGAACCACCATGGGCCAGGCCCAATAACCGGCCCAACCCAGCCCAAAACCGGCCCATGGCCCCTCCTCCTCCTCTCCCTTTTTAAACCACCCTACCCTCACTTCTCTCATTTTACACACACTAATTCACACACTCTTTCTCTCATCTTCTCTCTACTCCCCTACTCTCTCTCTCTCTAAAATCTGCTCATTTTAACACCACCACCACCCAAAAATCCGGCCACCATCACCACCCTCATCATTCACCATACTTTCAAGAAGAAATCAAGCCGAAAACGCAAGAAAACGAGCCCTCAACTTCCATCTCTTTGTGCTTTCATCCTCCTCTTTGTAAGAACTTAAAAACTCTTCTAAAATACTTCTATAAACATGTTAAAAGGTTCATATAACAAAGAAATGTCCAAAATATAACATAAAAATGTTTTTCATGGCTTAAAATGTTCAAGAACAAAACATGCAATTTCGGACAAAAAAGTAACTCGACTTTGAGAGGCTGTTTCTCCCTCAAAACTTGACCAAAATGGACGATTCAAAAGGCAAAAATTAAGTTTAAGAAGTTAGCTTTCATTTCCAAGTGGTTTCATGATTTTTAGAGTTCGTTTGATACCTGAAATGATTTTTACAAAAACATGTGTCCGGGCTGTCAAAAAGGACAGAAATTTCACCCTCCTTGTTTTAATCATAACTCGAGATATACCCATCCAAATGACCTGAAACCAACGCCAAAAGTTCAAAAATTTTGTTAGGTACAAATGTCGTTTAGATAACTTTTTCTGAAAATGTGTAGATTTTGCCCAGAAATCCGATCTTGTTGCATGTATCCGGATTGGTCACTTTCTGACCTTAGGGAACAAACGAAATTTTTAAAAATACTTAGAAGTACCTAAAAATCTTGGAAAAATTAATTTAGAGAGCTAACATACTAGGGAACAACAGGGATTTTTCTTGAATTTTCATTTGAACATTTGAGACACGAAATAAATTGTACAAAACCGACCTGTTTCAGGCCTCTGTGTCGCAGAAGCCCAGTAGTCTGCGACACAAGCTTTTGTGTCGCCATAAACCGAATCGTCACATTAGCGACACAAGCCTTTGTGTCGCTACAGCAACCGAATCGTCACATTAGCGACACAAGCCTTTGCGTCGCTACAGCACCCGAATCGTCTCATTAGCGATACAAGCCTTTGTGTCGCTATAGCACCCGAATCGTCACATTAGCGACACAAGCCCTTGTGTCGCATAACACCTTAGTGTCGCATAACACCTTAGTGTCGCATGTGGCGACACTAGCCCTGTGTCGCTAAAAACACAAAAATCGATACGTTTTCCTTAAAGCAATGTGGCGACACAGCTCGACCCCAGCCAGGGGCTCCGCCCCTTGGACCCCGCCAGGGGTTGCCACCCCTTGGACCCCGCTACCAGGGGCGCTCCCCCCGGACCCCCGTCATTAATGGGCTTCGCCCTTCGCCACACCGATTAATTACCCATAACCGGAAAGTAGAAATACGCGTAACATAATTAATCAAGAGCTGTATTTTCACAAAATATCACCAACGGCCTGTACATGTTTTTCTAAGCTCAAACGATAACTGAACAATTGGACATTTCTAATTGTGTGAACTTATTTTAGGTGGACATTAACCCTCCACCTACATGATTAACTTAGGTGGACATTAACCCTCCACCTACATGATTGGCTTAAGTGGACATTAACCCCCACTTATACAATCACTATAGATGGTCTTTTGAGACATCTACTTACACAGCCTTATACGTTTAGGACGTTAGAAGGTTGCATTCAGAAAACACGCTTTGCTTACTAATTGCTACTTGCTTGCTAATATCAGGTGAGTTTCATAGCCCATTTTTACTGTTTCCAAATGGGGTGAGAATACATACAACTGCTTTTACACTGCTATTTTCATGTGAACACAAGTACAAAACTCGATATATTGGTTGCATGAGTTATTTTACTAATCCTGAAGTCCCCCACATCATAGTTTGTTAGTATCGTTATAGCGTGAATGTTAATGAATAGTACTATTTGGGATTGACTCCCCCCGTCCGGGTTAGTAGCGCTAACTTGTCAAACGGACGCATTATCATTTGTTCTTACGAGTGTTGGATTAGGCACTCGCTGGGAGGCACCCCGATCGTGGCACTTGATTGTGACCCGACACCACAGTTAAGCTCAAACTATGAGCTCATGGCAACAATATACACTATCTTTATATTTTTATAATACTTTACCTATCATTGTTGAATGATACAAACAGAAATCTTGTGTTCCATACGATGTTATATCAACTGCTTACAAACCTATGAACTCACCAACTTTATGTTGACCTTTTAGTATGTATTTCTCAGGAGATCAACAGCAGTAGGTTTGCTTTTGGAAGGAGATAGCTCGAGTCGCATATTTTTCACAAAACAACAGAGATTAGCTTACATTATGATGTGTTGTAATCTTGTAATAGATGCGTACTCTACTTTTGGCAAAACTTATGTAAACATTTTAACTGTGTAATGTAATGATTTTTGAAACGTCTCATATAGAGGTCGTTTGTTGTAATTCTTGTGTTGTGATATTTGATTTGGTCGGCGCCCCCAATGCAACACCCTACCTTCCGCTGCCACGTGTCTTGGGGGTGCGACAGATTGGTATCAGAGCCAAGGTTATAGCGAACTAGGTTGCATTAGTGGGCCTAGACTATAACCGTTAAGTTAGTATTCCTCATTAGGTATAACTAGTTCAGGAATTTTATCATTCAACTCTAATTAAACATAGCCTGATCAACTATGTATAATTAAAGGCAAATCGATGCAAGATCGGAAATAGTTATATTAAATGGGAATACAGTAGAACACATGGACCGAGGATAGATTATGACAAAACCCTTATATGTGTTATTCGTACTACGTTTTTATATGTATATATAAATAGACCTCACTTACTAAAACTCTTGCCACAGAAATGGCAGATTTTCCTACCGCAACTTCAACCGATTTAGGAAACGATACTCAAGCCTCGCCGAACCACACCTCTTCAAATTCACGCGTGATACGTACCAATAGGAGGGCAACTGACTCTACTCGGACTAGACCATATCCCGGTACTACTATCGCCAATAATACCACTAACAGAGCCCGCCGTCGGGCAAGTGCTCGCCGTTGGAATTGGCTACCCACTACTCTACATTCCTGGAGATCCGAAGAGGGAATTCAGGTTACTGCTGAACCCATGGATATCTCCCCATACACGCAAGAACCCACGCACTATACTTTCCCAGTGTTAGCCGCCAGACTCCACCGCCATGAGAGGAGGCTAAACACTATGGACGTGGAACAAAACGACATGCGGGACAAACTATCTCTAATCTGCCAAAACCAAGAGGGTATTTCGGAGGTCGTGAACCTCACCAATGACTTGTCCACAGACACTAGAGACGAACTCCTTGAATGAAGGGTAAGGATGCAACTTAGTGAGCAACGCTTGCAAGCAGTCGAAGAACTTCCCCGCCAAACCGAACAACCCGAAGCCCATTCCAACTGGATGCACGTGACTCAAGATCGAGTTACACAAATCTCTCAAGACCAAGAGGACATTACGGAAACTATGGGTGTGGTGCATAACCAAGTCATAGGGAACCGAAATGAGATCTCCGTCCTGCAATCCCGACTGGAGCAATGTGAAACACGTCTACGGGAAACAGAGGAATACGCACGCTCGCTGGAGCAACGCTGGACAGTGGCTGAAGAGACTCTTAGGATGATCGGCCGACTCACGGAGACCATGGAACGAGTCGTCACACTACTCCCTCCGCAAAGTCCAAGCCAGCCTTAAATTATTATCCTATTTCGTAACCTATGAAGGCGGGTTGTGCCTAGCAATTTAAATTTTATGAACTTTCGTATCTAGTCGGATGTATCAATGCCCGACACGTTTTGTAAACTTCGAATTATTGTAATCGACTTACCTTGCGCTTAAATTTGACTGCAATTTCTATTTTCCTAATATTAATTATCGTGCGTGAAACTCTTTATAGTCTTATCTTACACAACTGCGAAAGTTTGATTCTTGCACAACGAAATCTCATTTGTTTCATATTGTTTTCTTTTAAGAATCATGCCGCCCCGACGACAAACTTTCACCGCAGAAGAAATAGCACAACTTGTCGCGCAGGGAGTTGCCGACGCTATGGCTGCTCAAGGAGCGGCTGGGAACAATGGTCCTAACCCTCAAAACCCCGTGAACCCAATCAACAACCCACCAGCAACAAAACCTTGCACCTACAAAGATTTCATGAACTGCAAACCCCTCAATTTCAAAGGCACCGAGGGAGCCATCGGCCTCATGCGATGGATAGAGAAAATGGAATCTGTGTTCCGAATCTCCAACTGCACGGAGGAAAACAAGGTCAAATTCTCTACCTGCACCCTCGCTGACGGTGCACTAACATGGTGGAACTCATACGCTCAGACCATGGGAATTGATTCTGCCTATCAACTTCCATGGGAAGACCTCAAGAAAATGCTGAAGGAAGAATACTGCCCTCGAGAGCAACTACAGCAGCTCGAGGAGGAATTCTGGAACCTCACCGTTCAAGGAAACGACATCACCAGCTACACCACTCGTTTCCATCAACTAGCTCTCTTATGCCCATCCATGGTGGACCCTGAACCAAAGCGTATCGAAAGGTACATTTGGGGACTACCCGAGAAGATTCAGGGCAATGTAACCTCCTCCAAGCCCGGAACCATCCAAAGTGCCGTCCGCATGGCACATGAACTTATGGCCCAAATTGTCCGCCGTGAGACACCCGCTGTGAAGATCTCCGGGGACAACAAACGAAAATGGCAGGGAAACAACCGACCACAGCAACAACAACAAAACAAAAAGCCTGAGACCATTAAGGCTTACACCTCCGGATCAGGAGAGAGAAAAGGGTATGCCGGAAGTCAGCCCTACTGTTCAAAATGTAACCGTCATCACAATGGCCAGTGTAATAACCAATGCGGAAATTGCAAGCGGTTCGGGCATCAAACCAAAGATTGCCGAACTCCCAACCTAAACACAAACTCAAATGCCAACCTTAACGCACCAAAAGCCTGTTTTGAGTGTGGTAACCCTAGGCACTTCAGAAATAACTGCCCGAAACGAAACAACAACAACAACAACAACAACAACAACAACACCAACAGGAACAGTAACAGCAACAACTCCCGCGGCAGAGCCTTTGTACTCAACGCAGGAGAAGCCCGTCAAGACCCCAACGTTGTTACGGGTATGTTTCTCCTCAACGAATTATCCGTTTCTGTTTTATTCGATACCGGAGCCGATAAAAGTTTCATATCGAATGAGTTATGTCCACTACTCAACATCACTTCCACCGCCTTAGATGCTAAGTACACCGTAGAATTAGCGAATGGCAAACTGATTGTGGCCGATAGTGTGATACTCAACTGCACTCTAAACCTCGCAAACGAATTTTTCTCCATAGATCTTATACCTATCAAAATCGGGAGCTTTGATATTATCGTAGGCATGGACTGGCTGTCCAAGCATCGTGCCGAAATAGTTTGCTTTGATAAAATCGTCCGTATTCCCCTCGTTACCGGTGGAACCTTGGTCGTACAAGGGGAGACTGAAAAACCTAACCTCAACATCATCTCATGTATGAAAACTAGAAAATACCTACGAAAAGGGTATCAGGCAATCCTCGCACACGTAACAGAGAAGAAGTCAGAGGAGAAGCGACTCGAGGATGTGCCCATAGTCCGAGACTTTCCGGAAATCTTTCCCGAAGACTTGCCTGGCCTTCCCCCGCCTAGACAAGTCGAATTCCAAATAGACCTTGTGCCCGGAGCTGCACCCGTGGCACGAGCCCCATACCGATTAGCCCCATCCGAGTTGCAGGGGTTGTCCACCCAATTACAGGAACTCCTGGACAAAGGATTCATCAGACCGAGTTCTTCACCTTGGGGAGCTCCGGTCCTTTTCGTGAAAAAGAAAGACGGATCTTTCCGAATGTGTATCGATTACCGCGAACTAAACAAACTAACCATCAAGAACCGATACCCACTCCCGAGAATCGATGACCTGTTTGACCAACTTCAAGGGTCAAGCTACTACTCAAAGATCGACCTTCGTTCTGGTTACCATCAACTCCGAGTTCGAGACACTGATACTCCCAAAACAGCTTTCCGAACCCGCTACGGGCATTACGAATTCCAAGTGATGCCATTCGGCTTGACCAACGCACCGGCTGTATTCATGGATCTTATGAATCGGGTGTGCAAACCATACCTAGATAAGTTCGTTATCGTGTTTATCGACGACATCTTAATCTACTCACGCGACGAAACCAAACATGGCCAACATCTAAAAACCATATTGGAACTACTCAAACTCGAGAAGTTATACGCCAAGTTCTCCAAATGTGAATTTTGGATGCAAACAGTACACTTCCTAGGGCATGTCATAGACAGTCAAGGCATACATGTTGATCCAGCTAAGATCGAAGCCATTAAGTGCTGGAAAGCCCCTACCACTCCCACTGAAGTACGTCAATTCTTAGGTCTCGCTGGATACTATCGGCGATTCATTGAGAATTTCTCCAAAATTGCCGAACCATTAACCACCCTGACTCAAAAAGATAAGAAATTCGACTGGACCGACAAACAAGAATCTGCCTTCCAACTCTTGAAACAGAAACTCTGCAGTGCACCAATCTTGTCCTTACCAGAGGGCAGCGATAACTTCATAGTTTACTGTGACGCCTCAGCCCAAGGACTTGGTTGTGTGTTGATGCAACACGATAAAGTCATCGCCTATGCCTCACGCCAATTGAAAATCCACGAAAAGAACTATTCAACTCACGATCTCGAATTAGGAGCCGTAGTTTTCGCGCTCAAAATCTGGAGACACTACTTGTATGGCACCAAGTGCACCATCTACACCGACCACAAAAGCCTTCAACACATTTTCGATCAGAAGGAATTAAACATGAGACAACGTCGTTGGGTTGAGTTACTTAGTGACTACGACTGCGATATCCGATACCACCCGGGTAAGGCAAATGTTGTTGCTGATGCCCTAAGTCGAAAAGAACGAGTAAAACCCCTTCGAGTTCGAGCCCTTGGTTTAACTGTTCACAACAACCTAACTACTCAAATCCTCTCCGCTCAACTCGATGCATTCAACGAAGAAAACGTTAACAACGAAGCCTTGCGAGGCATGGATAAACAATTTGAAACCAGATCCGACGGAACCCGATACTTCTCCAACCGAATCTGGTTACCAAGCTTTGGGAACCTACGAGATTTGGTGATGGATGAAGCTCACAAATCCCGATACTCTATTCATCCTGGTTCAGACAAAATGTATCACGATCTCAAACAACGATATTGGTGGCCCAATATGAAAGCTGACATAGCCACTTATGTTAGCAAATGTTTAACCTGTTCCAAGGTAAAGGCCGAATATCAGAAACCCTCCGGGTTGCTGCAACAACCCGAAATACCTCAGTGGAAATGGGAACAAATAACCATGGACTTCATCACGAAACTACCAAAAACCTCGAGTGGTTGCGATACCATTTGGGTAATCGTCGACCGTCTTACAAAGTCCGCCCATTTTCTAGCAATCAAAGAAACCGACAAGATGGAGCGTTTGGCTCGCATATACATCAAAGAGATTGTGGCAAGACACGGTATACCCACCTCAATCATTTCGGATAGAGATAGCCGCTTCACCTCTCGATTTTGGCAAACACTTCAGAAGGCTCTTGGTACTCGCCTTGATCTGAGCACCGCTTACCACCCACAAACCGATGGTCAAAGTGAACGAACCATCCAAACCCTGGAAAACATGCTACGTGCTTGCGTAGTTGACTTCGGAAACAGTTGGGAAAACCACCTACCCTTGTGTGAGTTTTCATACAATAACAGTTACCACACAAGCATTAATGTTGCACCTTTCGAAGCACTTTATGGAAGAAAGTGCCGATCACCTATTTGCTGGACCGAAGTGGGCGATAGCCAACTCACCGGTCCTGAAATCATTCATGAAACGACCGAGAAAATCGTAACCATTCAAAACCGACTAAAAGCCGCTCGTGATCGTCAAAAGAGTTACGCCAACATGAGACGCAAGCCACTAGAGTTCCAAGTTGGGGACAAGGTACTTTTGAAAGTGTCACCTTGGAGAGGTGTCATTCGTTTCGGCAAACGCGGTAAACTGAACCCTAGATACATCGGACCATTCGAGATTCTTGAAAGAATAGGTCCGGTGGCATATCGACTGCAGCTACCACCACAACTTAGTAGCGTGCACAACACCTTTCACATTTCCAATTTGAAGAAATGTCTGTCTGATGAGACACTTGTAATTCCGCTCGAGGAAATCCAAATTGATGACAAACTTCATTTCGTCGAGGAACCCGTAGAAATCATGGACCGTGAGGTCAAACGTTTGAAACAAAGTCGTATTCCCATCGTTAAAGTCCGGTGGAATTCCAGGCGCGGTCCTGAATTCACTTGGGAACGGGAAGACCAGATACGGCTGAAATACCCACATCTATTCTTAGATGCCACACAGACCACGACAACAAACTAATTTCGGGACGAAATTCCTCTAACAAGGGGAGAATGTGACACCCGACACTTTAGGTTAATTGTTAAACCTAGCTGGAAACTCTAATTACTTGTATTTAGTTGGTGTTAGGCTAAATATGTGTAATTACCTGTATATTTGAATATACACTTACGTGATTATGTGTTTATCTGTAATTACGCGAAACAACCGGACGAGGTCCGACAATCTATATGGCGTTGGTGATACACTTTCATAAATAATGTAAACCTATTTTATAAATTAAATAGTAATTATTTACCCTATATTATGGTGATTAAATAATAATATACGAAAAACCTAAACGTTTTGCTTAAAACGTAACAAATGCAACAAAAACGCGCGAATCGCGCCCGACACCCGAACGAAACCGACAAATATTTTAAGGATGCCAATAATATATTTTTAAATATATTGATCAAATTAAAATAGTGAATTGGTATAAAAAATAAAACACAAAAGTTAAACGTTAACGATTTAAATTTTACACACGCGATTAACGTCTAACCGAACAAGTAAAATAACACGAAGTCGAGGAGCAAGTCGCGGTCCCGAGAACCACCATGGGCCAGGCCCAATAACCGGCCCAGCCCAGCCCAAAACCGGCCCATGGCCCCTCCTCCTCCTCTCCCTTTTTAAACCACCCTACCCTCACTTCTCTCATTTAACACACACTAATTCACACACTCTTTCTCTCATCTTCTCTCTACTCCCCTACTCTCTCTCTCTCTAAAATCTGCTCATTTTAACACCACCACCACCCAAAAATCCGCCCACCATCACCACCCTCATCATTCACCATACTTTCAAGAAGAAATCAAGCCGAAAACGCAAGAAAACGAGCCCTCAACTTCCATCTCTTTGTGCTTTCATCCTCCTCTTTGTAAGAACTTAAAAACTCTTCTAAAATACTTCTATAAACATGTTAAACGGTTCATATAACAAAGAAATGTCCAAAATATAACATAAAAACGTTTTTCATGGCTTAAAATGTTCAAGAACAAAACATGCAATTTCGGACAGAAAAGTAGCTCGACTTTGAGAGGCTGTTTCTCCCTCAAAACTTGACCAAAATGGACGATTCAAAAGGCAAAAATTAAGTTTAAGAAGTTAGCTTTCATTTCCAAGTGGTTTCATGATTTTTGGAGTTCGTTTGATACCCGAAATGATTTTTACAAAAACATGTGTCCGGGCTGTCAAAAAGGACAGAAATTTCACCCTCCTTGTTTTAATCATAACTCGAGATATACCCATCCAAATGACCTGAAACCAACGCCAAAAGTTCAAAAATTTTGTTAGGTACAAATGTCGTTTAGATAACTTTTTCTGAAAATGTGTAGATTTTGCCCAGAAATCCGATCTTGTTGCATGTATCCGGATTGGTCACTTTCTGACCTTAGGGAACAAACGAAATTTTTAAAAATACTTAGAAGTACCTAAAAATCTTGGAAAAATTAATTTAGAGAGCTAACATACTAGGGAACAACAGGGATTTTTCTTGAATTTTCATTTGAACATTTGAGACACGAAATAAATTGTACAAAACCGACCTGTTTCAGGCCTCTGTGTCGCAGAAGCCCAGTAGTCTGCGACACAAGCTTTTGTGTCGCCATAAACCGAATCGTCACATTAGCGACACAAGCCTTTGTGTCGCTACAGCAACCGAATCGTCACATTAGCGACACAAGCCTTTGCGTCGCTACAGCACCCGAATCGTCTCATTAGCGACACAAGCCTTTGTGTCGCTATAGCACCCGAATCGTCACATTAGCGACACAAGCCCTTGTGTCGCATAACACCTTAGTGTCGCATAACACCTTAGTGTCGCATGTGGCGACACTAGCCCTGTGTCGCTAAAAACACAAAAATCGATACGTTTTCCTTAAAGCAATGTGGCGACACAGCTCGACCCCAGCCAGGGGCTCCGCCCCTTGGACCCCGCCAGGGGTTGCCACCCCTTGGACCCCGCTACCAGGGGCGCTCCCCCCGGACCCCCGTCATTAATGGGCTTCGCCCTTCGCCACACCGATTAATTACCCATAACCGGAAAGTAGAAATACGCGTAACATAATTAATCAAGAGCTGTATTTTCACAAAATATCACCAACGGCCTGTACATGTTTTTCTAAGCTCAAACGATAACTGAACAATTGGACATTTCTAATTGTGTGAACTTATTTTAGGTGGACATTAACCCTCCACCTACATGATTAACTTAGGTGGACATTAACCCTCCACCTACATGATTGGCTTAAGTGGACATTAACCCCCACTTATACAATCACTATAGATGGTCTTTTGAGACATCTACTTACACAGCCTTATACGTTTAGGACGTTAGAAGGTTGCATTCAGAAAACACGCTTTGCTTACTAATTGCTACTTGCTTGCTAATATCAGGTGAGTTTCATAGCCCATTTTTACTGTTTCCAAATGGGGTGAGAATACATACAACTGCTTTTACACTGCTATTTTCATGTGAACACAAGTACAAAACTCGATATATTGGTTGCATGAGTTATTTTACTAATCCTGAAGTCCCCCACATCATAGTTTGTTAGTATCGTTATAGCGTGAATGTTAATGAATAGTACTATTTGGGATTGACTCCCCCCGTCCGGGTTAGTAGCGCTAACTTGTCAAACGGACGCATTATCATTTGTTCTTACGAGTGTTGGATTAGGCACTCGCTGGGAGGCACCCCGATCGTGGCACTTGATTGTGACCCGACACCACAGTTAAGCTCAAACTATGAGCTCATGGCAACAATATACACTATCTTTATATTTTTATAATACTTTACCTATCATTGTTGAATGATACAAACAGAAATCTTGTGTTCCATACGATGTTATATCAACTGCTTACAAACCTATGAACTCACCAACTTTATGTTGACCTTTTAGTATGTATTTCTCAGGAGATCAACAGCAGTAGGTTTGCTTTTGGAAGGAGATAGCTCGAGTCGCATATTTTTCACAAAACAACAGAGATTAGCTTACATTATGATGTGTTGTAATCTTGTAATAGATGCGTACTCTACTTTTGGCAAAACTTATGTAAACATTTTAACTGTGTAATGTAATGATTTTTGAAACGTCTCATATAGAGGTCGTTTGTTGTAATTCTTGTGTTGTGATATTTGATTTGGTCGGCGCCCCCAATGCAACACCCTACCTTCCGCTGCCACGTGTCTTGGGGGTGCGACAGATTGGTATCAGAGCCAAGGTTATAGCGAACTAGGTTGCATTAGTGGGCCTAGACTATAACCGTTAAGTTAGTATTCCTCATTAGGTATAACTAGTTCAGGAATTTTATCATTCAACTCTAATTAAACATAGCCTGATCAACTATGTATAATTAAAGGCAAATCGATGCAAGATCGGAAATAGTTATATTAAATGGGAATACAGTAGAACACATGGACCGAGGATAGATTATGACAAAACCCTTATATGTGTTATTCGTACTACGTTTTTATATGTATATATAAATAGACCTCACGTACTAAAACTCTTGCCACAGAAATGGCAGATTTTCCTACCGCAACTTCAACCGATTTAGGAAACGATACTCAAGCCTCGCCGAACCACACCTCTTCAAATTCACGCGTGATACGTACCAATAGGAGGGCAACTGACTCTACTCGGACTAGACCATATCCCGGTACTACTATCGCCAATAATACCACTAACAGAGCCCGCCGTCGGGCAAGTGCTCGCCGTTGGAATTGGCTACCCACTACTCTACATTCCTGGAGATCCGAAGAGGGAATTCAGGTTACTGCTGAACCCATGGATATCTCCCCATACACGCAAGAACCCACGCACTATACTTTCCCAGTGTTAGCCGCCAGACTCCACCGCCATGAGAGGAGGCTAAACACTATGGACGTGGAACAAAACGACATGCGGGACAAACTATCTCTAATCTGCCAAAACCAAGAGGGTATTTCGGAGGTCGTGAACCTCACCAATGACTTGTCCACAGACACTAGAGACGAACTCCTTGAATGAAGGGTAAGGATGCAACTTAGTGAGCAACGCTTGCAAGCAGTCGAAGAACTTCCCCGCCAAACCGAACAACCCGAAGCCCATTCCAACTGGATGCACGTGACTCAAGATCGAGTTACACAAATCTCTCAAGACCAAGAGGACATTACGGAAACTATGGGTGTGGTGCATAACCAAGTCATAGGGAACCGAAATGAGATCTCCGTCCTGCAATCCCGACTGGAGCAATGTGAAACACGTCTACGGGAAACAGAGGAATACGCACGCTCGCTGGAGCAACGCTGGACAGTGGCTGAAGAGACTCTTAGGATGATCGGCCGACTCACGGAGACCATGGAACGAGTCGTCACACTACTCCCTCCGCAAAGTCCAAGCCAGCCTTAAATTATTATCCTATTTCGTAACCTATGAAGGCGGGTTGTGCCTAGCAATTTAAATTTTATGAACTTTCGTATCTAGTCGGATGTATCAATGCCCGACACGTTTTGTAAACTTCGAATTATTGTAATCGACTTACCTTGCGCTTAAATTTGACTGCAATTTCTATTTTCCTAATATTAATTATCGTGCGTGAAACTCTTTATAGTCTTATCTTACACAACTGCGAAAGTTTGATTCTTGCACAACGAAATCTCATTTGTTTCATATTGTTTTCTTTTAAGAATCATGCCGCCCCGACGACAAACTTTCACCGCAGAAGAAATAGCACAACTTGTGGCGCAGGGAGTTGCCGACGCTATGGCTGCTCAAGGAGCGGCTGGGAACAATGGTCCTAACCCTCAAAACCCCGTGAACCCAATCAACAACCCACCAGCAACAAAACCTTGCACCTACAAAGATTTCATGAACTGCAAACCCCTCAATTTCAAAGGCACCGAGGGAGCCATCGGCCTCATGCGATGGATAGAGAAAATGGAATCTGTGTTCCGAATCTCCAACTGCACGGAGGAAAACAAGGTCAAATTCTCTACCTGCACCCTCGCTGACGGTGCACTAACATGGTGGAACTCATACGCTCAGACCATGGGAATTGATTCTGCCTATCAACTTCCATGGGAAGACCTCAAGAAAATGCTGAAGGAAGAATACTGCCCTCGAGAGCAACTACAGCAGCTCGAGGAGGAATTCTGGAACCTCACCGTTCAAGGAAACGACATCACCAGCTACACCACTCGTTTCCATCAACTAGCTCTCTTATGCCCATCCATGGTGGACCCTGAACCAAAGCGTATCGAAAGGTACATTTGGGGACTACCCGAGAAGATTCAGGGCAATGTAACCTCCTCCAAGCCCGGAACCATCCAAAGTGCCGTCCGCATGGCACATGAACTTATGGCCCAAATTGTCCGCCGTGAGACACCCGCTGTGAAGATCTCCGGGGACAACAAACGAAAATGGCAGGGAAACAACCGACCACAGCAACAACAACAAAACAAAAAGCCTGAGACCATTAAGGCTTACACCTCCGGATCAGGAGAGAGAAAAGGGTATGCCGGAAGTCAGCCCTACTGTTCAAAATGTAACCGTCATCACAATGGCCAGTGTAATAACCAATGCGGAAATTGCAAGCGGTTCGGGCATCAAACCAAAGATTGCCGAACTCCCAACCTAAACACAAACTCAAATGCCAACCTTAACGCACCAAAAGCCTGTTTTGAGTGTGGTAACCCTAGGCACTTCAGAAATAACTGCCCGAAACGAAACAACAACAACAACAACAACAACAACAACACCAACAGGAACAGTAACAGCAACAACTCCCGCGGCAGAGCCTTTGTACTCAACGCAGGAGAAGCCCGTCAAGACCCCAACGTTGTTACGGGTATGTTTCTCCTCAACGAATTATCCGTTTCTGTTTTATTCGATACCGGAGCCGATAAAAGTTTCATATCGAATGAGTTATGTCCACTACTCAACATCACTTCCACCGCCTTAGATGCTAAGTACACCGTAGAATTAGCGAATGGCAAACTGATTGTGGCCGATAGTGTGATACTCAACTGCACTCTAAACCTCGCAAACGAATTTTTCTCCATAGATCTTATACCTATCAAAATCGGGAGCTTTGATATTATCGTAGGCATGGACTGGCTGTCCAAGCATCGTGCCGAAATAGTTTGCTTTGATAAAATCGTCCGTATTCCCCTCGTTACCGGTGGAACCTTGGTCGTACAAGGGGAGACTGAAAAACCTAACCTCAACATCATCTCATGTATGAAAACTAGAAAATACCTACGAAAAGGGTATCAGGCAATCCTCGCACACGTAACAGAGAAGAAGTCAGAGGAGAAGCGACTCGAGGATGTGCCCATAGTCCGAGACTTTCTGGAAATCTTTCCCGAAGACTTGCCTGGCCTTCCCCCGCCTAGACAAGTCGAATTCCAAATAGACCTTGTGCCCGGAGCTGCACCCGTGGCACGAGCCCCATACCGATTAGCCCCATCCGAGTTGCAGGGGTTGTCCACCCAATTACAGGAACTCCTGGACAAAGGATTCATCAGACCGAGTTCTTCACCTTGGGGAGCTCCGGTCCTTTTCGTGAAAAAGAAAGACGGATCTTTCCGAATGTGTATCGATTACCGCGAACTAAACAAACTAACCATCAAGAACCGATACCCACTCCCGAGAATCGATGACCTGTTTGACCAACTTCAAGGGTCAAGCTACTACTCAAAGATCGACCTTCGTTCTGGTTACCATCAACTCCGAGTTCGAGACACTGATACTCCCAAAACAGCTTTCCGAACCCGCTACGGGCATTACGAATTCCAAGTGATGCCATTCGGCTTGACCAACGCACCGGCTGTATTCATGGATCTTATGAATCGGGTGTGCAAACCATACCTAGATAAGTTCGTTATCGTGTTTATCGACGACATCTTAATCTACTCACGCGACGAAACCAAACATGGCCAACATCTAAAAACCATATTGGAACTACTCAAACTCGAGAAGTTATACGCCAAGTTCTCCAAATGTGAATTTTGGATGCAAACAGTACACTTCCTAGGGCATGTCATAGACAGTCAAGGCATACATGTTGATCCAGCTAAGATCGAAGCCATTAAGTGCTGGAAAGCCCCTACCACTCCCACTGAAGTACGTCAATTCTTAGGTCTCGCTGGATACTATCGGCGATTCATTGAGAATTTCTCCAAAATTGCCGAACCATTAACCACCCTGACTCAAAAAGATAAGAAATTCGACTGGACCGACAAACAAGAATCTGCCTTCCAACTCTTGAAACAGAAACTCTGCAGTGCACCAATCTTGTCCTTACCAGAGGGCAGCGATAACTTCATAGTTTACTGTGACGCCTCAGCCCAAGGACTTGGTTGTGTGTTGATGCAACACGATAAAGTCATCGCCTATGCCTCACGCCAATTGAAAATCCACGAAAAGAACTATTCAACTCACGATCTCGAATTAGGAGCCGTAGTTTTCGCGCTCAAAATCTGGAGACACTACTTGTATGGCACCAAGTGCACCATCTACACCGACCACAAAAGCCTTCAACACATTTTCGATCAGAAGGAATTAAACATGAGACAACGTCGTTGGGTTGAGTTACTTAGTGACTACGACTGCGATATCCGATACCACCCGGGTAAGGCAAATGTTGTTGCTGATGCCCTAAGTCGAAAAGAACGAGTAAAACCCCTTCGAGTTCGAGCCCTTGGTTTAACTGTTCACAACAACCTAACTACTCAAATCCTCTCCGCTCAACTCGATGCATTCAACGAAGAAAACGTTAACAACGAAGCCTTGCGAGGCATGGATAAACAATTTGAAACCAGATCCGACGGAACCCGATACTTCTCCAACCGAATCTGGTTACCAAGCTTTGGGAACCTACGAGATTTGGTGATGGATGAAGCTCACAAATCCCGATACTCTATTCATCCTGGTTCAGACAAAATGTATCACGATCTCAAACAACGATATTGGTGGCCCAATATGAAAGCTGACATAGCCACTTATGTTAGCAAATGTTTAACCTGTTCCAAGGTAAAGGCCGAATATCAGAAACCCTCCGGGTTGCTGCAACAACCCGAAATACCTCAGTGGAAATGGGAACAAATAACCATGGACTTCATCACGAAACTACCAAAAACCTCGAGTGGTTGCGATACCATTTGGGTAATCGTCGACCGTCTTACAAAGTCCGCCCATTTTCTAGCAATCAAAGAAACCGACAAGATGGAGCGTTTGGCTCGCATATACATCAAAGAGATTGTGGCAAGACACGGTATACCCACCTCAATCATTTCGGATAGAGATAGCCGCTTCACCTCTCGATTTTGGCAAACACTTCAGAAGGCTCTTGGTACTCGCCTTGATCTGAGCACCGCTTACCACCCACAAACCGATGGTCAAAGTGAACGAACCATCCAAACCCTGGAAAACATGCTACGTGCTTGCGTAGTTGACTTCGGAAACAGTTGGGAAAACCACCTACCCTTGTGTGAGTTTTCATACAATAACAGTTACCACACAAGCATTAATGTTGCACCTTTCGAAGCACTTTATGGAAGAAAGTGCCGATCACCTATTTGCTGGACCGAAGTGGGCGATAGCCAACTCACCGGTCCTGAAATCATTCATGAAACGACCGAGAAAATCGTAACCATTCAAAACCGACTAAAAGCCGCTCGTGATCGTCAAAAGAGTTACGCCAACATGAGACGCAAGCCACTAGAGTTCCAAGTTGGGGACAAGGTACTTTTGAAAGTGTCACCTTGGAGAGGTGTCATTCGTTTCGGCAAACGCGGTAAACTGAACCCTAGATACATCGGACCATTCGAGATTCTTGAAAGAATAGGTCCGGTGGCATATCGACTGCAGCTACCACCACAACTTAGTAGCGTGCACAACACCTTTCACATTTCCAATTTGAAGAAATGTCTGTCTGATGAGACACTTGTAATTCCGCTCGAGGAAATCCAAATTGATGACAAACTTCATTTCGTCGAGGAACCCGTAGAAATCATGGACCGTGAGGTCAAACGTTTGAAACAAAGTCGTATTCCCATCGTTAAAGTCCGGTGGAATTCCAGGCGCGGTCCTGAATTCACTTGGGAACGGGAAGACCAGATACGGCTGAAATACCCACATCTATTCTTAGATGCCACACAGACCACGACAACAAACTAATTTCGGGACGAAATTCCTCTAACAAGGGGAGAATGTGACACCCGACACTTTAGGTTAATTGTTAAACCTAGCTGGAAACTCTAATTACTTGTATTTAGTTGTTGTTAGGCTAAATATGTGTAATTACCTGTATATTTGAATATACACTTACGTGATTATGTGTTTATCTGTAATTACGCGAAACAACCGGACGAGGTCCGACAATCTATATGGCGTTGGTGATACACTTTCATAAATAATGTAAACCTATTTTATAAATTAAATAGTAATTATTTACCCTATATTATGGTGATTAAATAATAATATACGAAAAACCTAAACGTTTTGCTTAAAACGTAACAAATGCAACAAAAACGCGCGAATCGCGCCCGACACCCGAACGAAACCGACAAATATTTTAAGGATGCCAATAATATATTTTTAAATATATTGATCAAATTAAAATAGTGAATTGGTATAAAAAATAAAACACAAAAGTTAAACGTTAACGATTTAAATTTTACACACGCGATTAACGTCTAACCGAACAAGTAAAATAACACGAAGTCGAGGAGCAAGTCGCGGTCCCGAGAACCACCATGGGCCAGGCCCAATAACCGGCCCAGCCCAGCCCAAAACCGGCCCATGGCCCCTCCTCCTCCTCTCCCTTTTTAAACCACCCTACCCTCACTTCTCTCATTTAACACACACTAATTCACACACTCTTTCTCTCATCTTCTCTCTACTCCCCTACTCTCTCTCTCTCTAAAATCTGCTCATTTTAACACCACCACCACCCAAAAATCCGCCCACCATCACCACCCTCATCATTCACCATACTTTCAAGAAGAAATCAAGCCGAAAACGCAAGAAAACGAGCCCTCAACTTCCATCTCTTTGTGCTTTCATCCTCCTCTTTGTAAGAACTTAAAAACTCTTCTAAAATACTTCTATAAACATGTTAAACGGTTCATATAACAAAGAAATGTCCAAAATATAACATAAAAACGTTTTTCATGGCTTAAAATGTTCAAGAACAAAACATGCAATTTCGGACAGAAAAGTAGCTCGACTTTGAGAGGCTGTTTCTCCCTCAAAACTTGACCAAAATGGACGATTCAAAAGGCAAAAATTAAGTTTAAGAAGTTAGCTTTCATTTCCAAGTGGTTTCATGATTTTTGGAGTTCGTTTGATACCCGAAATGATTTTTACAAAAACATGTGTCCGGGCTGTCAAAAAGGACAGAAATTTCACCC
The DNA here is from genome assembly GCA_963930675.1 of Gnaphalium uliginosum. Taxonomy (NCBI): domain Eukaryota; kingdom Viridiplantae; phylum Streptophyta; class Magnoliopsida; order Asterales; family Asteraceae; genus Gnaphalium; species Gnaphalium uliginosum. Next base: position 33,840,602 of record OZ005681.1, read on the forward strand.
TCCTTGTTTTAATCATAACTCGAGATATACCCATCCAAATGACCTGAAACCAACGCCAAAAGTTCAAAAATTTTGTTAGGTACAAATGTCGTTTAGATAACTTTTTCTGAAAATGTGTAGATTTTGCCCAGAAATCCGATCTTGTTGCATGTATCCGGATTGGTCACTTTCTGACCTTAGGGAACAAACGAAATTTTTAAAAATACTTAGAAGTACCTAAAAATCTTGGAAAAATTAATTTAGAGAGCTAACATACTAGGGAACAACAGGGATTTTTCTTGAATTTTCATTTGAACATTTGAGACACGAAATAAATTGTACAAAACCGACCTGTTTCAGGCCTCTGTGTCGCAGAAGCCCAGTAGTCTGCGACACAAGCTTTTGTGTCGCCATAAACCGAATTGTCACATTAGCGACACAAGCCTTTGTGTCGCTACAGCAACCGAATCGTCACATTAGCGACACAAGCCTTTGCGTCGCTACAGCACCCGAATCGTCTCATTAGCGACACAAGCCTTTGTGTCGCTATAGCACCCGAATCGTCACATTAGCGACACAAGCCCTTGTGTCGCATAACACCTTAGTGTCGCATAACACCTTAGTGTCGCATGTGGCGACACTAGCCCTGTGTCGCTAAAAACACAAAAATCGATACGTTTTCCTTAAAGCAATGTGGCGACACAGCTCGACCCCAGCCAGGGGCTCTGCCCCTTGGACCCCGCCAGGGGTTGCCACCCCTTGGACCCCGCTACCAGGGGCGCTCCCCCCGGACCCCCGTCATTAATGGGCTTCGCCCTTCGCCACACCGATTAATTACCCATAACCGGAAAGTAGAAATACGCGTAACATAATTAATCAAGAGCTGTATTTTCACAAAATATCACCAACGGCCTGTACATGTTTTTCTAAGCTCAAACGATAACTGAACAATTGGACATTTCTAATTGTGTGAACTTATTTTAGGTGGACATTAACCCTCCACCTACATGATTAACTTAGGTGGACATTAACCCTCCACCTACATGATTGGCTTAAGTGGACATTAACCCCCACTTATACAATCACTATAGATGGTCTTTTGAGACATCTACTTACACAGCCTTATACGTTTAGGACGTTAGAAGGTTGCATTCAGAAAACACGCTTTGCTTACTAATTGCTACTTGCTTGCTAATATCAGGTGAGTTTCATAGCCCCTTTTTACTGTTTCCAAATGGGGTGAGAATACATACAACTGCTTTTACACTGCTATTTTCATGTGAACACAAGTACAAAACTCGATATATTGGTTGCATGAGTTATTTTACTAATCCTGAAGTCCCCCACATCATAGTTTGTTAGTATCGTTATAGCGTGAATGTTAATGAATAGTACTATTTGGGATTGACTCCCCCCGTCCGGGTTAGTAGCGCTAACTTGTCAAACGGACGCATTATCATTTGTTCTTACGAGTGTTGGATTAGGCACTCGCTGGGAGGCACCCCGATCGTGGCACTTGATTGTGACCCGACACCACAGTTAAGCTCAAACTATGAGCTCATGGCAACAATATACACTATCTTTACATTTTTATAATACTTTACCTATCATTGTTGAATGATACAAACAGAAATCTTGTGTTCCATACGATGTTATATCAACTGCTTACAAACCTATGAACTCACCAACTTTATGTTGACCTTTTAGTATGTATTTCTCAGGAGATCAACAGCAGTAGGTTTGCTTTTGGAAGGAGATAGCTCGAGTCGCATATTTTTCACAAAACAACAGAGATTAGCTTACATTATGATGTGTTGTAATCTTGTAATAGATGCGTACTCTACTTTTGGCAAAACTTATGTAAACATTTTAATTGTGTAATGTAATGATTTTTGAAACGTCTCATATAGAGGTCGTTTGTTGTAATTCTTGTGTTGTGATATTTGATTTGGTCGGCGCCCCCAATGCAACACCCTACCTTCTGCTGCCACGTGTCTTGGGGGTGCGACATGTGGGATAGTCTTCGCCTGCATAGCAGATTTGTTGGTGCTAATCCCTGGACGCTTCTGGGCGATTTTAATGCCATTCTTAATCTGGAGGATTCTTCCTCTGGTTCTTCCAGACGCTCTACCTCTATGCGCGAGTTCAGGGAATGTGCGGAGGATATTGGGATTATTGATGTGCAGGCCTCGGGTCTCCACTTCACTTGGAATCAGCGACCTCAGTCTGACTCGGGTATCTTGAGGAAGATTGACCGTATCATGTGTAATGGAGAGTTCTTGGATGCCTTCCCTAGGGCCCGTGCTTTATTCCAGCCATACAGAATTTCTGATCATGCTCCTGCTGTTCTTTCTCTCCCCGTGATTCAAAAGCCTCGTGTTAAGCCCTTTAAATTCTATAATCTGCTTGCTCATAAGCCTGAATTTAAAGATATTGTAATTGATGCGTGGAAGGAGGAGATTGTGGGACATGCTATGTTTCGGATCACCAGGAGGTTGAAGAGCCTTAAAAAGCCTCTTGCCGCGTTAATGAGGGATCAGGGTGACCTCCATAAGAAGGTTGTTAAACTTCGTGCTGAATTGGACGAAGTTCAGAAAGCTCTTGAATCTAACCCCGACTCTGCTGTGCTGAGAGAGGAGGAGAGTCTCTTTCTTCGTGCTTTCAATGCGGCGGTTATTGATGAGGAACGGTTCCTGAAGCAGAAAGCAAAGATTGAATGGCTTCGGGTGGGGGATTCCAACTCTAAATTCTTTCATAATGTGGTTAAGGAAAAAGCGAATAGGGTTCGGATTGATCGAGTGCATGACTTGAATGAGGTTGTCCATGAGGGAGACTCGGTGCCTATGATCTTTGTTGACCACTACCGGAAGTTTTTGGGTTGTGCGGGTGATGCTTTGCCGCTGGATAGCTCGGGGCTTTTCTCCCGCAAGCCCTCAAGATACAAGGCTGACTTGATGATTCGGCCTGTTACCAAGGATGAAGTTCGGGTGGCCTTGTTCTCTATTGGTGACTGTAAGTCCCCGGGGCCAGATGGTTACTCGGCATCTTTCTTCAAACGGTCGTGGGACACTATTGGTGATGACCTGTACTTTGCGGTTCGGGATTTCTTTGTTAATGGCCAGATTTTAAAAGAAATCAACCATATTGTTATTGCCCTCATTCCGTAAGTTTCCTCCCCTAGTCAGATTAATGATTTTCGGCCTTTTTCCTTGTGTAATGTCTTGTATAAGTGCATCAGTAAGTTGATCACTAGTCGAATCAAGGATGGGCTGAAGGATATTGTGAGCGACAACCAATCTGCTTTCATTCCTGGTAGGAGCATTTCTGATAACATCCTCTTAACCCAGGAGCTTATGAGATGTTACCATCTTAACCATGGAGCTGCTCGTTGTGCCTTCAAGGTTGACATTCAGAAAGCGTATGATACGGTGGATTGGAGCTTTCTTAGGACTATCTTACATGGTTTTGGCTTCCACCCTGTTATGGTCAGGCTAATCATAACTTGTGTGTCTAGCACGTCCTTCTCCCTGAGTATTAATGGGGGTGTTCATGGTTTCTTTAAAGGCAAAAGGGGCCTGCGGCAAGGGGATCCAATGTCTCCTTATCTTTTTACCCTTGTGATGGAGGTGCTGACCTTGCTTATTCGAAGGAAAGTTGATGAATCTAATTCCTTTAAATACCATGCGAAATGTGAGAACCTTGGTCTTGTAAACCTGTGTTTTGCAGATGACTTATTTCTTTTTGCGCATGGGGATCTGGGCTCTGCCTCGGTAATCCAGTCTGCTCTTAAGGAATTTAAAGAAGTTTCGGGCTTGGTTCCTAGTATCCCGAAAAGTACTGCTTTCTTTTGTAATGTTCCCAGTTCTGTGCGACAGAATATCCTCCAAATCATGCAATTCGAGGAAGGTATTCTTCCGGTTCGGTACCTCGGGGTTCCCCTTATCTCTTCTAGGCTCGTCAAATCTGACTGTAAAGCTCTGGTGGAGAAGGTCCAGAATAGGATTGGGGATTGGAGGAATAAAACTCTTTCCTTTGCTGGTCGTGTTCAACTTATTTCCTCTGTCCTTACTTCTCTTCATGGGTATTGGGCGTCTATGTTTATTCTCCCTGCCTCTACAATTGGAGATATTGAGAAGCTTATGAGGGGTTTCTTGTGGTGCCAAGTTCCGATGAAGGCCAATAAAGCAAAGGTGGCTTGGGAGGATATCTGTCATCCGAAACTTGAAGGTGGCTTGGGGATTCGTCGCTTGAATGAGTGAAATGTCTCTCTTACGGCCACCCACATTTGGGGCATCCTTTCTAGAAAGGACTTCATCTGGGTCAGATGGGTGTACGCTTATAAACTGCGTGATCGCAGTTTTTGGGATGTCTCTGCTCAACGCAGTATGAGCTGGGGTTGGCGAAGTCTGTTACGTATTAGGGATGTCGTGCGACCGTTTTATTGGTTTAAGATCGCCAATGGAAGGACTGTTTCGGTTTGGTATGACACTTGGTGTAACCAATGTCCTATTGCCCGTGTCTTTTCGAGTCAACGTGACATTATACGCCCGGGCTTCTCGACTTCTGACTCTGTCGCTGATCTCATTGAGGGTAACTCTTGGAGATGGCCGGTGGAATGGCTCCTAAGGTACCCTTCTCTTTCTCAGATTGAGGTTCCCACTCTCCACTACCGGCCCGACAAGTTATTATGGCGCGATCCGGATGGAAATTTTTTCGATTTTCGGGTTGGTCAAGTTTGGAATTCCATTCGGCCAAGAGGGAGCGTGATGGATTGGGCTCCTGTGGTGTGGTTCTCTCGTTGCATTCCTAGGCATGCCTTTCATTTATGGCTCGTCTTACGAGGAAGACTGAAGACCCAAGACCGTCTGAGGCAGTGGGATGTAGGTCCTTCCGTGGATTTATCCCTGCTGCGTTGTCTGCTGTGTGGCTCGTGCCAGGATTCTCATGCCCATCTCTTTTTTGAATGCTCCTTCTCCTCACAGGTTTGGTTCAGGGTTATCAGCCATGCGCAGATGCAGATTGTATCGGACAGACTCGAAGTGTTTATGCCCTCTCTCTTATCTGCTACGGGTCCGAAAAATATTGACCACGTTGTGTCTCGCCTGGTGCTAGCTGCTTCGGCATTCTTCATTTGGCAAGAACGTAACTTTCGGCTTTTTTACAAAGGCAAGAGGTCATGCAGGGAGGTGGCTGATGCTATTATCAATACGATTCGGCTGAAGTTGGTCTCTTTTCCCTTCAGATCTTCGTCTCGTGCTCTCCGTGCCATGGAGAGATGGAAGATCCCGAAAGGGGTGTGTTCTTCGTCCAGTTGACTTTTCATCATGCGGGCGCAGTGGCTCATTGCTTGGCTGGAGTTTTGTTGCTAGTGCCTAATGGTTGTGCTTAGTGCTGGTTGTCATATGCAAGGCATGTCTTGTGTATGCACTTAGTCTTTCATATCTGTTAGATTAAGTCTTGTGGCTCTACCACAATTTTGTACTTGTAATGCTTTTCATTGTTTTTTAATAATATTTGCCGGGGTAATTTTCCCCTTTAACAAAAAAAAAAAAGACTCACTGGAATGTGAACTAGTACAGGAGTAGTGGTTATTATGGGCTCAACCATTGTGAGTGGTGTAAAGAAGGGGGTGGTAGTGCTCAGGATTGGAGCATCTTCTTCAATGCATACTACAGGGGTCAGTGTAGTAGCAGTAATGTGGGTATCCAAGCTGACTAAACTAGGAGGAGGTTGGGTCAGTTGGGTAGCCATTGGCACCACAGACTCTAGCAGAGCTGCAGTGGAATGGACTACAACACTGGAAGGTGTTCTATTGACATCCAATTCCATGGATGATGATTCCACTTGTGCTATACTTTTTGGGGTTGAGTCTGGTGATTCTGCCAGAGTGAGTGGTGACTCATCTGGGTTGGTTTGTTTGTGACTCTCTTTTGTGGGTGAGGATGGGCTAGGATAAGAAGGTTGATCTATATCCATGTCCTCAGATGAAGAAGAAGTACTACCTGCATCTTCTGTTGAAGATGGAACAGACTCAGGAATGTTTGAGTCTGACTCCAAGTGCACAGACTGAGTTGAGTCTATGTCCCTAGAGTCTGTGTGCTCTGCTTCAGCCACACGATCTTCAACAGCCTGGGTCTCAGTACCCTCACTATCACCTGAACTATCACCCTCCATAGATGCAGAAGCAACATATGGGTGATCAATCCATTGCTGCATAGCAGCAGTGATAGGTGCTCCAGAAAGTGGAACCGGATGGTTGAACACTTTATATGTGAGCACAGGTACGGGTATATCTTCAGTTTTGTTATTAAAAGACATATACACAGACCCAGTTAATCTGGATTGGATGCACAGGGAGAGTAACCTTATAAAAGGGACATTAAAAATTCTCTGTGACTCATTCACTAGTTTTAAAAATTCTTTAAAATACAACTCTGCAAAGTTGATGTTTAAACCTGTGATGAATGAGCTCAACAGTTGAGTTTCAAACTCATTTAACTCCCCTGTGCTACCAGATTTTCCTCCTAGACTTCTAATGATGCCAGAGATTAAAAATTTCCATCTGGGGGTGAATCCTGACATCAAGATGGTGCCTTTTTCTTTGGTATATCCAACCAAAGTAAGAGAAGCCCTTGCTGCTTTTTTGGTTGGAATGGGTTCAAAATTATTTTCCAAAGGCAAGTCTAAGACATTCCTAATTAGCTCCTGATCAATGGTAACTTCCCGTTTACCATGATCAATAGTACCAGTAATTGCAGTATTGGTACTATTTGAGGAGCAAGTATACCACCATTCCATTAAAAAATGTGGGTATATTTGAGGAACTGTGTGAAAGAATGCTCCCCTTAATGGATGAGCAGACATAAAAGCAGTTAGTTCCTCAAACCCTTTATTCTTTTTAGAGTCAGGAATGGAAATGGTAGCTACTTGATTATTTATACAGAGTTTTACCTGTTTACCCTTTTTGAAGGGTTTAGCCGCAGCGATGTTGGCAGGTGCCGTGTAAGCCCATTGATCAGCCATTTTAAATGAAGAATTTTTGAGATTGATTTCGAAAATGGTTGAGCGATTTAGGTTAGGGCTTATAAACTCTGTGTAATTTTGGATGTGCAAGTACAGGTGAAGAAGAAAGGGGAAAATGGAAATGGGTATTTGAAGAAATTAAATTTCCGTTAAATGGAACCCACTTGACGGTTTATCCCTTTCTCTGCAACAGTAACTCTGAGCCACGTGCACTTTTTGTATTGAGCAGATAAATAGACAACAAGCGCCAAAACTTTCAATGATTATTACCATAAAAATGGTTTTAGCATTAAATGCAAAGATATTGTTGTTTATTTATTAAAAAAAAATAAAAATAAAAAAGAAGAAAATTGTGCCGGCAGTGGTAACAAATTTATATAGTTAACAGTACTAACTTGTGAAAGCAGTACTAAAATTAACTAATAGTGGTAACTTGAGAAAGCAGTACTAAAATTCGCTAACAGTACTAACTTGTGAAAGCAGTACTAAAGTTAACTAACAGTGGTAACTTGCGAAAGCAGTACTAAAATTAACTAACAGTAGTAACTTGCGAAAGCAGTACTAAAATTAACTAACAGTAGTAACTTGCGAAAGCAGTACTAAAATTAACTAACAGTGGTAACTTGCGAAAGCAGTACTAAAATTAACTAACAGTGGTAACTTGTGAAAGCAGTACTAAAATTAACTAACAGTGGTAACTTGCGAAAGCAGTACTAAATTTAAATAACAGTGGTAACTTGCGAAAGCAGTACTAAAATTAACTAACAGTAGTAACTTGCGAAAGCAGTACTAAAATTAACTAACAGTAGTAACTTGCGAAAGCAGTACTAAAATTAACTAACAGTAGTAACTTGCGAGAGCAGTACTAAAATTAACTAACAGTAGTAACTTGCTACATTAACAGTGTTAATTGCACCAAACTTTACCAGCAGCAAAAAAAAATATCAGTATTAATCCAGCAGTACTAATAGTAACTAGAGTATTAATACTAACAGTGTTAAAATACGAATTCATGAGGGCAATATTAAAAAGGCTTATCAGTATTAACCAGTAGTACTAAGAGTAACTAGCAGTATTAATACTAACAGTACTAAAATACTAACCTTATGAATTAATAAAGCACAAAATTAAAGGGTCTAGTCTGAATGAATATGGTTAGTCTGTGTAGCTAATCTGGAAGAAGTCACACAGACTGAAACATATAATCAATTAGACTGTGAGAAAATAACATAAGTTATAAAATCTTTTTGGTATTTTCATAGAAAGTATGTACAAAAACATCTCTTAGTCTGTGTTTTTTGATTGTATGTAGCTGAGAATACAGTTATACAGATTGAAAAGCAGACACAGACTGAGAATTGAATCATACAGATTCAAGGTTTTACTAGGGGTTGAACATTCCTAGTTGACCAAGCAGATACAAAAATCTATCTTCATTTAAAGATTTAGTAAAGATATCTGCTAATTGGTCGTTTGTGGGCACATATTTGAGAATCACTTTACCTTTCTCAGCACAATCTCTGATAAAGTGATGTCTGATCTCAATATGCTTTGTCCTGGAGTGAAATACAGGATTCTCAGTGATGGCAATAGCACTTTGGTTATCACACATGATTGGAGTTTTTGTAAACACCAAATCATAGTCTGCTTTGCATCCATAGCAATTGAGCACAGCAACTACCAACAGCCACATATTCTGCTTCTGCAGTGGATGTAGCAACAGAATTCTGTTTCTTGCTTGACCAACTGACTAGTTTGCCACCTAGCAGTTGACATCCACCAGAAGTGCTTTTCCTGTCTAATTTACAACCTGCATAATCTGCATCTGTATATCCGATTAGATCAAAACCAGAGTCTTTGGGATACCAAAGACCCAGGTTAGGAGTACCTTTTAGGTACCTAAAAATCCTTTTTACATCTTTTAGATGCGATTCTTTAGGTTCAGATTGATATCTAGCACACAAACATGTTGAGAACATGATATCTGGTCTACTTGCAGTGAGGTATAGTAGAGATCCTATCATACCTCTATAAGTGGTTTGACAGACTGACTTGCCAGACTGATCTTTATCCAACTTATCTGCAGTGCTCATTGGTGTTTTCATAATTGAACAGTCCTTTAAAGAATATTTAGTAAGTATGTCATTAACATATTTACCTTGGTTGATGAAGATACCATCAGGCTTCTAATGTACTTGTAGACCAAGAAAGTATGTTAATTCACCCATCATACTCATTTGATACTGTTTTGACATTAAGTTTGAAAACCATTTACACAATTTTTCATCAGTAGACCCAAATATAATATCATCAACATAGATTTGGACTAGTATGACATCTGCCTTGTTCCTTTTGAAGAACAAAGTTTTATCAATTGATCCTCTAGTAAAGTCATTACTAAGAAGATAGGATGATAAGGTGTCATACCAAGCTCTTGGAGCTTGTTTTAGTCCATATAGTGCTTTCTGCAATTTATAGACATGATTTGGAAAAGTGGAACTTACAAAACCTGGAGGTTGTTTCACATAGACTTCCTCCTGTAAGTTGCCATTCAGAAATGCACTCTTGACATCCATTTGATAGACTTTGAAGTCCTTGAATGCAGCATATGCCAAGAATAACCGTATTGCTTCAATTCTGGCTACAGGGGCAAAGGTTTCATCATAATCAATGCCTTCTTCCTGCTTGTAGCCTTGAGCAACTAGCCTTGCTTTGTTCCTTATTATCACTCCATCCTTGTCCATCTTGTTTCTGTAAACCCATTTAGTTCCAATAATGGTTTTTCCTTTTGGAGCAGGAACTAGGGTCCAAACATTGTTTCTGTCAAATTCTGTTAACTCTTCCTGCATTGCTTCAACCCAGTCATCATCTTTCAAGGCTTCTTCAGCTTTCTTTGGTTCAATGATTGACAGGAAGTTTGTGAAGTAACAGAAATTTGCAGTAGGTGAGCTTGATACTTGAGCTCTTGTTTGTACACCAGAAACATAATTTCCAATTATTTCTGTAATTGGATGATACTTGTGTTCTTTGACTCCTAGAAATGATTCAGCATTGGATGGTAAATCATTCTCATTTGGTGGAAGAATAGCAGGACTGAGTTCTGCATCATCTTCTACATAGGGCAAGTCTGAGTCTGTAGAGTTCACAGACTGAAAACTACCAGACTGAACACATGTATCAGAAGAATTTGAATCTCTGGACACAGATTCATCTTCTGTTGATGAAGGTACTGTCATTGAATGAGCAGTTTGAGCATCTTCATTATCACTTTCAGAGTCCTGTTTTCGGTTAGCAACAACTGGGATTTGAGATTCAGATCCCACAACAGATAAATCTTCCAATAAATTAACATCAGACTGAGAAACATGTTCATCATTAGCAGAGGAAGCATCAAAGGTGACATTGATGGTTTCTTCAATTTTGTTCCTTCTGTTGTTGTAGACTCTGTAGGCCTTTGAAATAGATGAATAGCCAACAAACATTCCTTCATCAGACTTAGGTTCCATCTTTGCTAATTGATCTCTTTGATTGAGAATGTAGCATTTACTTCCAAAGGTCTGGAAGTAATGGATGGTTGGAACCTTCTTGTGATACACCTCATATGCAGTTTTGCCATGCCTTTTGACCAAAATAGATCTATTTTGGGTATAACAGGCAGTGTTAACTGCTTCTGCCCAAAAATAAATCTTCATTTGACCATGGCATAACATGGTTCTTGCAGCTTCTATGAGTGTACGATTTCTTCTCTCAGCAACACCATTTTGTTGAGGAGTTCTGACAGAGGCAAAGTTTTGAATAATGTCTTTGTCAGTACAGAATTCAATGAGAGTAGAATTCTTAAATTCTGTACCATGGTCACTCCTGAGTTGCTTGACAGGTGCATCTTTCTGCAATTCTTCCCTCTTGATTAGATTAATATTCTCTTCAGGAGCATCACTTTTAGCCTTAAGAAAGATGACCCAAGTATACCTTGTGTATTCATCCACAACCACAAGTGTATACTTCTTTCCACCCAAACTGCTAATGCTCATGGGTCCAAACAGATCCATATGAAGCATATGCAGTGGTTGATCAATTGTAGCTAACAATTTGGATGGAAAATGGTTCTTGGTCTGTTTCCCCAGTGTAAATGCAGGACAAAGTTTGTCTTTTGCAAATGTAACATCAGGCAGACCTCTAACCAATTTCTTCTTTGACAGGAGGTTAATATTTTTGAAGTTCAGGTGGGATAACCTCCTATGCCATAGCGAGCTTAGCTCTGGCACAGACTGAGTATAGAGATAAGTCTCTACATTGTTGTCTGCAGAAGAAAGATCCAAGAGATAGATATCTCTTTCTCTTTTGGCAACTAATATAGGTTTGCCTTTGGAATTATAGATAACAGCAGCCTTCTTTCTGATTCTGATTTCACCATCATCATCACAGATCTGGCTTGCACTAAGCAGGTTATGCTTTAATCCCTCAACGTAGGCCACCTTTGTTATTCTGATGTTGCCAGCCTTCACCACACCATAACCTTTTATCTTGGCAACAGAATTGTAACCATATTTGACAGAAGGTCCTTCTTCTTCTACAAACTCTGACAGATTCTCCAAAGAACCTGTCATGTGTCTTGAGCATCCACTGTCTAGGTACCATTTGCTGTTACCCTGCACAAGACAAACAAAATCAATTAGTTACTTTTGGGAACCCATCTTTTGATGGGTTCTTTAGAGTTGGTTGGAGTCAATTCTTTAGCAGTTTTGGTGCTAAGTCTGTGAAGTTGACTTTTAACCTCTCTATTTTTGATTTTGTTGTTTGTAGATGACATTTGTTTGATCAAAGCAGCCTTTGGCTGTTTAAGAATGGACTTTGTGCATTTAATACCTTCATGTCCCAGATTTCCACAGTTGTAACATTTTCTGTCCAACATAATGGTCCTTTTGGATTTTGGGTTATTATTTGCACTAGATCCTCTGTTAAACTCTTGTTTTGACTCAACAAATGTTTTAAAATCTGTGGTTAACTTCATTAAGTTTTCACTAAGCAGCTTAATGGTCTCAGTCTCGTTGTTAAGATTTGACTTTTGAGAGTCAGACTGAGTGTTAACACAAACAGATTTGGAGTTAAGTTTGCCAGACTGAGAATTGATTTTTCCAGACTGACAGTTAGATCTCACAGACTGAGATCTTTTTAACTCCCTTGTTACTGGTTTTATGCCTTTAGATTTGCCATTTGGCATATTATTGTCTGGACCAGTTACAGACTGAGATGTGGAAGGTTCAAACACATTGTAACCTTTCTGTTTATTCTTGATTCTTTTTACCTCTTTTTGTCTTTTTAAAGATGGTAATGTGGGAATATTAACTTTGCCTTTTATAAATCTTTTCTTTTCAAGTTCTATAGTTTTTAAAGATTCATTAGTGATTATAAGTTCAGGCTGTTCAGATTGAGAAGTTTCACAGACTGAGATTTCTGAGTCTGTGTCTTCAGAGTCTGGCTCTGTCTCATATACTAGTTCTTTAGCAACTATTTTTGGTCTAACAAAGGCATTAGTCAATATAACTTTGTCTCCCACAGTATGACTAAAAGTATGAGGTAAAATCTCAAGTACAAATATAGTAGGTTTTGAGTTTATTTATGAATTTATGTGACTTTTAAGATCAAACTCATCACCTATGACCGCTTGTATCTGAGCTGGAATCTGTTTGGATAAACAGTCCACATTTTTAAGTGATGAAATACACCAAGATTTACAGATCCTTTCATAATGATCAGATTTGTTTTTATAAGCTTCTTTTTCCAGCTTGATCTTTTTGAGAAGGTCATATTGAGCATCAAGCTCAAGTTTGCACTGTTTATTTTGGTTTATTTCATTCACTTTTGGTTGTAGATCTTTTTGAACTTGACTGAGTTTGGTTTTTAAATCTTGTATTTCCTCCAGTCTTTTCAAAAAATCTACATAGATGTGTTCAAACATTTTCTGTTTTTCTGCATCACTATAGTAAAGTTTAAAATGATTTACATTGTAAGCAGATCCTCTGTCCCAGTCTGGATGAACACATGCTTTTTCTGCAAATCTGACATCTTTGTCAAACTGGCTCTCTGTGATAGCCATTAAGCACATATCTTCATCATCCTCAGATGATGAAGATTCTTCATCTATCCATTGTTCAACAACCAAAGCTTTCTCTAGTTTCTTTGGTTGTTGTTTCTCTCCAATTTTCTTGGAGTTGAAGTACTTTTTCTTGTACTTCTTGGCCTTTTCTTCCCACTTATCAGAACTTGAAGATTCTGCAATCTTCACTCTGCAGTCAGAAGAAATATGACCAACTTGCCCACATTTATAGCAAGTAGCTTTCTTAGGATCAAAAGTTGGCCTTCCTTTTGAACCTTTGAATCTTGCATTTTCTAACCTTTGGGCTAGCAATGCCATTTCAGCTTCTAGAGACTCAGTTTCATCATCTGATTCTGAGTCTGTAAGAGTAAGATGGTAATCTGCTCTAGAGAAAAGTTCTCTATTTTTCCTTGTTGTTGCAACAAGGGCAGCAGATGGATCTTTTGCAATCCGTTTGGCATTTAAATCCTTTCTGGCTTTGGTTTCTTCAAAATTTAGTAGAAGTCCAAACAAGCCAGAGAGATCATATGTCTCCAATTTTTCACTTACAATTAATGAAGTGATAACTTCAGAAAAAGTATTTGGAATGACATCAACAAATTTTGCACAGATTTCAAACTGTCCCTTGATGATATTATACCTTTCAAGATCATTGATTAAGATCTGGAATCTGGTATGAATATCAGTTAATGACTCATTTTGACCAGCAGAGAAGTTCTCATAATTTCTTATGAGATTCTTCTTCTTTTGGGATTGTACTAAACTTACACCATCATATTGGTCAGTTAGCATATCCCATATGGTTTTAGCAGTTTTGCAGCCAGATATCTTAGCAAAGATAGGCTCAGTAACTGCATTGCCCAGTATGGATTTGGCCTTAAAGTCTAAAGCATATAGTTGCCTGTCTAGATCAGTCCAGGTACTTTTGGCAGCCTCAACAAATTTTTCAGGTGTCAAAATAATACCATTTGCATCTAAAGTAGCAGGAACTATTCTGCCAGGAATAATGGGTCCTTCCTGAATGACTCTAAGCATTTCATCATGAATGCTAGCAAGAAACCATTCAGCTTTCAATTTCCAGTGGGTAAAATTTACACCATTGAAGATTGGAATTCCCTTCCCAGCCATAGCAATAGAAGAAGTCATTTTTCAAGGAAGAAAATGTAGAGAAAAATGGATTTAGATGATTGTTTGATAAACTGGGTTCCTTTGATCGTTAAAGATTAAATCTTTATTTGCTCTGATACCAGTTGTTAGGTCACAAGGTTCTCAAAACTTAGATACAGATTAAATAACAGTTATCTTAACGTGTTAGTTTATATCCAAGTTTTATATCAAACAAGTTTAAATTAATCTAGGCGTAAAAAAAGATTAATTTTGTGACACCCGACACTTTAGGTTAATTGTTAAACCTAGCTGGAAACTCTAATTACTTGTATTTAGTTGGTGTTAGGCTAAATATGTGTAATTACCTGTATATTTGAATATACACTTACGTGATTATGTGTTTATCTGTAATTACGCAAAACAACCGGACGAGGTCCGACAATCTATACGGCGTTGGTGATACACTTTCATAAATAATTTAACCTATTTTATAAATTAAATAGTAATTATTTACCCTATATTATGGTGATTAAATAATAATATACGAAAAACCTAAACGTTTTGCTTAAAACGTAGCAAACACAATGAAAACGCGCGAATCGCGCCCGACACTCGAACGAAACCGACTAATATTTTAAGGTTCAATAAAGTATTTTTAAGTAGATTGGTCAAGTTAAAATAGTGATGCCATAACGAAAATAAAATACAAAAATTAAACGTTAACGATTTAAATTTTACACACGCGATTAACGTCTAACCGAACAAGTAAAAATAACACGAAATCGAGGAGCAAGTCGCGGGCCCGAGAACCACCATGGGCCAGGCCCAATAACCGGCCCAGCCCAGCCCAAAACCGGCCCATGGCCCCTCCTCCTCCTCTCCCTTTTTAAACCACTCCACCCTCACTTTCTCTCATTTTACACACACTAATTCACACTCTTTCTCTCATCTTCTCTCTTTCTCAAGAAAACCCAGCCATACCACCACCACCACAGCCACCAAACACCACCTTACAACCACCAAAATCGGCCACCATCAACCACCATCATCATTCATCACATCTCCAAAAGAAAATCAAGTCAAAAACTCAAGATTCAAGCTCCTACAACAACTTCTCTTCAAAAATCACCAACAAATTGGTAAGAAAAATTATTCTCTATCTAAATATCTTTAAAAACATGTTAAAGGGTTCATATAACAAAGAAATGTCCAAAATATAACATAAAAACGTTTTCATGACTTAAAATGTTCAAGAACAAAACATGCAATTTCGGACAGAAAAGTAGCTCAACTTTGAGAGGCTGTTTCTCCCTCAAAACTTGACCAAAATGGACGATACAAAAGGCTAAAATTAATTTTAAGAAGTTAGCTTTCATTTCCAAGTGGTTTCATGATTTTTGGAGTTCGTTTGATACCCGAAATGATTTTTACAAAAACATGTGTCCGGGCTGTCAAAAAGGACAGAAATTTCACCCTCCTTGTTTTAATCATAACTCGAGATATACCCATCCAAATGACCTGAAACCAACGCCAAAAGTTCACAAATTTTGTTAGGTACAAATGTCGTTTAGATAACTTTTTCTGAAAATGTGTAGATTTTGCCCAGAAATCCGATCTTGTTGCATGTATCCGGATTGGTCACTTTCTGACCTTAGGGAACAAACGAAATTTTTAAAAATACTTAGAAGTACCTAAAAATCTTGGAAAAATTAATTTAGAGAGCTAACATACTAGGGAACAACAGGGATTTTTCTTGAATTTTCATTTGAACATTTGAGACATGAAATAAATTGTACAAAACCGACCTGTTTCAGGCCTCTGTGTCGCAGAAGCCCAGTAGTCTGCGACACAAGCCTTTGTGTCGCCATAAACCGAATCGTCACATTAGCGACACAAGCTTTTGTGTCGCTATAAACCGAATCGTCACATTAGCGACACAAGCCTCTGTGTCGCTACAGCACCCGAATCGTCTCATTAGCGACACAAGCCTTTGTGTCGCTATAGCACCCGAATCGTCACATTAGCGACACAAGCCCTTGTGTCGCATAATACCTTAGTGTCGCATAACACCTTAGTGTCGCATGTGGCGACACTAGCCCTGTGTCGCTAAAAACACAAAAATCGATACGTTTTCCTTAAAGCAATATAAGCATAAATAAAAATTTTCGAAGCTGACCCCAGCCAGGGGCTCGACCCCAGCCAGGGGCTCTGCCCCTTGGACCCCGCCAGGGGTTGCCACCCCTTGGACCCCGCTACCAGGGGCGCTGCCCCCGGACACCCGTCATTAATGGGCTTCGCCCTTTGCCACACCGATTAATTACCCATAACCGGAAAGTAGAAATACGCGTAACATAATTAATCAAGAGCTGTATTTTCACAAAATATCACCAACGGCCTGTACATGTTTTTCTAAGCTCAAACGATAACTGAACAATTGGACATTTCTAATTGTGTGAACTTATTTTAGGTGGACATTATCCCTCCACCTACATGATTAACTTAGGTGGACATTAACCCTCCACCTACATGATTGGCTTAAGTGGACATTAACCCCCACTTATACAATCACTATAGATGGTCTTTTGAGATATCTACTTACACAGCCTTATACGTTTAGGACGTTAGAAGGTTGCATTCAGACAACACGCTTTGCTTACTATTTGCTACTTGCTTGCTAATATCAGGTGAGTTTCATAGCCCCTTTTTACTGTTTCTAACTGGGGTGAGAATACATATAACTGCTTTTACATTGCTATTTTCATGTGAACACAAGTACAAAACTAGATATATTGGTTGCATGAGTTATTTTACTAATCTTGAAGTCCCCCACATCATAGTTTGTTAGTATCGTTATAGCGTGAATGTTAATGAATAGTACTATTTGGGATTGACTCCCCCCGTCCGGGTTAGTAGCGCTAACTTGTCAAACGGACGCATTATCATTTGTTCTTACGAGTGTTGGATTAGGCACTCGCTGGGAGGCACCCCGATCGTGGCACTTGATTGTGACCCGACACCACAGTTAAGCTCGAACTATGAGCTCATGGCAACAATATACACTATTTTACATTTTTGTAATACATACCTATCATTGTTGAATGATACAAACGAAAATCTTGTGTTTCCATACAATGTTATATCAACTGTTTACAAACCTATGAACTCACCAACTTTATGTTGACCTTTTAGTATGTATTTCTCAGGTAATCCGCAGCAGTAGGACGCCTTTGGATAGCGTAGCTCAAGTCGCATATATTTTCGAACAACAAGAGATTACCTTGCATTTAATATATTTTGTATTATCAATTACATATGTATCTCTACTTATCGGATGCGAACTCCATGGAAATTGTAAAACTATTGCAAACAATTATGTTTAGTGAATGTAAACATTTTTCAAACGTCTCATTTAGAGGTCGTTTGCCGTAATCTTGTGTTGTGATATTTGATTTGGTCGGCGCCCCCAACGCAACACCCTACCTTCCGCTGCCACGTGTCTTGGAGTGCGACAAATTTTGACACAGAGTTTATTATGAATCAAAGTATTATTCACAATAAAGTGTTTGTCTCACACAGATGACAAAGTATTCAAACCCACACAGATGGTTTGAATACGATCCAAGTATTAGTATATTAAGATACAATTATCACTACAAACTTTAACATTTAGTGTGGTAATGCTTTGAGCCTAAGCTTAAAGGTCTTGTATACTATTTTGCTTTGAGTGCTTGGTTTTCTTGGATATTGGATACATAGCAGTGCTTTATGAACTGCTATTTATAGAGTTGGGTGTAACTCTATAATATCCAGCTTACATAATTGTCCAAGGGATAACAGATGCATCTTGGGCAATTTTGCACGCCACCCTTTTTGCTTTTCTTGGAAACAGAAAAAGCAAAAGGTAAAAGGTTTCTTTGCTGAGAAGAAAACCTTTGTTCGATGTTTGACCTTTCTCAAACATCTTATCAGTTGTATCTAGCCTAAGGAAAGAAGAATATCTTCTGTACATTTGTACTTTCATTCTTCAATCTGTGCTCTTCAGTCTGTGTTCATCAGTCTGTGATCTTCAGTCTGTGAACTTCAGTCTGTGAAGTCTTCTGTATTCAATCTTCATTCTTCAGATGATGAATTCATAAGTCTTCAGGAGAACATGGCTTTCAGTCTGTGAGATTCTTCAGTCTGTGCAGCACAGACTCAGAAACCATTCTTCAGTCTGTGTAGCACAGACTCAGGAATTTCACTAAGTTTCCTGAATACAACTAAGTTAGATTTTGACTCCTCAGATTTATAATGTAGGTTTGATCATTGTTTTTCCCAACACTATACGACTGACGACTAAGAGTTAGAAGCCGTTATATTCGCGCTTAAAATCTGGAGACACTACCTGTACGGTACGAAATGTACTATCTTCACCGACCACAAAAGTCTTCAACACATCTTCGACCAAAAAGACCTAAACATGAGGCAACGACGATGGGTCGAACTACTCACCGATTACGACTGCGAGATCCGTTATCACCCAGGCAAGGCTAACGTTGTTGCATATGCCTTGAGCCGAAAAAAACGAGTGAAATCCCTTCGAGTCCGAGCCCTTGGTATGACTATACATAACAACCTCACTACTCAAATTCTTACTGCTCAACTTGAAGCACTCAAGGAGGAGAACGTAATGAACGAAGCCTTGAGAGGCATGGATAAACAATTCGAAATCAAACACGATGGAGTCCGGTACTTCTCTAACAGAATATGGCTACCATGTTTTGGAAACCTACGAGATTTGGTGATGGATGAAGCTCACAAATCTAAATACTCTATACATCCTGGAGCTGACAAGATGTATCACGACATTAAAGAATTGTATTAGAGCCAAACGTGAAAGCTGACATAGCCACTTATGTTAGAAAGTGCCTTACATGCTTGAAGGTTAAGGCTGAACACCAGAAGCCCTCCGGATTACTACAACAACCAGAAATACCGCAATGGAAATGGGAGCAGATAACCATGGATTTCATTACTAAGTTGCCTAGAACGCCGAGCGGTTGCGACACGATTTGGGTAATCGTCGACCGTCTCACAAAGTTTGCTCATTTCCTAGCCATCAGAGAAACGGACAAAATGGAACGCTTAACGTGCATCTACATAAAAGAGGTTGTGGCAAGACACGGCGTACCCATCTCGATCATCTCGGATAGAGATAGCCGCTTCACCTCTAGCTTATGGCAATCCCTCCAAAAAGCCTTGGGTACTCGTTTAGATATGAGTACTGCTTACCACCCACAAACTGATGGCCAAAGTGAACGAACCATCCAAACCATGGAAGACATGCTACGAGCATGCGTAGTCGACTTCGGAAACAGTTGGGAAAATCACTTACCTTTGTGAGAGTTTTCGTACAACAACAACTATCACACCAGCATTAAGGCTGCACCGTTTCAGGCACTTTATGGGCGAAAGTGCCGGTCACCTATTTGTTGGACCGAGGTGGGAGATAGCCAAATCAACGGTCCTGAAATCATTCATGAAACCACTCAGAAAATCGTAGGATTCCAAAACAGGCTGAAAACCGCACGTGATCGTCAGAAAAGCTATGCTGACGTGAGACGCAAACACCTCGTATTTCAAGTCGGGGACAAAGTACTTTTGAAGGTGTCACCTTGGAAAGGCGTCATACGTTTTGGAAAACGCGGGAAACTTAACCTTAGGTACATCGGACCGTTTGAAATTCTGGAAAGAATTGGTCCGGTGGCATATCGACTGTAACTACCTCAAGAACTCAGTAGCGTGCACAGCACCTTCCACGTTTTGAACCTTAAGAAATGTCTGTCTGATGAGACACTTATCATCCCACTCGATGAAATCCAAATTGATGACAAACTCTGTTGATACATTTAGAGTGTCTGTCACTTGGTCTAAGTTTCGAGTTGTAATTAATTAGATTAATTTTGTATTAGGCGATATTGTTAATATCGCTTAGGCAATATCACTAATATCGGACAGGCGATATCACCAATATCGCCCTTTAGTCCAGATTAGTTACATATAAATACTCGTTTAGGGTTTCAGTTTGCAAAGCTTGACACTTTGCATTTTGGCACATACGAATTTTCTTTGGCAGCTTTTGTCATTCTCAGTGTTCCAGTCATTGTAATTCACATTGCTTTATATGATTAATTCAATATATGTGTTTGTGATTTTGTTGTTAAACGTACAATCGATAGCTATTGAATTTCGCGCATTAGTTATTGTTTATTGATTCATTGTTTAAGATCAGTCTTTGTTGCGATCCTACAATTGGTATCAGAGCCATTTAATCATTGGATTAGTGGTTATTGAATCATTATTGGTACGTTTAAAAGTCGTATTAACTAGTTTTTTCGTATAAACAAATTGTTTTTTATTCTTAAAAAGCTATTTAATCAGTATTTTTAGTGTTTTCTGGATTCGTGTTCGTTGTTTGCTACTCTAAACTATGAAAATTTCGTTGTCTTTGAAATTTTAGGGTTTACAGCCGTTTTAGCGATATTAAAAGCGATATTATCATAATATCGCCTTTAGGGTTACAACGATATTACGTGTTCTGTGCTCATTAATTTGAGCGATATCTCTAGCGATATTACTAGAGATATAACCTAGTATCGCCTAGTTAATTTTTGCGATATTGATTCAATATCGCCTGATTAAGTTTAGCGATATTACTCGAAATATCGTTTGTGATATCGCCTGTTTTGTCTGATTTTGAGTTGCGCTTTAATTAGCGATATTGATAGTGATATCACCAATATCGCTCAATCATCAGATTGTTAGCGATATTAGCAATATCGCTATAGGGTGTTAGACAGATTTTAAACCTTTTTCAAAAGTTAATTTTAATTAATATAAATTAAAATGTCTACTTTACAAGCTGTTAATGCAATGTTAAAACACAATGCTGAAGTGGGTAGTGCAAACAAACCTCCATTCTTTGCTCCAGGAATGGAGTATTCTGAATGGAGAGGTAGATTTTTATCGTTTGTCGCGTTTACCGACCCTGAAATGGAGATACCTTTACTGGAACGATACGTTAGATCTGTTTCAAGTGGAGAGCATGTTGGTATTCCTCCACCAAAGCCTATTCGTTCCATGTCTGTTGAAGAACGCAAAGCATGGGAATGTGAGAGGAAGGCTCACTCTGCTATAACCATGTCTTTACCTGAAGATACCATGAAAATGTTTAAACAACACGACATCGCTTATGATCTATGGAATGGCATAGCTGAACGATGTGGAGGTACTACTGAGTACAAGCAAAGTAAACTGGAGTTAGTGAAGAAACAGTATGATCTGTTTGACATCCAGAAGAACGAGATGGTGAAAGATTTATTCTGCAGATATTCGCGTCTTGTAAATGAGCTGACTGAAAGAGGCTACAAATTTAGCTCTATTGAAGTCAACAAGAAGCTACTGAATGCTCTGCCTCCTCACTGGGAAACTAGAGTGCTGATGATGGAGAATGATCCAGACATACTAGCTATGTCTCTGGATCAACTTATTGGGAAGCTTGAAACATGTGCCTTGGACATTCAGAAGAAAAGCACAAGATCTAGCTCTTTGCTTCCTGATAATAGCAATTTTGGATATGGAAGTACAACACTTCTATCTGGGCCGTCTACATCTTCATTTAAACCCAATTACTCTTCGGGAAATAACTCAGTTGGGACATTCTCTTCTTTTCCATCTCAATCATCCTCTTCTGCTACTGCATCTCACAATGAGCATGCAGTAATCTTTAATGCCTTTCTATCATCATACGATGATTTTCTTTCAAAGAGGATTAACTCTGTAGATCTTACCGACGAAGATTTTGCGCAAGTTGATCCTGATGAGTTGTAGGATCGCAACAAAGACTGATCTTAAACAATGAATCAATAAACAATAACTAATGCACGGAATTCAATAGCTATCGATTGTACGTTTAACAACAAAATCACAAACACATATATTGAATTAATCATATAAAGCAATGTGAATTACAATGACTGAACCACTGAGAATGACAGAAGCTGCCAAATAAAATTTGTATGTGCCAAAATGCAAAGTGTCAAGCCAAGCAAACTGAAACCCTAAACGAGTATTTATACGTAACTAATCTGGACTAAAGGGCGATATTGGTGATATCGCCTGTGCGATATTAGTGATATCGCCTAAGCGATATTAACAATATTAACTAATCTGGACTAAAGGGCGATATTGGTGATATCGCCTGTGCGATATTAGTGATATCGCCTAAGCGATATTAACAATATCGCCTAATACAAAATTAATCTAATTAATTACAACTCGAAACTTAGACCAAGTGACAGACACTCTAAATGTATCAACAAACTCCCCCGTGTCTTCAGTTTGGTCTTCAAAAAGTCTTCAGTCTAAACCCATCCAGTAGGAAATTTGCCACCCGCATGGATTCCATGGGTTACACAGATATCTACAATTTTCTTCACCAACAAACTCCCCCATTGAGATAGCTTGGTCTTCAAAAGTCTTGATGTTCAGTCTCATATGACTGATATCCAATTAGATCTTCAACTTCAGTGACCATCATCTCTTTCATCAATAGCTTCTCCAATAATATTTATCTTCAAAGTCTTTTGAGAACTCTCATCAATTCTTATCGTTTGAATATTAGCATGATATGTAACTTGAATAAAATAACTCAGAAATAAAATATTTTTGGAATTTTCTTTATAAGACAGACTTATAATACTCAAAGCAATAAATAAATAAACAATCTTTTTGGGGACAGAATTGTTTTAGTCTGCTTTAGGAATCATATCATGATAACATGCAATTATTAGGAATAGTAAGTGTTATTTCGATTATCAGTATGTTTGTCCACTTTAAATTTACTTAGCATATTTAAATCACCTGTTATAAAGATTAGTTCAAGAAGACTATTGATATTTTATCCATCTAAACATTTGTACTTAAGTATATGATTTCAACTCATAATGAGATGAACCACTTGTGTTATTATTAGCATGCATATTATATTATATAACTCACATTAAAATATACATTTGAGATTGAAACATGTTAGTATTTTCCATATAGAAGGTGAAGGTATGGACGTAACTTTAGAACCAAGTTAGCGGTGACAGGTCTGTACTTTCGTACAACAGAGTCACATAAACAATAGTTCGGGTTGAACAAACACCAGTCTGAACACTTTAAACTAGAGGGTACAGGTCTGTACTTTCGTACAACAGAGTACCATAGTTTAACACAAACCAGTACGAGGCAATCTTTTTATAACTTTTCTAGTACATTTGTACATTATATTTTAGAATTTAGATATGCCACGGGTACGCAATAGTTGTCTATAACTTAACATAGACTACGTACCTAAGTTCTTTTCAAGAATATATTAGATGAAACCAGGTCTGTATTTTCATACAACAGAGGAGACGACTAATATATTCCCCCAGATAACACAATAAAAGACCCTATATTTTAGATCATAACATGTTTATCATCCAAATATTAAGACTAGGTGTCAAAATATTTTGGACAATTATGCCCTTATTTCAACTTAATGTCATACATATTAATATGTCTTTATATAAAATAATATGCATATTTGAAAGTTAAGCTTCTTAGTAACTTTAGAACAAATGCCTACCAATACATCATTTGATGAAGCTAATATTTATAAAAGGTATTTCAATTATGCTAGATAAATCTACTAACACATCAAACATAAATCTTAAAATTCCATTTTATGCATGTTTCCTGATGTACTATCATATCCCCAATTGTTTACAAACACAATTCAAAGTCTATTTTTAGAAGTGTAACAACTTTTGCATTTCTTTAATACTAACGAGTATAAAGAATGGCAGTTGCATTTATCAAGAATTTGCCTGTTCATATTTTTCTGACTTTTTAAATTAGAAATTTTAAAATTTCTCCCCCTGAACAGCAAATTCTTTACACAAAAACAACAACTAAATAATCATTTAAACAAAACAGAAGGGTTTCAAGTCATATATCAAGTCAAATTCAAATTCTTTTAGCACTTTTTAACCACCTTGTTTCACTTCAAAAATATCATCCATTCGCTCAAACATCATCACCACACATGATCACATCCTTGCAGTCACTAAAGGTATTAGCTATAAAAAACCGGACTGCATCACCACAAACAAACATTAGTACTTATGAGACACCCAAGCCTTGATAGACTTGGGTTGTCCACTATCGTCCATAACCATCACATCAATGAGTTTATGATATTTTAAAAACTCAGTTGATTTCATTGATGTGTTGTTTGTGGATTTAGGTTTCCAAACCCGTTTAGGTTCAGATGATTTGTTTTCAACAATGTTGGGCTTTTGAACAGCAGGTCTACTAGGCCCAACTTTGTTTACTCTAGCCATAGGTTTTGGAGAGTTGGATGCACAACTAGATATAGGCGAAAATGAACCACGCCTTGAAAAAGATTTTTGAAAAGAATTTCTAAACAATGAAGTTCTTGGCATCTCTCTACCAAACCTATCTTGTCGCAAACTTGAGAGACGCTTATCAAGTTGTGTTTCAGCTTCTCGACAAAGTTGACGTTTTCAAAGCTCACTTGACCATTTGTGAGTGTTCCAAGTCCAGTTATTGTACCTCCAGTATCACCAGCAAAGGCAACATGTCCCCCATTATATGGTTTAACATCTGAGAGCAGGGAGATATTGCCTGTCATGTGTCGCGAACAGCCACTGTCAACATACCACTTGCTATTCTGCACCTTTGACTGTCACAACACAAAGAAAAAGAATGTTAGTTTGAAATGGAGACCCAAGCCTTGACAGACTTGGGTACTCCTGAGACTTCATCTATTATTATCACATCAGTTAAAACCTTGTTTTTTAGTACATCATTATCTTTTATTGATGTGATAACTTCAGATGACATAACATTTTTTGTACTTTTCTTTATCCAAACTTTCTGAGATAAAGTCGGTTGCTTATTAATAACATTAACCTTTCGATCGATTGATTTAGTAGGTGTAATGTTGTTAACTTTAGAAATTGGAACATGTCGAGATAATCCAGGTTGTTTTGACTTTTGAAAATTTCTTCTTTTATTATAACCTGTACTATATCGTGATGCCCATTTTCTAGCAAGCACAGGACACTGATTAATGAGATGACCCTGCTTCTGACAGTAGAAGCATGATCGTCTTTCTCGGAAAGTTTGATCAGAACTTGATAGTGGTTTAGGTGAAAGAGGAACCCTACGAGGTTTAATTTCAGGTACGTTTACTGCACATGAACACTTATGTGAACATGATGGAGTAACCGTATTCACAGTTGAAGTAATCTTTGGAGAAGGATTTTTAATTGAAACTTTATTATTTTTAAACTTCTCCTGGATGACTTGTTTCTTTTCAGGTTTGAGGTTATTCTTTTTAACTTTCTGTGTAACCTCGTGAGTTACATCCTCCACTTCTACCACTTCTTCAACATTTGTTGAAAGGACAAACTTGATTGGTTCAACTTTAGGCTTAATAAGCTCAGCCTTCCTTTTATTTGAACTCAAAACTTTAAGCAACTCAGGTTGCTTGTTATCAGCAGCCTTAACAAGCTTAGGCTGTTTAACATCATCACCCTTGACAGTTTCAGGCTGATTGGGAATTTCAACACTAACTGATTCTGCCACAGGATTTGTATCCTTCTTAAGAACAGAAGGTACAAAATCTTTAATTTCTTCCTGCGAAAGAATAGGCTGATTCAAATTTGAGGGAGGAGGTTGGTTGTGATAACCAATTCCTGCCTTACTCTTTGTATCAGTCCGTTGATTTTGCAGAATATCAGAAAAGACCATAGTAGATGTGGAAATATTTGCAAGTCTTCGTTTTAAATCAACATTATCCGATTGAGTTTCAGCAAGTTCCCTTTTAAGATGAGAAATGAGTTTTAAATAACTGTCAATCGCATCTTGTTTGTTAAAAATCATTGCTTTTAACTCTTTCTTTTCTTCCATAATAGTTTTCTGATTTATAACATAGACTTTTTCATTTTCTTTTAAAACTTTGTTTGCTTCAATAAGATTGGTCAGATCTGTATTTAAGCGATCATTATCTACCATGTACCTGTTGATTTTACCAGTTAGTGTGATACAGGTTTGGCAATTAAAAGAATCACATTCTACCTCATTTTGAACATCTGCCATAAGGGCAACATTTTCTTGATCATCCATAGCCGAAAAATCATATGCTTCTTCTTCTTCTAACAGAATGGCTGCCTTGGCTACTTCATTATCCTTTTTGTAGATAGAAGGTTTTGTAAAACCCGTAGATGGTTGTCTACCCTTCTCACATTCTCGTGCAAAGTGACCCAGATTTTGACATTTGTAGCATCTGATCTTGGATTTGTCAAATCCCGTGTTGGTTTTATCAGTGACGTCTTCAAGAGATCTCTTTCCAGTTCTCCTTAAATACGTCTTAGTCCTTCTTGTCAGCATGGCCATGTTCCAACGGAGATCCACTCTCTCTAACTCATCAGGATCAACTTGCGCAAAATCTTCGTCGGTAAGATCTACCGAGTTAATCCTCTTTGAAAGAAAATCATCGTATGATGATAGAAAGGCATTAAAGATTACTGCATGCTCATTGTGAGATGCAGTAGCAGAAGAGGATGATTGAGATGGAAAAGAAGAGAATGTCCCAACTGAGTTATTTCCCGAAGAGTAATTGGGTTTAGATGAAGATGTAGACGGCCCAGATAGAAGTGTTGTACTTCCATATCCAAAATTGCTATTATCAGGAAGCAAAGAGCTAGATCTTATGCTTTTCTTCTGAATGTCCAAGGCACATGTTTCAAGCTTCCCAATAAGTTGATCCAGAGACATAGCTAGTATGTCTGGATCATTCTCCATCATCAGCACTCTAGTTTCCCAGTGAGGAGGCAGAGCATTCAGTAGCTTCTTGTTGACTTCAATAGAGCTAAATTTGTAGCCTCCTTCAGTCAGCTCATTTACAAGACGCGAATATCTGCAGAATAAATCTTTCACCGTCTCGTTCTTCTGGATGTCAAACCGATCATACTGTTTCTTCACTAACTCCAGTTTACTTTGCTTGTACTCAGTAGTACCTCCACATCGTTCAGCTATGCCATTCCACAGATCATAAGCGATGTCGTGTTGTTTAAACATTTTCATGGCATCTGCAGGTAAAGACATGGTTATAGCAGAGTGAGCTTTCCTCTCACATTCCCATGCTTTGCGTTCTTCAACAGACATGGAACGAATAGGCTTTGGTGGAGGAATACCAACATGCTCTCCACTTGAAACAGGTCTAACGTATCGTTCCAGTAAAGGTA
Source organism: Gnaphalium uliginosum (assembly GCA_963930675.1). Taxonomy (NCBI): domain Eukaryota; kingdom Viridiplantae; phylum Streptophyta; class Magnoliopsida; order Asterales; family Asteraceae; genus Gnaphalium; species Gnaphalium uliginosum. The sequence continues at coordinate 33,868,151 of OZ005681.1, forward strand.
TCTCCATTTTAGGGTCGGTAAACGCGACAAACGATAAAAATCTACCTCTCCATTCAGAATACTCCATTCCCGGAGCAAAGAATGGAGGTTTGTTTGCACTACCCACTTCAGCATTGTGTTTTAACATTGCATTAACAGCTTGTAAAGTAGACATTTTAATTTATATTAATTAAAATTAACTTTTGAAAAAGGTTTAAAATCTGTCTAACACCCTATAGCGATATTGCTAATATCGCTAACAATCTGATGATTGAGCGATATTGGTGATATCACTATCAATATCGCTAATTAAAGCGCAAATCAAACTCAGACAAAACAGGCGATATCACAGACGATATTTCGAGTAATATCGCTAAACTTAATCAGGCGATATTGAATCAATATCGCAAAAATTAACTAGGCGATACCAGGTTATATCTCTAGTAATATCGCTAGAGATATCGCTCAAATTAATGAGCACAGAACACGTAATATCGCTGTAACCCTAAAGGCGATATTATGATAATATCGCTTTTAATATCGCTAAAACGGCTGTAAACCCTAAAATTTCAAAGACAACGAAATTTTCCAAGTTTAGAGTAGCAAACAACGAACACAATCCCAGAAAACACTAAAAATACTGATTAAATAGCCTTTTAAGAATAAAAACAATTTGTTTATACGAAAAGACTAGTTAATACGACGTTTAAACATACGAATAATGATTCAATAACCACTAATCCAATGATTAAATGGCTCTGATACCAATTGTAGGATCGCAACAAAGACTGATCTTAAACATTGAATCAATAAACAATAACTAATGCGCGGAATTCATTAGCTATCGATTGTACGTTTAACAACAAAATCACAAACACATATATTGAATTAATCATATAAAGCAATGTGAATTACAATGACTGAACCACTGAGAATGACAGAAGCTGCCAAATAAAATTTGTATGTGCCAAAATGCAAAGTGTCAAGCTAAGCAAACTGAAACCCTAAATGAGTATTTGTATGTAACTAATCTGGACTAAAGGGCGATATTGGTGATATCGCCTGTGCGATATTAGTGATATCACCTAAGCGATATTAACAATATTAACTAATCTGGACTAAAGGGCGATATTGGTGATATCGCCTGTGCGATATTAGTGATATCGCCTAAGCGATATTAACAATATCGCCTAATACAAAATTAATCTAATTAATTACAACTCGAAACTTAGACCAAGTGACAGACACTCTAAATGTATCAACATGAGTTAGAGAGAGTGGATCTTCGTTGGAACATGGCCATGCTGACAAGAAGGACTAAGACGTATTTAAGGAGAACTGGAAAGAGATCTCTTGAAGACGTCACTGATAAAACCAACACGGGATTTGACAAATCCAAGATCAGATGCTACAAATGTCAAAATCTGGGTCACTTTGCACGAGAATGTGAGAAGGGTAGACAACCATCTACGGGTTTTACAAAACCTTCTATCTACAAAAAGGATAATGAAGTAGCCAAGGCAGCCATTCTGTTAGAAGAAGAAGAAGCATATGATTTTTCTGCTATGGATGATCAAGAAAATGTTGCCCTTATGGCAGATGTTCAAAATGAGGTAGAATGTGATTCTTTTAATTGCCAAACCTGTATCACACTAACTGGTAAAATCAACAGGTACATGGTAGATAATGATCGCTTAAATACAGATCTGACCAATCTTATTGAAGCAAACAAAGTTTTAAAAGAAAATGAAAAAGTCTATGTTATAAATCAGAAAACTGATATGGAAGAAAAGAAAGAGTTAAAAGCAAAGATTTTTAACAAACAAGATGCGATTGACAGTTATTTAAAACTCATCTCTCATCTTAAAAGGGAACTTGCTGAAACTCAATCGGATAATGTTGATTTAAAACGAAGACTTGCAAATATTTCCACATCTACTATGGTCTTTTCTGATATTCTGCAAAATCAACGGACTGATACAAAGAGTAAGGCAGGAATTGGTTATCAAAACCAACCTCCTCCCTCAAACTTGAATCAGCCTATTCTTTCGCAGGAAGAAATTAAAGATTTTGTACCTTCTGTTCTTAAGAAGGATACAAATCCTGTGGCAGAACCAGTTAGTGTTGAAATTCCAAATCAGCCTGAAACTGTCAAGGGTGATGATGTTAAACAGCCTAAGCTTGTTAAGGCTGCTGATAACAAGCAACCTGAGTTGCTTAAAGTTTTGAGTTCAAATAAAAGGAAGGCTGAGCTTATTAAGCCTAAAGTTGAACCAATCAAGTTTGTCCTTTCAACAAATGTTGAAGAAGTGGTAGAAGTGGAGGATGTAACTCACGAGGTTACACAGAAAGTTAAAAAGAATAACCTCAAACCTGAAAAGAAACAAGTCATCCAGGAGAAGTTTAAAAATAATAAAGTTTCAATTAAAAATCCTTCTCCAAAGATTACCTCAACTGTGAATACGTTTACTCCATCATGTTCACATAAGTGTTCATGTGCAGTAAACGTACCTGAAATTAAACCTCGTAGGGTTCCTCTTTCGCCTAAACCACTATCAAGTTCTGATCAAACTTTCCGAGAAAGACGATCATGCTTCTACTGTCAGAAGCAGGGTCATCTCATTAATCAGTGTCCTGTGCTTGCTAGAAAATGGGCATCACGATATAGTACAGGTTATAATAAAAGAAGAAATTTTCAAAAGTCAAAACAACCTGGATTATCTCGACATGTTCCAATTTCTAAAGTTAACAACATTACACCTACTAAATCAATTGATCGAAAGGTTAATGTTATTAATAAGCAACCAACTTTATCTCAGAAAGTTTGGATAAAGAAAAGTATAAAAAATGTTATGTCATCTGAAGTTATCACATCAATAAAAGATAATGATCTACCAAAAAACAAGGTTTTAACTGATGTGATAATAATAGATGAAGTCTCAGGAGTACCCAAGTCTGTCATGGCTTAGGTCTCCATTTCAAACTAACATTCTTTTTCTTTGTGTTGTGACAGTCAAAGGTGCAGAACAACAAGTGGTAAAATGATATTTTTGAAGTGAAACGAGGTGGTTAAAAAGTTCTAAAAGAATTTGAATTTGACTTGATATGTGACTTGAAATTTTTTCTGTTTTGTTTAATGATTATTTACCTGTTTGTTTTTGTGTAAAGAATTTGCTGTTCAGGGGGAGAAATTTTAAATTTCTAATTTAAAAAGTCAGAAAAATATGAACAGACAAATTCTTGAAAAATGCAACTGTCATTCTTTATACTTGTTAGTATTAAAGAAATGCAAAAGTTGCTACATTTCTAAAAATAGACGTTGAATTGTGTCCGTAAACAATTGGGGAAATGATAGTACATCAGGAGACATGCATAAAATGGAATTTTAAGGTTTATGTTTGATGTGTCAGTAGATTTATCTAGCATACTTAAAATACCTTTTATAAATATTAGCTTCATCAAATGATGTATTGGTAGGCGTTTGTTCTAAAGTTACTAAGAAGCTTAACTTTCAAAAATGCATATTATTTTATATAAAGACATATTAATATGTATGACATTAAGTTAAAATAAGGGCAACAATGTTCGAAATATTTTAACGCTTCGTCTTAATATTTGGATGATAAACATGTTATGATCTAAAATTTAGGGTCTTTGTATGGAGTTATCTGGGGGAATATATTAGTTGTCTCCTCTGTTGTATGAAAATACAGACCTAGTTTCATCTAATATATTTTTGAAAAGAACTTAGGTACGTAGTCTATGTTAAGTTATAGACAATTATTGCGTACCCGTGGCATATCAAAATTCTAAAAAATATAATGTACAAATGTACAAGAAAAGTTATAAAAAGATTGCCTCGTACTGGTTTGTGTTAAACTATGGTACTCTGTTGTACGAAAGTACAGATCTGTCACCGCTAACTTGGTTCTAAAGTTACGTCCATACCTTCACCTTCTATATAGAAAATACTAACATGTTTCAATCTCAAATGTATATTTTAATGTGAGTTATATAATATAATATGCATGCTAATAATAACACAAGTGGTTCATCTCATTATAAGTTGAAATCATATACTTAACAACAAATGTTTAGATGGATAAAATATCAATAGTCGTCTTGAACTAATCTTTATAACAGGTGATTTAAATATGCTAAGTAAATTTAAAGTGGACAAACATACTGATAATCGAAATAACACTTACTATTCCTAATAATTGCATGTTATCCTTATATGATTCCCAAAGCAGACTAAAACAATTATGTTCCCAAAAAGATTGTTTATTTATTGCTTTCAGTATTTTAATTCTGTCTTATAAAGAAAATTACAAAAATATTTTATTTCTGAGTTATTTTATTCAAGTTACATATCATGCTCATATTCAAAAGACAAGAATTGATGAGAGTTCTCCAAAGACTTTGAAGATAAATACTATTGGAGAAGCTATTGATGAAAGAGATGATGGTCACTGAAGTTGAAGATCTAATTGGATATCAGTCATATGAGACTGAACATCAAGACTTTTGAAGACCAAGCTATCTCAATGGGGGAGTTTGTTGGTAAACACTTTTTGAAGACCAAGCTGAAGACACGGGGGAGTTTGTTGATACATTTAGAGTGTCTGTCATTTGGTCTAAGTTTCGAGTTGTAATTAATTAGATTAATTTTGTATTAGGCGATATTGTTAATATCGCTTAGGCGATATCACTAATATCGGACAGGCGATATCACCAATATCGCCCTTTAGTCCAGATTAGTTACATATAAATACTCGTTTAGGGTTTCACTTTGCAAAGCTTGACACTTTGCATTTTGGCACATACGAATTTTGTTTGGCAGCTTTTGTCATTCTCAGTGTTCCAGTCATTGTAATTCACATTGCTTTATATGATTAATTCAATATATGTGTTTGTGATTTTGTTGTTAAACGTACAATCGATAGCTATTGAATTCCGCGCATTAGTTATTGTTTATTGATTCATTGTTTAAGATCAGTCTTTGTTGCGATCCTACAAACTCAATTTCGTCGAGGAACCCGTGGAAATTATGGACCGTGAGGTCAAACGCTTGAAACAGAGTCTCACTCCCATCGTTAAAGTCCGGTGGAATTCGAGGTGAGGTCTGGAATTCACTTGGGAACGGGAAGACCAAATGCGAATAAAATACCTACATCTATTCTTAGATGCCACTCACACCACGACAACGAGCTAATTTTGGGACGAAATTCTCCTAACAAGGGGAGAATGTGACACCCGACAATTTAGGTTACCTATTAAACATATGCTAGAACGATAATTACTTGTATTTAGTTCGTATTTAGGCCAAGTACTTGTAACTACTTGTATGTTTGAAAATACCCACACGTGATTATTTATAATTACGTGAAATAACCGGACGGAGTCCGACGACAAATACGGACGTTGGTGATTTTCTTAAATAACGTGAACTTATTTAAATAAACGTTATTTACTTCATATTATTGCGATAATATATAAAACACTAGACGTTTTGTGTAAAATGTAACAAGCGCAACGAAAACGCGCAAATTAAACCCGACAACCAAACGAAACCCAATAAATATTTCGTTAACTCAAAATAAAGTATTTTAATAATACTTCAATGGAAAAATATCTCAAATCAATCGTTAGTTAAAAACGACGCAAATAAACGTTTAGCGACTAACCTAATAACGAAAATAACGGGTAAACGAACACAGTACGTAACATAATCTGAGAATCAAAAATTAAATCACACAAACCCCTTGTGGGACCCACCTTGGGCCAGCCTCCCCCTCCCCCATGTGACCACCCCCCTTTCACTCCATACATTTTACATGCATATCTCATTTCCCCACCATTTCACTCTTTCCCATTTCTCCTCTTTTCTCTCTAACATCTCTCTAAAAACCCACTCTCTCTCACTAAAAATCTGGAGAATCCAGCCCCTAACCACCTCCATAATCCACCATTGACCACCACATCACCACCTTTGACCACCACAAAACCACCTCAACAAAACTTCATCTCTTTGCAAGGATTTAAGTTCAAGACTTCATTTCTGTCCTTCTCATCATCATAACACCATTGTGAGGACTTTTTATTCATCTTATTACTTTAATAACATGTTCATAAGCTTCACTCAAAGATTCATGTCCAAACTTTGCACAAAAATCATTTTTCATCGTCAAAAACTCACAAAAACACTACATGCACTTTCTGTCCAGAAAGTACTACGATTTTCACCAAAGTGTTTCTGACTCAAAACTTAATGAAAATGAACGATTCAAAAGGGAAAACTTAAGTTTAAGAAGTTAGCTAACTTTTTCAAGTGGTCTTGTAATTTTTAGAGTCCATTTGACACTTGAAACTGAATTTATGAATACATGTGTATAATCTGCCCAGAAAAGTCAGAAATTGTCTCTTGGGGTCTTGGTCATAACTGGAGCTATACATCATTAAATGACTTGAAACCACCGCCAAAATTTCACAAAATGTGTTAGGTACAAAAGTCTTTTGAATGACTTTTTCTGAAAATGTGTAGATTTTTCTCTGTAATTATAACTTCTTGCATGTGTCCAGATTGGTCAACTGTTGGACCTCAGAGGACAAATGGAATTATTAAAAATACTTAGACTTACTCAAAAATTCTAGAAAAATTACTGTAAGTAGTCAAGACATAGGGGAACAACTGGTATTTTCTGTTGAGACATGTTTTGTGACAACAGATCTAGCTTGTAATAGCGTGTAATAGTACTTTTAGTAATTGTAATCAAACATGTACATTGGTTTTGAATTGTAAATGAAATATATTGCTTGGTAAACATTTTAGAGTTAAATATCTATATGCTGAAAAATGTTGACCAAGGTTGACCGCAAATCAAGTCAGTTCGCAGGACAAAATTGGCCTGCGAACCGAGTCAGTTCGCTGGGCCAATATGGGCTGCGAACTGAGTCAGTTCGCAGAGCCTAGTGACTTGCGAACCGAGACGGTTATATATGCAAATTAGGTTTTAAACCTAAGAGACTTTTGCCAATTCTTACATCCAGACGACCTGTGATTCCAGAGTGTTTTCCACCATTTCTAAAGGCTAGGTATTGATCGTTAACATTCGTTATAATCGATACAAAGCTATTAGACAATTGATTCGCTAATATATTGCGAAAGTATTCGTTATAGACCCTATAACTAGTATTGAGAGATTCCGCACCTTAATACCGTAGATAACCTCGTTATCGATCCTTACACGAAGGGACTTACAGTATATGGTCAAGGTCTATCCGTATACGGTCCGTTTTGCCCGTATTTGCTTAAAAATCACTTTACAGTTGTGCCCATATGGTCAGTTTTTGGTGAAGTCAAATATGGTTAACATGTTCAAATACGGTCAACGGGCAACATCTATAAATAGGAGACTCCATTAACACTTCAAACACACTCCACACTTCCATACATCTTCCTACCACTACTCTATTTCAATTCTTTTCCTCTCTAGCTTCCTCTATGTAGATTTCTTATTAATTAGCATTAGATTAGTACTTAATTAGGGAGTAGTAAGTGGATTATTGTAATAGCTTAGAGTACGATCAGATTTATATTATTGTAAGAGCTTGGAATAGGAAAAAAGTTCTACTTCCGTAATTTCAAGTTTATTTCAATCCTCGTTTTAATCCACATTGATTTCCGATACCACATAATTTCAAGTTTATTTCAATCCTCGTTTTAATCTAACGTTATACCAAGTATTCAGCCGCTTTATGGTATTATCGGTACCACATACTTTTTGGTCACTCTAGAATAATTAATCCTACGTTTTTATTACAATTCAACCATCTATGATAATTAAACCACCCGTTCAATTTATATTTATAAATCCTAATAAATCCCTGATTGATTCACGGTGTACTATACGATAGATTTAGATAGTATTTCCACAGTTGCAAAATCAGACCATGTTTTTATGAAAACATAGATAGGTAATTACCGTTTGATGAAGGTTTGCGACTCCTTGTCATAAAGGTTTTAACCACGTTTATTGGAGGAAAGATGATAGTTTAGTTTAAAATCATAAATGTAAAGTTAAACAGCACACTGAGTTTTCAACTGTGTATTAAAGTAACATCATCCCTATTAAAAAGCTAACTACATCACATCAAGCACCTAAGCTAATTACTCATGAAGCATGACAATAAATCCTAAATCTAATATAATAACAATAATATTAACATGCATCATTATAAAAGATACGGAAAGATGTAACCGTGATTAATGCATAGATTGAATATATGCTGAAAGAATACACGAACGGAAGTCCGAAATATCTTAACAATATTACAAATAAGCCCTCCAAGTATTCCAACAATATTACAAAGCTACCCCTCCTTTTAGTCTTGGTTAAATATTAACCAAGAACTAACTGATTCTAACCTAAATATATAACTACTTAACTCTAGAGAGAGAAAGTAGAGAGAGAGAGAGTGTGTGTGGGAGAGAGAAAGGTGTGAGGGAATGAAGATTGAGTGTGTTGAGATGATGGAATGATGAATGGGGAGACCTTCTATTTATAGGCAAAGTCTCAAAGCCCATATACAAGCCCCAAAACACAAGACCAAGATTTTTCTCAAAGCCCATTTCTCTCTCGTCTTTTAGGGTGCCAATTTTACGCACCAAGATTTTTAGAGAGAGAGATGACTTTTTGGGGAACACGAAAGAGTAGGATGAATGAAAAGGATATTCTAAAAGATGTCTTTCACAAGCTTAGAAATTTTAAGATAAGTTTTAAGGTGTATTTTTTGGAAATAGGGTTAAAAGATGGGGGTTTTGTCAAAAGAAAAATTGGTTTAAGGTCAAAGGTTTTACTAAATGTATCATCGATACTAAAATTTAGTATCGGTTGGTTTTTAGGCTTGAAGAGTAGGTTAAAAATGGGGGTTTAAATCATAAGGAATGTCAAGATCCTCTAATTGCTCCTATGCCACGTATGGTACTCACAAATGTGATCTCGAAGCGTATGTCAGGAGCAAGTTCTAATTCAGAAGCACATGCATCGGCACACACAACAAATTAAGTAGTGAAGAATTTTAAATGAATGCTTTTCAATTAGGCTCAAAATACCTCACTGCAAATAAAATTGGATTGTATGTACCTAGTCATGCGATGCCCCTCTTTGATTATCATTTATTGCTTAAGAAATTTTTACCTTATTTTCCTTAGATTCTCAAATAACTTACTCATATTTTAAAATGGTTCCTCTTAAAAGCATTAAAACTCTAAAAGATTAGAGATAATCAAGTGATTTTCTTAAAAAATTTGTAAAATTTGATGAACATTTTTCGAGTTTACTATTGGACATAAAAATATATCTAAGGTATTCTATACCTGCTATCCCATACTTAGAAGAACATTGTCCCTAATGTTCTTTTTAGTAGAGATTTTACTACAAGTAAAATCCCACACTTAGAGTTTAAACATATAAGAAAATGTTTCTCAAGTGTTGTATTTGGGCTGGATTCTCACACTTAGTGATAAGCTTAGGATAGAGTATAGACTACTTTTATTATTTAGCAAACTAAAAAAGAAATTTAGAATTATAAGGAGCGGGTAAAGGGTATGGACACTCCCCAGATAGCGAGTTATACTAAAGTTAAGAGTCTGAAATTGTGCTGAAAAGAGGTGTTGCAAAAATCTTTTTTTCTGCACTCTTCATGAAGATTGGCTCGACTTCAAGTTGCTTGCTATTGTCTTATTCATCTCTTTGTCATCACAAATCTCTTGTGAATTAATCTCATAGGTGTGAACACATTGGATGTTCCCATTTTACAAACTCAGTGTTTTTGCAAATGAAAATGGGAAATCACTGTCTCAGAATTTGAAAAGATATTTTCTACTACAATTCAATATTATAAAACACGCGTTTTAAACGAGTTCGAGCATAATGCATAAAAGTAGTATGCAAGTACCTCAAATGCTCGAATAACATGAATTATCAGTTTTCAAGGTGATTTCCTATTTTCTGAGACTAGTGGTTTATTTAAAAAGAAATGAGTTTTGGAGAATATTCATAAAATATTTAGGCACATCCAAGTGTGAAGGATAGTGGGAGATTATTTTCACTAGTTAATACCTCTTCTATCTACGTCTTATTCCACGGGATGCCTTCCGAGAAGCGCTGTTGTTAGAGTCGAGAGCTCGTCTTTGCCTTCCTTCAAATCAGTTTGGAGAGGAGTTTCTAGGGCCGGAAGTGATGGGTAGTGGAGCCTTGGGGTTTGGCGGGTAGATTCTTATGAAGTGGTGGAACATGACTGGAGTGATGTCTGGGATCCTTGTTGAAAAATTAGGAAACTAAAGATGTGTTTCTTCGTGACTCTCTGCAAGTGTAGAAGGTCCTAGGTAATGCGTTCTACTGCTTTGGCAATGATTTCGTTTGGTTTGATGACAAAAACTCGATTGATCTTGGTTCTTTCACGTTCCGGGTGTTCTTGCCTCAATGAATCCATGAATCCAAGGAAGCGCATATGGAGATTATCATGATCTGCGAAGATAGGATTTCTTCGAATTTATTGATAGATTCGTAGATGCCACAGATGAGCTGGTTCTGATGATCGGAGAATGTGGGGTTGGATTTATAAAAGATGTTAATCATCATGTTATAGACCTCACGTAGTCTGTCATGGAATAGTTGCCTATGCTCCTCCGGTTGGACATCACCGAAGATTTCGCCGAATCGGCTCCTTATAAAGTTCGCGATGTTAACCATCGAACCTTAGCTATAGATGAAGGGACGTCACGCGTCCTTACGTCAAAACTCACGTACTCGAGCTCTTCGACAATCTTGTGAGCATGGTACTCGATAATACAGTCAATATAGAGTCTGTGTGGTGTAGGATCGTTATCAGCCCTAGAAATCATTAATCCTCGTAGATCATTCATCATCCGAATGTCTACGTCCGCATCAGGATTTCCAGTAGCATTATTCCCATTCAGCCCAACAAATAAAGTTCTTACACTCATATTACTGCAGAAAGTCTACGTCCGAATGTCTACGTCCGCTTTATTCCCATTCCTGCACCACCTGTTAGGCCTATTCCAGATTCTCCTTTCGAACTCATCCGAATTCCTATCATCTCCAATCATGAAGAGATGATTAGTGTGTTGGTGCATAATGTGTGTCAGTCATTTGGTCAAACAATTGTAATTGTCAAAGTCAATTAGTCTGCGTTTGTATCGTGTTAAGTGTGTAAATGCGAGTATGTAAATGAATAGCAAGATAGAAAATATACACAAGTATACTGTTCAGGCGACACAGAGCCTGTGTCGCTATAGCGACACAAAGGTTGTGTCGCAATGGGCTGGGCCTGCGACATTGGGCTTGTGTCGCAGGGTCCAGTAGGGTTTCTATATATATCGAGTTAGAATTTCATTTTTGGGTCGATCAAACCCTAGAGAGAGAGAGATACGGCAGAGAGAGTGGGAAGAGAGAGTTAGTGAGTTTGTAATCTTTATTCTTCAATTGTTAATATATACGAAAAGATTATAAATCGTTGTGTTTGTATTTACGTTTCAATTGCTTGATTGATTGTTTCTCCCTTTCAATTAAGTCAAACGACAAGTCTAGATCCGTGATTAAGGGAACCAACAAGTGGTATCAGAGCTTTTGGGCGTTTGTTTAAAGATTCGATCGTTAATTGAAATGTTTTCGGTTTGATTCGTGGTGTTTTTGGTGGTTTAATCAATGCTTTGGGTCCAATCAGTTGAATATTTAGCTTCTGGAAGTGTATTTCTGGGTTTGTTCATCAATTATCGTTCGAAATTCGTTAGGGTTTCGAAAATTTTCGATTTTTAGGGTTTTTGGAGCTGTTGGCCGCGACATTGCGACACTAGGTGCGACACAAGCTTTAGCGACACGGGCGTTAGTGACACAATCAGCCTTAGCGACACAAGCAGCGACATAACCTTTGTGTCGTATTTAGGGTTTTCGCGACATAAGCTTGCGACACCAGATCGGATTTTGCGACACTAGCTTGCGACACTATTTTGTCGGGAAATTTTTCGCATGACCAAATTTTGTTCTTAAGCTTAAAAGGTCTTAATTAAGATTTTGAAAAAGTTTCGTTTTACTCGGACAATTTTCGATATTTTCGAATCAAATTTTGGAGGGAAAAGTCAAAAGGACGAAATTTTGGTACATTTCTGGATTAAAATGTCGCTTAAAAGCTTTTCACAATTACTAAAACATAACAATGAGATCGTTAGCACTAATAAACCTCCATTATTCACTGCCAATACTCCTTTTGTTGAATGGAGAATACAATTTGAGGCATTCATCGCTGTCAATGATCCTGATATGCAAATATTTTTAGAGAAAAGATATGAACGTCCTCTTAGAATTAGTGCTTTTCCCGGAGAAGCTCAAATTAAGCCTATCAAATCCATGACTCCTGAAGAACGCAAGACTTATGATACTGAAAGGAAAACATATACTGCGATCACCATGGCACTATCACAACCACTCATGAAGCAATTTAGACATCATGAGCTTGCATATGATTTATGGCAAGCCATTGAAAGGTGTTGCGGTGGAAGTGAGCAATATGAGAAGAATAAATTGCAGCTAGTGAAGAAACAGTATGAGTTGAGCGATAATCAAGTTCTCATGGCTCACATCACGAGTAAATCTGAGGTACCCATTGAAGAGCCATTATCTTGTGTGTCTTGTATCCAATTGACTAACAAAGTTAACAGATACAGTGAGGATACTGAACGCCTGAATTCTGATTTAGAAAACCTTACTCAGGCAAATAAAATTTTGAAAGATAATGAAAAGGCTTTTGATAAGAAACTAGATGCTGCGTTTTCTGACCGGAAAGAATTAAAAGCTAAGATTTTCAGTCAACAAGATGCAATTGATAGTTATATAAAAATGATTGCTTTACTAAGAAATGATCTTGCTGAAAAACAGTCACAAGTAGATGACTTAAATCGAAAGCTTTCAAATTTTTCAACATCCTCACTGGTCTTTGACGAGATTCTCCAATCGCAAAGGACAGATACGAAAAGTAAGGCTGGTCTTGGTTACCACTTTGTACCACCTCCTTCTGACTATCTGCCAATGCCTTCAAGGGATACTGCCAAAGACTTTGTGCCTACTTTTTCAAAAGTAGATACAACATCTGTTGTTGAGTCAGTTTTTGATACAGCAACTACTGTTAAAAGGCTTGAGTTTGTTAAGGCTAAGTATGTATCTCCTGTGTGTGTTGAGGAGATTGTTGAAATGGAGGACTTAACAGAAGAGTCTGAGGTCAAAGTTGAAAAGGTTAATGTTAAGCCTGAAAATCATATAATTACAAATGAATCTGAAAAGGTTTTTAATAATAAGGGAAAAACCAAGGTTGTAAATGAACTCGAATCTGTTCAAATCTCAAAGAAGGATTCAAAAAGAAAATCTTCCCATAACTCACAATCATCTGTGAGTAATCTGAAGAAAGAGAAAATAATTAATAAATCTGTTAAAGAACAACCTTCAACATCTACCCGTCCAACTTTAGAGGCTTCTACATCAACATGTACGCATAAGTGTTCATGTTCTGGAAATGCCTCATCCGCTAAGCCTCCCTCAGTAAATCCTCTGTCGAAACAATTTGAGGGTAGTCATTGGAAAAGGCCGTATGTGGAACGGCGTTCGTGTTTTCGGTGTGGTCAACAGGGCCACATCATTAGGGATTGTCGGTTATTATCCCTAGATAGGCTTGGAAGAGGGATGCAAAGAACTTCCTTATTTAGAAATTCTTTTCAAAAATCTTTTTCAAGGCGTGGTTCATTTTCGCCTATATCTAGTTGTGCATCCAACTCTCCAAAACTTATGGCTAGAGTAAACAAAGTTGTGCCTAGTAGACCTGCTGTTCAAAAGCCCAACATTGTTGAAAACAAATCATCTGAACCTAAACGGGTTTGGAGACCTAAATCCACAAACGACACATCAATGAAATCAACTGAGTTTTTAAAATATCATAAACTCATTGATGTGATGGTTATGGATGATAGTGGACAACCCAAGTCTATCAAGGCTTGGGTGTCTCATAAGTACTAATGTTTGTTTGTGGTGATGCAGTCAGGTTTTTGATAGCTAATCCTTTAGTGACTGCAAGGATGTGACGAAGAAGGTTGATCTCAAGGTGATCATGTGTGGTGATGATGTTTGAGTGAATGGATGAAATTTCTGAAGTGACACGAGATGGTTAAAAAGTGCTAAAAGAATTTGAATTTGACTTGATATGTGACTTGAAACTCTTCTGTTTTGTTTAAATGATTATTTAGTTGTTGTTTTTGTGTAAAGAATTTGCTGTTCAGGGGGAGAAATTTTAAAAATTCTAATTTAAAAAGTCAGAAAAATATGAACAGACAAATTCTTGAAAAATGCAACTGCCATTCTTTTTACTTGTTAGTATTAAAGAAATGCAATAGTTGCAACATTGTTAAAATAGACGTTGAATTGTATCTGTAAACAATTGGAAAAATGATAGTACATCAGGAAACATGCATAAAATGGAAATTTAAGATTTATGTTTGATGTGTCAGTAGATTTATCTAGCATACTTGAAATACCTTTTATAAATATTAGCTTCTTCAAATGATGTATTGGTAGACATTTGTTCTAAAGTTACTAAAAAACTTAACTTTCAAATATGCATATTATTTTATATAAAGACATATTAATATGTATGACATTAAGTTAAAATAAGACAAAATATTTTGACACCTAGTCTTAATATTTGGATGATAAACATGTTATGATCTAAAATTTAGGGTCTTTGTATGGAGTTATCTGGGGGAATATATTAGTTGTCTCCTCTGTTGTATGAAAATACAGACCTGGTTTCATCTAATATATTCTTGAAAAGAACCTAGATACGTAGTCTATATTAAGGTATAGACAACCATTACGTACCCGTGGCATTTCTAAATTCTAAAATATAATGTACAAATGTACAAGAAAAGTTATAAAAAGATTGCCACGTACTGGTTTGTGTTAAACTATGGTACTCTGTTGTATGAAAGTACAGACCTGTACCCTCTAGTTTAAATTGTTCAGACTGGTGTTGGTTCAACCAGAACTACTGTTTATGTGACTCTGTTGTACGAAAGTACAGACCTGTCACCGCTAGCTTGGTTCTAAAGATACGTCCATACCTTCACCCTCTATATAGAAAATACTAACATATTTTGAGTTCAAATGTATATTTTAATGTGATTTATATACTATAATATGCATGCTAATAATAACACAAGTGATTCATCTTATTATGAGTTGACATCATTCACTTAAGTACAAATGTTTGGATAAAAATATCAATAATCGTCTTGAAATAATCTTTATAACAGATGATTTAAATATGCAAAGTAAATTTAAAGTGGACAAATATACTGATAATCGAAATAACACTTACTATTTCCTAATAATTGCATGTTATCCTGATATGATCCCTAACCAGACCAAAACAATTCCGTCCCCAAAAAGATTGTTTATTTATTGCTTTCAGTATTTTAATTCTGTCTTATAAAGAAAATTACAAAAATATTTTATTTCTGAGATATTTTATTCAAGTTACATATCATACTCATATTCAAAAGACAAGGATTGATGAGAGTTCTCCAAAGACTTTGAAGATAAATGCTATTCGAGAAGCTATTGATGAAAGAGATGATGGTCACTGAAGTTGAAGATCTAATTGGATATCAGTCATATGAAATCGAACATCAACACTTTTGAAGACCAAGCTATCTAAATGGGGGAGTTTGTTGGTGAAGACTAATTGAAGATTATTTGACCAAGCTGCTGACATGGGGGAGTTTGTTGGTGCATAATGTGTGTCAAACAATTGTAATTGTCAAAGTCAATTAGTCTGCGTTTGTATCGTTTTAAGTGTGTAAATGCGAGTATGTAAATGAATAGCGAGATAGAAAATATACACAAGTATACTGTTCAGGCGACACAGAGCCTGTGTCGCTATAGCGACACAAAGGTTGTGTCGCAATGGGCTGGGCCTGCGACATTGGGCTTGTGTCGCAGGGTCCAGTAGGGTTTCTATATATATCGAGTTAGAATTTCATTTTTGGGTCGATCAAACCCTAGAGAAAGAGAGATACGGCAGAGAGAGTGGGAAGAGAGAGTTAGTGAGTTTGTAATCTTTATTCTTCAATTGTTAATATATACGAAAAGATTATAAATCGTTGTGTTTGTATTTACGTTTCAATTGCTTGATTGATTGTTTCCGCCTTTCAATTAAGTCAAACGACAAGTCTAGATCCGTGATTAAGGGAACCAACATAGTGTTATTGATAGATTCGAGGATGACCTTCATATCACAATAGCAGTCATCTGAGAATCCACCAATGAGTATACACCATGCCAAAAGGAGCTGATAGAGGAACTCGAAGCAAAATACACACTCTATCAAGCCAGCAACAGTACCCTAGGTTCTCACTTCCTTCGAAACCGCATTCATGCTTTCGCCGAGAATCTCGCCACTCAATTACTGCAGAAAGTCATGAAAATGACGGACCCACTTCAGAGGAGTCAGAATTCTTCGAGGAGCAGAAGACCATATACCAAAAGGTATTCAAGTGACTTTGACGTGACAACTAATTAGTCCAAATTGGGGGTTTCTAGGTTGACTAATTCTGATCCAGTTCTCAATCTATATATCCAATAACTAGAGGTGAAACGGTCTAAGCAAACATATTCCATCCATTTGATACTAAACTATCTTCAATTACTTTTTTATTTACTAGTTATTTAAATCCTTTTTGACCATATGTAGTTAAAAGATAAAATCTCCTAACTTTTACTTGTTTTAATTAGTTTAATCATTAGTTAAATAACTTATAATACATAAATTGTTCTTGCGGACTATACTCGGAACTTATCACAACTATACTATTGTGCGATTAGGTACACTTGCCTAGCTGTGTTTTAGTCTAGATCATTGGTATTTTCTACATTATTTTTATAACCTGATTTTAGCACATCAATTTATTACCACTAAAGCCCTATAAAACATAGTTACTCTAAGCTAGCATAGATCGATATCATTGTAGCTACCGCATTATCTGCAGTATCGAAGTAACCTCCCACATTTACTTTTATTGCCTTAGTTTAGATTAGGATAAGAAGAAAACCAAAACAAAGCCCCTTACTTCTTTATACCCATCTGAGCTACAAAAGATAGCCAAATTTTCTGATTTCAATTCGTTGCGATTTGAAGAACGGCCCTAGGTTATACTTGTCAATTAGTCACCCTAGTAAAAAACACTTAGTGCCTGTAAGTAGAGAATAATTTAGGCTTCCTTGCACTATAAATTATAAAACACTCCACTGATGTGAGCAACAGTTGTAAACCCTAACGACGACCGGTTGTGATATCATCAAGTATTTTGGCACCATTGTCGGGGATCAAGAGAAGATGACTTTCATCTGTCATTACAGAACGTTCACCTACCGACGTATGCTATTCTGGCTATGAAATGCACCCGCCACATTTTAAAGGTGTATGGTAACTATCTTTCACGGCATAATTGAACAATGGATGTAAGTTTTCATGGACGATTTCTCAGTCTTTGGTGATTTCATTACATCATGTGTTTCAGATCTCGAAAAAATGCTCGCCTGCTAGGAAGAATCAAATCTCGTCTTAAATTGGGAGAAGTGCCGCTTAATGGCTAAAGATGGAAAAGTTTTAGGACATATAATCTCGAAATCGGGAATCAAAGTCGACAAGGCTAAAGTAGAAACCATTCCAAAACTTTCACCTTCAACTACGATCAAAGCCATTTGAAGTTTTTTGGGTCACGCCGGATTTTACCGACGATTCAACAAGGATTTTTCAAAAATCTCTCTACCCATGAAACATCTCTTAGAAAAAGACACTCCATTTTTCTTTAAAAAAGAATGTCTAGAAGCTTTCAACTGCTTAAAAGATCAACTCATGCATGCACTTATCGTGTTGGCTCCACATTGAGATCCGCCATTCAAAATCATGTGTAACGCCAGCAATTTCGCCGTTGGAGCTGTTGTTGAGACATGTTTTGTGACAACAGATCTAGCTTGTTATAGCTTGTAATAGTACTTTTAGTAATTGTAATCAAGTTTGTACATTGGTTTTGAATTGTAAATGAAATATATTGCTTGGTAAACATTTTAGAGTTAAATATCAAAAGGCTGAAAAATGTTGACCAAGGTTGACCGCGAACCGAGTCAGTTCACAGGACAAGATTGGCCTGCGAACCGAGTCAGTTAGCCGGGCCAACATGGGCTGCGAACTGAGTCAGTTCGCAGAGCCCACGAGCCTGCGAACCGAGACGAGTATATATGAAACACTAGGTTTTCATATTACAGATCTCTGTCATATTTCGTTAACCAGAAACCCTGCGACTTTAGAGACTTCACAACGTTCTAAAGGCTAGGTATTGATCGTTAACACTTGTTATAATCGATACAAAGCAATTAGACAATTGATTCGCTAATATATTGCGAAAGAATTCGTTATAGATCTTATAACTAGTATTGAGGGATTCCGCACCTTAATACCTTAGATAACCTCGTTATCGATCCGATACAACCGGACTTACAATTGGTATCAGAGCCTACGGCTAGATACGCGTAGGTTCGAGGTTATTTAGGATAATAACGTGTGATTTCGGGTTGTTGTTAGTGCATTACGTACTTATTTACGACCAAAATCACTCTCTGGACGTTTTTAGTTTCGTTTACGATCGAAAACCGCAAGTTTTAATCGTAAAAATAACTGACTTTTCGTTTTTGGGGTTTTCAGCCGTTTCGCGAACTGAGATTAGGGTTTCAGCCGTTCCTGCGAAGTGAAAGCTGTGAACCGAACTGAGTTCTTGCGAACCAAATCGAGTTTGCGAACCGAACTGAGAGTCGCGAACTGAGATTTGCGAACTGAGTTGAGTTTTGCGAACCGAGATCACTTGCGAACCGAACCAAGTTTGCGAACCGAACTGAGAGTTGCGAACTGGGTTGAGTTTCTGCGAATCGAGTTTTGCGAAGTGAGTTCCTGCGAACTGAGATTTCTGCGAACTGAACCATCTGACTTTTGTGACCATTTAACTTCTGAGATTGACAAAGATATCTGACTTAAGTAAAATGATCGAGAAGGACCACGAGATTGGAAAATCTAATGTTCCACCTAAATTGCTTAGACTTGAGGATTACTATGGATGGAAAGACATATTTGAATTATACTGTAGATTCCATGATTTGTCAATTTGGATGTTTATCAAGAATGGATACGCTGCACCTACAACTGTTGTTGAAAATGCAACAGTAATTGTACCCTACAATCGGATGAATGATAACCAGAAGAAAGACTTTGAGATTGAAAACAAAGCTCATTCTTCAATCAAAATGAGTTTACTTAAGGAGATCAATCATCAATTGAAATCTTTTCATACTGCTAGAGCACTCTGGATTGCTCTGGAGAAAAGATGTGAGGGTAGTCCACAAGTACGGGCGGGCAAGAAGAATCTCCTTAAGAAGCAGTTTACTGTGTTTAAAGCTTTTAAGGGAGAAGATCTTGATGCCTACACCACGAGATACTACCATCTACTGAGTGAGCTAGATGACCATGAGATCTTCTTTACTGACAAGTTTATTGAGGGTTTACCGTCTAAGTGGGAAATGCATGGAATTATGCTTAAGGATAATGAAGAGCGGTATGCTACAATGACTCTTGAGCAGGCTATTGACAAGCTCAGAGGTTATGATTTCACCTACAAAACGAGAGAAACAGATTCTGATCAGTTACAGAATCCCGTGCTTTATCATGGTAAATCAACTCTCTCGAACGCCTCATCCAGTTCGACCACTGCCTTACTAGTTGGTGATACTGGAGAAAAAGGTGAATTGATAACCGAGGACTTGTGCTTTATCGCTTCTTCTGGAAGTGAAGCAAAAGAGAAATCTACTGAGAAGTCATCTCAAGGGCATCAGAAGATGCCGATGAGTGTGAAATCTGCTGAACAGCAACTGTCTGTTCTTCCCTCTTTTGTTGCTTCCTATGAGAACTACATTCAAGGGAAAATCAATGATCCTGCTGCTTTTGATGAAGATTATGATCAGATAGACCCTGATGACCTTGAAGAAATGGATCTCCAGTGGCAACTAGCTATGGTGTCAAGGAGAGTTAAAAATTTCTTGAAGCGAACTGGTAGAAAGGTGGTAAGAAATCGACCAGGGTTTGACAAGTCCAAAGTTAAGTGTTATAACTGTCAAGGTTACGGACACTTTGCTAGGGAATGTCAACGACCAAAGGTTGATGTCAGCAATGGAAGATAAGGCTCGGGAAGTTCTTTAGCTTCCAAAGCCTTGGTGGTTCAACAGCTTGATGGAACTTATGATTGGTCTACTCAGCCTGAGCATGCTCTTATGGCTGAAATAGATGATCAAGAGAAAGCTGCTGAATCTACATCCTATATGCCGATTGATGTGGATTATCAAGCAAAGGTGCCAGAAGTCACACCTAGAGCAAGTGATGAGGATGTGCTGATCATGGAGTCAACTGAGGACATGAGTCCTGATGACTTTGTAGCACATATGGCTGATATTCAAACAGACAAGAAAAGGGTATGTCTGGATTTGCTTACTTTTGTTGATGTCTGTGATCTAGTTACTAATCTGCAATCACAAGTTAGTGTTTTCGCTGATTCATATAATACTTTGAAATCTGAATTAGAAATAGCTAAAAGTGATGCCCGAAGGTTTAGTGAGGATAAACTAGCTCTTAAAGAAAAGATTAAGTCTGATGCTGCTGATAAGACCAATCTTAGGGACACAATTAATGAACAATGTGTTAAGATAGATGGCCTGTATTTAAATTTAAGAGACTTAAATCAAAATATTGCAAATAAAGATAAGGAGCTAGCTGAGTCAAAATTGAAGTTAGTTGAGCTAAACCGTAAATTTGAAAGCTATAGAACCTCATCTTTAACTATGGATTCTATAACTGATGCTCAACGTAGTGTAAAAGATAAAACTGAATTAGGATACACTGATGTGCCTCCTCCTTTTAACTCTAATTATACTACTTCTGTTAACTTCGAAATGATGGACTTAGATACTAAACCTGAGGAGATAGTAACTAAAAAGTCTGGAAAGTTAGAGACACAGAAGGTTGTTCATAAAGATCCATCATCTGATGCTAGTAAG